>OX451741.1:1007399893-1008599893 GCA_948472305.1 Vicia faba
CTTATACACCTGACCTAATCTATCATCTTTCATCCAACTACAATCCATAACAAATTCTAAAATTTATATAAAAATACTATTGTGAACGACACACTAATGCTACCCTCACTAGACCTAAAGCATATTCACTATCTGAAGCATACACACTGAACAATAAACATTAAAATTTCGAAGAACATAAACAGAAATCGTTGATTCACGAAAGAAAACTTTGAGACGAACCTAAATATTCAGAGAGTAGAGAGAGAGAGAGAGAGAGAGAGAGAGAGAGAGAGAGAGAGTAGAGAGAGAGAGAGAGAGAGAGAGAGAGAGAGAGAGAGAGAGAGAGAGAGAGAGAGAGAGAGAGAGAGAGAGAGAGAGAGAGAGAGAGAGAGAGAGAGAGAGAGAGAGAGAATGGTAATGTACCAAATATTCAAAGAGTATGATGAAGATTTTGTTTCCAAAAATAAATTTTCAAAGAGGATGAGGAATATTTCGCTTCCAGAAATGATTTATTCGAAGAGGATGGTGAAGATTTTGCTATCTTTGTCGTTTCGTTCGCTAGCGCACCATGTGTCTTATGAAAGGAATAAAGTACCTAGTATGTTTTAATTTAGTGGAAAACAATTTAACAACGATTACAAGATTAAACCGTAGTGAAATATGAAATTTATAACCACGCTTGACAGAAACAACTGTAATTGTTATATTTTCAATTTTTAAATAAAAATAAATATTATGGAACATGCTCTTAATTTTACTAAAAAATGAAAAAATATTATGACTGAGATTCGAAGTTTGTCACCTGAATTATATAATAATGGTTCTTTAAAAGAACCGTGATGAAAAATTTCTTAACAAAATAAAAAAAAAAATGTGCGGAAAAAATGAGATATAATTACGGTGAATAAATAATTCTGATAATATTGTGTTACCGAAAAATATTTTTCTATAATAACGTATGTTCCATTTTCAATTCAAACGTTTCAATTGATTCTTATTATTTACTTGCTTTTGTTTATTTAAACGCTTATACTCTATTTTATTTGTTATTTACATTACAAAATATCACTCAGTTACGTTCAATCCATATAAGAATATAGTATAAATATTATTTTTGCTTACGATAAATTTTGTATTCATTGATTAATACAACATGAAGACATGATACATATTTTTAATCGAAATTATAAATCAAATACATAATAAATGTTTTTCAATAATACAAGAGAAAAAATTGCCATTGACAAGTAAAAATAAATAAATATTTATTATTGATACATAAAAAGGTAAGAATAATATGTATCACTGATATATATATATATATATATATATATATATATATATATATATATATATATATATATATATATATATATATATATATATATATATATATATATATATATTATATATATTATATATATATATATATTATATATATATATATATATATATTATATATATATATATATATTATATATATATATATATATATATATATATATATATAATATATATATATATATATATATATATATATATATATATATATATATATATATATATATATATATATATATATATATATATATATATAAGGATCAATTTATTTTGAATAAATTTTTATTTAATTAATTATTAAATTAAATTAAATTTAAAAACAATTATTTGAAATAAATTATAAAGTAAGTTGATTCCTATTATATATATAAATAAATATGAAACACCATAAAAAATAACATTATTTGTCTTGCTTTATTTAAATAAACGCAAGACAAAGTAAATAAAATAAGTACGAAACACATTATCGTTTTTGATAAATTTATCATTACAAATATTTAAAACCCAAAATCATACCAATCGATATTCATTCTATTTAATTATATTCTTTTTAATTATATTAAAAATGTAAATGAAAAATATTTATTTTTTATTCAAATTATTTAATTTCAAATACATCAATTAAATATTATTTTATAATATTTAACTAATAAATATTTTATATTTTATATTTCATTAAGAGTTTGGGTTTATGAGTTTGGGTTTAAATGGGTTGTTTGTAAGGTAAGAGCAAAAGTTATCAACAAAAAATAAATACATTCAATTTAAAGGGGAAACCTATCAAACATGAATTTACACTACTCGTCACAAACTTAAACCTATCGACCAGTTATACTCAACATGCAATACTCGTTAAAATCATGAAGTATCTCTCGGAATGTTGCACAACAGAGGTTATGTCTAACGCAAAGTTGGAGACAACCATATTCCCGCGTCGATGATCTTCAGCACAACACAAACAACAGAGACATTAAGCTCCGATATCCATATTGATTATTAGCTCTAAATCTATCTCTAGGATCTAGATACTAATAGATATTCATCCCCAATCAAGATTTGTGAGATATATGTCTATAACAACCCAAATCCAAACATAAAGAAAAAAGATCAAGGAAGACATCAAGATTGATTTGTAAAGCAAGCTTTATACAACATCATGATCAACAAATATACATATGCTCAAAGTAAATATACAAACAAACCCAACAAAAGAGAAATACATAGAGAGAAAGAGAGGAAAATCACAAATCTTCCGGATTGTCAACACCGATTGATGAGAAATCTAACTCCGGATCATCCATATGCAAGTTCCATTGTTGTTTTCTAGGTCAACCTTACCAAAAAATGAAGGTTGATGGAGTTGGGATAAAAAATACCCAAAATCATACCTACAAAATATGTTTTTACCCTTAAATATGTATTTCTGACTGGTCTGCATCGCCCAGCGACCAAAAAGCATCGTCTGGCACTCAAAACTACATTTTTTCATGCTTTTGGACGCCCCAGCGTCGCTCGACGAGCTCGGCACGACAGCGACAGTAAGTTGAAAAACCAGCACAGTTTCAGCTATAACTTGAGAACCGTAACTCCGATTTGCGCACGGTCGAAAGTGTTGGAAAGCTTATACCTACAAAAATGAGATAAAATCAATTAAAATCAATTAAAATCAATGATATTTACACGATAATGCAATATATACACTATAACATAAACTATACCGAATATATGCTAAAGTTGAGGTTTATTGACAAAAAACAAAAGAATTAAGCCAATGAGTGCTAATTATTCATACTAAAAAATACAACAATTTAGCACTCATCAGTGTCAAGCATACATTTTTTCTTAATGATTTTTATTTATTTTAATGTCTAAATAAAACTGAACTGTCTGTTGAAATTTCTTTTTACATGGGAAAAAAAATTCAAAATCAAATTAAACACATTGGACATTGAAAAGTTCCACAACTTCTCAAATTGGTCATCAATTGACATTACAACGTAAAAATCCTAAGAATTTTGTACGATTCCAATCATTCCCTCTCTCTCTGCTATCAATCTTCATCTTTACTCCCTATGCTTCCATTCTTCATCCCCTTCCCGTGCATTTCGAATCTGTCACACGCCATATTTCTAATTCGAAAGTCATTTTTTATCTTCTTTACTTGCTTTGGCTACATGATAGTTATTTATTTTTAATCAACGAATTCATATCTAACGTCATGTTTTTATAATCACTAACCAATTGAGTATGTTTTGCAGAAAAAGAAAAAGAAAAAACAACAACACAAGCCTATAGACTACAATCAAAATCTGAAAGATTAAAGTAGAACATCAGCATCTGATAAAGGAAAAATGGAATCGTGACAAGCTTCCATCATCATCGTGGAACTCCAACACGCGTCCAATCGTGCCACTCTGATCCCTGCTGCGAAGAATGCTTCCAAAAGATCTTCTTCCAGCACAACCAAGCCCCCGATCGCAAGAGCTCAACCTTAACGAAGTTGTTGTTAAAACACACAAATCCTTCGAACGCGAAACTTCACTTTCCATCTTTGGGCGTATGTTTATGGAACCTCTTTTTCATTCAATGTTTTCATTTCAATTCTTGATTTGTCATGTGTGATACGGTGGGAGAACTGACTTGAGGTTTTGCGTTTGTATTCGCACTTGTTCGGTTTAGCAAGAGTCGCCACCGACTTTTTATTTATCCTAAGGAAAGGTTAAAAAGCACAGGAAAAACCTTTGAGATGTTTTCGTGGGTTCGGGGGGTAGATTATGAAAAGGGAAGGTAATAGCACCCTTTTCATCCATGGTTATCCATGGGCTCTTAGTTACTTGTTTTAGATCACTTGCCTTGATTTTTCAATTGTGTGAAATGGTGCTTTGTGTGTGTGGTTTTGAAAATGTTTTGAAAAAGATGCCTTGTCTAGGCAACCGTTGTAACAATTCTTTACTCGAATGTTTTACAAAGGTGTTTGTCTTTTTGAAAAGATGTTTCAATGTTTTTGAAAGTTGTTTTGAAAGTTGTGTTGTGGAGTGTGTTTTGAAAGTAGGCAAGCGTGTTTTGCAAGTTTGATCAAGTAACTAAGAGTTGTCTACCCCTAAATTTACTCAAAGATCTTTCTCATGTTTTAAACCTTTTAACAGTGCTGTTTCACCATTGTATTTGGTGAACAACCTTGTGTTAGGATGTTAACGGGACGGACGTAGGTCATCGTATACAATCATTGAAGGCAACTTGTGAGACGCTCTAGCAATTTTGTAAGGGACGAGATCGTTTTATTGAAGGCAACATCGAGGGTCATCGAGGGACTAACGATCTTTGTTTATCGAAGGGACATTTGCTAGAGTGTCTCATGCTCGAGGGACATGATTGCATTTTTTCGAGGCAACAGGTGAGGTTATCCTAGAGGTGCAAGTGTGAATTGTGTATTTGATTTTCATGCATTTATCTTTGTGTTTAGGTCAAACTATTTATTGGTTTTATTTACATACAAACCCTAGGTCTATCATGGCATAATTTGAAAGCTTTTAAATGCGGAAATTTAAAGTCCTAAATTATTACAACATGATTATGGGGATGGGGATACAAATATTTACAAATGGGGATGAGACTTATCAGAATAGTAGTGTCCAAATATTATTTACAACCAAATCGAATCACATTCTCAATGTAAAATATAACAATGTATAAGAATCAAAGAGAAATAAAAGTATGTAAGATGCACATGATTATTTACAAGTGAGTAAAAATGTTAACCTAATGCAATTGTTGAGTATTTTATTTATTTTTGGGTTTTTGTTAATTGTATAAACAAAAGTTTTAATGAAAAGAAAATTTTAACTTAATAAAAAAATCTATTGTTTATGTATGTTTTTTAGAAATTTATATAAAAATATTTATTAAACAAAAAAAGTTTTAAGACAAAAATCTATTAACCTAATGAGCCTAATATTTATATATTTTAGTTAATGTTTTTATGCACAAGATTTAAATTAAACAAAAGAAAGGTTTTAATAAAGAAAAAAATTGTTTAAACTTAACAAACCTAAGATTCATGCATTTTTAATTATTCTAAAATAAAAAGAAACATTTAAGAAAATTTTGTATAAAAAATTAAATGTATTGTTTTTCTTAACAAAATAAGTTATATAAAAAAGGATATAATGTGATAAAAATAAATTAAAAAAAAAAAGAAATGATTTGTATAAAGAAAATGGATGGGCTGGTGTTAGGTGTTTGGCCCAAACAAACATATTCAAAAGGGGGGTGCGCTAGAAATTGAGATTGGGCTTGGGGTTTGTACATGGGGCAGGCCCGACCGGGTTTGACAAAGAATTTGTTGTTAGGGTTTGTTTTGTTTCGCTCAGAATAAGGGTTTGTGTTGAACGAACGGCGCTCTCATCTTCTTCTTCGTCTTTCTCGCTCTCGAACGTGAGCTTCCAACGCCTCTTTTCGCCTCAGCTACCAGACGCCACCATCCATCTTCCCTCTCTCCACGGTCATACCCAGGCGGTGATAAAAGGTAACAATTTATCAGTTTTTTCGTCTTCGTGTTTTAGGGCTTTGGATTCTTGTCTCTCATATGTTATTAACTTCTTCTGTATTATTTTGTGTTTTATGATATGAGATTGCATAAAAAGGAAGGAGGGAATAATACCTTGGGGTTTGGCTTTGGGAGAGGAGACGGAGGGTTTGGACGGCGTCTCCGGTGGCCAAGGCGAGGGAGTATGTGATGCTGGCTTTGTTCTGGTAACCTCGTACCTTTCTTTTGACTGGTTTTGTGATGAACGTTGTAGTCTGAAAACCCTAGCTTATTTGCTTCTGTCTCTCCTTTTCTTCTTCTGAATACTTGCTTCTGATTTCTTCGTTTATTTCCAATGCTATGATGATTTTGATTCTGAGTATTTGTGCTTCTGAGATGCTTTCACAATCTTACTCTCTTTGTGCTTTGTTTCTTTTCAACGATGATAAATATCTGAGAATGCTTGGATTTGTTTGATTCTGACTTTTTCTCTCTTGAACTTGGTTGGTAATTTTTGGTTATTTTGGCCCTGTGATGAACATGGTTCTGAGGGTGTTTGGGATTTGTTTGATTCTGACTTTGATATTTGGACTTGCTGGTTGAAGTTTGTTTGAGTAAAGGCTTTTAGGCTTGTTTGTGGAGGTTTGAGTTGGTTCAGGTTTTGACAGGTTATATGTTTGAGTTGGTTTTGTGAAGATGCAGGCAAGCTTGGAAGCAGGCTTGTGTTTTGACAGGCTTGGTCCTTAGGCTATGCATGTTTTGGTGTTTAAGGTTTGAACAGTTTGTGTTATGTAACAGGCAGGCTGTTTGAAATAGGTTTCTTTGTGCAGTTTGGCTTGAAGGGTTTTTGATACAGGCTGATATGCTGTAACATGTTTGGGGTTTGAAGGCAGTTTGTAAGGCTTTTTCTGGTATAGGCTTTTGTTGAGCTTATTCAGGCTTGGGTTTTTTTGTTATGTGTTTGTTTTGAACACAGGTTGCAAGGCCATTTGAAGTTTTTCGCTTGCTTAGAGGTTTTAAGCAAGCTGTATGTTTTTACAAGTTTTTGAGTTTTTTCTTTTTGCTTTTTGGCTTCTCCCCGGTATTATGCAGGCAGCTCCCTTGATATAGGCCTCAAGGCTTGTTTTTGAATCAAGCTTTGGTTTGAATGCCAATGCTTGAGCAGGCTTGGGTTCTGAGTTTATGCAGGCTGCAAGGCTTGAGGTTTACAGTTTTTTGTGATATCTTCTTCTATGTGTATTCTTCCCCCCTCTGACAGTGTTATGATTTTGTTATTTTTATCTCTAAGCCTGCCTGGAAAACTGTAAGCCTGCTACTTTTCCCTCTTTTTCTCTCTCCACAGAGAGCACATCTTTGCTTAGAATGTCTCTTTTTTTTCTGAAAAGATTTTGGCCTGGAAAATGATGAATAAAAATGTACTTTTCACAAGCTTGCTTGCATTTGTCTTTCCTCTGCATATCTTCTTACCTCCAGATTTTTCTGCCTTGCTTTTGTGTACTTGTTGACCGCTTTTGACAGTTACAGCTTGGTTGATATTGTTTTGTTGACAGCTTTGTACTTGTGACTTAGTTTGCCCCTTTGACAATTTGGTTTGCCTAGTTTGATAATGTAATTCAGTTTGAACTTTGTAATTGTTTGGCACATTCAGTTTGTCCATGTGCAGTTTGTTTGAATTTGTGCAGCTTTGTATTTGATTAATTTATGCTTGCAAACATTTAATTTCCCTCTTTGTGAACCAAGAAGAGACATCTTCTTGCGATTTGCAGAGAGGATGAACAAACTGATTCCGGCCAAAATCTTTAATGATGAGTTTTAATTATCTGTCTGAGAATCCCTTTTTAAATTTCAACTGTATTGACTTCTTCCTTTTGTCTTTGCAGGTAAATATCAGTTGAGGAAAGGATGCAATTAGTAGAAGATGAAGATTTCCAGAGATTTAGGATATAGATTTAATTTACTTTTAATCATTGTAATAATATTATTGTAAACAACTGTAAATAAATTTACAGTGTTCAAATAATATTTGTAACAAACAATTAAAAATGAATAAAAATCTTTCTTTGTCAGATATCTCTTTTAATTCTTCTGCCATTGCTTATTTAATTATTTAAATTTCTTAAGTCATAATAATTGGAAGTTTTTCCCAATAATCTTAACTTTAGAAACTATAAATAATGAATAAACACTGTAGTCTTGCAACTTCGCATTAACCAACAATACGCCCGACATTCCAAATAACCATATGTATTGCACAGTTAAACAAAACAAATGTCCATAGGTCTTTCATTTCACTGATTAAACCAACACTTCAAACTCTCAATCAGAAGCCTCAACCCATATCCCAGATGTTTAGACTTTGAGAAATAAACAAAAATCTTGAACAAACGTCAAAACCATGTGGCAGCCAATTAAGACACTGTGGATTCAAATTCTTCTGAAAATGCGCGTGCAAACCCTAATTCTTGATCTAATGTTAAATAAGCGTCTGCTTGATCAAACCCTGAGCCAAACTCAAACAAATCAAAAGAAACCCTAATTTCGTCTGACTGATTCAAAATCAATGAAAAACCCTAATTTCGTCCGACTGATGAGAAAAGTCTGTTTGACCGATTCTTAAACCAATCTGAAAAATCAGGAAAAGCCTGAAGCTGTGATTTCTTGTGAAAAAGAGAGAGGGCAAATTTTGGGGTATAACATCATGATATCACTTGCTAAAAATTTGAGACATGAGTTTGATTTTGTTAAAAATGAAAAGAAAACCATGGATTTTGATTTACAGTGGCAAAAGTTTCATATTGGAAAGGTAAAGTCATGACAGTGGTTTATAAATAAAAAGGATAAATTTGTTTTATTACTGTTATTATAATTTAAAATAAAAGTCTACACTGTAAGAGGTATGTAAGAGATGATGGTTGTAGATCCGTCATGGTTGTATATCCTTCATGGTTGTAGATCTGAGCAACATTACCTTTTCATGTTATGACAAACAGTGCTGGTTATTAATTTAAAACGATTTTGAAGGGATTATAATATCTAACTTCTAAATGTTTGAATTGTGTTTTGATTTATATTATATTGGAATGTGAGGATTTATAAATCAACCCAAACATTAATGGAAATGGTTAAAAAAGAAACACAATGTTTATGTTACCGCCACGTTTAGAAACCATGATGAATGCAAAGTGTATGCCTTTTCTTCTGATTTTGTTGAATGATCATGCGTGTGCATGGTTATGTGAGGAATGAGTTGGAAATGCAAATAGCAGTGTTTTCTTGATTTTGGATTGATGAATGATATGATGATATTAATAATGATATTGTTATGTTCTTTTTTTCCGATTTTTCAAATGATGATATATGGTTTTGATGTAGTGATGGTTGCATTGTTTTTGTTATGATGCAGGACAGTAGAAAGTTGATGATGATAATGTTATTGATGCTTGAAGATGGTGTAGGGAGAAGAGTATGGTGAGGCACATGGTGTTACCTTGTAAAATCTTAATGAATTCAAGTACATGTGATAAATGAAAATATTCTCATAAGTTAAGAGTCATCCTCCAAAATAAGGGCTTTTTGGGAAACAGGAGCCAATGTGTGAAAAGTTGGTTTTATTAAGTTAGAGTTAATGCTTGGAAGGAGCCACATTGAAACTGTCAAAAATTGAATTACGTCGACTAGGAAGAAATAAAAGAATATGTCAGGAGGATTAAACTGGTTTAGTCGACCAAAAGGGTAAAAGAGAAGGACTTGGTAGAAGATGGTATTAGTCTACAAAGAAGGGTCTCTTGGACTTAGAGAAAGCGTGATTATTCTTTTCCAGAAAGAAAGCGTCGAAGAAAGGCAGAGGCGGTTTATGTTTAAGAAGCTTAGAGGAAACGTGGGCAGTTACTAACAACCCACGACGTGTTCAAGCGCCAAATAAGTGGAACTTCAAAATTATGAGCAGTTACTAGCAATCCACGACGTGTTTGAGCGCCAAAGAGGTGGCAGTATCTAGTGAAGCAGTTGCCTCAAGATGTTAATATTACCCGTAGATTTTATCTAGGTAGTTACTTTGTAAACACTATAAATAGGAGGATTTTGTGTGGTTTGGGTGTGTTCACTTGTACTCTCAAATCACTTGTCAAACTCTCTCATTCCAAGCGTCAGGAAATCAAGAGTGAAGAGTGCTTGATGTACGTGAATCACCATCTTTATTTCAATGCAAATATTTTATTTTTCAGTTATATCTTTTGAGTGTTTTATTTGTTTTCTCTTTACTATCGAGCAAGATATATACGTTATCTTCTATTTTGCATGAGCAATTCGACACTATTTGTGGGTTATGAGTCACCTGTCAGTTAGTTTAGTGAGTCTTGTTTTTGTACGAATATCTTCTGCAGTCACGAGTTACCAGTCAGTCGATTAAATCATAGTGTGGAAAACCATTGCACCCATTTCTCCAGTCAAAGGAAAGCCGTTTTCCTTGACTAATATTTCGACGGAATAGGTGTGATAGCAAAATCTCTTAGCACGCATCTTGAAATAAACTGGTCGATCTCGCAAGTTACCCTCAGTTTAGGACTCTAGGAGGACCAGCGGTTGTTTACCATTTTCCATAGTAAACAAATTGGCACACCTGATGGGACCCAGTGCTAAGAATTGGTTTTGAGTATATATAAGTGAATGCAACTTAAAAATGGGAAGTTAACCAAAGAGTATAATAAACCATTATCTAAGAAGCGAATATCAAGAATGACAAGTCCTGATAATTCAAACATAGACGAAATACCGTCACGAACTTTAATCACCACCAATCCAGTAGTTTCACAAGTAGAACTTTTTCCTCCAGTAGGGTCGATTACTGCGGTTTCCATACAAATGTCTCAGGCTCCACCGGGAAGCCCAAGACCAGTAATGACTACGACTACCATACCTAACGTGCCTCGTTTTGGTAATGTAGATCCTGTTTATGGAATGTTGTATTCCATGATGCCAGGATATCGGTTGACATCGAATACAGCAGTGGCGACAGATAATGTTCAAAATTTGAACTCTCTTTTACAAGGATCTGCGCCAGGAGGAAATGATAGAGGCAACCAAAATAGGGTAGAACCTTCCCAACCCTTAGTACCGCCTCTTACTAATACTTCAGTAGCAGTATTAAGGCAACAAATGGATGATAGTAACCATGAGTTGGTTAATATGTTAGAATTTTTTTTATTAATAACCATGTATTAAAAAAATATTTCGCAAATAACCGGGTTTCGGAAAAAATTATGCAAATAACCATGTTTCAGATGGCTCCACAAAGGAGGAGCCATCTCATTTGGCGCATGCTCCTAGGGTTTTGCCCTAGGCGCCATCTCACTTGGCGCCTCCCTTGGCTTTTAGCCAAGTGAGATGGCGCATGCTCCTTAAAAACGAGAGGAGGCGCCATCTCACTTGGCGCCTAGGGCAAAACTAGGGTTTTTTGCTGTTTTATAAATAATTCGTCCGTTTCTTTGAAATTTCTCACACTTTCTCGCACTGTATTTTTATTTTGTACTCCCTTATTTACGTAATGACGTCGCCTATGATTTTTAGCAGAGATGGTTACGTTATATTCTCCGCCACGAAACCTGCGATGAAAATGAAATTCTGGCACATTCACTCCATGGAGCGTCTGAAGCGGGAGTTGATGCGGTGGCTAGATGGAGACATCGCCGAGGGGGAAAAAATTCGAAGGATCCAGCGAAAACGAACAACTACCTCGCATGCGACAGGAAGACCTAATGTGTGGTTGGAGGAAGTCAAAACAGACAGTGATGTAATGCTGATGATGCATGGGTCAGATGAAATTGTGTTAACAGTTGTAATTTCCTAGATTGAATATCGTTAATCATTGTTGTACGCGAAAACCCTAATGTAATTTCCTATATTGAATTTCTTAAATTGTGTGAACAATTTTATTAACGGAAAACCCATAATGTTTACAACACAAATATTGAAAAGATTTATTGTATTACAAAATTTATGTGGTCGAGCCAGACGCCCGATTCGGACAGTTTAAGAGAAATCGGACATTGTCGGTGTTTCTAAACAAAAACCCAACTGTGGGACACATGTATGTCTCACCGTTGAAATGTGCTTTGACAACAAATTGTGGTGAAGAGGCCATTGTGTAGAATTGTTTTAGGTATGAAGGTGGGAATGTTTTGGGTTTATTGATTGTATGAAGGTATGAATGCTGGAATGTTTGAAGGTTAGATGACTGATTCGAAGGTTGGAAAATTTTACAGTTTATGTGAATGAATGTTATGTTCAACGTAAGGCAAAAAATTTCAATTAAGTAAGTGATGCAACCCCCCAAGGCTGCCAATAATATTACATGCATGGGCTTATGCAGCCACCTAGCCTGCCACCCATCAACTCCAATGGTCTTGCATGCAACAAAGAAAGGAATCCCAAAGGCTGTCACGTAGCCTGAGCCAATGCTGTAAAACGTGACACCTCTTATTCGCCAAATGGGGTGGCAACACCATTCATTTTTATACTATTTCGCCAAGTGAGATGGCGCCTCCCTTACTGTCCAATCGTGATACATGCATGGGCTTATGCTGCCACCTAGCCTGGCCCTATTCTGCACACATAAATGTTTTGTGTAAGACTCCACCCATCAACTCCAATGGCCTTGCATGCAACAAAGAAAGGAATCCCAAAGGCTGTCTCGTAGCCTGAGCCAATGCTGTAAAACGTGACACCTCTTATTCGCCAAATGGGGTGGCGACACCATTCATTTTTGTAATATTTCTCCAAGTGAGATGGCGCCTCCCTTACTGTCCAATCGTGATACATGCATGGGCTTATGCTGCCACCTAGCCTGGCCCTATTCTGCACACATAAATGTTTTGTGTAAGACTCCACCCATCAACTCCAATGGCCTTGCATGCAACAAAGAAAGGAATCCCAAAGGCTGTCACGTAGCCTGAGCCAATGCTGTAAAACGTGACACCTCTTATTCGCCAAATGGGGTGGCGACACCATTCATTTTTGTACTATTTCGCCAAGTGAGATGGCGCCTCCCTTACTGTCCAATCGTGATACATGCATGGGCTTATGCTGCCACCTAGCCTGGCCCTATTCTGCACACATAAATGTTTTGTGTAAGACTCCACCCATCAACTCCAATGGCCTTGCATGCAACAAAGAAAGGAATCCCAAAGGCTGTCACGTAGCCTGAGCCAATGCTGTAAAACATGACACCTCTTATTCGCCAAATGGGGTGGCGACACCATTCATTTTTGTACTATTTCGCCAAGTGAGATGGAGCCTCCCTTACTGTCCAATCGTGATACATGCATGGGCTTATGCTGCCACCTAGCCTGGCCCTATTCTGCACACATAAATGTTTTGTGTAAGACTCCACCCATCAACTCCAATGGCCTTGCATGCAACAAAGAAAGGAATCCCAAAGGCTGTCTCGTAGCCTGAGCCAATGCTGTAAAACGTGACACCTCTTATTCGCCAAATGGGGTGGCGACACCATTCATTTTTGTACTATTTCGCCAAGTGAGATGGCGCCTCCCTTACTGTCCAATCGTGATACATGCATGGGCTGCCACCTAGCCTGCAAGAGTGACACCTTACATTTTTTGTAAATGCATGCATGCATATGTGTAACACCCTAAGCATGCAAATGTGACACATCGCAGGCATGCAACCACTACATCAAACTTATTTGCCTATAAATACATACTTTATGAAACATCTCTCACACCCACACAACTCTCACTCTCTGCTACGAAATATTTCTTAAGTCTATCATACTCTCTATTTCTTCCTAAGTCTTTCATTCTCTCAAGCGTTCTGAACAATGGCCCTTCTAACAATGGGAGATACTCACAGAGGCACAAGGGAAAACATTGCTGCATTTGTAAGTCTCTTCTTTGGTTATACATTTTTCATACTTCAAAACATTGCTGCATTTTTCTTACTCTTGTTTAATTATGATCTCAGGATACACAAAGATTCAGAATCCGTTCGCACAAATACCTGGCTCCCGACCCATTTATCGTCCCTTATCTGGAATATGCAGGTTTTGGACACGTGATAAAGATCTCCAACTGCACCATTGACTCCAAATTCATTCTTGCAATGTTGGAGAGGTGGAGACCGGAGACCCATACATTTCACCTACCAATAGGTGAATGTACCATCACTCTCGAAGATGTGTACATGCTACTGGGCCTCCCTATTGACGGTAAGGCGGTGAACGGGTCGGTTCAACAACCTAACTCACATTGTGAAGAACTGTTGGGTAGGGACATGGTAGAAGGTGGTGGAGCAAGAGGGTAGGGAATACTACTCACTGACCTGAAACGGCATTATGCAAGTATGGAATTAAATGAAAATTCCTCAGAGAATGACCGAGTAGTAAAAGCCCGAACGTATATTATGATACTTTTTGGTACATTTTTATTTCCCGAAAGTACGGGAAATAGTGTAAATTTCATGTACTTACATTTACTAACAAATTTTGATAAAACTAGAAAATTTAGTTGGGGTTCTGCAGTATTAGCCCACCTGTACAGTTCCTTGTGCAAAAACGCAGTCAAGGAAAAATGTACATTTTATAGGTGCGCATTTTTACTACAAGCCTGGGGTTGGTGGAGGATGGAGTCCTTAAACCCCATCAACAACAACACTTTTGGTTTCCCTTACGCAACAAAGTAAGTCATTAAGTTATAGCATTTATAACTATTCTTCTCTTTCCAAAATATATGCTAAAAATAACATGTTTCTCATTTCCTTTAGGTACTGCGTGAGGGGTATGGATTACGGAAAGAATCCCAGATTCAATGTCGCACTCTACCGGAATCTGTTGGATCACTTAGGCCCAGATGACGTACGTCGTAGCTTTTAACTTTTGTTCATTTTAATTATTTATACATTACTTTTGCGCTTACCTGATTTAAATTTTATCGCAGTTCGTCTGGAGACCATATTTGGGTTTGGACCATTCTCTAAATCCAGAGGATGCAGCAACTTGGACTGCAAAGACTGCACTCATTCGGTTCAATATTGTGGAGATGCACCACAGCGACCGTGTGAAGATGCAGTTCGGAATGATCCAAGAGATACCAAGTGATCCAACAGATTTGTCCCCCTGGCATCTAAAAAGGGTCGACGCCCAGTGGAATCTTACCAACTGGAAAGACTTTGCTCCAGAATGGTGTAAAATGTGGCAAAGGCGTCACCGCTACATCTTGCAATCCCCGGTTTTCCTTACTCAAGGTAACATGCGACACACCGATCAATATATGTCGTGGTACAGGTCGGTTAGTAACCCAGATATGCACGTGTCTCATCCGAGGTACTTGGTTGACCCACGCACACAATGGGCACAACCCTCGATTCCCCACCAACAAACCCAAAATCCATCAACCTCAAACCAACCCCCAAGAAGAAACAGACCAACAAACACACAACCACATTCCCCACCACAACACAACTACAACCAAATGCCGTACTACCAACCACAATCACCGCCAAACTACCTACCCGGATATGCCTCAAACCCAACCACAATACCAACCCCAATACCAGCAAACCCACATACCCCATACACAATTTCAGTCTTCCACATATCCCAATATGGCGCCCTCAACATCCAGCCTTAGCCCTGATATGGGAATGTCAGAAGATTATGACCAACCCGACCAAACCTACCATCAACCACCATATCACCAAACAACCCAACATCCACAATACCAAACACCCCAAGATCCATTTCCTTTCTACCCCCCATACTCAGACGACCAATGCTACCGACCAACCATGGAACCCCACCCACCGCCAACACGACCAAACTTCGAGGGTATGGGTAACCGACTGTACCAGAGCGGATCTTCGAGATATGGAGATCTTACTGATTTTATGGATTCGGATCGCATTGACTTCGCTGGGCCATCGACCTTGCCGCAGCAGGAAATGAGACGGCACCCAGCAAGAGAAAGGCGAGGACGGGGATGCGGAACTGGGGGTCATTACCGGGTTCCTGGGGATCACTGATGTATCTTTTTTTTTCCCAGTATTTTTTGTATCTATTTTTTTACTGTTCTTTAAATGTAAAACAGTTGAATGTAATTATTTTTTTTTAAATAAAAAATCCATTTTGTTTATCTCTGTCTAATACGCAACGCGCAGGAAAGAAAAAAAAATATTTTTTTTTTACCTAATTTTGTACATAGGCGCCATCTCACTTGGCTTAGGGCTTGCCCTTTGCCCTTAGGCGCCAAGTGAGATGGCGCCTCCCTTAAAAAAAGAGGAGCATGCGCCAAATGAGATGGCTCCTCCTTTGTGGAGCCATCTCAAACATGGTTATTTGCGTAATTTTTTCCGAAACCCGGTTATTTGCGAAATATTTTTTTAATACATGGTTATTAATAAAAAAAATTCTAATATGTTAACTAACCAGATAGGTAATGTATTTAATCTTATAGTACAAGAGTCGGCTGAGACTAATAGGAAGTCCGCTGAAACAAATTGATAGGTGATTGCCCAATTAACGCGTTTGTGTAATTTTTTAGGTGCTCCCCCAGCGCCTATTCGACTAGATGCCCCTGGTCAAATAGACATGGGGGAAATACAGGACGAAATTGTCCATCAGGGGAAAATGGTAGTGCCTCCAAGGAATTTGATGGTCGATCCACCCAGGGTATTAGTAGATCGACATCAAGAGGCTATTCAAATTGTCGAGCAAATTCGACAAGAAAACTTAGCCGTTGAAAATGATTTAACCACCACTGTCGAAAGAATTATGGCCAGAAATGGCATGAATACCGCACTTCAGAGGCCAACATATTCCTCCCCTTTGTATGAATATATTTTATAGACTGAAAACCCTAGAGGATGGAAAATCCCTAAGTATACAAAATTTGGGGGAGAATCTAGAGAGTCGATGGTGGAACATATTGCCAGATATCTAACTGAATTTGGGGATATGTCGAATAATGAAAACTTAAGGGTAAAGCACTTTCCTTCTTCCCTTACTAAGGAAAATTTCACGTGGTTTACCACTTTACCCCCAAATTCGATTGACTCATGGACGAAGTTGGAAAAACTTTTTCATGAACAATTTTATGAGGGTCATCCGAAAATTAGTTTGGTCGAATCAAACATTAAAAGAAGGTTTTCTAAAACCATTGATGATTATCTAAACAGATTTAGGTCTTTAAAAGTAATATGATTTACTCAAGTGCCAGAATATGAGCTTGTTCAAATGGCTGCTGGAGGTTTAGATTATTCCATTAGGAAGAAAATAGATCCAACCTTCGTGAAAAGTATGTCACAGCTAGCTGATAGAGTTCGACATCTAGAGCGTCTGCGACTAGAAAAAGTCAGACATACTAAGGCTAAGACTAGAAAAGAAAAAGTAGCCTTCGTAGATTATGATGACACAAATCCCATTTGTGAGGCCGACTATACCTCACCAACAGAGGCAGAGGTCGACTTGGCTGAAATGAAGCTAAGGCCAACCTATGAATGTAAATCATTATTTCCTACTAAGGGAAGACTACGGTCACAAATAATCCAAAATTCCCAGAAAAACTTATACGTTTGATGTCACTAAGTGTGAAGAAATTTTTGATTTACTGGTTAAAGATGGTCAAATTTTAGTACCCCCAGGTGCTAAATTACCACCATTAGAACAACGACAGAAAAAAGGTTTTTGTAAATTTCATAATTATCTTGGTCATACAACCTCTCAATGTTACCTTTTCAGGGATCTCGTGCAAAAGTCGCTGCAAGAGGGTAGGCTGAAGTTTGTTGCAAGAAAGATGAAGATTGATACTAATCCTCTTAGGCAAGAGGAGGCTTTGTTTCTCGACCCAGTGGGCATCAACATGGTAGAGATTACTGAATTCCCTGAAGACAATATGGTCGAAGAGGGCACTGGAGAAAGTCCTGATGTCGGCCTAGCAGATGTGTACCCAAGGCATGAGGAATATTTGCTAGACTTACTTTACCGCTGTAAGAATAAAGGTTCATAAGATTGCTGGTGTCCTAGATGTGGCGCTTTGACCGACAAGATAGCTGCTGAAAATTTCCAGAAGCTACAGTTAGAGAAGAACAAGACCAAGCCACACAATCAAAGATTCCCTACAACTAGGGACCCAAGGAGAGATATGGGAAACTCACATGTTAAACCTAAGAGTTATATTCCCTCAGCAAAAGCTCCTAACGAGACCTGGATTAAACCCCAAGGGAGAAAAGGCGCACCAATTGATGGGGCACCAAACAGGGGAAGTCGGCGATTGACTACCAACATGAGTTCAAGTCAGAGAAGAAAAGCCACATCTTTGAAAACTACATGGGGAAGAATCCCATGACTAGAACCCAATGGAGACGCTTCCAGCGTCAAAAGCAAGTTGAGAGGCAAGCGGCTACTGGCCAGTTTGCTGCAAACAAAGGTGGCAATCAGAGGTAGTACCAGGTGAAAGTCGATTCCTCCGTGAAAGAGCGAATCAAAGAATTTGTGAATCGACCAGCTGCCAAATGTTCTGAAGAAGCCACTGACAATTTTGATTCTGACTCTAAAGAGAGTTTGAATATTTTAGTCAACGTAGTATCAATTCTACCAGCAGAATACGATTGCTTGACGAAAGTAGAGGATTCCGCAGACAGGGATGCTAAGGAGATGGCTTTGCACAAGCCAACGTGCTATTTTGTCACGAACAATGGTTCCATTGAGAACCAGGATGCTTTCTTTGAGAAACCAGATATGGAGATGAGAAGCCATTTAAAGCCCCTTTTAATAAGGGCTAGAGTCGAAGGGGTCGCTATCAACAAGGTGTTGGTAGATTGTGGTGCTACGGTAAGCATTATGCCACACCACATGTTACAGAAAATTGGTAAATATGACACTGATGTTAGATCACATAACGTAGTCTTATCAGACTATGAAGGAAGAATTAGGAACACCATGGGTATGATTCAAGTGAACATCACTGTCGGCTCAGTTACTAGGCCGACTATTTTCATGGTGATTCAAGGCAAACCAAGTTACAATCTCCTAGTAGGGAGAGAATGGCTACACGGAGTGGGGGATGTGCCATCCTCTATGCATCAACGTTTGGGGATATGGAGGGAAGATGAAATAGTCGAGAATATTGAAGCTGGTCAAGGGTATTTTATGGCAGATGTGAACAATGTCGGAAAGAAGCAGTTCGACAGGAAATTGGCTAATATTTCCCCATGCCAACCTGCAGAAGAAGTTTATGCCAACCTTGATGAGGCATTTGTGTCATTGAAGTTACATGAAACCCATGGTTTTATATGGGATGTGGAACCTCTCGAGGATCTATACTGTGTTAACTGGCCGACGGGCTAGGGAGACATTAGTGATGATGTGTGAGCTAGATGCTCTAAACAGGATTTTGGCGTATATCGTCGGAAGTAAAATAAATTCGGCACTAGAAGCTGAAGAAAATATGGATGTCAAAGCCAATAAAACACAATTTCTAAATGAAGGAACTACTTTGGCTATGGAGCCAAAGATACCAGATATACTAGAGACGGTCGAAGAAAACATCGATAAGCAGCGCCTGGACTGCATATATGACGAACAACCTTTAGGCTTTGAAAAGGATCCAATGGCACCCGAAAAGATGCAACCACAAGACCCTTTAAAATAAATAGATCTTGGTGGAAAGGAGGATAAAAGACCAATTTATATCAGCGCCAACATCGACCCAAAGTTGAGATCTGAGGTAACATCTTTATTAAAAGAATTTAAAGACTGTTTTGTTTGGGACTATAATGAAATGCCAGGTTTAAGAAGGGAATTGGTAGAACTAAAATTACCAATAAAAGCTAGAAATAAACCAATAAAGTAGACACCCATACGTTTCGCTCCAGCCATAATATCGAAAATCAAAGAGGAGGTAGAAAGACTCATCAAAAGCAGATTCATAAGAACTACAAGATATGTCGACTGGTTGGAAAACATTGGGCCAGTAATTAAGAAAAATGGAAAATTAAGGGTATGCATAGATTTTAGAGATTTAAATGTTGCTACCCCAAAAGACGAGTATGCCATGCTTGTGGCAGAAATGTTGGTCGATTCGACCGCTGGATTTGAATATCTAAGTATGCTTGATGGTTATTCTGGTTATAACCAAATTTTTTATTGCTGATGAAGATGTGTCGAAGACGGTGTTTCGCTGCCCTGGGGCACTGCGAACCTATGAATGGGTTGCCATGCCATTCGGTTTAAAAAATGCTGGAGCGATATATCAAAGGGTAATGAATTCTATATTTCATGATTTTTTTGAAGATTCATGCAAGTTTACATTGATGATATTATAATAAAGTCGAACAGTAAACCAACTCATCTGCAACACCTTCGAAAGTCTTTCGAAAGGTGAGAAAACATGGATTAAAAATGAATCCATTAAAATGTGATTTCTGTGTGCAGGCGGGTGACTTTCTTGGCTTTGTGGTGCATAAAAAAGGCATAGAAGTAAATCAAAGTAAGACCAAAGCCATCATGGATGTCAGACCACCGTCGACCAAAAAGGAACTTCAATCTTTGTTGGTTAAGGAGGTTCATATCCAACTTAAGTGGAAAAACCAAAGTATTTTCACCACTACATCGACTAAAAAATGAAGCTTTCATTTGGCAAGAGGAGCATCAAGAGGCTTTCGACAAAATCAAAGACTACTTAGTAAAGCCTCCAATATTGGCACCTCCTGTTAAACATAGGCCTATGAGGTTATATGTTGCAGCCTCAGATGCGACTATAGGTAGTATGTTAGTCCAACAGGACAAAAAAGGTGTCGAGAGATCTGTGTATTATCTTAGCCGAATGCTAAATAATCCTGAGACTAGGTATAGTGATATAGAAAAACTATGCCTTTGCTTGTACTTATCTTGTATTAAACTAAAGCAATATATAAAGTCTGTTGATATGTATGTATCTTCTCATTTCGATATTATTAAGCACATGTTATCCAAACCAATTTTACATAGTCGAATTGGTAAGTGGGTTTTAGCATTAACAGAGTATCCTCTGACTTACATGCTCTTAAAAGCAATGAAAGGACAAGTAGTGGCATATTTTTTGGTCGACCATTCAATGGTTGGTATACCTCAAAATTATGTAGATTTAGTGCGATGGAAATTATACTTTGATGGTTCTAGCCATAAGAATGGAGTTGGAATAGGAGGAATTATAATTTCTCCTAGTGGAATTCCAGCAGAGGTCAAGTATAAAATCGACGGTATGTGCACAAATAATGAAGCAGAATACGAGTCCTTAATAACAGGACTTGAACTGCTGCTAGATTTGGGGGCAAGGAACGTCGAAATTATGGGAGACTCTGAATTAGTGATTAAACAAGTATCAAAGGAGTACAAATGTGTTAAAGAAAATTTAATCATGTATTTTGTGATTACCATCAGATTACTAAAACAATTCGAGCAAGTAAGTATTCGACACATACCTCGAAGAGAGAACGAAAAGGCTAATGACTTAGCACAAGAAGCCTCAGGATACAAGAGAGATCAAAATGAAGAACTTACCCAAGTAAGAGAGAAAGTTCGAGCAACTCTGTTATCCCCTTCAGATTTGTCGATCATGAAGTTAGGGGGTATAGACGCTGAAAATTTTCAAATTTTAACCATTGACAATGGACAAGAGAATGACTAGAGAAAGCCATTGGCTGACTATATGCGTATTCCCACGGGGTCGACAGATTGTAATATCAATTATCGTTCTCTCAATTATGTTTTGATAGAGAACGAATTATTTAAGAAAACTGCTGAAGGAGTTTTGTTAAAATGCGTTGGAGAAAGTGAGGCATACGTGGCAGTGTCAAGTGTGCATAGTGGAGCATGTGGTGCACATCAAGCAGGACATAAAATGAAATGGCTTTTGGTGCGTTCAGGCGTCTATTGGTCTTCAATGCTAAAAGATTGCATCGAATTTGCTAAAGGTTACCGAGAATGCCAAATGCATTGGGGCATACAACATGTCCCCGCAAGTGAATTGCATGCAGTTATAAAGCCCTGGCCATTCAGAGGATGGGCTTTAGATGTGATTGGAGAAATAAAACCAGCATCATCAAAACATCAAAGATATATTTTAGTCGGTATTGATTACTTTACAAAATGAGTCGAGGCAGTAGCTTTAATTAACGTCGACCAAGAAGCTGTTATTAATTTTATACAAAATCACATCATCTGTCGGTTTGGAATTCCATAAAAAATTATGACCAACCAAGGATCAGTGTTTACTGGATGAAAAATGCAAGAATTTGCACAAGAAGTTGGAATTAAGTTGTTAACTTCTACCCCCTACTATGCTCAAGCAAATGGCCAAGTCGAAGCTGCCAATAAAGTGATAATTAGCCTAATTAAGAAGCATGTAGGAAAGAGCCGAGGAATTGGCATAAAACATTGGATCAAGTCTTATGGGCGTGTAGAACTTCCCCTAAGGAAGAAACAGGAACTACTCCATTTCGAGTTGCATATGGGCATGATGCAATGTTACCAGTGGAGATACATGTCCAATCGATTAGAATCCAAAGACATCATGAAATACCATCTGAGGATTACTGGAATATGATGGCATGTGAGCTTGTCGACATAAATGAGGAAAGGATATTGGCCATTGATTCATTAATAAGACAGAAAGAAAGAGTCGTCAGAGCTTACAACAAAAAGGTAAATGATAAAATATTTGTTGTCGAGGATCTAATATGGAAAGTGATATTGCCTATGGACAAAAATGATAGGGTTTTAGGGAAATGGTTCCCAAATTGGGAAGGACCTTTTAAGGTGATACAAGTTTTTTCAAATAATTCCTATGAGCTTGAGGAGTTAGCCCCAGATCAACGGATCTTAAGGGTAAATGGCAAGTACTTAAAAAAGTATAAGCCCATTCTTCAAGAAATCAAAATCTCGATGGAATAAATATTCGTCGAACCAACGAGCTGGTAAAATTTTGTTGAGACCAGCAAATTCAAAACACGCATAAAATATGGAGATTACATATAAAACGAACAAATACAGGATTCGTTAAAATTTGGCTTAGAGGCATGAAGAAATTACAAGATTGTTGTTACAATGGTTAAAAATGCTTAAATTTGGCTTGAAACGACTGCAGTTCACCATGGAGGTTAGTGGCCTGATACTCAAAACCTTCTGCCTGAATCTTAAGTCTTTCAAGCTCTGTTTCAACAGAAGAAATCGTGCCACTTTCTGCCACGGCATCCACAACTATCTGCTCAGCTTTTGCTTGGATGGGATTAATCACATTGTTAATTTCTTCCTCTTGCTTGGTGATTAATTCTAATTCCTTGTTGAGAATATAAATCTGGTTACGGATTTCAACAGCTCTGTTTCGTTTGGGAATCAATTCCTGTTTTTTCTCTTCAACCATTGCTAACAAACCATTAATTTCTTCAGTAACCTGCACCACCATATCCAACTTTTCTTTCATAAAGGCTTCCTTCGACTCAACCGATGCCTAATTTGCTCAAATTCTTTCAACATTTTAGCATAGAGGGATGAAAAGTTTCTCAAATGTCGTTATCATCAACCTGGCTGATTCAGACATATTGAGTTCGTTCATTTGAGCAAGAACTTCTGAGAGTTCTGGGCCAAGAGTTGGATCAAAATGGAGCAGATGAGGCAGATCAGGATTTAAAGTATGAGTCCAAATTTTAGTCATCAAATTTTTGGCTTTAACTGCTTCAGGACTCATCTTGTCATTATGTGCTTGAGATAGGTTGGATTCAAAAGAAAGAGTGTGAGAGCCCATAAAGCGATGCAACTTAGTAATTTCCTCTAGACCAGAAGGATTAACTCCCATATGTTTTAGCTTAATGGGTGAGTCGACTTTGTTCTCCCAGAAGAAACGATAGGCGCGCCTTGCGTGCTTTCAGGGGGGGAAAATTTTGGGAAGTGGTGAAATTTTTATTTGCTTCTGAATCCCGCAGGGAATCTGAAAGGCTAGAATCAGAACTAGTCGAACTATAACCCTTATGTTTGGCAGGACTAGTGACTGAGTCAGAGTCACTAAGAGTAGCCGGAATAGTCAGGTCGATAAACTCACCATCAGCAAAGTCAAGATTTTCATGATGGTGATGGGAAGAAGCTTCTAACAAAGGGGTGTAGTCAGGTACGCGTTGTTGTTGGTCATAGGTGTTGGCCTAAAGAAAGTAAGAAAAGGTATTAGCCGAAACAAATTCAACAAGCAGAAAATGAAAGAAACTAGAAAACAACCAGTTAATACTCATGTCGACGAATTAAGATCGACAAACACGTCCTTAGCTGAAACACCAGTGAGATTTCTTGCTGGGCTTTGAACCTCATTAACCCTAAGGGCACGAGTCGGAGTAACCAGAGCTGTGTCGACCATGATGGTGTCAGCGCCCAAATCTGAAGTGGCTTCAGGATTTTTGACCAAAACCACATTACATCTCCTTCTTGTAATAAGAGGAATTTCGACATCAGCTGGCTCCTCTGTTTCATCATCAAGTTTCAAGCCAACCTTTGCTTCAGCACCTTGGGGTATAGGTGCCTTTGTCTTCTTCTTCTTCTTCTTCGTCGTTTCGCCTTCAGGCGAGGAATTTCTTTTCCTCCTATGACTTTTTGATTTGTGGGAATGTTGAGAGGGATGAGCATCCGGTGATGGTTAGAATATAAAAGAAAGATGTAAATCAAAGCAATTCTATTAGTCGATAATGGAAGTTTTGAATCGACCTAATATACCTTAGCCCGCTCAGAAGTATGTTTTTTGTCCTTCTTGGACCTTTTGGATTTGTCAGAGGGAGCAGCCAAATCTGTTGAGCCTTTTTGACTCTGGAAAACAAGGGAAATATTAATAAAAGTTTAGGGCGTAAACAACATAGAAACAAGAAGTATATAAATATACCCACCGAAGAAGCCTTCTTGAGTGAAGAAGAAATGGGTTCGTCGTTGGAAGGTGTGTGGTCAGGAATGATCTACAAAATTAAGCTGAGTCAGATATGCCAAATAAATGATGATAGGTGACATAAAGTTGAAGTTTAAACCGGACGCATTGAAGGTTTTTGTTTTTCGACAGAAACGGCTCCCGCCTGATCTATTGGTATAGCTGTAAGAGAAGTGTAAAACAATCAGATAAGCAACCAAAGTAAAACAGACAAGGGGGTAAAACTTTCCAGAAATTGTTACCAATTTGTGTAGTCAAAAGTACTCTAACATATAGGAGATCATAATGAAGATGCCTCGAATAGTTAGGTAGGTAATACTTCGTTGGTACCATCTGTCGGCCTTCGTCCTATAGGCATTTTGCATATCCGGTATGGAGCAATACCACCAATCAGGAATAGGTGGGCCAAAGGGCTGGGTGGAAAAGGAGGAAATTTGATGTTTCCAAAATGAAGAGCGTAAAGATATTTATCTTTCGCATAACCATGGATTTTTAGTGTCGAGATTCTATCAGTTACCTTCTCCTTTAATTCGACAGCAGCCTCATAGATGGTCCGAGGAAGATCATTAGGTCAATACATAATTCGGAAGTAATTCTGGAAAGCTCGAATTTTTTTAATATGAGTAATCTTACATTTGGTCGCCTTTGCTTGCAAGTTTGAGAAAGTTGTGGTTAGTTCGGTCAGCTTAGCATTAGAATCACCAATGAATGTAACAAAATATGTCTGCCACCAAGTTTCAAATTCTTTGGTGCAATAAAAAGACGGTTGGAAAGGATTTAGAGTGAGTGTGGGCCTCCGTGCCCATAGATTCCCTATATCATCCTTGATCATTTAGAAGGGTTGGTCAGTTGTGATGTCGACCAGCAGCCCATGTGAATTGAACAAAGATTTAGGAACATGTTGACAGAGGCCAAATTATCGAGCCACCAAGTTAGGCTGGTAAGCGACCAAACCTGGGTTTACACCGACAATCATAATAGATAAAAATTGGGGAGTCAAGTAACGCCTCCAAAGGATTAAAGAATTTTTCTTGTCCTCTTCTCTCATGGGTGGAAAAGCCCTAGTATACCATTATGGGCCATCTTGTCTAGCATAAAAAGGGGCCATCGAGGGGGTGAAGTCGACTCTTGTCAGCATAATGGTGAACAATAACCTGGAAACTTCAGGATTTGGGGAGCCTTTGTCGATAGGAGTCAGAGGGAGAAGGAGTTGCCAGACGATATGGTTTTGAGATGGAGTACATGTCACCTTTATATTTATAAAAGGCTTAATCTCCTCAGAGAAAGTGGCATTCAACCATAGCTACAAGAGCCAGAAGGGACCATGGACTATGACGTTCTTTTTCTTTGGATTATTAAGGTCGAAACAATTTATTTGGTTAACAACATCAGTCAAAGCTGCATAGAGAGAGGCCAAAATCAGCTGGCCTAGAGCAACATTTTCACCCATATGCAATTGGGTAGCCAGATAAGAGAATTGTTTGGCCACCTGCATTGACTTGGAACAGAAAATGAAGCGAGATAGCCACAGGGTCAGAAATGCCACATGCTCTTCATCAGTTATAGGACCAGAGGTTTGAGCATGATGGTCGATGAAATCATTATACGTTGGCTTTCCAACTTCACCCACATCAAACCTTATTGGCACAGGTTCAACATCTCTATAGTTGAAAACCGTGCCAGATGGTTTCAACCCAATGATGGCAGTAACGTCAAGCAAGGTAGGAGTGATCATACCACATTTAGTACGAAAGGTGTTGGTCGACCCCTCCCAGAAATATATGGCAGCTAGGAGCATGCCACTAGAATAAGGTTGACCACAGCGAGAAAGTTCTAGAAGGGTATAAATACCCATCTTCTTCCACTGGTCTCCTTTGACAATTTCTAAATGTGCCATCCAAGCACTAAATTTAGGGCAACGCAGAGGTGGAGCAGTCCTAAAGTTCCTGTCAATATATTTAAGTGATATAGGGTTTGGAGAAGAGATGATGGGTATGGTAGCGGTACTAGTTGGAAAAAAACGCCTCCTTATCATCTACGTAGATTTCAGAGGGTGCATCAGCTGGAAGCGGTCCTAAAAAGGCTAAGGGTTTCTCCTCAAGAGAGAAAGGGATAAGTACATGAGATTGCAAAATTTTGGCTTTCTCCTCAGCAAATGGAGGTTCTGGTACATAGGTTTTGCCGTCGACAAGGCGCAGTTGAAGAGCGACGGCTGGAGATGAGGTTTGATTATTTACATTTTCCATTGTTGAAGGTTGAAGGAGGATGAAGATGAAGAACAGAGATGGTGTGTAGTTCCTAGGTTTTTGTTTTCTAAAAGGTAAGGGATTGAAGAAGTGAAGGAAAATATAAAAAAAATGGGAAATTAGGGTATTTTTAAACCCTGAGGAAAGAGGAAATAATGGGAAAATCTTTTGTGATTTCCCAAGGTTCAAATCACGTCAGTTAGTGGGACGCGTGCCACAATATCAACGCAAGTTACTGGGCCACGTTTCCCACTAAAAGCGCAATGATGGAAAGCAATTAATGTCGCACGTCTCGAAACTGAAAGGCGTGGGACGCTACCATGATTGCGTGACGTCACAGAAAAGATAGAACAATAATGTTCACTTTTTGAGAAATGGAAACAATTTGGTCGAATGGTGAAACCAACGCTTCAGAGATGCCATGATCTCATATTAGTCGAAATTCGAAAATGGCATCTCAGAGGGGAATTTTGTTACCTTGGAAAATCTTAAGGAATTCAAGTACATGTGATAAATGAAAATATTCTCATAAGTTAAGAGTCATCCTCCAAAATAAGAGTTTTTTGGGAAACAGGAGCCAATGTGTGAAAAGTTGGTTTTATTAAGTCAGAGTTAATGCTTGGAAGGAGTCACATTGAAACTGTCGAAAATTGAATTACGTCGACTAGGAAGAAATAAAAGAATATGTCAGGAGGATTAAATTGGTTTAGTCGACCAAAAGGGTAAAAGAGAAGGACTTGGTCGAAGATGGTATTAGTCGGCAAAGAAGAGTCTCTTGGACTTAGAGAAAGCGTGATTATTCTTTGCCAGAAAGAAAGCGTCGAAGCAAGGCAGAGGCAGTTTATATTCAAGAAGCTTAGAGGAAACGTGGGCAGTTACCAACAACCCACGACGTGTTCAAGCGCCAAATAAGTGGAACTTCAAAATTATTAGCAGTTACTAGCAATCCACGACGTGTTTGAGCGCCAAAGAGGTGGCAACATCTAGTGAAGCAGTTACCTCAAGATGTTAATATTAGCTGTAGATTTTATCTAGGTAGTTACTTTGTAAACACTATAAATAGGCAGATTTTGTGTAGTTTGGGTGTGTTCACTTGTACTCTCAAATCACTTGTCAAACTCTCTCATTCCAAGCGTCAGGAAATCAAGAGTGAAGAGTGCTTGATGTACGTGAATCACCATCTTTATTTCAATGCAAATCTTTTATTTTTCAGTTATATCTTTTGAGTGTTTTATATGTTTTCTCTTTACTGTCGAGCAAGATATATATGTTATCTTCTATTTTTCATGAACAATTCGACACTATCTGTGGGTCACGAGTCACCTGTCAGTTAGTTTAGTAAGTCTTGTTTTTGTACGAATATCTTCTATCGGTCACGAGTTACCAGTCAATTGATTAAATCATAGTGTGGAAAACCATTGCACCCGTTTCTCCGGTCAAAGGAAATCCGTTTTCCTTGACTAATATTTCGACGACATAGGTGTGATAGCAAAATCTCTTAACACGCGTCTTGAGATCAACTGGTCGATCTCGCAAGTTACCCTCAGTTTAGGACTCTGGGAGGACCAACAGTTGTTTACCATTTTCTACGGTAAACACATGGACACAGGGAAAGGATGCTTTTAGATCTTTATGCTATGTTGCTGCTGCCGATTTGATAAACAAGCTACAACATGAAGATGTTGCTGCTGGTTTGATAAAAAAGCTATAGCAATGCCTTTGATGTCATTGATGTAGGTGTCAATTTACTACAATCAGCTGTCAAAAACACTCATTCTTAGATGTTGATTTCTTATGTTTAAGACGGATCGAAAATGATATAGAATGTAACACTTTTTTTTGAAAATGAGTTAAATGTCTGTTGTATTGATTTTATGTAGTAGTTTCGGTGTTAGAATGTGAAGGTGATGGAGGAAAGACCCTTGGCTACATATACTCAAGACCAACCCCAGTTGGAATTTTCTCTTTATTTGATACTTGTCGGGCAGGGGTTAGAAGGCAATATGGCAACTGAAGTTGTAAGGAATCAAAACTGCAAAATACTCATTAGAGATAGCCAATCAGCTGCAAAAAATAAACAGGTATGCTGATTAAAATTGATTTTGTAGATGATTCTTTCTTTTGAACTTCTATTTGCTTTAATTCCACTCCTTAAGTTTAGCAGCATTACCAAAATGGGACCTCACAAAAATTTAATGATAGTAAATTGTCCTATTAAGTGGTCACTGTTTATGTAAAATATTGTTGAGTGAAAACTGAAACAAAAAAAGTGACATAATTTTGGTGCAGATGATTGTAATCTCATAGAAATTAGGTTCGTAAATAATTGGTATTAATGTGTACTACCTCATTACTGCTTTTGTGGGTTAGATAATTCATAGTAGTTTACCAAAAGTGGCAAATGTGTTCTCTGTGATCATAGTTTTTTTCCTCTAATGGCATTATATATTTTCTCAGTTATCTATCTAACCCATAAAAAATACACTGTTAAAACATTTGTTGAGGTTAAAGATGACCCAGCAATGCAAAGCCACATGAAAAAAGGATTTGTAAACAATGGTCAATTATTGTTTCTGTTGAAGTCAAAGGCACAAGTGAAGAGAAGATCTTATGTTTTCAGTATATATTGATCATTCTTTTGAGAATGTTACTTTTGTTCGTTACTATGTGATTGACTTAATCAATTTTATCATTTATTTTAGAAAATCTCAAAGGAATATGTCTAATTGACTTAATCAATTCAATCTTGAATTGATTAACTTTTTTAAAATAAAACAAAATCTTTTTATATTAACTTAATTATATATTTGAATTAAATTAAAATTAAAATTCAAATTATTGTGACATTTATTGAGCCACCATTAAATTAAACTGAGTCACTACAAATTCAAAAGCCAAAAATTATTTATGATGGATAGTAGCTCGATACATGGATTGCATTAACTGTATACAACTCACCTATAATAATTAATAAATTATCAAACTAAATCAATTAAAATAAAGAAAAAATAATTAAATACTATTAAAAAGAAAAGCTAAGTAATCAATAAAAAATGATTTGTCTCTCTTTTTTTCGTTCTCTCGATAATTTTATATCTAATTTGTAATTTTCCAAATAACATCTATAATAATAAATATTAAATTATTATTTAATATTGTATTTGATTTTTCGATATTCTTATATTTTTTTTTTATTTCCCTACTGATATCTACCTTAATAAATATTATATTATTATTTAATATTGTAATTTTTATTATCAATAATAAATTTATATTAAAGCAAAAATTTATGTATTGTTAAAATTATTATTCTTCATTATTAATCATAATTTCTCAATAGATATATTTGCACATTAAAATAATAAGTGATTAAAATTTGAAAAATAATTTCTCAATTCAAACAATAATCAAAATACTAAAGAAAAAATCAAATTGATTTTGTAATTTAGAATTAAAAATAGTTTTATAATAAATTAAAAATAAATAATTAAAAAATTCAAATACGGTAAAATACGAAGATGAAATTATATATTTTTTCTATTTACAATGTATTCAATTGAATTTACACTACACATAATAATGCATTCATTAATTGTCACTAGATACTATAATTATAAATATCTTAAAAATTATATAAATTATGATTTATAATTATGATTATAAGTATATTAAAAATCATATAAATTATGATTTATTCCAAAATGATAAAATATATTTATTTTAAAATAAATATTCTAAAATGAGTAATAATTAACTAAAAATTAAATATATAAAATGAACGATTTAAATAGATAAAATTTTGTATCATTTTAAAATAAATTTCATTTTAAAAATAAGTTTCTTATTAATAGATATTAAAAAATTATATTTAAAAAATAATATTAATAAGAATAATATTATTTTACTTTATTTTAAAATTGTGATTTGTTTAAAATTGAAAGTAAATATTATTATAGTTTAAATACATTTTGTTACTAAGAATTATTAAAAATCACGTATTTTTAAGAAATATCATACAATTTAACTAAATTATTATAAAAATAATGATTACTCTTCTTACTATAAGTTATAATTTTTTTATTTAAAAGTTAAATATTTAATTTATCATTTTAAAAGTATAAGAATAACAATTATTTTATAATTACTTAGATCCATCTTTGAAATAAAAGATGTTTTGAAATTACTTAACTTTTTATAGAGGTTAATAAAAAAATAAAATCAATTGAGATTTTGTAATTTTTTAAACTTATTAAATATCTAAAATATATCAGAATCTTTTTAAATTAACTTTATAATTGTAATCATGATAAAAAAAATGTAAAATGATAGTCATGAAAATTTAATGATAAATAATAATTATAAAAAATTAATGATAAAAGATAAAAATTTATTGATACAATCATTTTTATAAATTGAATAAGTTACAATTATTTTTATAAACGGAAATATAAGATACAAATAATTTTATAAATTCAACTATTTATACAATCATTTGTATAAATAAGAATAAATCAGATGTATTTTTATAAATGCACACACGAGTTCAAAATGCTTATAAACGAAAATAAGTTAAAATCATTTTTATAAAAAAAAATAAATTACTAATATTTTTATAAAGGAGAAACATTGAAGTATTAAAACAATTGTTTTTAATATGAATAAATTAAAAATTGTTTTATAAATTGTCACACAGATTCAAAATACTTATAAACGAAAAAAATTTACATATTTGCTTCAACTGTCTTTGGTATGAAGTCTTCCGTGATTATTGTGCAAAAGTATTTGGTTGAGAGAAAACGTGTTGATAGAAAATGTCATGAAGTGAAAGATTGATCAATGAAACAAAGTTTTAGATTAATAAATATTTTTGTATAGTTAAATTAATTTATTTTAGGATATTCACGGATAAAAGTGAATGTATCTATAAGATATCAGCTTTAGACTATTTATTTTAATGTCTATTTTTTAAATCTTTCTTTTGCCGCTGTTTTATATAATTGAAGTTAGACATTTGACTATACGATTTATAGTAAGTACGAATTAATACTTAAAAATTGATACATATTATTATTTTATATTTATAATTATGTAAATATTAATCAATTAAAAAATAAATTAAAATTTTATTAATGATAATTTGATCAACATATAATATAAATTCAGACGAGACATATACGATAACACCAATTTCTAATTAGTAATTCATTGATATCAAATTAATTTGAAAAGAAAAAAAAAAGAAGAAATATCTAATGTAGGTGTCACTTGTCGAACCACGTCAACATATGGGACCGCTTTGTTAAGGATGAGAAGCACCCGTTATTGTTATCCACACGAAAGTTGTTTTTTTCCCAATAAAGAGGGTAGACAACCTGGACCCCCCACTTTCCTTTCTAATTTCTTCATCTTTGACCTTTGACTACCCACCATAACCAAACGATTCAAACCTAATCATATTCCTTAACTTATTTCCACCAGCCCCTTTCTTTCATATATTATTACCCAAATTCTCCTTATATTTAGTTAAGAGTTAAGTTAACGCTATCTGACTACATTCATCTTCTTAAATCATGCTTGGAGTTGTTTTTGGTCAGGAATCATGCTTGGAGTTAACGTCCTCTCAAAGTGTCCTTTCTTTTGAATTTTATAGCTTTTATCTTTGAATCATTTTAAAATAAAATATGAAAGAATAGACACTTTTTAGGGTAAGAATAGACACTTTTTTGTTGTTAAGGCAAGATATTTTTGCTCTATGTAGATATAAAATTACAATTGATGATGCCATCGGTTTCGGGCATTAAGTTATAATCAAATAAAAATGAATTTTAGAGTGTGTTTTGTTTATAAAAAAGTCGTGAACAGAGAAATAATTAAGAAAGAATGTAAAAAGAGAAAAATAAAATAGATTTTATAGTGTTTTTTTTATATAAAAGAAGTTGTGAAGAGAGAAATAATTGAAAAATTATAAAAAGAGAAAAATAAATGAGAAATAAAATAGATTTTAGATATTGATTAATAAAAAAAGTATTGTTTGTCTTTAAAAGTACAATAGTAGTACAATAATGTCGTTTTATTAAAATATGTTTCTATCAAAGTTACTAAATCTTTTGTTTAAATTGAGTTGATTAACTCATTAATTTAATAACTTATCTTGATTGAATTAATTTAATTTAAATATTTGTGGCGAGATTGCTATTATTTCAGTTCACTAAAATAATTCAACTACTTTCGCTTGTGTGCATTTATGGTAAAAGAGATATTAGTTAATAAAACTACCACTTAACTCAAAAGACCAAGGGTACTTGTGACAAAAGACAAAAAATCACCTCTTATGTATGTTTTCTTTGCTTCTTAAAGGAGAAAAGAAAAAGTGCATGGGATATTCATCTTTCTTTCCTATTTCATCCCATTGTCAATCAAGAGAAATGGACCACTTATCATCAACTTTTCTCAGTAAACTTTCTCTTTACACTATCACCTCAACCAATCACACTCTTACTCCTTAGTGATGCATTAAAGACAACATTCATGATCAATCATAATAATTTATATTATAAAGTCATGTCATTCAGACTAAAGAACACATGGAAAGACATATCAGAGGTTAATAGACATCGTTTTCTCTAAGTAGATAAGTCAAAATTTAAAATTTTACATTGATGATATGGTAGTAAAGCCCCAAACGAAGGGAAACGTAACGAAGGTTTGTGAGAAACTTTGACATCCATGAGGATATACAATATGTGCTTGAACCCGAACAAATACTCGTTCGGGTACAAGCTTGAAAGATAATGGGTTTTCTGTTAACAAGAAGGGGAATTAAGGCAAACACATACAAGTGTCAAACAATCATAAATATGAGCAACCCGACTTAGGTAAAAGAGGTGTAGTAGTTGACTAGAAAAATCACAACATTGCTTCATTTTTTATCACGTGCTTGTGATTATACATCCACTTCTTTGCAACACTAAGAGAATAATCAAACTTTCAATAGACTGAAAATGTCAAGATAGATGTTATGACATCATCTACTAACAAAAAATACTTGCTAAAACGGGAGATTATACATAAAGTAAATTGCAGAAAAATAAACAACACAATCAATTGTTAACCCAATTTCGGTACAACGTCACCTACTCTAGGGGCTATCAAATCAGGAAGAAAACTCACTATGATATTATTAGTTCAAAGCCTAAACAACCCTAGTTTGCAACTTATCGCTTAATCACCACCTTGTGCAACTTCTACCTATAACCCTCTAGATATGAGATCCCCCTCTCACTTCCCAAAATCACTTCAGTGATAAAACCTGTCACAAACCTGTGACAAAAATCAAAGAACCAAATAGAAGATTACACTTCAAATACAATACTCAACTCTTTTCTTAAAATCTTACGAGGGAGAACAATACTTAGTTTTGCTTAAAAGATTTTAACTAAGAACAATCAGTCAACTTCAATGTATCAAAGATACATGAGTGACATACAAAAACAAACAAAGTACCTAAAGTACTCTCAAAACCATAAACCCTTATTTCAACCACACACAATTTTTTCAATGACAATTATTTTGTGAATGATTGTTATTTTAGGTTTAACAAGTTCTTATTTATACACTCTTATAGTATGGGCTTGGACTCTTCAATCAAATCCAATCTTCACTTTTTAAATTAGCTGCAAGATCTTCACACGAAAATAGGAACAGATCTTCAAAGTTTTCTAAAAAGTCTCAAATATCATTTTTATGAAATCAAATCAAATAAAATCTGCACTTGTTCCGAAAATATCCTTGATTAGTCGTGCCTGTATGAGTACTATAATATTCCAGAATCTCATATTTTTCAATCAAATCTTCAAGGAAAAATAACAACAGTTGTACAATATGCCACAATGTCATAACATCTGGCTCAATATTTGTCTTAAACACATGACAACAGAACCTGTCATGACAGATGATCAAGATGTTGTGATATGTTGCTCAACATCAGATAAGAACCATGTTTTAGCAAAATTGCTGCCAATCCTAAAACCATGGATCTAACAATATCCCCCTTTGGTAAATTTTGGTCAAAACAACCAAAGCACAATAAAACCTGAAGATAGAGGAATAAAACCACAACCATAAAAACACAAGCTACATGAGAACCATGTACACTTTGTACAAATTGCAAATAGAAAACATCAGAGATAAATGGTGCTATATAGAGACCTAGTATCACACACAACTTTTCTTCAAAACTCATGTAACACCATAAATTCTCCCAAATAATAATATTTAAAATCAGAGTAATTTTAAAACACTCAACATACCATTAGGATGCTACATTTTCAAAAACATACAAAACCTGCTCATGACATGTATATGATACATAACGCAACTATGGATAAACCAAAAATAATAAATCATGGTCTTTGACTTAACTTTTTATTAAGCAGCGGAAAAAGAACTATACTTAGAATTAAATCAACATCATCTAAAAATAAATAAACATTTATTCAAGTAATAAGGAGTTCAAAAGACTCCATAGAAATCATTAAAAACCAACAAAATCACTAAACATTCATCCCCCTGGTGTTACGTATTAGAGCAATAACGCCAACTCAAAATAAATCAAAGAGTAACCTCTTCCAACTTTGCAGCTTCAGACTACTCCTAACTATCTGCACGATATCGTATAAAGCATCATTCTAACAGAAGGGTGAGATATCACAACAATATAAAATAATGTATAATAATAAGTAGACAACATATATTTTCATGCATAGTCACACATTCCATATCTCACGCCTTCACACAACAAACAACAATCATGTTACATGTTAATTATACAAACACCTATCATCAACACATATCATCGAATTATCATGTAATACATACACCAACCACACAACTCAAACATCATGTTAATGACAATGTAATGCAATGAGATCGACTAACAAACTCAATGCATGTGGTACCATTCATGAACAATTAAGTTTACTCGCTCCCGATCCACGCCATCTAGGACCAGAGCCACCAATATCTTGAACAATCAGGTTCAAACCGCTTTCGATCCACAACATCTAGGACCAGAGACATCAACAGGATTAAAGTTCTCACCATGGATGCATGTGACATATCATGCAACAAAATGCCATACATTGATATCCATATCCATCAATGCAACAAAATACCATACACTGATGTCCACATCCATCAATGTAACATGTCATTACAGGCCACCAACTGATAACACATATAACATACAATCCACAATACTTAGAAAAATTCAAATAGCATCAATATAAATAGAGCATCCTCAATTATCAATTATACAAGTCATTTACACAATTTTTGATGGATGTGGTACTAAAACACCCGTCCATGCGTCCAAGCGTTGGAATCCTGGTACTGAAAATATTTTTAATATAAAGTATGTTAAACCAACTTTCCAATGATTTGAACCACACATCGATCAGACACCCGAAACAAGAGTTATGAATTTATGAAGTTTTGAAAATAATTTTTCCAGACTCAATGGTAACCGGTTAGCTCCAGACTAGTAACCGGTTACACCCCTTGTAACCAGCCTACAACGCTACTGTCACATTCTGGTAACCAGTTACCCTCATACTGGTAACCGGTTACACCTCCTGTAACCAAAAACACATGCTTCTATTTTATGCTTGGTAACAGGTTATCCCCATACTGGTAACCGGTTACACTCCCTGCAGAATCAATTTTATACTATTTTTCTGAGTACGAAAATCCATTCTTTTCAACCCCTAAACCCCAATTTGAAAAATGTCATATCGCAAATTTACCCTATTGATTTCTAAACAAATTATTCCTTATTAATGTTATTATTTTTACATATAAGTTTTTAGATTGTTGTCAAAATTATTAGGGGGTTTAAATTTATAAAAAGGGGTGTATTTTTTTCCATTCAAATTGAGGGCCTAATAATGTTTTTACAAAATTCATGGAAGGGGGTGTAGTTTTATCTTAGAGGTTTTTTTATCTTTGTTGTAGAAAAGGCCCATTGAGTTCTAAGGCCCATTAAAATTTGCTAAAGCCATGAGAGGAAGGTGCATGTTTTTTAGGGATTGTGTTGATGCAAGTGGACCATCAACATACTACACCCCCTTAGATTTTGTATTAAGAGTTCTTACTTGGATTAAGCATAACAAAATAGGGAGTATATGTATATCAAAGTCAAACTGACCTATATACTTTTGTTTTTGGATAGTAAAAGAGGGGGTGCATTTTTTTTTGGGTATAAGGGCTCAGGTTATGTTGTCGTGTATGGCTCAGTAAGAGGGTTTTAGAGCCCAATTTTGTGTTTGGTTCAAGAGTGAGGAGGAGTGTGCGTTTTTTGGGACGATCCGTTAGGAGTTTTTTTGAAGGCCCATCTTCTTCGATTGACTGGAAGTCAATTTCTAACTTTTGGATTTTTCATTCATTTAAATATTATTATTATTTTTAGTATTAAATGCTATTAGTAATATTATTATTTTATAAACATTATTATCAAAGCAATTATTATATTTTATATTATGATTATTATTATAAAATTGTTTTTATCAAAATTATTTATTTATTATAGGAAAACATCAGATATTTTTTCTTTTTTGATATGTGTTGACTAAAAAGTCAAAATTAATAAAATTAAGGTTGAAACTCTATTGTGTTCCTTGAGGCGCCCTGTTCCTCAAACTACAAACCTAAAGCCCAGATAACAACCACTGTTCATATCTAAAAAGAAAAATGCATATTTTTAAAAGTAAAACAAATTTAATCATATCAATGATATTTGTACATAACAATATCAATCCGGATCAAAACAAAATCAGATTATACAAAATCGTTCAAAATTTTAATATATAATCAATTACAATCACAATCAAATCCCTAATTCCCTAACAATCTAACATATAACGGTAATCATACAATTTTTCCTAATTCATCTAATTCTAAAACACTATAAAAAGAACCCTAATTCTAAAGAGAGAAAAGAAATTGATAAAAAGAAGGGGTAGAAAGAGGAAGAACACTGTTGGCGAAAAGTTTCATATAGACTTCGGGTTTCAAGATCTGTGTGATACGGTGGGAGAATTGACTTGGGTATTTTGCGTTTTATCACAAATGTTGCGGTTAGCAAGAGTCACCACCGAATTTTCTTTTATCCAAAAGGAAAGGTGAAAAAGCACAAGAAAGGCCTTTGAGATTATTTCTGAGTTCGGGGGGTAGATTATGAAAAGGAAAGGTATTAGCACCCTTTTCATCCATGGTTTTCCACGGGCTCTTAGTTACTTGCTAGATCACTTGTTTTTGCTTGAAATTGTGCTTCGTGCGGTTTTGGAAAGTATTTTGAAAAGGTGCCATCATTTAGGCAAACTTTGTAATGATTCTCGTTTGTAAGAATGTATACAAAGTGTTGATCTTTTGAAAATGTTTTCAAGTTTGAAAGATGTTTTTGAAAGTGTTGGTGTTTATTTTGAAAATAGGAAGGATGTTTTGTTTTGAAAGTGAGCAAGTAACTAGGAATATTCTACCTACTCAAAAGTTTTTCATATTCATTTCCTTTCTCCTTTGACATTGTTATCTTACCATTGATTTGGTAAATAACCCTATCTTTGGATGTAAAGGGACAAGCGTGGGTCATCGTATAACCATGATTAACAATGTTGCAAGGTATCTTAGCATCTTTCTTTAGGGACTAAGATCATTTTGAAAGGCAACCTTTGATAGTGTCATCGAGGGACTATGATCTTGTATTTTGCTTGTTTTTGCCAAGATACCTCACATGCATAACATGGCCATTTTGTAAGGCAACCAAGTGGATTTTATCCTAGGGGTGCTTGTGTGCAAGTGTGTTGATTTTCATGCTTTGTTTAGTCTTTGATTAAGGCTTGCTACTTGATTGATGTTAGTCTTTCCATACAAACCCTAATTACTAGCATTTGTATATAAAGCGATAAATTGCGGAATTTAAAATTACTATGCTATTACAATACTTGTGGGAGGGGATGTACAAATTACAAATGGGGATTGCTAGAAAATAAACCTAATTATATATTACAACCATATTGAATTTGGATAAATAATGTACAAAAATGAATAAATATACAAGAATGTAAAATGGAAAGAAAATGGACTTTTATTTAGATTTTTTAGGAAAAAGGGTTTTGTTTTAACCTAATTAAAAGAAAAATAATTAATTAAATTAGTAAAAAGTAAACCTAAATTTACTAGGAAAAGAATTTAAATAAAACCCTAATCTAAATATTAACTGAACAAAAAGAAATTAAGTTTGTAAGAGAAATATTTTTTGGTATTTTTGTCTTAAAAATAATTTAAAGTATTATAAAATATTTTTGATCTTTTTGGTTTAAAAATAATATATTTTAATTGTGTAAAAGAAAATAACTAAAACCCTAGTTTTTTAATTAAGTTTACAAATCAATTAGTAAAATAAATAAAGTATAATCAAATAAAATAACTTTTTATTGTAAAAATAAATAAATTATATCAAAATATAAATCTAATATTTTTTTTTTATATTTTTCTGATTTTTTAATATTAAATAAAATATTTAAGAAAACAAATAAATAAAAAATGAGAAAAAGAAAATAAAATGGGCCAGGTGTGAATAGTGAGTAGGGGGGGTCAGAATGTAGCAAAAATACAAAGCCCAAAGGGGGAGGCCCAGCGCTGCAAACAAGTGTCAAAAAATGAGAAAATAAGCAAAAGGGTACCACTGGGGCTCGAACCTAGGTCCCATAGGTTAACAGGCGCGCACTTTACCACTGGGGTGGCTATACATCTGTTCATATAAACAAAACAATAAATATATATTAGAAATCAAGTCCATGGCCTGAACTTCATCTTCAACCTCACGCCCATCCAGAGTACCTGCATCTTGCTCATCTCTCATCCATTTACAAAAAGGTAAACATGAATCTTGTGGAAAATTTCCTCACGATTTCAGAAATGCAAAGAAATAAAATTATAGATCAAAGACAAACATGAATTTTAATGGCCCTAATCTGGACCCTAAAAATTTCAGAAACTTCAATCTTAAAATCCTCTAAGCTCAAGCAATATAAATGAAAACTATGGACATGGTTAGCTTTAGAGCAATGATATCTACATTTTTCATTCACAAATAAACCATTAATGATGCTTGTATGAAGAGTTCAAAGTTGAGATAACTTACCTCAAAACTGGAAATCGTGTTCTGCAAATGAGCACTCCTCAAGGTGTTGTGATGATCAGAATAGCTCCACTGAGGTCCCAGAAAGCTAATGCAATGATTAGCTAGGTTGGAGAGTGGATGAAATGGTCTGGAGAAGTCCACTTGCAGTGCTCTGTTTTTAGACTTGGAAATGGAGGAAGATGGTGTTACAGAACTGTAACAGGGTAAGGGATGACTTCTAAATGATGTTTAGAAACTTTTGGAAGCAAGAAGCCAAGAAACGCACGAGTAGTTTTTGGTTTTGGGATTCTTGGCCAGAATCTGCAACAATGGAAGTGTGAGATGAAAATTTATGTTTTTGGTGTTTTCAGGGCTCAAGCATGCGTGGGATTTGTGGCAAATGACTTGTGTATGTATAAGAAAAAGGTCTTAGTGCTTGAGAGAGTCAGAAGTACAAGTTATAGGTTGATTTCTATGTTACTTGATTTTGAATAAAAGTGAGAAAACAAGTTTCAATGTATGGTACAAGCATGGGCTGGGTGATTGTAAGTGTTTATACAAGCTTCTCTTGAGTTATGGGACATGTATAATCAGAAGAAGGCAATTGCAAGGCTCAAGAATAAGTTTTGTCTAAAAAGCTACTTTATCAAAATGGCATTGTGCACTTTCTTCCCAAAATGGATATAAAGCATGGCCTTGCATTGAATGCTTAAATTGAGACCTCTAACAACTGTGCAAGAAATTAATTATGGAGTGCCTAATAAGTTTGAGGCCTGTAAAGTAGAGATTATGCAGCATAGGTTTGAAATTTGAATCTTGTTCATCACAAAATGACTTGTAATTCAAGTGTGAAAACCCTAACTTCATCTCTTCGATTCTCCCTACTCAAGAATGATCTCAAGGAGTTCTTGGACATTTTGGAAAGCTTGTAATGTGATATACAACCCCTCTTTGAATAACTTTTGAAAATTCCCCTTGGAACTATATGAAAAAGTGCCATGAAGTTAGGTCAAAATCCTGACCAAAACTAGGGCAAAATTTCACTAAGTGTCCAATTTCAAGACCATGACTTTAGGAAATAATAACTTGAGATTCAAGCATTTTTAGAAGAAGTTGTGTAAAGAAATGTTGTATATATCATAGAGATCTACAAATTTCATGTTGAAAGTTTCTTCTGAATCCTCTTGCATCATGGTGAAAAATTGGCCTAAAGTTATGAAAATACATGAAGTTTTAAACACTTAGAAAAATTTCTAAGTTATAAAACTTTGACTTTTCAAAATGAAATCTTGACTTTTTGATTTCTTGATGAATAAGTTTCATATTTTGACATGTTTTAATGAATTGTAATCTTTGACATTGAATTTTGACCAAAAAGTCAAAGTTTGACTTTTTAGTGTACAGTTGACTTTTGATCAGTTGACTGGAAATTCACTATCAATCTAATTGATCTTGAGCAATGTTTTAGGTCATGCCATTAGGTCAAAATGATGCAATTTAACTCTTGGAATCATGCTTTAAACCAATTGACCATTTGCTAGGTCAAAAATCAGAAATTGCCCTCTTTCAGTCAAAACCCTAATTTTGACCATTTTGCCCTTTTGGTGATTTGATCAAATTTCTCGAGGAATTGTTGTCCAAACTTGATCAAATGATACATATGAGTTTATAATGTTGATGTGGATAAAAAATTACGAAGTTTGACTGTAAATTGGCCATAGTTGACTTTTTCCCCAATATAGTTGATTTTTAGGTCAACTGCTCAATTGACTGAGAAAAAGTGTGATTCAAGGCTTGAAACTTGACATGAGTAATCTTGGGGGTCCATAATGATCCATGAAAGTCATTTTAAGAAATGAAAGTTCAATTATCCTTGTGCAATCTCAAACCCTAATTTTGGTCATCACTGCTTAAGAAGGTGTCTTGAGCTGATCAACCATAGTGCAGTCTTGAACCAAGAGAGATATTTGTGAGAAATTTTTTGATAAATGAGAGGGAAAATTTTGGGGTACAACAGCTTCCCCTGTTCAATCTTCTTAAACCTGAAGAGTTAGATTGGCGGATCCTCCATTCGTGACTTGAAGGTGAAAGATGATTGAACACTAAAATGCCTAGAAATTTGCACTCGAAGATGGATGGTGAATGGGCTTATAGATTCCATTTGGAGGAATGTAGGTAAACAATGGAAGAAGTATCAGCATAAATATCTTGTTGATTTATACTAGAACCTGATGTTTTACTTGTGAGAAAAAGAGTTAGTAAAATGCAGATGCCTGGATGATGTTCACCAGGTGTGATATTATGTTAAATGCATATGGTATGTACATGCTATGATGTATGAATGTGAGATGTATGTTTTTGTTCGGGAAAATAAATCCCTGAATGCTGTTGAGGAAATTCTGGGGGGTTGAATCCCTGATTGTCGTTGGGGATAAAGGATATGCATATCTTTAAACTTTGTTGAAAGGATGCTTTCACTGCAGAATATCTCTTGAATGTTAGCTATTATTTGGTCGGATCCAGTCTTCACAATTTGCTGAGGATGAAGTAGTCAACTACTATCTGGTCGGATCTAGGCTTCACGACAACTTACTGGGGGAAGAGACGAATTAACTGTTATCTGGTCAGATTCCAGGCTTTGCAGAAAATTGCTTGAAATTGAATAGTTATCTGGTTAGATCCAGGCTTCATAACAAACTTGCTGAGGATGTGGAAGTTAACTATTATTTGGTCGGATCCAGGTTTCGCAGTAACTTGAAGTGGTAACTACTATCTGGTCGGGTCCAGGTTTCATAGTCTTTAGAAAGTTGTACTATTATCTTGTCGAGTCTAGGCTTCATAGTGTCTCTCTGGAGATTATAGTTAGTTGTTATCTGGTCGGACTCCAGGTTTTACAATGAACTGTTTGAAAAACTGTTATCTGGTCGGGTCCAGGCTTTGTAGATTTCTGAGAATGATGAGGTCAATTGCTATCTGGTCGGGTCCAGGCTTCACAATAAACTGTTTGGGGATTTAGTTGTTATCTGGTCGGTTTCCAGGTTTCACAACGAATCTATGAGGGTAATTGCTATCTGGTCGGATCCAGGCTTCACAATAACTTGCTTGAAAAGATGAAATTGAAAACTAATATCTGGCCAGATCCAGGTTTCACATTAATTTGTTGGGGGCATAGGCAAATTCTACTGGGGAAAAGAAGTTAAACCTTGGCCGGGTTGAGTCCAGGTTCTTATATATCTTTGAAGAGTTAGACTATTATCTGGTCAGGTCCAGGTTTCATGGTATCTTGAAATTGAGATCAACTGTAATCTGGTCGGGTCCAGGTTTTAGATATTCAAACTGTATCTGGTCGGGTCCAGGTTTCAGCAGTTACTTGAAAATTGTACTAATATCTGGTCGGGTCCAGGTTTCATAGTATCTTTTTGGAAATAGTAAAGTCTTTTCCAATGGCTTTACTGGGGATCAGGGGTTGTGGCCCTATGATTTGTAATAATCTGAAAGGAAAATTCAAACTGGAGAGTGTGGACTCAGTTGGGTAGGACAGACTCAGCTTGGGGATAACACACTCAACTGGAGAGAGTAAACTCTGTTTGGGGATAACAACCTTGGATGAGGAAGATACTCAACTGAGGAAGACAGGCTCAGTTGGGAAACTTTGTGGTGTCTTGATTGTTGTATTGTTGAGGAAATTTGAACTTGGCTGGGGAATTTTGTGATTCCTCGATAAAAACATGTTGGGGAAGGGTTTATTGCAGTCGTCCTTGTGGGGATAATGATGATGAGATAGCTTTGTGGGGATATTTCATACACATTAAAGAGATGCTTACTGCTGCTTAGCAGGACACATGTGCCAAATAGTTTTAATTATGTTCATATGCATATGTTCATTCAATTTTAGTCATTGGACAAATTTGCATTCAAAACAAAGATAAAATTTTTTGCACTTCGAAGTATATTGATATTTTGCCCATGAATAGGCGTTTTTGTACAGAGAGACGAAGATCCTAGTAAGAGGAAATCGTCGAAAGGAAAACAAAAACTTAGAATGGAAACAAATAGCCATGTGAAATGATCTTATTTCCTTCCAATTCTACTATTGCCCCAATGTCTTTGAATGTCCCTTGTCGTTGATAGAAATTGATTGGATTGATCTTGGGCCGTTTGAACCTGGACCTTGGTGATAAAATTGGCTGTGTTGATTCCACGGGACATAGTCATACGCTTTTGATCCTTAACTTTTTCCTGGACCGCCCTTTCGGGTTTTCAGCCCACCAGAATACCCTTTTTTGCCCAAGTCTCCCTTTCGAGTTTTCAACTTGTCGGGTGTACAATCTTTTGCATATATCCCTAATTTTTGCCCAAACCTTTTGGTTTGCTGGGATGCCCTTATTTTTCTTAGGTGTGTCAACCTAACGGGTCTCTTATGCATAGTATTTTTTAACTATGTTCGCGTTTATAGGATGTGGGAAATCTTCACCATCCATGGTAGTCAGCATCATGGCACCGCCAGAGAAAACTCTCTTGACAACAAATGGCCCTTCATAGGTGGGAGTCCATTTGCCTCTGGGGTCGCCTTGTGGTAAAATGATGCGCTTTATCACCAAGTCACCAACTTGATATACTCAAGGCTTGACCTTTTTGTTGAAAGCCTTGATCATCCGTTTTTGGTACGTCTGACCATGGCAAATAGCAGCTAATCGTTTTTCGTCGATCAAGTTCAGCTGATCCAATCTCGTTTGAATCCACTCGTCCTCACCTAGGCCTGCCTCATTCATAATTCTTAGAGAGGGAATATGAACTTCCACTGGCAAAACAACTTCCATGCCATAGACTAGAGAAAAGGGAGTTGCCCCAGTTGATGTTCTAGCTAAAGTACGGTAGCCATGTAGAACAAACGACAACATCTCATGCCAATCCTTATAGGTTACTACCATCTTCTACACAATCTTCTTGATATTTTTTTGGCTGCTTCGACTGCGCCATTCATTTTTGGTCTATATGGAGAAGAATTGTGATGCTTGATCTTAAACTGAGTGCAAATCTCAGTAATCATAGCATTATTGAGGTTAGTCCCATTGTCAGAGATGATCCTTTCGGGGATACCATAATGGAAAATGAGGTTGTGTCTGATGAATCTGGCTACCACATTCTTGGTGACTGAGGCAAATGAGGCGGCTTCTACCCATTTGGTAAAATAGTCGATATCAACAAGAATGAAGCGATTCTCATTAGAAGCGGTGGGCTTGATCTCTCCAATCATGTCAATGCCCCACATTGCAAATGGCCATGGAGCAGTCATGACATTCAGAGGGATAGGAGGCACATGGACCTTGTCTGCGTAGATCTGGAATTTGTGACAAGTTCTTGAATGTTGATGGCAATCGGTCTCTATTATTGACCAATAGTAACTGTCTCATAAGATCTTCTTAGCCATCGTATATCCACTTGAGTGAGTACCAAAGAGACCGTCATGCATGTCTTCCATAATTTCCTCTGCCTCCTTCTTGTCCATACATCGGAGTAGAGTCGAATCATGGTTGCTCTTGTAAAATATCCCATTACTTAGGAAGAACTTGGCTTCAAATCTTCGCAAGAACTTTCTGTCATTGATAGATGCTCCCTCTGGATACTCTTGTGCTTCAAGGTATCTCATCACCTCATGGTACCATGGCTTTTCCGCATTAGTGTCAAGCTGATAGCAATGTGCGGATTCATCGAATCTTTCAATTGTTATCATAGGGGCTTCGTTGTCCCATATGACTTTGAACATTGAAGACATGGTTGCCAAAGCGTCATCCAACTGGTTTTCTTCCCTGGGGAAGTGCTCGAAAGTGATCTCTTCGAAGTAAGGAATTAGGGATAGCACAAGTTCCTTGTAAGGGATAAGATTAGGGTGTTTAGTGTCCCAATATCCTTTTACTTGGCTGATCACCAAGGCGGAATCTCCAAACACATCCAAATGCTTGATCCTTAAGTCAATAGCAGCTTTCAGACCTAAGATGCATGCTTCATACTCAGCCATATTGTTTGTGCAATCGAAGCATATTCTGGCAGTGAAAGGAATGTGGAAACCTTCAGGAGAGATGATCACATCACCAATTTTGTTACCTAAGGCGTTGGAAGCCCCATCGAATACCATAGTCCATCGGGATCCTTGTTCAGGTCCGTCATATGGTCCAGGTTTTGCACAGTCGGTTACCAGCATGATGTTTTCATCAGGGAAGTCGAAATTCATTGACTGATAATCATCCACAGCTTGATGGGCCAAATGATCTGCTAGTACACTTCCTTTGATGGCCTTTTGGGTCGTGTCTTGAATTTCGTACTCAGTCAAGATATTTTGCCATCTGGCTATCCGTCCGGAAAGGGCAGGTTTCTCGAATATGTACTTGATTGGGTCCATCTTAGAAATCAACAAAGTGGTATGAGTCAACATATACTGTCTTAGCCGGCGAGAAGCCCATGCCAGAGCGCAACATTTTTTCTCGAGCAGTGAATATCTGGTTTCACAGTTGGTAAACTTTTTGCTCAGGTAATAAATAGCATGCTCTTTTCGGCCAGACTCGTCACGTTGGTCCAAAACACACCCCATAGAATTCTCTAGTACTGTCAAGTACATGATCAAGGGTCTTCCTTCGACTGGAGGCATGATAATAGGAGGTTCTTGTAGGTATTATTTAATTTTGTCAAAGGCAATATGGAATTCATCATTCCATCTGACTACCTGATCTTTCTTCAAGAGTTTGAAGAGTGGCTCACAAGTGGTAGTTAAGTGTGATATGAAATGGGCAATGTAATTAAGACGACCTAAGAATCCTCTAACTTCTTTTTCAGAATGAGGGACTGGCATTTCTTGGATGGCCTTTACCTTGACAGGATCAACTTCAATGCCTTTATTGCTGACAACAAAACCTAGAAGATTTCCAGATCGTACTCCAAATGTGCACTTGTTAGGGTTTAACCTCAGCTTGTACTTCTTCAGCCGCTCGAATAATTTGTACAGGTGATCGAGATGTTCTTCCTTGGTTTGTGATATGGCAATCATATCATCCACATATACCTCAATCTCATGATGAATCATATCATGAAACAAAGCTACCATAGCTCTTTGATATGTTGCCCCTGCATTCTTTAATCCGAACGGCATGACCTTGCAGCAGAAGGTGCCCCATTGCGTAACGAAAGTAGTATTGTCCATATCTTTGGGAGCCATCCTTATTTGATTATAGCCTGAGAAGCCATCCATGAATGAGAAGACTTTATGCTGAGCAGTATTATCAACTAAGACGTCAATGTATGGTAGAGGGAAGTCATCCTAGGGGCTTTCCCTATTCAGATCCCTATAGTTTATGCACATGCGAACTTTCCCGTCTTTCTTTGGCACTGGCACCACATTGGAAACCTATTGAGGATAGGATGTCACAGCTAAGAACCCTGCATCAAACTGTCTCATCACTTCAGCTTTGATCTTTTCAGACATATCAGGCCTCATGCTGTTGCACCCCAAAATTTCCCTCCTAATTTCTTTTAATTGGCTTAGACCTTCGCATTCATTCACATATATTTCTTTAGGTCACTAACATAGCATGCACTGCATTCAATAAAGCACTTGAGGTTCAAAGTTCAGTGGTCGTGCAATATTAGGGTTTTACGCTGGTTAAGGCGTGCGTATCCAATAAAGGCTGATTTCTTCTTCAAGCGTTGAGCAGTGGAATTAGGGTTATGTCGTGTGGTTACCTTGAACTTCTTTCTTTTCCTTAAAATATAAGGCCATAAGGGTTTACTTCCTTGTATGGAGTAAAGGTCAGGGTTTTTAAACTACTACGTTCGGTTAAGGTTTTTCTCCAAGGATCATGGTTTAGGGTTGCATCTTATGGTTATCTCGAGTCTTTCTCATTCATAATTAAGGACGCCCACCCATTACTTGTGTTACAAGTTCTGTCATCACTTCTTGGATTTTCTTACGAAAGCTTAACTTTCATTTGAAGCATTCTCTTAAGTGATGAGCATTTGGTTCTAGCCAAAAGGGTGTGGGCTTTAGCATAGATACTTTTGTGAATCTTCTGCTCCTATTTTGTGGGATAAGGGTTTCGACAAGAGTATTGATTCCATCGAGGTTTTATTAAAAAAATCTTTCAGAATCCAAAGGTACATTCGTTGTTGAAGCTCCCAGAGGTTGGTTACGACATTGATACGGTGGAATCATCCATTCCTTACTTCATCAATTAGAGATTTGTGTATCATGATTCAAAGTTGCTTTTCTAGTTAACTATGGGTTTAGGATTAAAGCATTCGGGAGTTGAGATTCAATTCTGAGTCTATAGGTTCATTGATCAAGCACGCCATTTGAAGTCAACTGAGATTCAACTTGTCATGAACGCTTGGGTTGCATTGAGGATCGATTTAAGATGAACATGGAATAGAAGTTTTCAAGGATAAATCATTTAACTTGCTTGAAGAACAAGATATATGCGAGAGATTTTACAAGACTTATGGATAATTTTCCTGGTTTTCTTGTACTCATAATACAAGTGATTCATCAATTGGCTTTGCTTAGAATTTGGATTATGTTTGAGATACAAAAAGAAGATTTTGAACTTGAGGTTAAAGAAGGGATCGTGATTCATTCAAGATACATTTTGAGAATATGTAAGCATAAGATAATAAATTCAAAGACAAGTGAATTAATTCAAAGTCTTTGTTCTTGATTCAACCGTGGCTATTACAAAATCAAGAACTAGAACATATACACTTTCAATCATTCAAAATTACATAAAAGTGACAATTTCAATCCAACTTATGAATATATTACATCAAAGGCCATAAACCAAAATTCAATTACATCCAAAAACAAATCATATCACCTGTGTCACATTTCAAAGAAAACTATAAAAATGTTGCAAGTTAATGAATGTCCTAATTCTATGAGCTTCGTGTCAAACTCCATTCCTCCAAATTCGATGCATCTTGCTATGCTATGCTAAGTTTCAGCTTTGCACCATGGACCATTAGATCAAACCGTACAAACTGTGCTATAGCCCCGCTCATTCAATTTAACAGAACTAGTTAAAATTCCAACACAGACCCGCAACCCGCAGTAATAAAAATCAGACAAAATATTTTTCACTGCATAATTGAGGCAAAAACAAATAATCAACAAATTGGAGCCTTGTTCTTGTTATTAAGCTGCAACATTTTTACTAAGTGTTGGTGAAGGCTCTAACAAAGATTCTACTAGTACTAATGCTGATTGAGTTTTATTCAATGGAATAGTTCCTATACTAAATTGCGTAAGTGCTATCTGGACTAGCTTCTACCCTGTGTTAACGGGCTTCTCAAATTAAGTAACACTAATCATACCTAATGACTGTAGAAAATGTCAATTATCGGAGGTCATGCTGGTGGCGTTCGGAAGGGACTTGTCATTGTCTCAGCTTTACTCGTTACAGCATTGCCGCATTTCATTCTGAAAGAAAATCGTCTTCATCATTTTTCCTTGTGGCTCTTCCATCAGTGGTTAATAGCATACCAGAAATAATCAAACAGAAGGAACATAAGGAAAAAGATATAAAAGAAAATATCAGAAAGCAAAAAACGAGAAAAATAACTAAGAATAGCTGGCATCTCAGATATAGATCTGGCCGTTCAATCCATAACAGAACTGTCAAAAATCAGTGACTCAGATTCAATTGTCCCTAAATTTATTTTTCACACTCCAACAGTCTAAATAATAGGTATAACAGAAAATCTTATGGGGATCGATTCATACTTCAGCACCCTAAAGAATCACCAAGAAATATTCTTCCCGCTTCTCTCACCTTCATCTTCATCTTAATTCTTCATTTCTACAGAAGGATCACCATGCAAAAATTCAGAAAATTTCTCTCTCAACCTTGATTCTGCTTCATCTTCCACGCACCCCTGCTCTATAACCGAATTCTTCTGCAATCTCTCAGCATCAATCTTCAACTCATCAACTACACTGCACTCTTCTCGCCACATTTGACAAACTGTCATCATCAATTCTTCAAATTCTTTTCTATATTTCTCTGATTTCTATCTGAAATCTTCGTCAACCTTTCAATCTTCATCTTCAGCCACTTCAAGGTTTCGTCATCATTCCACATCTTTATCACCATTAAATCTCAATGACCTCAATCATCTTTACCGGTGATCTGCAAATGCATCGTAGATTTGATCGTCATCATCATATACGTTTGGTTCTCAGCATCGCCAACGCATCATTACTTCTCTTAATCGCAACATCAACGATGAAAATGCAGAGGAGTTGAATGCAGAGGAATAGCTGGTCAGATAAGACTGAAGTTTCATCGGCGATTTGAACAAGATGGAAGGTTAAGTTATGGTGAAATCGAGTTAATATGAGTAGGCGGATTAAGACTGGCCTCGTAAAAGAGAGACGAAGAAGTTTGATGTGAGACAAATCAGAAGAAGGTTTCAGTATGTTGATAGGAGTTCGGTGCCGCTAGGTTGAGGAAGAAGAGAGGTTCTTTCACGATGAGAGCCCAAAGGTCATTTCACGATGAGAGCCCAAAGGTCATTATCTCAACCTAATCCCAAACGCACCGTATAATCTTCCATTTTGGTTTAATCATATTTCTTTTTTTTAATTCTTAAATAATAAATGAAAGAGTATTGGATCATTCTGATGGTGATATTACAATGAACTTGTCCTGGGCCGGGAGGTTTTTTTCTTTCCGCTAAGCCCGTACTATATTTTTGGGAAAGCCTGAAGCAATGTCAACAAAATAGACTTCTTGGACTCATGCGGACTGGGCCTAGCGCCCTTCTTCATCAAACTCCTGGATTTCAGCCTGCACCCCCTTCTGACTAGAATGCTAATTTCTTCTTCTCATTAGTTTCTTTCCTATAATTTTTGATGATTAAAACTAATAATAAAAACTAAAAAAATTTTAATTGTTTTTTTAGAAATATAATATAATTTCCCTAGTTCTTTTCTTCTTTTAGAATTTTGTTAGAATTTTATATTATGGTTTATGTTTAAATAATCACTTTGTTTCCGATACTTTATGCTTCACCTTTTGCTTGTTGAGATTTGGAATCTTATGTAGGTTTATTGTGCAATATGCGGATGCACTTATGATTTCGATTGTGATTTATTTTCACATTGATGATGCTTCGACACTTATTCCGAACTTTTGGTTTCTGACTCTTTTCATGGATTGGTGAAGCTTTCACGAAGATCGTCGGATTTCTTTGTTTTGATACGCTTCTCTACGGATTGATATCCGTTTGGTATTTTTCCTTGTTTATCTCATGTCGCATTTTACTGCTTTCTAGATATCATGAGAAGTAGGAAATAAAGAGCGTGCGCTCGAAGTCGCTGTTTAAAGACCTGTAGCAGGCATTTCGCGCTTCATTTGCTTTATGTGTTTTGCTTGTGTTTGTTTACTTTCTTGTTGATCAATGAGTCACTCAATTTAGGAATTGAGATCACGACTTCGCTCTCAGTGCATGCTCCCTATAGGATTTCATTACTTTCCTTTATTTCTTATTGATCGATGAGTCACTCAATTTAGAAATTGAGATCACGACTTCGCTCTCATTGCATGTTCCCTATAGGATAGTTCTGTTAGACTTTCTTTGGCATGCTAGCCTAGATAAGATCTCTCTAGGTGTGCTCTCTTGAGCTTATTGGCTTGTTTGTTTGATTTCACCTTTGTGTGCATGTTTTGAGATGACATACCCTTGGCATGTTCCCTTAGGAGCTCTCGATTCAACTATAGATGATGATTCGAGATAGACAGAGTTTTAGGTGATAGACCCTTGCTATGCTCCTTTAGGACTTCTTGATTTATCTATAGATGATGAGTTGAGATAGACATTAGGATTGTTATCCAAGCATGCCAACATAGGGTAGAGTTTTCCCTTTAAAACTCAATCATAGGACCACCATTGTATGATAACATTAGGGATAGATCTAGGTTAGTTTCCCTTAGATGTTTTCTTTTCTTTTGCATCCTTACATGTAAGACTAAAACTCTTTTTCTTGAAAAAAGCATAAAACATCTAACAATTTCCAAATCCTTCTTTAAGGTAAAAGCTATCAACCAATGCAAACTTTTTTGCGCCTTCGGGCTTTTCTTTCAAACCTTTTTCAAAAGAACATGTTAATTCACTTATGTGCTAACGCGTAAATCTACAAAGGTTGAGTTGTGGCATAAGGCGAAATTAATATTGTTCATTAAAAAATACAAACCAACAAAAACATGTGAGCCGAACTACGGCTGCTCTGATTCCTTAAAAGGGATACGTAGGCATTGGGGTAGGGCCCGAGAGAGCATAACTTTTATTTTTCCTACATTCTTTTATCCTTTCTTTTGCATGCATTCCTTGTACAACTTATATATATATATATATATATATATATATATATATATATATATATATATATATATATATATATATATATATATATATATATATATATATATATATATATATATATATATATATATATATATATATATATATATATATATATATATATATATATATATATATATATATATATATATATATATATATATATATATATATATATTCTTACACACCCATTAGATTAGAACAACAAGAGTGGATACTGTAGAATACTACGGGCGTGTGGGGTGCTAATACCTTCCCCTCGCGTAACAGACTCCCTTACCCGTATCTCTTGGTCGTTTGAACTTGATTTCACCGTTATCAGGTTTACTCGATGTTTACCTTTCCCTTCCTGTGGGATAAAAAATGTTCGATTGCGACTTCATCGATTTCATTATCAGTTGATTGTTCAGCCGGTTGTTTCAGCTGGTGACTTCACTAGGGACAAATCGACCTATTGCTGGTCCATCCCAGAGTCGATCCTAGCTCTTGTTTTCTTTTCCTTGGGTGTTTATTTTTATGCTTTATAGCTTGTTCACTTTATACATGTTTATTTGTGCATATGTTTGCATTGCGTTTTATTGCTATCTATATTGGTGATACTGCTATGTTGGCTCTGTTTTCATGATTGGGTGGGTGTTACTACGAGGTAAAAGGCCCAATACCTAGGCCAGAGTTGTATACCATAGGAAACCTAGGAATAGAGTGGAACATGAACGGCTAGTTGACTTAGGTCTCACTATCACCGCCATGTTGTCCATGCTCAGATGAGGTACAAATGAGGGGCTATCATTTTCACGTAGGTGATACAGCGATAGTTTTTTAGGAGTACCCTCGATTCTGAGTTACCATTGCCTTACCTTGACCTAGTCTTCACCCGTGAGTGGGGGGATTATTATCACAGGTACAGTTGGTGACTATGTTAAGCGGTGACTATGTTCAGAGGGTTACTATGTTCAGACGATAACTATTTGTTATAATGGTTATGTTATGGATTTCTATTGATGACTTTATGCAGATGCTATATTCTGGTGGTGATAGTATGGTTCTAAGATTTATTTTCTGAGTTCCTGACTTATTTACTTGGAGGTTGATTCGAGCCTTCGATCTTGGTATTCCCAGGATGTTCAGAAAAGGCTCAACAGTATCCGATGTTCCAGAAGCCTTGATTCCGTACAATGGGAGACCCACATGGTACTTGGTTCTTGTATGTGCAGAAGCTATGCCGGACCTTTGAATTGATGATATTCATATGATTCTGAACAGTGCAACAATCAAATTCAGAATGATGGAACCTTGATCCCATTTGATCCTACGCCTTTGCATACATAACATGGTTAACCACATGCTTAACATGCATGTTCTGTTATCTCCAAGGAATCACATTTGCAAGTCTTGTGCTAAACTCTTCCATCCCTTACTTGTGTAAAATCAAAATCAAAGCACGTAAATTCCTTGGGAATGACAGAACATGACATGGCATCCATTCATGCATTCATGACAAGTACTCAAAGACTGGGGATTCCTATTTAGACCTGGTGTTCTCCTTAGAGGTTCAGACTTGATTTCTTATTGTCACATGCTCATAGGTCAGTCATGGAGTAACTCCGTGTGGTATACATGCAAGCATCAACTAGAAAGAACGCTCGTCACACATCATTGACGAGCGTAATGCGCTATTTAAGCGCATTACGACCGTCACCCACCTGTGATGACCGTCACACGCGTAAAGAGGAACGTTATGAATTAGTGGAGACGTGGGCAACGTGAGGGCATAACTCTTCTCCTATATTTCCTCCACTCAGTAACCATGCATCCTAGTTTTACTCCACTCAAGCCTTTTCCAAGATTTTCTTAACTGCAATATTTTCTCCTATATATATGTGGTAGTTCAATGGATGTGGGTCGAAGAATTTTTCCCAGAACCAAATTCCTATTTTCCTGCAATTATTCTATTTTCTTGCTTTTGAGCTTTTTCTACACGTACTATAATTTCTATTTCCAACATTAGTTTTAGAGTGTTAATTCTTCATTTAAGAATTAACACAATTTATTGATTTCGATTTAGCTGCAAGGAATTTGTAACATCCAAGATTACCATAGCAACATTATTTCCAGGTTTTTTTTTATGCAATTAATATTTATTTATTCTTGTATTATGTCATTTATTTTTATGAATTATATTTTAAATTGCATATTTATTAAATATATTATGTCCGACTAAATTAATTGTACCGATATGTGACTCCTAAGTACCGAAGGAATTCAGTGATAACTTGGCTAAATACATTTATAAAACAATTTTTGGTTTCTAATTTCCATGTTTAATTTAACTACCCTTGTCACGAGAGTGAGAGGATAATTAACACGATTTTTCCACGAGAGTGGGAAATTAATTAAGGCAAGAACCTGCATGCGAGAGCTGGGGTTCAACCCAGATAGTGGGAACGAAACATTAATTTTTAAATACATGAGAGTGTTTTAATAAATTAATTAAACTCAAATTGTTTTTAAAAAGTGTTATTAAATTTAAAGTGCATCCACTAGGTTTAGTAGCATGACTTATTTCATGAACACGAGAGTGTATGTCTCAGGTTTTTAAACAATTCGTTTTTACCGAAATACTTTATATGCCAAGCGATTCACCGAATTCCTGAAGTCCGACTATCACATACCGGTATAGCTATTACTATTATTTTTAATTAAACTATTCCCACCCTAAAATCAAATATTCATAGCTTAGTTAAACAATTGTAGCATTAGATCGTATGCGATTGATCCTCAGTCTCTGTGGGTTCGATAATCATTTAAAACTAGAACGACTAAACTGTATACTTGCAGTAAGTATCCCAATAGACTTATAAAGTCCCGATCAAGTTTTTGGCGCCGTTGCCGGGGACTGATTAGTCAATTAAGTACGATTCTTCTGTTGCGCGTTTAGACTAGGCAACATAAACCCTTTTTCGATTTGTATGCCAAGGACTCGCTCACAAGGCGAACCACTTGACAAATCGCCGGATGAACCTGAACGCATCCTTTCCGTAAGACGTGCAGTCAGGGATTACTGTTTAAATCACGCTATTCCTTTACCCAAACCCGAAATCAAGATTGATTCTGAAACAGATTCTAATTCTTCCTATGAAACCGAAACTAATCCAGAAGTAGACATGGCCGAAGAACAAAGGACCCGTCCACTGAAGGAGTACACAGCTCCATCACAACAGGAACCCCACAACAGCATTGCTGCTCCAACAATAAATCGAAATGATTTTGAGTTGAAACCGTCATTGATATCAGCTATCCAACAACGCCAATTCTTTGGAGATCCTTCCGAGGATCCAAATGAACATCTTACAAAATTCGTTCAATTTGACGACACAGTTATAGCAAATGGTGTTAGTAAAGATGCAATAAGATTACGTCTTTTCCCTTTCTCGCTAAGAGATAGAGCTTGGGCTTGGTTGCAATCCTTGCCATCAAATTCGGTCACTACGTGGGAAGGACTTAAGATTATATTTTTAGCACTATACTTTCCCCCAAGCAAGACTGCTACACTAAGAGCCCAAATCAACAGATTTAGGCAGAAGGATACTGAATCGCTATTCAATGCATGAGAACGCTACAAAGATATGATGCGAATGTGCCCACATCACGGACTAGAAAAATGGTTGATCATCCACACGTTTTATAATGGACTCTTGTACAACACAAGACTCTCTATAGATGCCGCCGCAGGTGGTACACTGATGGACAAGCCTTATGACGAAGCTAACCAACTCATTGAAAATATGGCTCAAAACCACTATTAGTGGGGAGGAGAAAGAACATCTGTGGAGAAAACTCAAACCAAAGGTGGGATGTACGAGATTAGTAGCCTAGATAAAGTTAATGCTAAGGTAGATGCTCTTACCCAAAAGATAGAAAACTTGACCTTACCTCCTGCGGCCACCGTGGCTGCACTTACCCCAAACTGCGAAGTTTGTGGAGTCCCTGGTCATGTTAGAACTGAATGTCAAATCTTAGCAGGAATATCAGTTGATCAGGTAAATTACGCTCAAGGTAATCCTTATGCCAATACCTATAATCCTGGTTGGAAGAACCATCCTAACTTCTCGTACAAGAGCAATAACGCTTTATATGCACCTGGCCAAGCACCTGCTGTACCTCCAGGTTATCAAAAACCCGCTGTTAATGTTCCTAACATTCCTAAGAAATCTAACCTTGAAATTCTAATGGAAAGTTTTATCACTAATCAAGCTCAACAAAACAAAGAATTCCTCAATCAAAATGTTCACACCGGTGAACAATTGAAGCTATTAGCAAATAAGGTAGATGCCCTAGAAACTCACAATAAAATGTTAGAAACCCAAATCTTCCAAGTAGCACAACACCAAGCTAGTTCTGCCGCACCTGCTGGTACATTTCCTGGACAACCACAACCCAATCTTAAAGGACATGCAAATGCTATCACATTACGAAGTAGGACAGCCCTTGATGGACCGGTAGATCCTAGACTCTAAAATCCGACAATATATCAGAAACCTGAAAAGGAAGTAGAGAAGTCGAAAGATCAATCTGAGAATGTAGAGGAAGACAAGAATGAGAACAAAGAGGTTTCAGAAAAACCTTACGTGCCTCCACCGCCATATAAACCACCAATTCCATACCCTCAAAGACTTTCAAAATCCAAGAACGAGGGGCAATTTAAGAAATTTGTAGAACTTCTGAAACAATTAAACGTTACTATTCCGTTTACAGAAGCTATAACCCAAATTCCATCATATGCTAAATTCCTAAAAGAAATATTGTCTAATAAGAAAAAAATCGTTGAAAACGAAACCGTTATACTAACTGCCGAATGTAGCGCCATAATTCAAAATAACATGCCTCCAAAGCTAAAAGATCCTGGTAGTTTCTCCATACCATGTGTAATTGGAAAATCTGTCATAGACAAAGCTCTATGCGATTTAGGCGCGAGTGTTAGTCTAATGCCCTTATCTATTTGTGAGAAGCTCAAACTAGGTGACATGAGACCTATCAAGATGTCCCTACAACTAGCCGATAGATCAGTCAAATTCCCTGTTGGTATGCTAGAAAACATCCCTGTCCGAATAGGACAATTTTACATATCGACTGACTTTATAATAATGGACATCAAGGAAGATTCAAGCATTCTCATCATATTAGGAAGACCATTTTTAGCTACTACAGGAGCCATCATTGACGTTAAGAAAGGAAAGCTTACCTTCGAGGTAGGAGAATAAAAAGTAGAATTCATTCTTTCCCAGTTCTTCAAAGCCCCTGCTATAGATGACTCATGCTGTCTCCTAGATATTATTGATGAATGTGTCAAAGAACTAGAAAGCCAAGAAGACACCTATTCTGGGATGCTGAAAATTTCGACACCAACTATCCTCAAGGATGATGACTGGAAGCAAGAATATCTAGATGCCAACCTAAGCAAATGTTTCGCCTTAACACCCGATCCTGCCCCAACTGATAAGAAAATTGGTATAGAACTTAAAACGTTACCTGAAGATCTTAGGTATGAATGTTTAGATAAAGAACTCGAACGGCCAGTTATAATCAATGCCAATTTAGGGAGGATCGAAACCGAAAAACTTCTTAGTGTGTTAAGAAAGTATCCAACCGCGTTAGGGTATAATATATCAGATCTAAAAGGAATAAGCCCTTCTCTCTGTATGCACCGCATTATGTTGGAGGAGGACTGCAAGACTTCTAGAGAACATCAAAGACGAATAAATCCTATCCTAAGTGAGGTTGTTAAGAAAGAAGTGCAAAAACTACTAGAGGCAGGCATCATATACCCAATATCAGATAATAACTGGGTTAGTCCAGTTCACGTAGTACCTAAGAAAGGAGGTGTTACAGTTATAACAAACACAAAAGGAGAATCGGTGGCCCAACGTACCCAAACAGGATGGAGAATGTGTATCGATTACAGAAAACTAAACAAAGCTACGCGCAAGGACCATTTCCCATTACCATTCATTGATCAAATGCTCGAGCGCTTAGCCAAACATTCCCATTTTTGCTATCTTGACGGATACTCAGGATTCTTCCAAATTACCATTCATCCTGATGATCAAGAGAAAACCACGTTCACATGTCCCTATGGTACCTTTGCATACCGAAGAATGCCATTTGGACTATGTAACGCACCTGCAACTTTCCAACGATGCATGATAGCGATTTTCGCAGACTTTTTAGATGGAATTATGGAAGTATTCATGGAAGATTTCTCTGTCTGTGGAGAAAGTTTTGACAGATGTTTATCAAACCTTGAATTAGTACTGAAACGCTGTGTCAATGTCAACCTAGTGCTCAATTGGGAAAAATGTCACTTCATGGTGAGACAAGGAATTGTGTTGGGTCATATTGTATCAAACAGAGGGATTGAAGTCGACAAAGCAAAAATCGAAATTATCAAAAACCTTCAACCACCCAAAACAGTTAGAGAAATAAGAAGTTTTCTAGGACATGCTGGTTTTTACCGATGTTTTATAAAAGATTTCTCTAAAATCACTAAGCCGCTAACTGAATTATTAATGAAAGAAGCCGAGTTTATTTTCGATGATAAATGCTTAAACGCATTTGAGACGCTTAAAGAATCCTTAATTTCAACACCTATTATGCAACCTCCTGATTGGAACCTACCATTTGAAATAATGTGCGATGCGAGCGATTATGCTGTAGGCGCAGTCCTAGGACAACGCAAGGATAAAAAGCTTCACGCTATCTACTATACAAGCAGAACACTCGATCCCGCACAAATGAATTACACAACTATGGAGAAGGAACTCTTAGCTATTGTATTCGCATTAGATAAATTTCATTCCTACTTAGTAGGCTCCAAAATCATTATTTACACGGATCATGCTGCGATCCGATACTTGCTAAGTAAGAAAGACGCCAAACCGCGACTACTCAGATGGATCTTACTCCTACAAGAGTTTGACTTGGAAATAAAAGACAAAAGAGGGACTGAAAACGTGGTAGCAGACCATTTATCAAGATTAGATGGAATCCAAACCGAGAGTGTTCCCATAAACAAAGATTTCCCTTATGAACGCCTTATTGCTAAACTAGAGATAGCTCCTACCGATAATTTAGATCAACACAATGAACCTTTAACAACTGCAGTAGTGAAAGCCATTTGTACCAACACCACATTACCATGGTACGCTGATTTCGTCAACTATTTAGCCGCCGGTGTTTTACCACCCGATTTAACGTACCAACAGCGGAAGAAATTCTTCCATGATCTTAAACACTACTTTTGGGATGAACCATTACTCTTTAAAAGAGGCGCCGATGGTATCTACCGCTGCTGTGTTCCTAACGATGAAATAGACGACGTCATTTCCCATTGCCATTCCGCCCCTTATGGTGGACATGCTAGTACATCGAAAACTTGTGCAAAAATACTTCAAGCTGGCTTCTTTTGGCCTACCTTATGGAAAGACGTCCACGTAGCAATTATGAACTGTGATAGATGTCAACGCACATGGAATATATCTAGACGCGACGAAATTCCGCAAAAAGGGATTCTCGAAGTAGAAATTTTCGATGTGTGGGGAATTGATTTCATGGGACCGTTCCCCGCATATTTTGGAAATAAGTATATATTGGTTGCTGTTCACTACATATCAAAATGGATTGAAGCCATCGCTGCACTCACAAACGATACATGAGTGGTACTTAAACTATTCAAACATGTTATCTTCCCCCGATTCGGTGTACCAAGACTAGTAATCAGTGATGGCGGTTCCCATTTTATCTCTAGGATTTTCGAAAAACTACTTTCAAAATATGGCGTTAAACATCGCATAGCCACACCATACCATCCTCAAATGAGTGGACAAGTGGAAGTGTCAAATAGGGAGATAAAACAAATCCTTGATAAAATCGTAGCCACCTCCAGAAAAGATTGGTCCTCCAAGCTAAATGATGCTCTTTGGGCATATAGGACAGCTTTTAAAACCCCTATCGGAACAACGCCGTTTAAATTAGTTTATGGAAAATCTTGTCATTTTCCAGTAGAATTAGAACATAAAGCTTACTGGGTAATTAAAACCCTTAACTTAAATTACAAGATTGCTGGCGAGAAACGAATATTAAATATCCATGAATTAGAAGAATTGCGTCTAGACGCTTATGAAAATGCTAGAATCTATAAGGAGAGAACAAAAAAATGGCACGATAAGCGTATCTCGCGGAAAGAATTTAAGGAAGGAGACATCGTACTCCTATTCAACTCTAGACTGAAACTTTTCCCGGGAAAATTACGTTCCAGATGGTCAGGACCATTCGAAATTAATAAAGTTTTCCCAAGTGGTGCGATAGAAATTAAAGGAAATTCTATCGAACCATTCATAGTCAATGGCCAGCGCTTAAAGCACTACTTTAACGTCGGAAATCTCAACTATTCGGCTTACCTTCAGTTAAGTGAGCCACCCACCCCGATACCTAACTGAATAGGTACTATCTGTCAAGCCATCGACATAAAACAAAGGCGCTTCATGGGAGGCAACCCATGTTTTCTTTTAATTATTTTTTTTATTTTAATATGTTTTTATTTTTCTTTTCTTTTTCTTAATCTTCAAAACTTTCATGTTGCATCTCTTACTCCTTTTTATTTTCTTTTTCTTCTATTTTTAGTTTTTTTCCTTTAAACTTTCTTTTTCTTTTTGATTTAACTTCGGCATTTTTAACCTGAAAATACTAACTTAGTTTTTCAAACATTTATTAAATATTTTCAGGGGTAATTCTTTAGCTTTCATATTTAGCTCCATGGCACGAGTAAACTACATGAATATCACCTTGAGAAGCAGGCGCCAAAGAAGACGCTTTGAGGATCTGGCTGAGCGTGAGATGTGTCCTACAATTTATGCTGATGACCACGCGATGACTGCTTTGGGCATTTGTGAGAGTGTCATGTATCTGCTACACCAAATAGGCTGGGACACTGCTCCTATTCGGAGACGATATTGTACCTATAGGAAGCTGACCCTTGAATTCCTGAGCACACTGAGCTACCTTCCAAATCATGGGTTAGGGTTCAACCGTGGGTTGATCACCTTCAGGCTGTTTGACATGGACTACCGCTATAACCATAGGGAGTTTTCCAACCTATTAGGATTCCCTTATGGCCCTGATGTTATTACTATGACCCAGGAGGACCTATTGCTTAATTCTGACCTTGATTTTTTCTGGGGTAGCATTGCAGGCAATAACCATCCAGAGCCTTCTGACCTTTATTCTGAGTCCATCCACAACCCGACTATCAGGTATTTTCATAAGATCATCGCCCATACCCTTTTTGGTAAAGAGAAAAATGTTACATCGGTGTCACGTGATGAGCTCTTCATTATGTACTGTGCTTCTCAGAGTCGTCCAGTAAACGGTGCCGCTTATATGCTAGCTAACATGGAACGTATTATACAAACTCCGAATGCACCAATCCTATTGGGTGGTTTAGTCACTATGATCTCTAATGCCATTGGACTCCGAAGGCCTATGCTAAGATCATTCCCGCATTATGGAATAAAGCCAATGAACATTGAATTTTGCTTCAACACTAATTTTATAGGGAATCTTGGGCCAGATGAATTCGAGCTGTTAATTAATCATGAGACTGTCCACCAGTTTATGCTCTCGAACCCTATCACTAGTGTCCACAATAGAGCAAACTGGCTTTTTGACCTCCACCATCCTCCTACACCGCCTTCGTCTCCTTCCACTGTTAACATCTATGAAGTACCCAACACCTCTCGCGATGCTGAAGATCCTGCAACACCACTGGGTTACCACCAGTTTCCCGATCCATGGGAGAAGCAAGTAATTTCTACTGAGACCACCACCCAGGCTCCAGAGATACCACCTCCACCTACTGTTACCCTCAACTCTTTGCATGAAGAAATTACCGAAATGCGGGGTGAGCTTACATCTCTACGAGTGGACTTCATCGCTTTCATGGATTTGGTGACAGACCAGCTGGATTTCATGCACCAGCATATGTTCCCTACTCCCCGTGGCTAGAGATTGCCGTTATTATCTTGATTAGTTCTTCTCTTGCATTTGTACATACAGTGAGGTCACTGTTTAGTTTTAGTGTGGGGGAGGAATCTAGTTTGTTCTAGCATTTTATCATTTTTTATTTAAGTTATTTTTATTTCCAAACAATTCTTAGGGATTAATGCAATTTCAATTATTTATCAAGTATTAAGTTTTATTGTCCTACTGCCATTATTTTATTTTCATTCATGTATTTCATTTTCAGTATATTTTTTCATTTTTTTAATTTACTGTTTATATTTTCTGCAAATATTATTTCATTAGTGTGTTGGTAAATATTATTTTAAATTATAATATTAGAATTAAATTATAATATTAGCATATTTTAAATTATAATATTAAGAAAATAATAAATAATAAATATATATATATATATATATATATATATATATATATATATATATATATATATATATATATATATATATATATATATATATATATATATATATATATATATATATATATATGTAACGGTCTTGTAACTGTCTTCTCATTAATGACATTGAACGCATGACGCTCGTAACACCCTCGTGACGAGCGTAACACGCGTTTCACCGTGTTACGCCCGTCACACCCTCGTGACGACCGTCACGCGCACAATATATCAGAACGGATATTACAGAGCCGTTCCATCTTTGTCTTCAAAACCTACAAACCTCCATCCTCCATTGCTGCAAAATATCGATAACATACCCACTCCATTTTTTTCAAACTTCCAACATTCTAACACTAAAAGCCCCATCAACCCACTACTCCATTCTCATTCCAAACCTTTTTCAATCCGTTTTACAAACACCATGGCCAACAATCAACAAGCTCCCGCTCTCACTTTCAGATCCGGCGAACAAGGCGAAACCCAATGGGTCAAATTCCAGAAGTTTTAACGCCGCGGTCTCCAACCTACACGGTATGTTGATCTTGACTGTTTGAGGAGTTTGGGACTACTTGAAAGTGTCTGATAATTGTTGCAGAGTGTGGATTTATGGAACCTGTGCCGCGAACCGCGGCCGATTTATGAAACTCTAACCCTTGAGTTTTTGAGTTCCTTTGTATACATCACTCCGCCAGGTGCCACAAACCAACTGCCAGGCCTGGCCAAATTTCGCATGTTTGGCATAGAGCACGAGCTGCCCCAAACCGAAATCACGTGGCTTTTAGGCTTCTGTTCTGACGAAGGTGTCCATCTCCGGGTGCCGGATAATTTTGGTGAGGAAGCTTTTAACTTATGGCACAGTATGACGAACATCCGAGCCGGATCCTACGACCACCTCAATGCCACCCACATTCATAATCCGACCATTCGCTATTTCCACCGCATCCTCAGCAACACAATCTTCGCCCGTGACAGCAACCATAAGCTCAACTCCAAGGAGCTCTTCTTCATGCATTACGCATTCACCGGGCAAAAGATCAATGCCGCCCTGTTCTTACTGGCTCATATCCACTCTATTTGTGCTAGAGACGAAAAACCCTTTTATTTCGGAGGGCTGGTCACTTCACTTGCCATAGCTCTGAACTATGGTGCTGCTCTCACGAATATGCCTTCTATGGCACCAGCTTTGCTAACTTTGGATCACTGCAAGGCCGCACATCTCATTTATGAGCGGGAGGATGGCAGATTCCACCCTGTGATCAGAAACACTGTTTATCAAAACATCATTTTGCCTTGCAGGGACCGAATCGATCCATGAAACCGAGCTAACTGGTTGTTCGATCCTGCAGCTCCCGCAGGGCGTGCTCCTACTCATGAAGACCAGCCTGCAGCCCCCGCAGACGAAATGCAAGAAGAGCTGGACAGTGCTCCTCCCGTCCACGACATTCCAGGACCTTCATCTGCACCACCTCCTATTACTCTTGAAGAGGTCCTCCGCACCATTCATATGCAAAATCAAATGAGCGCAGCGCTTGAAAGAAGACAACATGAGCAATATGAGTTTTTATACGCTCAAAACACTCAGATCTTGACTGGACAGCGGAGCATGCATGAGAGGTTGGATGAGGCCCTGTCAGAGCTCAACGCCTTAAGGCTGGATGTCAGCACCCTTGGTTACCAGGATACTGACACAGAAGCCACTCCTACCAGACGCTCTCGCACCAGGAGTAGAGGACGTGGGCACCAATAGTTTTCTTTATTTTCTATGTAGTTTATTATTTTTTTTCTGTTTCATTTCCTTTCCATTTGTTTTTGTAATTGTACTTCCCCGCCTATATACCACAACATTGAGGACAATGTCGGATTTAGTGTGAGAGAGGTACCTTTCCATCTTTTATAAACTAGTAAATTTTTATGATATGTCTCGATTCAAATTCTTTGCTTTATTTAGCCATACCGAAATTTTTTTATCTTCGCATTAGCCCGACATACCTATTTTAACGAAATCCCAGTTGAGGAAGCTGAAAACGACATAACAAGATCGATACAGTTATGACACCGTAGACTTCCTACTTACGCGATCCGTTTCAATAACCATTATACCGATATCTGGAGTTTTAAGTTCTAGAGTAACCCCTAGTAGTTTATACTAGCAGTCAGCACCGTCTTGACACAAACACGTGGAGAATCGATGAATATAAGTGTTTGATGCCTGATCATAAAAATATCCTTCCTATCTCGCTGCTAAAAGAAAAGAAATTTTGTGCACCAAAATATACGGTCACATATAAGAGCTGAGCAAATAATGAAGGAATCCACTGTTGGTTGGTTCAGAGGTATCTGGTTCTGGACTTGGTAGGGTGTGCTACGGCTCAATCCCCCACAACCTCCAATTCGGATAACGTATGCAGGGTTGCCACATTCGTGTACCAGACCCCGTGCTAAAGGATCAAAGTCACTAACCGGTTACTCCACTACGTGCGTGCTAAGATAAAGGGCTTAATGTGATTACGCCAGAACGAAACCGGGTGAAATAGATACGAGGAACTCTGGGAAGAATTATAACGGAACTGTTGGATAGCTCGTTTCAAATGGAAGCCTACGACTAAGCTTATTGCTTGTTTCATTAGCGTATCTTTAGTGTTTCACTCAAGTATTGGCCGAACCGACGAGGATTTCCCGAAATTGCTTTAAAAATCCAAGGTATGTCATGCATATGCGCTTGACAAAACTTGTCCGACCTTTCGAATGACTATTTGCTTGAGGACAAGCAAAGGTTTAAGTATGGGGGAATTTTATAACGAGAAATCGTATCATATAATTACTATGCTTTTTACCAATTTTATAATACATTGAGTCGTCTAACTCCCGATTATTCCGAGTTTTTGTGTCTTTTCACAGGTACAACATTTGTCAACTCAAACCAATGAAAAAGGACCACATGAAGGAAGCTAAACAAGAAACAAAAGAGAAAAGAACCAAATCTGCAGAGTCTGCAGATTTTGTAACGGTGACGATCGTCACACCCTGTGACGACCGTAACGCCTCCTCAACTAGAAATAACGCTCGTCACACATCATTGACGAGCGTAATTCGCTATTTAAGCGCATTACAACCGTCACCCACCTGTGACGACCGTCACACGCGTAAAGAGGAACGTTATGAATTAGTGGAGACGTGGGCAACGTGAGGGCATAACTCTTCTCCTATATTTCCTCCACTCAGTAACCATGCATCCTGGTTTTACTCCACTCAAGCCTTTCCCAAGATTTTCTCAACTGCAATATTTTCTCCTATATATATGTGATAGTTCAATGGATGAGGGTCGAAGAATTTTCCCCAAAACCAAATTTCTATTTTCCTGCAATTATTCTATTTTCTTGCTTTTGAGCTTTTTCTACACGTACTGTAATTTCTATTTCCAACATTAATTTTAGAGTGTTAATTCTTCATTTAAGAATTAACACAATTTATTGATTTCGATCGAGCTGCAAGGAATTTGTAACATCCAAGATTACCATAGCAACATTATTTCCAGGTTTTTTTTAATGCAATTAATATTTATTTATTCTTGTATTATGTCATTTATTTTTATAAATTATATTTTAAATTGCATAGTTATTAAATATATTATGTCCGGCTAAATTAATTGTACCGGTATGTGACTCCTAAGTACCGAAGGAATTCAGTGATAACTTGGCTAAAGACATTTATAAAAAAATTTCTGGTTTCCAATTTCCATGTTTAATTTAACTACCCTTGTCACTAGAGTGAGAGGATAATTAACACGATTTTGCCACGAGAGTGAGAAATTAATTAAGGCAAGAACCTGCATGCGAGAGCTGGGGTTCAACCCAGATAGTGGGAACGAAACATTAATTTTTAAATACATGAGAGTGCTTTAATAAATTAATTGAACTCAAATTGTTTTCAAAAAGTGTTATTAAACTTAAAGTGCATCCACTAGGTTTAGTAGCATGTCTTATTTCATGAACACGAGACTGTATGTCTCAGGTTTTTAAACAATTCGTTTTTACCGAAATACTTTATATGCCAAGCGATTCACTGAATTCCCGAAGTCCGACTATCACATACCGGTATAGCTATTACTATTATTTTTAATTAAACTATTCCCCCCCTAAAATTAAATATTCATCGCTTAGTTAAACAATTGTAGCATTAGATCGTATGCGATTGATCCTCAGTCTCTGTGCATTCGATAATCATTTAAAACTAGAACGACTAAACTGTATACTTGTAGTTAGTATCCCAATAGACTTATAAAGTCCCGATCACTTTGGCCCGTGGTCAGAAATCTCTTCAAGCAGGAAGATAATTGATTGAAGACTCGGATGAGCCAGGTCATGAAAGATCTGATGATGATGACAACAATCGTGCACCTATTACCGCAACAGATGTTCTCTCTTCTCCTCACCTTTTGGGAATTGCTTTCAACCACAGAGTGCTACAACCTTGAATTCTTGTAACATCTTGTCAGCAGATGGTTCCCAATTACTTGTAAATTCAAGAAGATTTTTTTACCAACGAGATTAGAACACGCCTGAAGAAGAATTGATCTTATATCGGTGCTTCATTCTTGTTGACCAACGTCAGATGTGGTTACCACACCAGGGCATCCAACTATTCAATCAGAGGCACTCCCCATAGCTTTGCGTTCCCTGATCTGTTCAACATCAATCAATCTTCATTCCCCTAGTGAATTCATGGAAAAAAGATTTTAAGCAAAGACAGAAGAAGCCTGATGAGCATGGTGATGTGACCCCAGCGCATTACATCCAGTCATTTCCTCTCCTGATGGAAGTTCGACAAAGCTCTGATCTTTGGGGTCCTCTTCCCACAAACATCTCTTCCGATTGCAATATACATGCTAGATGTATCCCCTATTCTGGGGAACCCGGTTTTGATATCGAAGACTGTAAAGGGGTTGAAGTATAAAGCCCAACACCTGTCTGACGTCTCTTCCAAAAGTCCAATTCCTATTTGGCTAATTTCCAGGATTTTTCTCACGAGTTGGATGTCTCTGTTGTTCTTAGAGAAGACGAACTTTATTATTTCTTTGAGACATGAGATGCTTGGTGATGCAATTTATACCAATTCGCTTGATAAAGCATTCATTCGTTCCCCTGAAAGAACCTTCATGCACATTATACTAGGGCACCTGGCCATTCGATTAAAGGTATGTCATCCAGAGACAATGTCCAAGACGGGATCAATTCAGAGACTGCTGTGTGCAAATCAGATCAGAAGGGGAATTCTTTCGCCTATTCAAGCATCAAGACTACAGAAAGTCGTCAGAATCAAGAAATCCATACAGAGTCAAGTCTCCTTAACGATGGCAACCATTGGTTCTCTTTTAGTGCATTTTCATTTGCATTCTTGCTTTTTCGTTTAAACATTGCTTGTATATAGAAACTTGTCTATTTTTGAATGAAAATCTTAATACAATAAGTATGCTTTTCTTGAAGTGTCCTTTTTATTTTATTCATTCATTCATTATCACTCTTTAAATGTTTTACTTGCATATTGATGCTGTTGTACCCCAAAATTTGCCCTCTCATTTTCTCAATATTTCCCTCGCATGTGTGATTACAAAAACATGTTTAAAGAAATAAAGAAAATGTAAAATTTTGAAGATGTTAGTGTGCCTTTCGATTAGGTCAAGAAACAAGTTGGCTTCGATTTAGAAAAGTTTCGATTGGGCAATATAGTCTCCCTTCGATCCACAAAGCTGGGGATTTAGCTTCCTTTGGAGTAACCCCCTTCGATCCACAAGCCGGGCATATGATTTCCTTCAAGGTGGCCTCCTTCGATTCACAAGTTGGACCACTAAACCCTTCGAAGCAACGTACTTAGAGCATACTTTTTCTGGAAATAAACGTTTCTGTGTAATGATGAACCTTTTCGAAGTGATCAAAACAAAAGGGGGAAGTATTCAAGGAGTCTTGTTGACTAAATCCCATGCGCTTCCAGGATTAAGCCTGAGGCACTGACCATTAAACTCCAAAACTGCTGCACAGCAGTCCTACATTTCTGTGCCTATTCCTTTCACCAAAGTGGCAATAAAATATTGTCCCTCGAAAGCCACAAATGCAGTATACCCCTTTTGTTTGAACTTTTTTGTTTTCCATCCCAAAGCATCAGCTCAAGCCACCTATAAAAAGGAGGCATCAACACACGTATGAGGGGCCGAAACGTTTTTTTGCAAGAAAACACTTGTGAAATTTCTCAAATTTCTCAAACACTTCTCAACATTTTTTTAAACATTTTTACACACTAAGAATAAACCTTTGATTCATTCTCCAAGTGACCATCAAATCACCCTTCGAACCACTCACCCAACTATCATACAATAGGCTTTTGAGTTATCCCATCACTTGTGATAAAATATCTTTCGACCCACTCATACCACCCCTTTTGACCTAATCACCACTTTCACCAAGTAGCAACTGGACTAGCCTCAGGAGGCTCCCAACGAACCCTCATTTTCCATCAGAGAAAGCAAGTACATCTCCCTTTGATTTAAGGAACTCAAGAGGTAAGCCTTCTTTCAAGCTTGAGTCCATTTTATTTTAACATCATGTATATATGCCAATATAAAAAAATGTAGACATTTCCAAACTATTGTTTTAGCCTTTGATTCTGACTGCCTGTAGGATAAAAATAGACATTTCTAGATTATGTTTTCGATTCTGACTGCCTGTGTGTCAAAAAAGAATCAATGTTAGTCTAGTTATGGATTGGACTTTGAAACCCATAAGTTTTCATGCTAACCCCTAGATTGTATTTATATCTGGATATTGCATTTTTAGACTGTAAGACAGGTTGGTTGTACCCTTCGATTGGATTTTGCATAAGCCCTTCAAATCATACTCTGAAGACCCAATATGCATACAAAGGGCCAACAAGGAACTTGTGGAAAGGTATGAATGTTGTTTCTTCTGGGCCTCAAGCGAAAGGCAGAACTACGTTGATTTCTAGGCAGAATTGAAAAGCGTGACCATCTTGATTCCAGCTCTCAGTCGAAGCAGCCAGAAAAGTAAATCGAAGGGACTTCAGAATCCAAATCAAAGGAAGTCAGGAAATGCAGATTCGAAGGGTATTTCAATCCAAATCTAAGGGTCCATTTCACTTGCATTTATTTTATTTTAGTCTTTATGTTTCCATGCAATTCAATATGGTTGTAATAGCGTAGGTTTTATTTCTTGCATCTTTTATTACCTTTGTACAAATGCTAGTAATTAAGTGTGTATGGCAAGATAAAAAACCAAAAAGTAGATAACCTAAAAGTCAAAGATAAATGCATGCAATCAAACTCACTATTGCACCCATGCACCCTTAGGGTAATCTTACTCATTGCCTCGAAAATAGTCATGTCCCTCGAACATGGGCGTTTTAGCAAAAGACCCTCAATAAAAGATCGTAGTCCCTCGATGACCCTCGATGTTGCCTTCGATAAACGATCTAGTCCCTAAAAACGATATTACTAAAACATCCCATAGGTTACCTTCTATGACTATACAAACGTCCCAACGCCCGTCCCTTCACATCCAACTACGGGGCTTCTTACCAAATCAATGGTAAGATAGAGACATCTAAAGGAGGAAGAAAAGAACATTTAAGACCTTTCGAGTAGGTAGATTCTCTCCTAGTTACTTGCTTGCTCACGACAAAAACATTTTTACACACCAACACTTTCATTTCAAAAATATTTTCAAAAAGATAAAACATTTTGTATACGTTCTTATAAAGACGAGAACCATTGTAAAATATCTTCCCAAAAACCACTTTCAAAAACACAATCTACAAACACGTCTTTAAACTATCTTTCTAAACAAAACTTTGTACGCGTTCTTATAGAAACAAGGACCATTACAAAGATATTTTCAAAACACTTTCAAAAGCCCACACCACAAAACACATTCAAACAAAAGCAAGTGATCTAGCGAGTAACTAAGAGCCCATGGAAAACCATGGATGAAAAGGGTGCTAACACCTTCCCTTTTCATAATCTACCCCCCGAACTCAATAAAACATCTCTAAAGGTCTTTCCTGTGCTTTTTGACCTTTCCTTATTGGATAAAAGAAAAGTCGGTGGCGACTCTTGCTAAACCGCAACATTTGCAAACACAAACGCAAAAAAAAAAGTCAGTTCTCCCACCGTATCACAGAACTGGAGACTCTGCTGGGGATCATTCTTAAAGTGGGGTTACCTTAGGGTTATATCATATTTACTTGCTTTCATTGTTTGATTTGTATGCTTTACATTATGGTTCTCTGTTTGGGCTTGCTTTTGTTAGAACAAAGTTTGAATCTACTACCCTAAGTTTAAGTTTTGATGATAACAATATGTAAAGATATATTAATTGTATGATTCATGTAAGACATATATGCTACCTAAAAATTACATTCTGTTTTACAGAAACTCTGATGGGTATCAGCAAGAGAATATCATCATCAGCATCAGAAGATGAAATATCAACATCAACATCAGAGGATGATATATCAGATGCCAGAATCAGAAGATCAACATGTGCTTACGTTGAAGCTTGATGAACAGATCTGTGCGTAACAATCTGAACTCTGATTAAGACAACAACAATTCATCAGCACCTAAGCAGCGTCAGAATGAGCCAAAGCCAGAACACGCTTTAGTGGCAACGGTAATGTGCATTCAAGGCTATTTATTATCAACGGCATTATTCCAGACAAAGATCTGCTTATTATGGAAAGAATGTTATTGGCATTGAAACGGATTTACTGACTCCAACGTACCTTTTTCCAATGCTATATAAACAAGTCAGTGAAGATTGAATTGGCTAATGCTCTACAACCTTCTACACGCCTAAAGCTATTCATTATCTTCCTCACTCTCAGTTTGCTAAAGCTTTCAAATTCTTTATTCAATTACTTTAGAACTCTAGCTCTCATAAGCTTAAAGTGTGTAGTATCACAGTTGTGATAAACAATTTTTGTAGAAAACATTCAACGCACCTAGATTTCAATTATCTGTAAGAAAGTATTACCTTGAGAAACCGGTTTGTGGTTTGACTCAAGAAGGCTTTAGCAGTTGTTAAAGCAATTGTAATATTCAGTTGAATATAGTGGATTAAGACCTCGTTGGAGAAAGGCGAAATCACCTTGACGGGTGGACTGGAGTAGTTTGAGATCAAATGAACCAGGATAAAAATACTGTGTTGACTGCAATTGATTTCTAGTTTTACAATTCAACCCCCCTTCTTGTGTTTTTCACTTCTTCAATTGGCATCAGAGCGCCTGGTTCTGAGCTAAAACACTTAACCGTGTCAGTACAAGATCCAGCGTCTGAAAAACACAATGGCAGGAACTTATCAACACACCAGCAATGACAACAATGAAGACAGAGACAGATTCAGCGGCAAACCTCCAGTCTTTGATGGAGAAAATTTTGATTACTGGAAAGACAGAATTGAAAGCTTCTTTCTGGCACATGATGCTAATCTGTGGGACATGGTGACAGATGGATACACGCACCCAGTGAATGCAAGCGATCAGAAGATTGACAGGAAAGCAATGTCTGACCAACAAAAGCGTGACTTCAAAAATCGCCACAAGGCCAGAACCATTCTTCTCAGCGCCATCTCTTACGCTGAATATGAAAAGATCTCTAACAGAGACACAACAAAGAACATGTTTGACTCACTCAAAATGACACATGAAGGCAACATTCAGGTCAAAGAAACTAAAGCTCTTGCGCTCATTCAGAAGTATGAGGCATTCAAAATGGAAGAAAGTGAATCCATTGAAACAATGTTCTCAAGATTCCAAATTCTGGTGGCTGGTCTCAAGGTTCTAGACAAAGGATACTCTACTGCTGATCATGTCAAGAAGATCATCAGAAGCTTGCTAAAGCAGTGGAGGCCAATGGTTACAGCACTGAAGCTAGCTAAAGATCTCAACAAAATTTCTCTGGAGGAACTTATCAGCTCCCTCAGAAGTCATGAGATAGAGCTAGAAGCTGATGAACCTCAGAAGCAAGGTAAGCCTTTAGCATTAAAATCTAACAAAAAATCTGAGTCTAAAGTTTTGCAGGCAGTTGAAGAAACATCTGATGGATCCTCATCAGAAGAAGACGAACTTTCCCTTCTCTCCAGAAGAGTGAACCAACTATGGAAGCAGAGGCAAAGGAAGTTCAGGAATCCCAGAAGATCTGATCAGAATGAGTCCTCTTCCAGATACAGAAGGTCAGATTCTTCCTCTGGATACAGAAGATCTGAAGGCTCCTCAGGAAGCAGAAAGCCAAACACCAAGGACATCATCTGCTATGAATGCAATGAGCAAGGACACTACAAGAGTGACTGCCCAAAGCTTCAGAGGGAAAAGCCCAAAAAGAAGTTTGGAAGAGAAAAGAAGAAAAGTCTCATGGCTACATGGATGACTCTGACTCGTCTGAAGCTGACTCAGAATCAGATGATGAGAGAGCAAACATAGCTCTCATGGCCAACATTTCAGAAGACAGTGAAGCTTCTGAATCAGACTCAGAATCAGACACTGAAGAGGTATTTCCTGACTCTGCAATTAATTTTACTAAGGCTGAACTTGCTGAAAGCCTTAACGAAATTCTGGAAAGGTACCAGCAGATTAGAGTTAAATTCAGAAACCTGAAAAGGAATCTTGAATCTGACTCTGATAAGACTGAGAGTCTTAAATTGGAAAATTCTGAGCTGAAAAATAAAATTTCAAAGTTAGAAAATGTTTTACAAAACTCTCAGAAGGAAACAATTTCTGAAACTCCCAGCAGCGCTGATGAGATCATCAAGGAGTATGATCATAGTTTCCAGAAGTTCCTTGCTAAAAGCATAGATAGAAGCAAAATGGCTTCAATGATCTATGGAGTTAGCAGAAACGGCAGAAAGGGAATAGGATACCAAGGTAAGGTTCCTACACCAAAGAATGCCATGGATTTAACCATTAAACACACTCCTCTGAACTCACATTTTGTGTATGGTCACACACATGATATTAAATACACTAGTAGCAAGTATTCTGTGAAACCAAAATTCAACCAGAGTTTTGGTAAATCTAACAAATCAGGAACCAAGAAAATCTGGGTACCTAAGGATAAAATAATACATGTTGCATATATCTTTAGCAGCAAATCAGAAACACCAGTCATGGTACCTGGACTTTGGCTGCTCGCGACACATGACGGGAAGAAGGCATATGTTCCAAAGCCTGGAACTTAAGCCTGGAGGCCACGTAGGCTTTGGAGGCAATCGGAGGGGAAAGATCATTGGCTCTGGAACTGTAGGTAATGGAAATCTTCCCTCTATAAATAATGTTCTACTAGTAGATGGATTAATGCATAATCTGTTATCCATAAGTCAATTAAGTGATAACGGTTATGATATAATCTTTAATCAAAAATCATGTAAAGTTGTTAGTCAGAAAGATGGGACTATCCTATTTAATGGAAAGAGGAAAAACAACATTTATAAAATCAAACTTTCTGAACTGAAAAGTCAGAATGTAAAGTGTCTTCTGTCTGTTAACAACGAGCAGTGGATCTGGCACAGAAGATTGGGGCATGTTAGTATGAGAAGAATATCTCAGATTAACAAACTCAATCTGGTCAGAGGACTTCCTAATCTGAAGTTCAATTCAGATGCTCTGTGTGAAGCATGTCAGAAAGGCAAGTTTGCAAAACCTCCTTTCAAATCTAAAAATGTTGTTTCTACCTCTAAGCCATTAGAACTTCTGCACATTGACTTATTTGGACCAGTTAAAACTGCTTCAGTCGGTGGCAAGAAGTATGGGTTAGTAATTGTAGATGACTATAGCAGATGGACATGGGTAAAGTTCTTAAGACACAAGGACGAGTCACACTCTGTGTTTGTCACCTTCTGTAACCAAGTTCAGAATGAAAAGGATCTTAGAATCGTTAAAGTCAGAAGTGATCATGGTGGAGAGTTTGAAAACAAAGATTTTGAGTCATTCTTTAATGACAGAGGCATTCTGCATGATTTCTCTTTTCCTAGAACTCCCCAACAAAATGGAGTTGTAGAACGAAAGAACAGAACATTGCAAGAAATGGCCAGAACCATGATCAATGAGACAAACGTTGCTAAGATCTTCTGGGCAGAGGAAATAAACACAGCGTGCTACTTTCAGAATAGAATCTCAATAAGACCTATTCTGGAAAAGACTCCATATGAATTGTGGAAGAACAGAAAGCCCAACATTTCATATTTTCATCCATTTGGATGTACTTGTTTTATGTTAAATACAAAAAATTATTTGAACAAGTTTGACTCTAAAACACAGAAGTGTATTATGTTAGGATACTCTGAACGCTCAAGAGGGTACAGAGTATACAATACAGAAACAAAAATTGTGGAAGAATCAATCAGTGTTTGTTTTTATGATAAGCTTGACTCTGTAAAGTCAAAGCAGAATGAAGTTTTTGCAGGTATGGAAGTTGAATTTATAAGTTCTGAAGATAAGTCATCATAAGCTCTCAACAAAGACACTCCTTCAACATCTGAAAGGAGCACTGCAAACAATCCAGCAACAACTGCTGAACAACCTCAGAAAAGACTACCCAGAAGCAGCTTGGATCACCCAGAAGAAACTATCTTAGGAAGAATGGAAGATCCAATCAGAACAAGAGCCAGCTTCAGAAACTCTGAAGAATCCCTTATGGGACTTGTGTCTCTGATTGAACCTTCTTCTATTGATGAAGCACTTCTGGACAATGACTGGATTCTAGCAATGCAAGAAGAGCTGAATCAATTCACCAGAAACGACGTATGGGATCTTGTTCCCAGACCAAAAGGATTCAACGTCATTGGAACAAGATGGGTGTTCAGAAATAAGCTGAACGAACAAGGTGAAGTTATCAGAAACAAAGCACGACTGGTAGTACAAGGTTATAGTCAGCAAGAGGCGATAGACTATACAGAAACCTTTGCCCCAGTCGCTAGGTTAGAATCTATCAGACTTTTAATTTCGTTTGCTGTTAATAAAGGCATCACTCTGTATCAGATGGATGTCAAGAGTGCATTCTTAAATGGATATATAGAAGAAGAGGTTTATGTGCACCAACCCCCTGGTTTTGAAAGTACAAAAAATCCAGAATATGTTTTCAAACTAAAGAAGTCACTATATGGTCTGAAACAAGCTCCCAGAGCTTGGTATGAAAGACTAAGTAACTTTCTGTTAGAAAATGAATTCACCAGAGGGAAGGTGGACACTACCTTATTCTGTAAGTCAGTTAAGAATGACATCTTAGTCTGTCAAATTTACGTTGATGATATTATTTTTGGATCTACTAATCCTTCTCTTGGAAGAAAATTTGCTAAGTGTATGCAGGCAGAATTTGAGATGAGCCTCATGGGAGAACTGAAATTCTTTCTGGGAATTCACATCAATCAAAATCCAGAGGGAACTTACATTCATTAGAGCAAATATGTCAGAGAACTTCTGAAGAAATTTGACCTCTCAGAATGTAAGCCATCAAATATTCCAATGCATCTCACGTGCATTCTGGAAAGAGAAGAGGTAAGCAAAAAGGTAGAACAGAAGGTCTACAGAGGTATGATTGGTTCTCTTCTTTATCTGACGGCTTCAAGGCCTGATATCTTATTCAGCGTATGTATTTGTGCTAGATTCCAATCAGATCCTAGAGAATCTCACTTAACAGCTGTTAAGCGAATTTTCAAGTATTTGAAAGGTACTACTAATCTGGGTTTATTTTATAAAAAATCTAGTGATTACAGCTTAGTAGGCTACTGCGATGCTGACTTTGCTGGAGACAGAGTAGAGCATACAAGTACTTCTGGAAGCTGCTAGTTTCTGGGAGAAAATCTGATCTCTTGGTCCAGCAAAAGGTAATCCACAATTGCGCTATCAACAGCAGAAGCTGAGTACATAGCAGCAGCTGGATGCAGCACACAAATGCTCTGGATGAAAAGTCAGCTTGAAGACTTCCAGATTTTTGAGAGTAACATCCCTATACTCTGTGACAATACTTCTGCCATTTGCTTAAGTAAAAATCCTATTTTACATTCTAGGGCTAAGCATATAGAAATAAAACATCACTTCATTAGGGACTATATTCAGAAAGGAATTTTGAACTTAAAATTTATTGATACAGACCATCAATGGGCTGATATCTTCACTAAACCACTTTCTAAAGATAGGTTCAACTTCATTCTGAAACATCTCAGCATGAAGCTCTTCCCAGAGTGAAAATGTTTTAATTTTATATATCAACCTTCAGAATGTGTTTTGTTTTACTGTGAACTTCTGATCAATCTTCTTTCAGAAAGATATACATGCAGATTGTATCAAATTCTATTCTTAAAGATTTGAGCATTTCAGCTCAAGGATAGACGTGCTGCTCACTAAATCAAACAAGTGTCATCCAATCATCAGCAAATCTCTGAAGCAGAAAACGCGTGCATGCTTCTGAGAAGGCAAAATGCTGATTGGATGCATTGAGACACATGTCTGGTAACCGTTCCAAGTATCTTTCTCAAATCCCCCAAAATCAGCAAGCATTAAATGCACGTAATCATATTTTAAAATGTAATCATGAAATAATTCTCTTTCTTAAAACCGTTTATGTTTTCAAAACTCATTTTGAAATCTATTTAAGCACATTAACATCACTCATTAAACTTTTACCGTTTCTTACAATCATCCAAATATTTTCTCTGCATTCTTACTTGTGTGTTCATCTTTCTCAAAAGAAACCCTTTTTCAAGATTTTCTAAAAGAAACCCTAAGTGTGAACATGGCAACCTCTAGGAATGTTTCTGCAGGTTCTCAGAAGGAGGCTTCATCTGAACAATACCAAATTCCCTTCAGAACACTCCTTACACCAGTGAAGAACTTGGAAGTTCTGTTTGAACTGATTGTTGACTTCTCCAGTCTGAAAGAAAATGGATTCGATTTGACAGAAGAAGTTAGGGCACAAGGATGGGAGAGATACTTTGATAGGTTGGTGGGTCCAACGTTCCCAGTATTGGTCAAGGAATTCTGGATTCATGCGTCTTCATCAACACATCAAGTTACCTCCTATATAATGGGAAAGAAGATTGTGATCACTGAGGATCACATTGCAAGATTGATTGGATACAGTGGTGGTGGTATCCGCTGTATCGACATGGCCGAAAGATGCTCTGACGCTGCTGTCAATGCAAGAGAGATTTTCACCCATGGGGTTCCCAGCAGCAAAATCAGAGACTTGAAGGATCAACACAGAATATGGGCGAAGATTATTCTGGGGTGCTTCAATCACAGGAAGCCCACAAGCTATCCTGATTATATAAACATAGATTAGCAGTTTCTGATCTATTTTATTAATCAGAAGGTAAAGATTAACTTGGCTCATCTTCTGTTTAATCACCTCAGGACCAGCGTCAAGGAGACAAGAGAAGAAGAAAGGACAAAGAGGGATTGGATACCCTTTGGAAGGTTAATATCAGATAATCTAACTGAGAATAGGCTGATTGAACACCTTACAGAAGCACAAGAATTGAGCTCCATTGAACCTACTGTTGGCAAGCCTCTGAACGCCAAGAATCTGAAGAAAATGAAACTGATGGAGAATATCAGAAAGGAGCCCAACATTAATCCTCTTGCTGACATCACCAGCAGAAGAGTCCCTTTGGACGACTTTCCAATATTTTCTGAGATTGACTCTAAACCAGTCATTGTTCTCAGATACTTGGACGCTTGCAAGGCTGATGGCACAGATCCCACTTTGAACATTAAAGATCTGCACCAGCAAAATCCAGAAGTTACTGTGAAGAAGACGAAGAAAAGAAAGGCTACTTCAGAAGGACCATCCCAGCAGACCCCTAAGAAGAGAGGTAATCTATCTGCTGCTAATGTTTTAAATTCTTCTGCTATTCCAACATCAATCCCAACCCTAGATTCACATGAACTCCCAATCCCCACACCAACCATTGATGAAACCGAACCAGAGGCTGACCCTTCAGAGTCACTAACTCTCAGGAGATCCCGCACCAGACCCCAAAATCCAAAACCCACAACATCAATAGAATCAGAACTTGACAAAGTTCTTTCTGAAATTGATCAACGTTCTTCCGCTCCCCTCTCAGAAAATCCAAACACTCAACCAGAAACTCCCCACTCACCTCAACCAGAACATACACTCTCACCCATACCAGAGGAACCAGAAATTCCACAACAACCAGAAATTCCACCCCCCTCTCCTCAACCACCATCTCCACAACCTGAGTTTCATCACTCTGAAACTCCATCACCTGAACCTCAAACCCCTGAACCTCATTCACCTCAATCATCTGAACCTCAACCCTTGGCAATTCAACTGCCATGTGGTACAACTGTAAACATGGCCCAACTGCCATCCTCACCAGAAACTACCCCTCCCAATACTCCACACAGTCCAATAATCATTTCTGATTCTCCCACTCCATCTCCCAAACAAAATACTGAAGACCACAGCAGGACCTTTATTGATTTAACAAGCCTTAACCGTCTTGCTGACCTTAAAAACAAAATAGCCATCCCCAAACCCAAACAACTAGATGTTGGTGCTGGCATTTTGAATTTTGAAGCAGGCTTGCAGAATTGGATTGCTTCTCTAAAGCAGGTTTGTCCTGGAATGATTAACCCTGCCGCTTCATACCATCTCTGGACTCAATTCAGAAAGTGGGTACGCGCTGAAGCCCTCAAGCTGCAAGACATCAATTATGAACAGGCACAACAGAACTTCAGCAAGCTGCTGAAGGAAGTTGAAAGTCAGCTGCCAAAGGACGAAATGCTCTTTCTGGATAGTGAGCCATGGTCTGAAAAGCGTCCATCTTCAAAAGTTCAGCAAGCAGAAGATCAGACTATTCAAGCTAAAGATGTTAGTCAAGCTGAAGATGTTGCAGAAAGCTCTCAGAAGCATCCTGCTTCTGATGTTTCTCAAGCTGCCTTGGACAGGCAGACTCTGGAAGAGCTGAAGCAGAATGATATTCGTCTGCAGCAAAGAATGGATGAGAATGATCAGAAAATGAAGGAAAGGATGGATGTGCAAGATGGCAAGATTGATACAGTTGTTAGCATGGTGCATCAGCAGTAGGAAACTGCTGATCAAATCAAGAACATGCTAGAAGCTCTGTTCACATGCTTTCCACCCCAACCTTAGTTTTTGATTCATGATGTTTTCATTGTTTTTCTTTCCATGTTTTCTGTACTCTTTTCTATGCTCTGAATTAAATATAACAGTTTTTCTGCTCTGATCATTTTAGCTTATATTACTTGCACTTTTTGATTGCTGACAAAAAGGGGGAGAACAAGAATGATATTTTTCAATAACGGACTACTGAGACAAAAAAGTCTCAAACATTCTAACACTCTGATATACTTGAATGTTTTTCTGTTTTGCATAAGCTTACAGGTACAAGAAGTTAATCATCTCTGATACACTGAAGCTCTGATGTTCTGATGTTCAAAGAAAGTCAATAAAGATCTGATCCTGAAGAACTCTTGGAATTAAAAAGGGAAGTAATAAATTCAGGAGGAGTATCTCCGATCTAAACTCTTATATCTCTTTATCCCTTATCCTCTTATCTTTGATAACTTCCTATTTAATTCTGATACTCTTTACTATTTAGTTATCTCTGATACTTTTCACATTATTTTTCAATTGAAAAAATCTAGTTTTTGTCATCATTAAAAAGGGGGAGATTGTTAGAACAAAGTTTGAATCTACTACCCTAAGTTTAAGTTTTGATGATAACAATATGTAAAGATATATTAATTGTATGATTCATGTAAGACATATATGCTACCTAAAAATTACATTATGTTTTACAGAAACTCTGATGGGTATCAGCAAGAGAATATCATCATCAGCATCAGAAGATGAAATATCAACATCAGCATCAGAGGATGATATATCAGATGCCAGAATCAGAAGATCAACATGTGCTTACGCTGAAGCTTGATGAACAGATCTGCGCGTAACAATCTGAACTCTGATTAAGACAACAACAATTCATCATCACCTAAGCAGCGTCAGAATGAGCCAAAGCCAGAACACGCTTTAGTGGCAACGGTACTGTGCATTCAAGGCTATTTATTATCAACGGCATTATTCCAGACAAAGATCTGCTTATTATGGAAATAATGTTATTGGCATTGAAACGGATTTACTGACTCCAACGTACCTTTTTCCAATGCTATATAAACAAGTCAGTGAAGATTGAATTGGCTAATGCTCTACAACCTTCTACACGCCTAAAGCTATTCATCATCTTCCTCACTCTCAGTTTACTAAAGCTTTCAAATTCTTTATTCAATTACTTTAGCACTCTAGCTCTCATAAGCTTAAAGTGTGTAGTATCACAGTTGTGATAAACAGTTTTTGTAGAAAACATTCAACACACCTAGATTTCAATTATCTGTAAGAAAGTATTACCTTGAGAAACTGGTTTGTGGTTTGACTCAAGAAGGCTTTAGTAGTTGTTAAAGCAGTTGTAATACTCAGTTGAATATAGTGGATTAAGACCTCGTTGGAGAGAGGCGAAATCACCTTGACGGGTGGACTGGAGTAGTTTGAGATCAAACGAACCAGGATAAAAATACTGTGTTGACTGCAATTGATTTCTAGTTTTACAATTCAACCCCCTTCTTGTGTTTTTCATTTCTTCAGCTTTGATCCTCCACCCGGATCTGGGACACATTTTAGGTAAATAACAATAGATTATGGAAACTGTACGGCATAGATCGATATGGTTGAAACAATGGCTATGTTAGTGTGACGCATTTGTGGGTACCGGTATCCCTCGTGGTGAATCGGGGAGAATACGAGGCCGCTGAGTGGCGTCATAAAGTACTAACTGACTTTAGAACCCTAATTGATCAAACTTGGCCATTAGGACATAGTGAGACAACCTGTTTCGGTGTAGAGTTGAAAATTGGTTGATACTCGATACTACACTCATTGAGGCTGGACTTTTGGGATATCTCGGCCGCAAGAAAAGATTGATTATGCTGAGACAACGCCTAAGAGAAAGGTCGGTGATATTGAGATCCTTTAGAACCCGATCAGTATTACTAGGACAGGTTGAGCCAACTAAACTTCAATAGGGTACTCACCTATAAAACCTCATGCAAGCCTGAAACATAGGGATTTGTTTGCTTTGTGTGTATATACTTACTTGTACATAACATCATAAACATCATAAGCATCATACACATGCTCACTAACCATTTCAAAGATTTAGAAATTTATCTTTGTTTTTGTTTTGTAGATCATGAATTCCGTCCGAAGGAACACCATCCGAATCAGCTTTGTAAAAGCACACCCTCAACTTCAAGAGTGCCAGAGGATTCTCCTTTTACCAAGAAGTACGGTCGACTCCTCAGTTTGGCTACATCCAGTTTCCAAGAAGAGATGATGTGTGTGCTGTTCCAATTCTTTGATCCTGTACATCATTGCTTCACTTTCCCAGACTATCAGTTGGTACCTACACTGGAAGAGTTCTCTCTACTCTTAGGGGTGCCCGTGCTTGATCAAATACCATTCACCGGTCTAGAGAAGATTCCAAAACCTGAAGTCATCGCCGAAGCTTTGCATATGAAGAGAGCCGACATCATAGCCAATTGGGAGACAAGAAGCGGGGTTAAAGGTTTCCTAGCCAAGTTTCTATTGGAGAAAGATCGTTCGTTCTGGGACGACATAGATTTCCAAGCTTTCGAAGACATCCTGGCTCTTCTCATTTATGGTTTGGTTCTGTTCCCCACCTCGGACCAATTCATAGACATTAACACCATCAAAGTCTTTCTCTCTCGCAATCCCGTGCCTACCTTACTGGGAGACATCTTGTACTTCCTTCATACCCGCACCATGAAGAAAAGAGGTACTCTCTTGTGTTGTATCCCCCTACTCGCTAAGTGGTTCACTTCACATCTACCTCAATCAACATTGAAGAACGAGCAAAGACTAACATGGTCTCAAAGGATGATGTCCCTCTCCCATTCTAACATCCGTTGGTGTTCGAGATCCTTGGAAGATGTCTCTATCATTGACCACTGTGGGGAGTTCCCTAACGTGCCTCTACTTGGTATCAGGGGAGGTGTCACCTACAATCCCTGCTTAGCTCTTCGACAGTTTGGGTATGCCCGAAGAGACGGTCCTTATGAGATGCTCATTCAAAGTCTGGTGTTCGACTACGACAAGGGAGACCTAGGTTATCACCAGAGGTTTATACAAGCTTGGTGTTTGGTGAACAAGGTGGACAGTAGAACTCTGGGACACAAAAACTCTAGCCCTCTCGAACCTTACCTTAGGTGGGTACGAGCTCGTGCTCAGAGACTCGTGATGCCTTACCCTTCCATCCTCCCTGTTATCATAGAACCTGTTGATGAAGGAGACGTCCCATACACTGTCCTTCATCCTGACATGTCTACCTCTCTCAAAGATTTGCAGAAAGCTTGGGTTCAATTTAAGGAAGAGCGAGACACCTTTGAAGCCCAATTTTACGCCAGTGAGAAGAAGGTTCTGGAACTCACCAAACTGCTTCATGAAGAGCGGAATCTGAACGCCTACATCGCTCCAAAGAGGATGCGTTCAACCTTTCTGTCTTAGGAGTTTTTGTTGTATTTTGTTCCTTTCATTGTAAGCCCACAAAGGCATGATGTATTCAAACTTGGATTTAATATAAAGCGTGTTCCTTTTGGTTTAAGCAAATTTAAATCTCTAATTTCCTTGAAATCATTTGCATATTGCATCTTTATTCATCATAACATCATACAAGTTTCTTACAAACATGTCTCCTTATCCTTCTACTATTTATTTCAGTGAGATGGATATTGAACAAACAGTGAAAGATCTTCAGGCGCAGATTGTTCAGTTTAAACAAATGCTCTTGACTCTGACAAAAGGACAAGAGGAGTTGAAGACTCTGCTGGCCAAAGAGAAGAAGAAGAAAGTGAAGAAACCACCCGGTGTTGTGATCATGGGAAGAAGGTTCAAAGGACAAGCCAGACGGACTTTGGACTTTGCAACATCATTGGGTGAAGGAGATAATCAAGAAGACGGGATCAAGGAAGTGAACAACAACCCAGCATCCAAAGAAGAGGAAGACCATGATTACTCCGAGGAACAGTATCCTCCTGCTGATAACAAATACAAAGAGCTAGAGGATTGTTTGAATGCTATGGAGATTCAGAGGTACCCGGATTGGATTTTGAAGAGTTAGGACTTGTCTCAGGGGTTGTCATCCCACAGATATTAAAGGTCCCCACTTACGCTAAATATGACGGTGTCTCTTGCCCAAAGCTGCATTTAAGGTCATACGTAAGAAATATTCAAGCCCATACGGCTGATAAGAATCTATGGGTGCATTTCTTCCAAGAGAGCTTGTCAGGAACGCAGTTGGATTGGTTCTATCAGTTGGAAGGGACTAATATTCACAATTGGGAAGATTTGGCTGCCTCTTTCTACAAGCAATACCAGTATAATGCTGACTTAGCTCCAACTCGGACGCAATTGCAAGGCATGTCTATGGGTGCAGGTGAAGGTTTCAAAATCTATGCTCAGAAATGAAGGGATCTTGCAGGAAGAGTCCAGCCCCCTCTATCTGACAGATAATTAGTGGATATGTTCCTAGGCACCTTATCAGGTCCATTCTTCAACCACCTGATCGGAAGTTCCTCAGCTGGATTTACTGAACTGATCATGACTGGTGAGCGGGTCGAAGCCGGTATAAAAAGTGGAAAAATTCAAAGAGATGCGTCCTCGAGCACGATGAAGAAACCCTTTGTTGGAAAGAAGGAGGCCAGTGCCATTTATAACCCGAGAGATCAGAGCAGAGCAGGATACCGTCCAACGGTAAGTGCTGTAATAATACCTAGGCCCGCGGTTACCCCACAACGCAATAATCAGCCAAGGGTGGAAAGACCACAAAGGCAGTTCACCCGGATCAACATGACATTGGCAGAAGTTCTACCCCATCTGTTGAGATCTAACTTGGCAACTTTAAAAGAAGCTCCCAAGAATCCAAATACCTCCTCTCCTTGTTACAATCCGAACGCTCGGTGCGCCTATCATTCTGAGAGTCCTGGTCTTGACACAAATGACTGTTGGGCTCTAAGAAATAAAGTACAAGATTTGATTGAAGCCAAGGAGATTGAGTTCGACGCTCCGGAGAAGCCCAATGTCATAACTGCTCCCATGCCTAAGCACAACCATGAAGTTAACACCATTGATACTGACCTATTCGTAACCTCAGTGGACAAAGTTTCTACTCCTCTTGTGACTGTTAAGAAGAATTTACTGTTGGCCATTTTATTTCCGGGTTGTGGTGAAGGTTGTCACATGTGTTCATTTCTACCTTCTGGTTGCCATTTGCTGAGGTCAGGTGTTCAACGCTTGAGGGACAACAAAGAAATTTTGTTCAAGAAAACTCTGGTTCCCGTTGTTCCATCTGAAGACATTGCTATTATAACCATTTCCACCAGTCCTTCCAAGGCCTCCTCGAGAAGACCTGTTAGGATTACACCCGCTACGAGAATCGATCCATTGATAATCACATATCCTGGTCCTATCCCGTATGCCTCGGACAAAGCTGTCCCTTGGCATTATGGCGCCGATGTTTACTATCATGGGGTTAAACAAAGTTTGAAGACCGAAGAAGTTGATCCTGATGTAGGTAACATTGTTGGGACCATTAAGATTACTAGAAGTGGAAGGGTTTTCTCTCCTGAGATCTCCCCGAAGACTGGCACTAAGCCTATTGTTATTTCATCCTCTGCTCCCGCTAGTACTTCAGCTACTATTCCTGTTCTTACTCCAGCTGGTACCCCTGCCGATAAGTCATCTGGGACTCGAGGCAAAGAAGTTGTAGGTGAGCCTGCCCAAACGGAGGCACCTAGAAAAATTGTTGTGGAAGCCTCTAAGCAAGAGATAGAGGAAATTTTGAAAATAATTAAAAAGAGTGACTACAATGTGGTCGAGCAGTTGGGGCAGACCCCCTCCAAGATATCCATGTTATCCCTGCTGTTATGCTCCGAGGCCCATGCGAAGCCTTTGATTGCATTCCTCAAAATAGCGCATGTGCCGCAAGAGACCTCAACCGATCAATTCAAAGACTGTGTGGCTAGCTTGACTGCTGACAATGGGCTGGGTTTTTCAGATGCAGACTTGACACCAAAGGGAAGGAAGCATAATGATGCTCTGCATGTCTCGATTGAATGCAGGGGCACCACTATGGTTCATGTTCTGATAGATACTGGGTCTTCACTAAATGTTTTGCCGAAGAAAGCGTTGGACCAGTTGGATTGCGAGGGTTTGACTCTAAAGCCTAATAACATTGTGGTAAGGGCTTTTGACGGATAAAAAAGAATGGTGCACGGGGAGGTGGACATCCATGTCAAAGTAGGCTCTCAGACCTTCGAGTCCACCTTCGATGTGATGGATATCAGACCATCATACTCCTATTTGTTGGGTCGTCCTTGGATCCACGAAGTTGGGGCTGTTACTTCTACACTACACCAAATGTTGAAGTATCCGGTGAAAGGAAAGATTGTCACAGTGCAGGGTGAAGAAGAGTACACGGTGAGACACCTTAATTCCTTCCGCTATATAGAGATGGACGGGGAATTCATAGAGACTCCTTGTCAAAACTTTGAGGAGGTTCCCCAGATTTTGGCGTTGACTGAGACTGCAACCAACACCAAATCTCCTTTGAAGATGGCTTCTATCAAGGACGCAAGAGCAGTAGTTGAAGAAGGCAGGAATACCAATTGGGGACAGCTTCCTGATTTTATTCACAAAACTGACAAGTTTGGCTTGGGCTTTACTTCAGGAGCTCAGAGGGCTGTTCGGCGCGCTCGAGTTGGAGGACCTCCCCTACACATTAGCAATCGAGGGGTCAATGCTATTAAAGACAGTGAGGAAGACTTTGATATTGACAGTTGGATTTACCCAACTACCAACGGTGGATCGAGTAATTAGACGACCAGAGATTTCATACCAGTTTCTTTCATTCCGTAGTAATTGTCTTAATTGTTTTCTGAGTTTGTAATGAACAATTTAAACTTTATGGCCTTGTGTCTTACCTGAGGCACAATGGTTCTATCTGTGAGGGTTATTATATGTCATCTCATATATCATCAATGAAGCATTGGATGTTCTTTGCATACAAATTTTTCACTCTATATTTTTCTTTTCTGCCTTTACTTTATCAAGACAGCTATGCTCTTACACACACTCACGTATCAAACTGAAGATCCATATCCACTCTGGATCCCGTTGATAACAATCCTGCTATTGCCAGTTATGATTTCGAAAATCTGATCAACCAAGCCGAGGACGAAGGTGAGGACGATTGTAAGGTACTTGGAGAACTTGCTAGACTACTACGACAGGAAGAGAGGGCTATACAGCCTCATGAAGAGCCAATTGAGACAATAAACTTGGGAACATAGATAGACAGAAAAGAGGTTAAAATAGGTGCAAATCTGGAGCTTAGAGTCAAACGGAGGTTGATATAGATGTTGCACGACTATGTTGAGATCTTCGCCTGGTCCTATGAAGACATGCCTGGTTTTGACACTGATATTGTGGTACATCGCCTGCCGACTAAGGAAGACTGCCCGCCAATTAAATAGAAGGTCCGCCTATGCACCCTGAAATGTCAGAAAAGATCAAGGCAAAGGTCATGAAGCAGTTCGATGCAGGGTTCTTAGCTGTCACCTCCTATCTGCAGTGGGTTGCTAACATCATGCCAGTACCTAAGAAGGACGACAAGGTACAAACGTGCGTAGATTACAGAGACCTGAACAGGGTAAGCCCCAAGGATGGCTTCCCGTTTCCCCATATTGATGTGCTGGTTGACAACACCGTACATCACAAAATCTTCTCCTTCATGGATGGTTTCTCTGGCTACAACCAGATCAAGATGGCTCCGGAAGACATGGGGCACCTTCTGTTACAAGGTGATGCCTTTTGGGTTGAAGAATGCTGGGGCAACTTATCAGCGCGCCATGGTCGCTTTGTTCCATGATATGATTCACCATGAGATCGAAGTTTATGTTGATGACATGATAGCCAAGTCTCAAACTGAGGTAGAGCACCTTGATCATCTCCAAAATCCGTTAGACAGGTTGAAGATATACAAACTGAGGTTGAATCCAAACAAGTGCACCTTCGGGGTAAGGTCTGGTAAGCTTCTGGGTTTCATCGTCAGTGACAAAGGATTCAGATAGAACCCACAAAGCTAAAGGCTATATAAGAAATGCCAGCTCCCCGTACAGAGAAGGAAGTTAGAGGTTTCTTGGGACGCCTGAATTATATCGCCAGGTTCATTTCACATCTGACCGCCACTTGTGAGCCAATCTTCAAGCTTCTGAAGAAAGATCAAGTGGTAAAGTGGAATGATGAATGCCAGACCGCTTTTGAAAGAATCAAGGAATACCTGCAAGAACCACCAATTCTGATGCCTCCAGTTGAAGGGAGACCTTTGATATTGTACCTGACAGTGCTAGACAATTCGATGGGGTGTGTGCTGGGGAAGCATGATGAGTCTGGTCGAAAAGAGCATGCAATATACTACCTTAGCAAAACGTTTACCGACTGTGAGACACAATACTCATTTCTAGAGAAAACTTACTGTGCTTTGGCATGGGCTGCTCACCGAATGAGACAGTATATACTGACTCACACTACTTTGTTGATATCAAAGATGGATCCGATCAAGTTCATTTTCGAGAAGCCAACTCTCTCCAGAAGGATAGCAAGGTGGAAAATGATCTTAACTGAATACGACATACAATATACAACCCAAAAATCAATAAAGGGGAGTGTATTGGCTGATCATTTGGCTCATCAGGCCGTTGATGACTACTAGTCCATGAATTTCGAGTTCCCAGACGAGAACATTATGCTGGTGACTGACTATGAAGAACCCAGACCGGATGAAGGACCTGAGGAAGGATCCCGATGGTCTATGCATTTTGATGGAGCCTCAAACACACTAGGTAACGACATTGGCGCTGTAATCATATCTCCCGAGGGCTGTCATACTCCGTTCACTACCCGATTATGTTTCAACTGCACCAATAATATGGAGGAGTATGAAGCATGTATTATGGGTCTTCGAGCTGCTATTGACCTGAGGATCAAGTTCTTAAATGTCTTCGTGGATTCAACTTTAGTGATAAGTCATATCAAAGGCGAATGGGATGCAAAGCACCTAAATCTCATTCCTTACAAAGAAAACGTACTGACATTGCTCCCACACTTTGAGGAGGTAACCTTTGAACATTTCCCACAAGAGGAGAATCAGTTAGCGGACGCGCTAGCCACCATGTCCTCTATGTTCAAAATCAATTGGGACAATGAAGCTCCCCGAATCACCATTGAAAGGTTGGATGAACCAGCACACTGCTGTGAAATCAATACCGAGGAAGTAACGGACAAACCCTGGTTTCACGAAGTCAAAAGGTATCTCGAGGCTCAAGAATATCCCGAAGGGGCATCTGTTAATGATAAGAATTTTCTCAGAAGGTTCGCTGCTAAATTCTTCCTCAGTAATGGAATCCTTTACAAGCGTAATCATGACTCTACCTTACTGCGTTGTATGGACAAGAGCGAAGCAGAGAGGATTATGACAGACCTACATGAAGGTACCTTCGGAACCCATTCCAGTGGACACACCATGTCTAAGAAGATCCTACAGGTAGGATACTACTGGTCCACTATGGAAGCAGACTGTTATCAGCACTCTCGAACTTGCCATAAATGCCAAATCTACGCTGATAAGGTGCATATGCCTCCAGTCCCCTTGAACGTCTTAACAGCTCCGTGGCCTTTTGCAATGTGGGGGATCGACATGATCGAAGAAATCAGGCCCATCGCTTCTAATGGACATTGCTTCATCCTAGTAGCCATTGATTACTTTACGAAGTGGGTTGAGGCGGCCTCTTTTGCCACGGTAACCAAGAAAATTATGGCGCGGTTTATCCGACATAATCTGATCTGTCGATATGGTGTGCCAGAGAGAACTATTACTGAAAATGGTACGAATCTCAACAACACAATGATCACCGAGCTCTGTAAACAGTTCAAGATACAACATTATAACTCTTCTCCCTACCGGCCGAAGATGAATGGCGTTGTTGAAGCAGCTAACAAGAACATCAAGAAGATTGTACAAAAGATGACAGTGACATACAAAGACTGGCATGAAATGTTACCATTCGCTCTGCATGGGTACCGTACCTCAACACGGACATCGACAAGGGCAACACCCTACTTTCTCGTATATGGCATGGAGGCAGTCCTACCCATTAAGGTCCAGATTCCTTCTTTAAGGATTATGAAAGATGCAAGTTTAAACGAAGACGACTGGATCCAGACTCGACTTGATCAACTGAATTTGATCGATGAAAAGAGACTTACTGCTATCTGCCATGGTCAAACGTATCAAAAGCTAATGATCAAGGCTTTTAACAAGAAGGTCAGACGCCAAGAGTATCAAGTCGGGGATTTAAAGATCAAGCATATCATACTTCCGCAAGGAGATCCTAGGGGCAAGTGGACTCCCACCTACGAGGGGTTATTTGTGGTTAAAAACATTTTTTCGGGTGGAGCCATAATTCTGACCACCATGGACGGTGACGACCTTCCTCACCCTGTCAATGCGGACATAGTGAAAAGATACTACGCATTATTAAAAGACCCACTAGGTTGACTGGCCTAGGCAAAAATATGGGCTTTCGGCGAACCAAAAGGGTTTGGGCAAAAATAAGGGATGAAAATGAAAAAATATGTACACCCGGCAAGTCGAAAACCTGAAAGGCGACTTGGGCAAAAAGGGGTATCCCGGTGGACTGAAAACCCGAAAGGGCGGTCCAGGAAAAAGTTAGGGATGAAAATCATATCACTATGTCCCATTGGATCACTCTGCGATCTGACCTCAGTATCAACCGTCAAACTCAAACGGCATTAATCAATCCAATCAGCTTCGGACAAGCAGCAAAGTGAGGAGACACTCGGAGGCATAGTGGAAATAGCGGATTTGAAACCCAATGGGATTGTTGCACATAGATGTTTTCTTTTTGTTGTACACAATACTGTATATCTCCCATTTTTACAGCGGCGTTCTCTTACTAGAGCGTCAGCTTCCATGTACAAAAAATGCCTGTTATAGACCAACTTCAAAAATTAATACAAGTCATTTTTACAAAACTACTTGTTTTTCTTTTTCTATTTTATTTTTGTAAGAACGTCCAATGATTTATTCTTGACATATGCACTTGAATATGATTACTGTTCACAAACATTTGCATAGGAAAATAAAGACAATTGCTCATAACTTAAGAAGCAAGGACGAAAAACTAAAATGTCAAACCCGACAGTTACCCAGTCCAGTAGGTACTAGGGCAGAGATAGCTTTGGAGCACAGTCATCAATACATGTGACCTTGTAACATCTGTATTCCCCAGAGTAGAGGTAATCAAAGTCTTGATATCAGTTCTCTCAGAACAGGAAGTAATCTCCCTAGCCAGGGTCGTCCAGAAACCTGACACCTATGTCCCCAGTCAAATTTCATAATCACGAGGGATCATCATAAACTTCTAACTCCCCAAGCAGAGTTTATTTCTCTGGATACAAGAGCTCAATCCTCGACAAAGCCCATTACTTCAGCTATGGAAATTCACCTGCCAAGTTTTTCCCCCACAGAGTTATTCTCAAACAGAATCTCCCCTGACAGAAGTACAATCACTTCCATTCATCATCTCCAGCGGAAGTAGAAGAGCCACAGTTCTCTACAACAGTTAGAAATGCTATTTTCTCTAGCAGTAGTCAGGGATTTATTTTCTCAGACTCAGATATGTCACAATTGACATGCTCATACATCATGACATGCACATACATATCACATACGGCATAATCCCATTTATTATGGGAACATCATCTCACAGTGCATTTAATGCATTGCATATAACTAACCCTGTTATCTTTTCTGGAAAGACAGTTATCACCAACAATTCCAACAGTTACACATGTCATATCTGCAGGCAACCAAGAAAAAAATCAGTTCCCGAAACTAAACGGGTCAACTAATCTACATGATCAAACGAAGTAACCCTACTATTCAGGTTCCTTCTCACAACCCTACTACCAAGGCTTTCATTTCGATGTAACCCTACTTTCCAGGTTCCTTCTTGCAGCCCTACTACCCAGGCTTTCATTTCGAAGTAACCCTAATATCCAGGTTCCTTCTCACAGCCCTACTACCCAGGCTTTCGGAGTAACCCTACTATCTAGGTTCCTTCTCACAGCCCTACTACCCAGGCTTTCATTTCAAAGAAATCTTACTATCCAGGTTCCTTCTCACAACCCTACTACCCAGACTTTCATTTCGAAGTAACCCTACTATCCAGGTTCCTTCTCATAGCCCTACTACCCAAGCTTTCATTTCAAAGAAATCTTACTATCATGGTTCCTTCTAACAGCCCTACTACCCAGGCTTTCATTTCAAAGAAATCTTACTATCCAGGTTCCTTCTCACATCCCTACTACCCAGGCTTTCATTTCAAAGAAATCTTACTATCCAAGTTCCTTCTCACAACCCTACTACCCAAGATTTCATTTCAAAGAAATCTTACTATCCAGGTTCCTTCTCACATCCCTACTACCCATGCTTTCATTTCGAAGTAACCCTACTATCCAGGTTCCTTCTCACAACCCTACTACCCAGGATTTCATTTCGAAGTAACCCTACTATCCAGGTTCCTTCTCACAACCCTACTACCCAGGCTTTCATTTCGAAGTAACCCTACTATTCAGGTTCCTTCTCATAGCCATACTACCCAGGCTTTCATTTCAAAGTAACCCTACTATCCAGGTTCCTTCTCACAGCCCTACTACTCAGGCTTTCATTTAAAGTAACCTTACTATCCAGGTTCCTTCTCACAGCCCTACTACCCAGGCTTTCATTTCTAAGTGACCCTACTATCCAGGTTCCTTCTTCCTTATCTCCAGACAATAGGTTACAACACTGTGAGGCCTGGACCCGATCAGATACAATCGGTTTTACATTTCCCCAGCGAGTTGCTGTACAGCCTGGACCCTGACCGGGTATACATTCTACTTTCACTCCCTCAGTCAGGAGTTAATTCCCCAGTGGGGTAATGGACAACCGAAGCTCCTAGACTTTACTTCCCAAGAGATAAATCAACATTCCACGGCAAAGTCCCCCCCCTCGACAATAGGTACATGAATTCTCACCTAGGAATCTCTTATGCAACCAATCTTTTCTGGATGGCAGCTTTAAGCCCATCTCCAATGATTTCCCGTCTCCTTCCAAATGGCATCTGTGAGCCCATTCCCGACATCACCGATCAGTATTACTTCATGCGAGTGCAAATTTCTGGGCACTCTAGTGTTCAATCATCTTCCACCTTCAGGTCATGAAAGGCAGATCAGCCAATCTACATCCTCAAGCTTAAGAAGATTGAACAGGGGCAGCTTTTGTACCCCAAAATTTACCCTCTCATTTTCTCAATATTTCCCTCGCATGTGTGATTACAAAAACATGTTTAAAGAAATAAAGAAAATGTAAAATTTTGAAGATGTTAGTGTGCCTTTCGATTAGGTCAAGAAACAAGTTGGATTCGATTTAGCAAAGTTTTGTTTGGGCAATACAGTCTCCCTTCGATCCACAAAGCTGGGCATTTAGCTTCCTTTGGAGTAACCCTCTTCGATCCACAAGCTGGGCATATGATTTCCTTCAAGGTGGCCTCCTTCGATTCGTAAGTTGGACCATAAAACCCTTCGAAGCAACGTACTTAGAGCATACTTTGTCTGGAAATAAATGTTTCTGTGTGATGATGAATCTGGTCGAAGTGATCAAAGCTAAAGGGGGAAGTATTCAAGGAGTCTTGTTGACTAAATCCCATGTGCTGCCAGGATTAAGCCTGAGGCACTGGCCATAAAATTCCAAAATTGTTGCACAACAGTCCTGCATTGCTGCCCTATTCCTTGCACCAAAGTGGCAATAAAAGACTGTCCCTCGAAAGCCACAAATGCAGTATACCCCTTTTGTTTGAACTTTTTTGTTTTCCCTCCCAAAGCATCAGCTCAAGCCACCTATAAAAAGGAGGCATCAACACACGTATGAGGGGCCAGAACGTTTTTTGCAAGAAAACACTTGTGAAATTTCTCAAAATTCTCAAACACTTCTCAACTTTTTTTTACATTTTTACACACTAAGAAGAAACCTTCGATTCATTCTCCAAGTGACCATCAAATCACCCTTCGACCCACTCACCCAACTATCATACAATAGGCTTTTGAGTTGTCCCATCACTTGTGATAAAATATCTTTCGACCCACTCATACCACCCCTTTCGACCTAATCACCACTTTCACCAAGTAGCAATTGGACTAGACTCAGGAGGCTCCCAACGAACCCTCATTTTCCATCAGAGAAAGCAAGTACATCTCCCTTTGATTTAAGGACCTCAAGAGGTAAGCTTTCTTTCAATCTTGAGTCCATTTTATTTTAATATCATGTATATATGCCAATATAAAAAAAATGTAGACATTTCCAAACTATTGTTTTAGCCTTTGATTCTGACTGCCTGTAGGATAAACATAAACATTTCTAGATTATGTTTTTGATTCTGGCTGCCTGTGTGTCAAAAAAGAATCAACCTTAGTTTAGTTATGGATTGGACTTTGAAACCCATAAGTTTTCATGCTAACCCCTAGATTGTATTTATATCTGGATATTGCATTTTTAGACTGTAAGACAGGTTGGTTGTACCCTTCGATTGGATTTTACATAAGCCCTTCAAATCATACTCGAAGACCCAATATGCATACAAAGGGCCAACAAGGAACTTGTGGCAAGGTATGAATGTTATTTCTTCTGGGCCTCAAGCGAAAGGCAGAACTACGTTGATTTCTAGGCAGAATCGAAAAGCGTGACCATCTTGATTCCAGCTCTCAGTCGAAGCAGCCAGAAAAGTAAATCGAAGGGACTTCAGAATCCAAATCGAAGGAAGTCAGGAAATGCAGATTCGAAGGGTGTTTCAATCCAAATCTAAGGGTCCATTTCACTTGCATTTATTTTATTTTAGTCTTTATGTTTCCATGCAATTTGATATGGTTGTAATAGCGTAGGTTTTATTTCTTGCATCATTTATTACCTTTGTACAAATGCTAGTAATTAAGTGTGTATGGCAAGATAAAAAACCAAAAAGTAGACAACCTAAAAGTCAAAGATAAATGCATGCAATCAAACTCACTATTGCACCCATGCACCCTTATGGTAATCTCACTCATTGCCTCGGAAATAGTCATGTCCCTCGAACATGGGCGTTTTAGCAAAAGACCCTCAATAAAAGATCGTAGTCCATCAATGACCCTCGATGTTGCCTTCGATAAACGATCTAGTCCCTAAAAACGATATTACTAAAACGTCCCATAGGTTGCCTTCTATGACTATACAAACGTCCCAACGCCCATCCCTTCACATCCAACGATGAGGCTTCTTACCAAATCAATGGTAAGATAGAGACATCTAAAGGAGGAAGAAAAGAACATTTAAGACCTTTCGAGTAGGTAGATTCGCTCCTAGTTACTCGCTTGCTCACGACAAAAACATTTTTACACAGCAACACTTTCATTTCAAAAATATTTTCAAAAAGATAAAACATTTTTTATACGTTCTTATAGAGACGAGAACCATTGCAAAATATCTTCCCAAAAATCACTTTCAAAAACACAATCTACAAACACGTCTTTAAACTATCTTTCGAAACAAAACTTTGTACGCGTTCTTATAGAAACGAGAACCATTACAAAGATATTTTCAAAACACTTTCAAAAGCCCACACCACAAAACACATTCAAACAAAAGCAAGTGATCTAGCGAGTAACTAAGAGCCCATGGAAAACCATGGATGAAAAGGGTGCTAACACCTTCCCTTTTCATAATCTACCCCCCGAACTCAAGAAAACATCTCTAAGGGTATTTTCTGTGCTTTTTCACCTCTCCTTATTGGATAAAAGAAAACTCGGTGGCGACTCTTGCTAAACCGCAACATTTGCAAACACAAACGCAAAACAAAAGGTCAGTTCTCCTACCGTATCACAGAACTGGAGACTCTGCTGGGGATCATTCTTAAAGTGGGGTTACCTTAGGGTTATATCATATTTACCTGCTTTCATTGTTTGATTTGTATGCTTTACATTATGGTTCTCTGTTTGGGCTTGCTTTGATCCTCCACACGGATCTGGAACACCTTTTAGGTAAATAGCAATAGATTATGGAAACTGTACGGCATAGACCGATATGGTTGAAACAATGGCTATGTTTGTGTGACGCATTTGTGGGTACCGGTATCCCTCGTGGTGAATCGGGGAGAATACGGGGCCGCTGAGTGGCGTCATAAAGCACTAACTGACTTTAGAACCCTAATTGATCAAACTTGGCCATTAGGACATAGTGAGACAACCGGTTTCGGTGTAGAGTTGAAAATTGGTTGATACTCGATACTACACTCATTGAGGCTGGACTTTTGGGATATCTCGGCCGCAAGAAAAGATTGATTGTGCTGAGACAACGCCTGTTGTACCCCAAAATTTGCCCTCGCATTTTTCCTCAAGAAATCACAGCTTCAGGCGTTTCCTGATTTTTCAAACTGGCTCAAGAATCGGTCAAAACAGACTTTTCTCGTCAGTCAGACAAAATTAGGGCTTTCATTGATTTCCATGGCTCTGGAACAATTCAAACAGTTTGTTTAGGGTTTGGTTGATTTTGGCTCAACTTTGATCAGGCGAACGCTTCTTTGGCATTTGATCAGGAATTAGGGTTTTTATGCGCGGTTCCTCAGAAAGATTTAACTTTACAGTGCTTTTCAAGTTATGCTGAGATGTGGATTGAAACATTTGGATTGAGTTCACATTGTGTCATTAAATCAGTGAAAGGGTACATTTGGATTGAATTTGCAGTGTTTGGTAAAAATCAGTAAAAGGAAAATACGTCTGGGCAATTGTTGTGATTAACTGTTGTTTTGCTTTGGATGTTGGAAGCGCCAATTTTATTAATTGATCAATGCTGAAACAATGTTTATTTAATTATTCATTATTCTAAGATTAAATAGTTGGAATTTGTTTTCAATTGTTTTAATTTAAAGAATTATAAATAATAAAATAAACAATTAAAAAGAATAAGAAGAATTAATCAAATAAAAGGATTTTTATTTCATCTTTAAATATCTGTTACAATTGTTATTTAAATACAAGTATTCATTTACAAAGTATTTATAATAATGGTATTACATTTATTTAAATTTAAATAAACTATCCTAATTTTTTCTAAATCTTCAATTCTTCATTCTTCGTTTGGTGCTACCCCTCTCCATTTAATTTTTATCTGCAAAGAAAAGAAGAAAGAAAATAAAGTCAATTGCAGATAAATTGAAATTAAAGGGACAGACAATTAATTTGGGCTCATCATTAAAGGCAACTGACTGGAATCAGTTTGCCCTCTCTGCAAATCACGAGATTTCTCCCGGTTCACAGAGAGGGATGAAAAATGCTTGCAAAAGGTATGAAATGCACAAAAGTTATAATTATACAAATCCAAGTTTTCAAACATCCTGCATAAATCCAAGTGGGCAACCAAAAAGGCAAACTGAGTAGTTACTGAATATGCCAAGAGAACAATGCAAGTCACAATTTCAAACTAGGTTCCAACTGAACTAACAACTGTCCAAAGCTGTCCAAGTACAAAAGGATGTCAAGGTTGTCAAAAATGCTGTCACTAAGAAGCAGAAAGTATGGAAAAGAGAAGACAAAATATGCAGGCTAAAACTAGTTTTGCAAGCAAAGAATCATATCATCACTTTCCAGCAATTGCCTTTTCAGAAAAGTACAAGCATAAACATTTTAAAATGCTTTATTTTGTACTAGAGAGAGAGGAGAGAGAGTGAAAGAAAGAAGGCTTACAGGGCTTAGGCTTGAAGAAACAAATGATATAAAACTAACTGCAATAGAACAGTAGAAAAAGGGGGGCAGAAATCACAAACAAAAGATAACTCAGAGCAAGACAAAGCCTCAAGCTTTTAGCCTCAAGCTTAACCTGCCTGAACTACCCAAGCATAGAACCTGTTCACAAAAATGCCAACCCTGTGCAAAAGACCTAAATAGCATAAGAAAAAACCATTATATGCAAACACTAAGCTGCCCAACCAAGAGCCATAGTCTCAAATAGTTTCCAAACCTGATTCAAACCCTCAACCTATTTCAAACCTTTAAAAGCTCAACAAACCTTAAACACATGGCCTGAAAAAAACTTACCTGTATTCAACCAAAAGCCATAACCACAAGTTGTCCAGCCTGAAGCCTGAACCACTGTCAAACCAACCTGTATCAGCTGAAAAGCCCTCAAGCTCAACAAATAAAAAAAACTTGCAGCCTGTTGAAGCCTCAAACCCCTTTCAAAAAACCAGAACAATAATCAACCTGTCAAACCTGCTAGCCTAAAAGTCAAAAAAAGCATCAAACTGTCCAAACCTTTCAACACCATCCAAACATCATCAAATCAAACTCAAACGTAGAATTCAATTCAATACCAGCAAGTATTCAAAGGCAACGCCTAAAAGCCTCAGAAAGTTTTCATCACAGGCAAACATACAAGGCAACGCAAGAAGCAACGGGTAACCAAACACATGGCAAGCATTACAAGGTATCAAGCTAGCATACGAAGCCAACAAAGGCAGCGAGAAGAAGAGGATAAAGAAACATACAGGGCATCAAGGCAACCAAACACAGGGCAGTCATCAAGGCAACCAGAAGAAGAAGAAAGGAAGCACACTCAAAATCGATAGCAAACATTCAGAGGCAACAGAAACGAGCAAAAGTGAAGAGGATAAAGATTTGTTTTCAGAAGCTCATCACAAAACAAAAAGATAAAATACAAGATACCAAGGTTTCCAAGCTCGTGCATCCTCAAGCCTTCGCCCTTGGCCATCTTACGCGCCTCCGACCCTTCCTCCTCCATCTCCGACCAAGGTATATTTCCTTTCCTTTTCATACGCCTCGAATAAGCAAACAAATACCACCATAGAAAATCAGTACATGAAAAATACCAAACAGAAACTTGAAACCCAAATGCGATAGAAACAGAATCACTACCTTTTAACTGTTGCCTGGATGCTCCATGGAGGGAAGAGGAAAGGGTGATGGCGCATGACAACCAAGCACAGGGAGACGTTCAATGGCCATGGCGAGAAAGACGAAGTGAAAACGAACGATGGCGCCTTTGCATGTCAAACCCTAATCCGTGTCCCAAGTGATACAAAAATTCAGAACCCTAAAAACATTGTTAAGATGCTGGGCCTTGCCCTTTCTCAGCTTAAGCCCAAAACGAATTCCCCTTAACACCTCCCTTTTGCTGTTTCTCAGTTAATTTTGGTTAGGCCTATAATCCACCCTTAAGCCCATTTTTTTTATACATAACTTAATTTCTTTGTTTTTCTTTCTTAATAACAATACTACTAACACTTTTCATTAATACTAAATTACATTAATACATAAAACTTAAAACCTTTTTTCTTTTCTTTTATTAAAACTTTTTATTTTATTTTTAATGTAAATCTTGCTTAAAACATTTATAAAAAAATACATAAAGAAATAGATTTTTTTTAGTTTGAATATTCTTTTTTTTTTTAACTAAAACATTTTGTATATAAAAAATACTAAATACAAATATACTAACATAAATACATAAAAAATAGAACTTAAGATATTTTCTTTTCTTTTATTAAATTTGCTTACTTGTACATACTTAACCAAAATACAAAACAAGAATACATGCTTAATAATACATTAACATTCCGCAACTTGTAAATAAAATACATATACACTTACACTTACACAAAACACTTACATTGATACATTATACATTTACTGTTCTTATACATCACTACATTCGATACATTTACACTTTTATTCGCAATTTGATTTGGTTGTAAATTATTGGACACTACATTCCTAAAGTCTCATCCCCATTTGTGAATTTGTACCCCCACTCCCGGATACTATTTGTAATAGCGTAGACTTTAAATTCTTGCAATTTACCGCTTTCGAATTATACCATGGTTAGACCTAGGGTTTGTATGTACATAAAATCGAACGCTAGATAACCTAATACAAAGACAAATGCATGAAATCAATACACAATCACACTGGCACCCCCTAGGGTAATCCCACATGTTGCCTTCCAAAATGGGTCATGCTTGCACGTCGAGTTTCTTTGGCAAAACAATCAAATGATCATAAGTCCCTCGATGACGCTCTCGAAAGTTGCCTAAAAACGGAATGATCATAGTCCCTTCAAGCAAATTGCCAAAGACACTTGGCACCATTGCATTCATGGTCCATAGGATGACTCGCGCCCGTCCCGTTAAACATCTTAAACGCAAGATTGTCCACCAAATTCAATGGTGGAACAAAATTGTTAAAAAGGGGTTGAAAACATAGAGAAAACCTTTGAGTACAATAGGGGTAGACAAAACTCTTAGTTACTTGAGATCAACTTGCGAAAACAATTGCCTCCTTTTCAAAAATCACACTCCACAAACACTTTCAAAACTAACTCTCAAAAACATTTGAAACATCTTTTCAAAAAGATACACACTTTTGTAAAACACTCAAACACGAATCAATTACATTGGTTGCCTAAAACAAGGCATCTCTTTCAAAAACATTTTCAAAACACACATACACACACCAAAATTTCAAGCAATCGAAAATCAAGGCAAGTAATCTAAAAAACCAAGTAACTAAGAGCCCATGGATAACCATGGATGAAAAGGGTGCTAATACCTTCCCTTTTCATAATCTACCCCCCGAACCCACAAAATATCTCAAAAGGTTTTTGCTGTGCTTTTTAACCTTTCCTTTAGGATAAAATAAAAAGTCGGTGGCGACTCTTGCTCAACCGAACAAGTGCGAATACAAAACGCAAAACTCAAGTAAGTTCTCCCACCGTATCACATAACTGGCGACTCTGCTGGGGAATAAACTTAAAAGTGGGGTTACCTTAGGGTTTAGATCACCTTTACATTCTTGCTTTGATTGCCTTGATTGCTTTTCTTTTTGGGTCCTTGTTTGGGTTTGTTGTGAATCCTACACCCGGATTTGGTGCACCTTTTTAGGTAAATAGCAATAAAACTATGAGGGAACTGTGCGGGGTATACCGACATGGTTGAAGCAGTAAGCTATGTTAGTGTGACATATTTGTGAGTACCGGTAACCCTTGAGTTCAATCAAGGAGAGTACGGGGCCGCTGAGTGATGTCGTGAAGCACTAACGAACTCTTAGAACCTTAATTGACCATCTTAGCCTTTTTAGGGGTAGTGAGATGACCGACTTTGGTGCAGTCTGAAGTTGGTAGATACTCGATACTACACTCATTGAGGGTTGTTTTCTTGGAATATTTTGGTCGCCAGTTAAGTGGCTAAACCGAAACGATGAACACAGAAAACAATCCAATGATATTGAGCTCCTTAGAACCCGGTTTCTATTTTAGGACAGGATGAGCCAACTAACTTCAAGAGGGTACTTACCTACAACCCCATGCAAGCCTAAACCTAAGGACTTGTTTGCTTTGTGTAAATATGATTACCTGTATATACACTCACTTGCTTCTGCATACATGTACATCATAACATCATACCATAGCATTTTCAATAACCATTTCAAGGATCTCGAGGGTTCTTTTGATGCATGGTTACGTTGAAACAGATGTCTACCAAAGGGCAAGAGGTTTCCTCCTCTAACAAATGCCAATCAAAGTTCAAGTGCAACAACTTGAATCAGTGGATATGACCCACTGGACATGGTGAGCTTGATTCTCGTGGAAAGACATCCGCCGATACAAAGTTCTCCAGTCAAAGATCAAGTGCAACAACTTGAATCAGTGGCTATGACCCACTTGACATGGTGAGCTTGATTCTCGTGGAAAGACATCCACCGGTGCAAAGTTCTCCAATCAAAGATCGAAGTTAAACCTCTAACATTCTCTTGTGTTTACCCCAAGAGATCCTTGAAAACATTGCATATATATCACACATATCATTGCATAACAGGTTTCTCCCATACAGTTCTCCTTATTCTTCCTACTGTTTATTTCAGTAAGATGGATATAGAACAAACAATGAAAGATCTTCAAGCTCAAAATGCTCAATTCCAACAAATGCTGCTGGCTATGGGTAAAGGGCAAGAGGATCTGACAGCTCTTCTTCTCGAAGACAAGAAGAAGAAGTCTAAGAAGGCAGTCCGCATCCTGAACTTGAGGAGAAGACCTAAGACCCAAGACCTTGCAACTCCATCCAACACAGGAGGTAGTCTTGAAGAAGACCACAATATGGAGATTGTTGAAGAAGAAGCTGACTACTCCGAGGGGAAATATCCTCTCGTTGATGACAAATACAAAGAGTTGGAGGATCGCCTCAATGCTATGAAGATCCAATAAATACCTGGCTTGGATCTAGGAGACATGGGTCTAGTTCCTGGATTGGTCATCCCTTCAAAGTTCAAAGTTCCTACCTTTGCTCTGTACGATGGAGTCTCTTGCCCTAAGATGCATCTAAAAGCTTATGTCCGTAAGATTCAGCCATACACAGCTGATAAGAGGCTTTGGATCCATTTCTTCCAAGAAAGTCTAGTAGGGGCTCAACTCGAGTGGTTCTATCAATTGGAGAGTTCTTGCATCCACACCTGGGAAGATCTAGCCAGGGCTTTTTACGAACAGTATCAGTACAATGCTGATCTCGCACCAACCCGAGTACAATTGCAGAGCATGACCATGGGTTCTGACGAGAGCTTCAAAGGGTATGCTCAAAAATGGAGAGATCTGGCTGGTAGGGTGCAACCCCCTTTAACTGACAGAGAGCTGATTGACATCTTCATGGGAACTTTGACAGGGCCTTTCTTCAAGCACTTAATTGGAAGCTCCTCAACTGGGTTCACCGAGCTAATACTGACCGGCGAAAGGGTCGAGGCTGGCATCAAAAGTGGAAATATCCAAGGAGCTACAACCTCCGATACTCGGATAATTCCCTACAACGGAAAGAAGGAGTCCAATGCCGCGAGCAGTCAAAAAGGTCGTCTTGACCAACATGTAGGGGCAGTCGTGATCTCTAACCCTACACTTGCTCAGCAAAGACAGGGGCATCAACATAAGGAGGTCGCACCTAAGAGGCAATTCGCCAAAATCAACATGTCACTGTCTCAAGCACTGCAACACTTGTTGAAGAGGGATATGATTACATTGAGGGCTCCTCTCCGGAACCCAAACACTTCTGCTCCTACCTATCACCCCAATGAAAGATGTGAATACTACTCTGATATCCCGAGGCATGATACCAACAACTGTTGGCCTCTGAAGAACAAGATCCAAGACATGATCGATGCCAAGGAGATTGAGTTTGGTTCCCCAGAGACCCCAGCATGATCACTCCTCCTATGCCAAATCATTGAATTTGTTTTTGTTTCGTTCGAATTTTCAAGTTGTAACTTCTTGTATTATTCAAACAATTATCTTTTAATGTCAAACTCTGTTTCATTAATGCATTGCATATGTTTGTCTTGAATTCATTCATTCGCTTTCATTACTCTTATGCTTTCTTTTTGACATTTAACTCTTGATAAAAAGCTGCAAGCCTTTAGAGGGAGGATGACGAAACAATACCATAATCTCCTACAGTATGCTTTTGAACAGACCTTGCTGATGATGTACAGGCATTTCTTTCAATTCCCAAACACTGGAGTTATAAGGAAGTTAATCCCTAGTCAACCCCTTCGAGCCAAAGAAGTAGGAGTTTTCTGTTCTAAAACAATCAAAACCTTTGATATAAACCTGGGGCAGGGTAGTATCTCAGTTAATTCAAAGAAAATGCGCATTGAAGTCGCAAACTCTCAGTTCGTAACACAACGAACAACGTCAAAGCAAAAGAAAAGAATTCCTTTGGAATCAAAAGACAAGGGTGGTTCCCTACCACATAGGCAGTCAATCCCTCAAAAGAGAAAAGCCCACCGAGCCACAACCTACAAAGGAGGCTTAAGAAAGCTGGGGCATCCCGCTGACTGTAATCTCGAAAACGGGAACAGTCAGGCAAAAGTTAGGGATAAAAAATCAAAATCAAAATAGTGAGGTCATTACAAATCCTCAACAACATGAAAAAAAATGTTGCAAAAGAAAAAAGGAGATGATGACTGCCCTCCAAATTCAATGGGTGAACCACCGCCCAAAAGTCGTTCCAAACTCAAAACAGAGTGCGACGCACAATTAACTGAGCTTAGGGTTGAAGAACATCACGAAGAGCGGGTGGGTACAAATATACTTTGAGCCTTTATCCTTTTTTTCTTAAACCGTGAACCAAGCCACATTACAACCCTTCAAAAGTCCTAATTAAAGCATGGGTTAGTTCGAAAGCATACTGTTACAAAAGGTATCCTGACTCCTGTAAGGCTTTGCTCTAAATCTTGTGTTGATTTGTCTTATAAAAAGTTTTCTGCTAAAAAAACGCATCTTTCAAAACTTCGAGACGAACATAAACTTTGCATTGCTTGAATATCCCTGTTTGCATTTGGCTTTTTGTTTGACAGCGAAGAAATTCATACAGCGAATGTTCGGAGGAACGAAAACTCTCTCAGTGAGTAAAATCATTTCAAAAGGATGACATCCCCTATCAACAAGGGGCATGGCATGTCACCATCCTGTTAACCTGGGGCAGTCCAGTCAAGGTTTCGGCAGATCTTTCAAAGTTCAGTTAACCTGGGGCAGTCCAGTCAAGATTTCAAGAAATCTCTCAATTCGCAGAGTAATCTGATTCAAGACTCCTTCATCATTACTTGGGGCATTCGAATGTCAAAAGTGTTCAACAATTCCCTTATCACCTCAGAAGATTGATATAGTTCAAGATGTGACCCATGTTTGGCGACATTCTATAACTCATTCAGATTTTCTTCCAGAAATAGTTCAGATGTGACCTAGAGATGGCGACATTCCGCAACTTATTCAGATCTTCTTCCAGATATAGTTCAAGATGTGACCCAAGATTTGGCGACATTCTATAACTCATTCAGTTTGCATCCAGATATAGTTCAAGATGTGACCCAAGATTTGGCGACATTCTATAACTCATTCAGTTTGCATCCAGAGATAGTTCAAGATGTGACCCAAGATTTGGCGACATTCTATAACTCATTCAAGTTTGCATCCAGATATAGTTCAAGATGTGACCCAAGATTTGGCGACATTCTATAACTCATTCCAAATTTGCATCCAAATATAGTTTCAGATGTGACCCAAGTTTGGCGACATTCTATGACTCATTCAGATTTTCAGTCATGATATAGTTTCAGATGTGACCCAAGTTTGGCGACATTCTATAACTCATTCAGATTTTCATTCCAGATATAGTTCAAGATGTGACCCAAGTTTGGCGACATTCTATAACTCATTTAGATTTTCATTCCAGATATAGTTTCAGATGTGACCCAAGTTTGGCGACATTCTATAACTCATTCAGATTTTCATTCCAGATATAGTTCAAGATGTGACCCAAGTTTGGCGACATTCTATAACTCATTCAGATTTTCATTCCAGATATAGTTCCAGATGTGACCCTGATTCGGCGACATTCCGTAACTTATTCAAGATTTCCTTCTAGATATAGTTCAGATGTGACCCTGATTCGGCGACATTCCGCAAGTTATTCAGATTTTCATTCATGATATAGTTCAAGATGTGACCCAAGATTTGGCGAAATTCTATAACTTATCCAAGCTTACTTCCAGAAATAGTTCAGATGTGACCCAGATTTGGCGACATTCTATAACTTATTCAGATCTGTTTCTAGAGATAGTTCAAGATGTGACCCAGATATGGCGACGTTCAGTAACTTATTCCAGACCAACACCTGCAGCAATCAGAGGACTCTCACAATCCCCAGCCAGAGAACCTTCCAGAAGCTAACTCCACTCAGATTCAAGTTTCATTATCCCCAGCGAAGCTAAAACTTCCAACTATCAATCCCCAAGCAGATTGAAGACTCTCATTCTCAGTTCCCCATAGAATATTCGAATATTCTCCGGTGAAGATCTCCTCAAGACAGGAATTCCCCAGTAGTTTAGCATACAACCCAAGCTTCTGATTTCCCCAACAGTGGTCCCAAGACTTCTCATTTTTAACAATCAAAGATTCTTGCCCTCCACAGCAGCAGCCAAGGAATTGTTCTCCCCGGCAGCAGTCAAGATTCTTTTATCTTTAGTCATCCAGGATTCATCTATCCTCAGCAAGACAGCTCATTAGCTTACATGCGCATTCATCACATTCATGTCATAAACATTAATGTCGCATACATTGCATCACGCATCATGACATTGCATACAACTAACTCTTTACCTTTTCAGGAAAGATCAGTCAACAGACAAAGACCATCATCTTCCGAGTTTCTTTCTAGAAATAGTTCAGATGTGACCCAGACATGGCGACATTCTGATACTTATTCCAGATTCACTCAGAGACATTTCAGATGTGACCCAGACACGACGACATTCTGACACTTGTTCCAGATTCATCCAGATGCAGTTTTACACGGGCTCATCATCAGGAAACTCTACACCGGTTCCTTCTCCACTTCAAGACTTCTGAAAACAGTTTACGGATTCTTCCCAACACCGGATGTTAATCTATCGCTTGTTCAGTTTCTTCTCAACTTTTGAAAATAGTTTATGGACGCTTCCCAACAACGGATGCCGCTCTATTGCTTATTCAACTTCAAATCCTGAAAACAGTTTATGGATTCCTCCCAACACGGATGTCAATCTATTGCTTGTTCAGACCCCCAGTTCAGAGATGTTCCAAAACAGGGACACCTTTCTGATACTCGTCCACTCACCAGTGACATACAGTTCAACAATTTCCAGATGGCATCTATAAGCCCATCCTCCTCAACAAACATTTCTAAATGGCATCTTTAAGCCCATTTCCAGATGGCATCTTTAAGCCCATCCTCCTATCAGCAGTCACTAGATGGCATCTTTAAGCCCATCACCAAATGGCATCTTTTAAGCCCATTCCCTCTACCATCACATCGCCGAGTGCAAATTTTCTGGGCACTCTAGTGTCCAATCTCCTTTTACCTTCGAGTCGCGAAAGGCAAACTTGCCAATCTAACTCTTCAGGTTCAAGAAGATTGAACATGGGCAACTGTTGTACCCCAAAATTTGCCCTCGCATTTTTCCTCAAGAAATCAAAACTTCAGGCGTTTCCTGATTTTTCAAACTGGCTCAAGAATCGGTCAAAACAGACTTTTCTCGTCAGTCAGACAAAATTAGGGCTTTCATTGATTTCCATGGCTCTGGAACAATTCAAACAGTTTGTTTAGGGTTTGGTTGATTTTGGCTCAACTTTGATCAGGCGAACGCTTCTTTGGCATTTGATCAGGAATTAGGGTTTTTATCCGCGGTTCCTCAGAATGGTTTAACTTTACAGTGCTTTTCAAGTTATGCTGAGATGTGGATTGAAACATTTGGATTGAGTTCGCATTGTGTGATTAAATCAGTGAAAGGGTACATTTGGATTGAATTTGCAGTGTTTGGTAAAAATCAGTAAAAGGAAAATACGTCTGGGCAATTGTTGTGATTAACTGTTGTTTTGCTTTGGATGTTGGAAGCGCCAATTTTATTAATTGATCAATGCTGAAACAATGTTTATTTAATTATTCATTATTCTAAGATTAAATAGTTGGAATTTGTTTTCAATTGTTTTAATTTAAAGAATTATAAATAATAAAATAAACAATTAAAAAGAATAAGAAGAATTAATCAAATAAAAGGATTTTTATTTCATCTTTAAATATCTGTTACAATTGTTATTTAAATACAAGTATTCATTTACAAAGTATTTATAATAATGGTATTACATTTATTTAAATTTAAATAAACTATCCTAATTTTTTCTAAATCTTCAATTCTTCATTCTTCGTTTGGTGCTACCCCTCTCCATTTAATTTTTATCTGCAAAGAAAAGAAGAAAGAAAAGAAAGTCAATTGCAGATAAATTGAAATTAAAGGGACAGACAATTAATTTGGGCTCATCATTAAAGGCAACTGACTGGAATCAGTTTGCCATCTCTACAAATCACGAGATTTCTCCCGGTTCACAGAGAGGGATGAAAAATGCTTGCAAAAGGTATGAAATGCACAAAAGTTATAATTATACAAATCCAAGTTTTCAAACATCCTGCATAAATCCAAGTGGGCAACCGAAAAGGCAAACTGAGTAGTTACTGAATATGCCAAGAGAACAATGCAAGTCACAATTTCAAACTAGGTTCAAACTGAACTAACAACTGTCCAAAGCTGTCCAAGTACAAAAGGATGTCAAGGTTGTCAAAAATGCTGTCACTAAGAAGCAGAAAGTATGGAAAAGAGAAGACAAAATATGCAGGCTAAAACTAGCTTTGCAAGCAAAGAATCATATCATCACTTTCCAGCAATTGCCTTTTCAGAAAAGTACAAGCATAAACATTTTAAAATGCTTTATTTTGTACTAGAGAGAGAGGAGAGAGAGTGAAAGAAAGCAGGCTTACAGGGCTTAGGCTTGAAGAAACAAATGATATAAAACTAACTGCAATAGAACAGTAGAAAAAGGGGGGCAGAAATAACAAACAAAAGATAACTTAGAGCAAGCCAAAGCCTCAAGCTTTTAGCCTCAAGCTTAACCTGCCTGAACTACCTAAGCATAGAACCTGCTCACAAAAACGCCAACCCTGTGCAAAAGACCTAAACAGCATAAGCAAAAACCAGTATATGCAAACACTAAGCTGCCCAACCAAGAGCCATAGTCTCAAATAGTTTCCAAACCTGATTCAAACCCTCAACCTGTTTCAAACCTTTAAAAGCTCAACAAACCTTAAACACATGGCCTGAAAAAAACTTACCTGTATTCAACCAAAAGCCATAACCACAAGTTGTCCAGCCTGAAGCCTGAACCACTGTCAAACCAACCTGTATCAGTTGAAAAGCCCTCAAGCTCAACAAATAAAAAAAAACTTGCAGACTGTTGAAGCCTCAAACCCCTTTCAAAAAACCAGAACAATAATCAACCTGTCAAACCTGCTAGCCTAAAAGTCAAAAAAAGCATCAAACTGTCCAAACCTTTCAACACCATCCAAACATCATCAAATCAAACTCAAACATAGAATTCAATTCAATACCAGCAAGTATTCAAAGGCAACGCCTAAAAGCCTCAGAAAGTTTTCATCACAGGCAAACATACAAGGCAACGCAAGAAGCAACGGGTAACCAAACACAGGGCAAGCATTACAAGGTATCAAGCTAGCATACGAAGCCAACAAAGGCAGCGAGAAGAAGAGGATAAAGAAACATACAGGGCATCAAGGCAACCAAACACAGGGCAGTCATCAAGGCAACCAGAAGAAGAAGAAAGGAAGCACACTCAAAATCGATAGCAAACATTCAGAGGCAACAGAAACGAGCAAAAGTGAAGAGGATAAAGATTTGTTTTCAGAAGCTCATCACAAAACAAAAAGATAAAATACAAGATACCAAGGTTTCCAAGCTCGTGCATCCTCAAGCCTTCGCCCTTGGCCATCTTACGCGCCTCCGACCCTTCCTCCTCCATCTCCGACCAAGGTATATTTCCTTTCCTTTTCATACGCCTCGAATAAGCAAACAAATACCACCATAGAAAATCAGTACATGAAAAATACCAAACAGAAACTTGAAACCCAAATGCGATAGAAACAGAATCACTACCTTTTAACTGTTGCCTGGATGCTCCATGGAGGGAAGAGGAAAGGGTGATGGCGCATGACAACCAAGCACAGGGAGACGTTCAATGGCCATGGCGAGAAAGACGAAGTGAAAACGAACGATGGCGCCTTTGCATGTCAAACCCTAATCCGTGTCCCAAGTGATACAAAAATTCAGAACCCTAAAAACATTGTTAAGATGCTGGGCCTTGCCCTTTCTCAGCTTAAGCCCAAAACGAATTCCCCTTAACACCTCCCTTTTGCTGTTTCTCAGTTAATTTTGGTTGGGCCTATAATCCACCCTTAAGCCCATTTTTTTTATACATAACTTAATTTCTTTGTTTTTCTTTCTTAATAACAATACTACTAACACTTTTCATTAATACTAAATTACATTAATACATAAAACTTAAAACCTTTTTTCTTTTCTTTTATTAAAACTTTTTATTTTATTTTTAATGTAAATCTTGCTTAAAACATTTATAAAAAAATACATAAAGAAATAGATTTTTTTTAGTTTGAATATTCTTTTTTTTTTTAACTAAAACATTTTGTATATAAAAAATACTAAATACAAATATACTAACATAAATACATAAAAAATAGAACTTAAGATATTTTCTTTTCTTTTATTAAATTTGCTTACTTGTACATACTTAACCAAAATACAAAACAAGAATACATGCTTAATAATACATTAACATTCCGCAACTTGTAAATAAAATACATATACACTTACACTTACACAAAACACTTACATTGATACATTATACATTTACTGTTCTTATACATCACTACATTCGATACATTTACACTTTTATTCGCAATTTGATTTGGTTGTAAATTATTGGACACTACATTCCTAAAGTCTCATCCCCATTTGTGAATTTGTACCCCCACTCCCGGATACTATTTGTAATAGCGTAGACTTTAAATTCTTGCAATTTACCGCTTTCGAATTATACCATGGTTAGACCTAGGGTTTGTATGTACATAAAATCGAACGCTAGATAACCTAATACAAAGACAAATGCATGAAATCAATACACAATCACACTGGCACCCCCTAGGGTAATCCCACATGTTGCCTTCCAAAATGGGTCATGCTTGCACGTCGAGTTTCTTTGGCAAAACAATCAAATGATCATAAGTCCCTCGATGACGCTCTCGAAAGTTGCCTAAAAACGGAATGATCATAGTCCCTTCAAGCAAATTGCCAAAGACACTTGGCACCATTGCATTCATGGTCCATACGATGACTCGCGCCCGTCCCGTTAAACATCTTAAACGCAAGATTGTCCACCAAATTCAATGGTGGAACAAAATTGTTAAAAAGGGGTTGAAAACATAGAGAAGACCTTTGAGTACAATAGGGGTAGACAAAACTCTTAGTTACTTGAGATCAACTTGCAAAAACAATTGCCTCCTTTTCAAAAATCACACTCCACAAACACTTTCAAAACAAACTCTCAAAAACATTTGAAACATCTTTTCAAAAAGATACACACTTTTGTAAAACACTCAAACACGAATCAATTACATTGGTTGCCTAAACCAAGGCATCTCTTTCAAAAACATTTTCAAAACACACATACACACACCAAAATTTCAAGCAATCGAAAATCAAGGCAAGTAATCTAAAAAACCAAGTAACTAAGAGCCCATGGATAACCATGGATGAAAAGGGTTCTAATACCTTCCCTTTTCATAATCTACCCCCCGAACCCACAAAATATCTCAAAAGGTTTTTGCTGTGCTTTTTAACCTTTCCTTTAGGATAAAATAAAAAGTCGGTGGCGACTCTTGCTCAACCGAACAAGTGCGAATACAAAACGCAAAACTCAAGTAAGTTCTCCCACCGTATCACATAACTGGCGACTCTGTTGGGGAATAAACTTAAAAGTGGGGTTACCTTAGGGTTTAGATCACCTTTACATTCTTGCTTTGATTGCCTTGATTGCTTTTCTTTTTGGGTCCTTGTTTGGGTTTGTTGTGAATCCTACACCCGGATTTGGTGCACCTTTTTAGGTAAATAGCAATAAAACTATGAGGGAACTGTGCGGGGTATACCGACATGGTTGAAGCAGTAAGCTATGTTAGTGTGACATATTTGTGAGTACCGGTAACCCTTGAGTTCAATCAAGGAGAGTACGGGGCCGCTGAGTGATGTCGTGAAGCACTAACGAACTCTTAGAACCTTAATTGACCATCTTAGCCTTTTTAGGGGTAGTGAGATGACCGACTTTGGTGCAGTCTGAAGTTGGTAGATACTCGATACTACACTCATTGAGGGTTGTTTTCTTGGAATATTTTGGTCGCCAGTTAAGTGGCTAAACCGAAACGATGAACACAGAAAACAATCCAATGATATTGAGCTCCTTAGAACCCGGTTTCTATTTTAGGACAGGATGAGCCAACTAACTTCAAGAGGGTACTTACCTACAACCCCATGCAAGCCTAAACCTAAGGACTTGTTTGCTTTGTGTAAATATGATTACCTGTATATACACTCACTTGCTTCTGCATACATGTACATCATAACATCATACCATAGCATTTTCAATAACCATTTCAAGGATCTCGAGGGTTCTTTTGATGCATGGTTACGTTGAAACAGATGTCTACCAAAGGGCAAGAGGTTTCCTCCTCTAACAAATGCCAATCAAAGTTCAAGTGCAACAACTTGAATCAGTGGATATGACCCACTGGACATGGTGAGCTTGATTCTCGTGGAAAGACATCCGCCGATACAAAGTTCTCCAGTCAAAGATCAAGTGCAACAACTTGAATCAGTGGCTATGACCCACTTGACATGGTGAGCTTGATTCTCGTGGAAAGACATCCACCGGTGCAAAGTTCTCCAATCAAAGATCGAAGTTAAACCTCTAACATTCTCTTGTGTTTACCCCAAGAGATCCTTGAAAACATTGCATATATATCACACATATCATTGCATAACAGGTTTCTCCCATACAGTTCTCCTTATTCTTCCTACTGTTTATTTCAGTAAGATGGATATAGAACAAACAGTGAAAGATCTTCAAGCTCAAAATGCTCAATTCCAACAAATGCTGCTGGCTATGGGTAAAGGGCAAGAGGATCTGACAGCTCTTCTTCTCGAAGACAAGAAGAAGAAGTCTAAGAAGGCAGTCCGCATCCTGAACTTGAGGAGAAGACCTAAGACCCAAGACCTTGCAACTCCATCCAACACAGGAGGTAGTCTTGAAGAAGACCACAATATGGAGATTGTTGAAGAAGAAGCTGACTACTCCGAGGGGAAATATCCTCTCGTTGATGACAAATACAAAGAGTTGGAGGATCGCCTCAATGCTATGGAGATCCAATAAATACCTGGCTTGGATCTAGGAGACATGGGTCTAGTTCCTGGATTGGTCATCCCTTCAAAGTTCAAAGTTCCTACCTTTGCTCTGTACGATGGAGTCTCTTGCCCTAAGATGCATCTAAAAGCTTATGTCTGTAAGATTCAGCCATACACAGCTGATAAGAGGCTTTGGATCCATTTCTTCCAAGAAAGTCTGGTAGGGGCTCAACTCGAGTGGTTCTATCAATTGGAGAGTTCTCGCATCCACACCTGGGAAGATCTAGCCAGGGCTTTTTACGAACAGTATCAGTACAATGCTGATCTCGCACCAACCCGAGTACAATTGCAGAGCATGACCATGGGTTCTGACGAGAGCTTCAAAGGGTAGGCTCAAAAATGGAGAGATCTGGCTGGTAGGGTGCAACCCCCTTTAACTGACAGAGAGCTGATTGACATCTTCATGGGAACTTTGACAGGGCCTTTCTTCAAGCAATTAATTGGAAGCTCCTCAACTGGGTTCACCGAGCTAATACTGACCGGCGAAAGGGTCGAGGCTGGCATCAAAAGTGGAAAGATCCAAGGAGCTACAACCTCCGATACTCGGATAATTCCCTACAACGGAAAGAAGGAGTCCAATGCCGCGAGCAGTCAAAAAGGTCGTCTTGACCAACATGTAGGGGCAGTCGTGATCTCTAACCCTACACTTGCTCAGCAAAGACAGGGGCATCAACATAAGGAGGTCTCACCTAAGAGGCAATTCGCCAAAATCAACATGTCACTGTCTCAAGCACTGCAACACTTGTTGAAGAGGGATCTGATTACATTGAGGGCTCCTCTCCGAAACCCAAACACTTCTGCTCCTACCTATCACCCCAATGAAAGATGTGAATACTACTCTGATAGCCCGAGGCATGATACCAACAACTGTTGGCCTCTGAAGAACAAGATCCAAGACATGATCGATGCCAAGGAGATTGAGTTTGGTTCCCCAGAGACCCCAGCATGATCACTCCTCCTATGCCAAATCATTGAATTTGTTTTTGTTTCGTTCGAATTTTCAAGTTGTAACTTCTTGTATTATTCAAACAATTATCTTTTAATGTCAAACTCTGTTTCATTAATGCATTGCATATGTTTGTCTTGAATTCATTCATTCGCTTTCATTACTCTTATGCTTTCTTTTTGACATTTAACTCTTGATAAAAAGCTGCAAGCCTTTAGAGGGAGGATGACGAAACAATACCATAATCTCCTACAGTATGCTTTTGAACAGACCTTGCTGATGATGTACATGCATTTCTTTCAATTCCCAAACACTGGAGTTATAAGGAAGTTAATCCCTAGTCAACCCCTTCGAGCCAAAGAAGTAGGAGTTTTCTGTTCTAAAACAATCAAAACCTTTGATATAAACCTGGGGCAGGGTAGTATCTCAGTTAATTCAAAGAAAATGCGCATTGAAGTCGCAAACTCTCAGTTCGTAACACAACGAACGACGTCAAAGCAAAAGAAAAGAATTCCTTTGGAATCAAAAGACAAGGGTGGTTCCCTACCACATAGGCAGTCAATCCCTCAAAAGAGAAAAGCCCACCGAGCCACAACCTACAAAGGAGGCTTAAGAAAGCTGGGGCATCCCGCTGACTGTAATCTCGAAAACGGGAACAGTCAGGCAAAAGTTAGGGATAACAAATCAAAATCAAAATAGTGAGGTCATTACAAATCCTCAACAACATGAAAAAAAATGTTGCAAAAGAAAAAAGGAGATGATGACTGCCCTCCAAATTCAATGGGTGAACCACCGCCCAAAAGTCGTTCCAAACTCAAAACAGAGTGCGACGCACAATTAACTGAGCTTAGGGTTGAAGAACATCACGAAGAGCGGGTGGGTACAAATATACTTTGAGCCTTTATCCTTTGTTTCTTAAACCGTGAACCAAGCCACATTACAACCCTTCAAAAGTCCTAATTAAAGCATGGGTTAGTTCGAAAGCATACTGTTACAAAAGGTATCCTGACTCCTGTAAGGCTTTGCTCTAAATCTTGTGTTGATTTGTCTTATAAAAAGTTTTCTGCTAAAAAAACGCATCTTTCAAAACTTCGAGACGAACATAAACTTTGCATTGCTTGAATATCCCTGTTTGCATTTGGCTTTTTGTTTGACAGCGAAGAAATTCATACAGCGAATGTTCGGAGGAACGAAAACTCTCTCAGTGAGTAAAATCATTTCAAAAGGATGACATCCCCTATCAACAAGGGGCATGGCATGTCACCATCCTGTTAACCTGGGGCAGTCCAGTCAAGGTTTCGGCAGATCTTTCAAAGTTCAGTTAACCTGGGGCAGTCCAGTCAAGATTTCAAGAAATCTCTCAATTCGCAGAGTAATCTGATTCAAGACTCCTTCATCATTACTTGGGGCATTCGAATGTCAAAAGTGTTCAACAATTCCCTCATCACCTCAGAAGATTGATATAGTTCAAGATGTGACCCATGTTTGGCGACATTCTATAACTCATTCAGATTTTCTTCCAGAAATAGTTCAGATGTGACCTAGAGATGGCGACATTCCGCAACTTATTCAGATCTTCTTCCAGATATAGTTCAAGATGTGACCCAAGATTTGGCGACATTCTATAACTCATTCAGTTTGCATCCAGATATAGTTCAAGATGTGACCCAAGATTTGGCGACATTCTATAACTCATTCAGTTTGCATCCAGAGATAGTTCAAGATGTGACCCAAGATTTGGCGACATTCTATAACTCATTCAAGTTTGCATCCAGATATAGTTCAAGATGTGACCCAAGATTTGGCAACATTCTATAACTCATTCCAAATTTGCATCCAGATATAGTTTCAGATGTGACCCAAGTTTGGCGACATTCTATGACTCATTCAGATTTTCAGTCATGATATAGTTTCAGATGTGACCCAAGTTTGGCGACATTCTATAACTCATTCAGATTTTCATTCCAGATATAGTTCAAGATGTGACCCAAGTTTGGCGACATTCTATAACTCATTCAGATTTTCATTCCAGATATAGTTTCAGATGTGACCCAAGTTTGGCGACATTCTATAACTCATTCAGATTTTCATTCCAGATATAGTTCAAGATGTGACCCAAGTTTGGCGACATTCTATAACTCATTCAGATTTTCATTCCAGATATAGTTCCAGATGTGACCCTGATTCGGCGACATTCCGTAACTTATTCAAGATTTCCTTCTAGATATAGTTCAGATGTGACCCTGATTCGGCGACATTCCGCAAGTTATTCAGATTTTCATTCATGATATAGTTCAAGATGTGACCCAAGATTTGGCGAAATTCTATAACTTATCCAAGCTTACTTCCAGAAATAGTTCAGATGTGACCCAGATTTGGCGACATTCTATAACTTATTCAGATCTGTTTCTAGAGATAGTTCAAGATGTGACCCAAATATGGCGACGTTCAGTAACTTATTCCAGACCAACACCTGCAGCAATCAGAGGACTCTCACAATCCCCAGCCAGAGAACCTTCCAGAAGCTAACTCCACTCAGATTCAAGTTTCATTATCCCCAGCGAAGCTAAAACTTCCAACTATCAATCCCCAAGCAGATTGAAGACTCTCATTCTCAGTTCCCCATAGAATATTCGAATATTCTCCGGTGAAGATCTCCTCAAGACAGGAATTCCCCAGTAGTTTGGCATACAACCCAAGCTTCTGATTTCCCCAACAGTGGTCCCAAGACTTCTCATTTTTAACAATCAAAGATTCTTGCCCTCCACAGCAGCAGCCAAGGAATTGTTCTCCCCGGCAGCAATCAAGATTCTTTTATCTTTAGTCATCCAGGATTCATCTATCCTCAGCAAGACAGCTCATTAGCTTACATGCGCATTCATCACATTCATGTCATAAACATTAATGTCGCATACATTGCATCACGCATCATGACATTGCATACAACTAACTCTTTACCTTTTCAGGAAAGATCAGTCAACAGACAAAGACCATCATCTTCCGAGTTTCTTTCTAGAAATAGTTCAGATGTGACCCAGACATGGCGACATTCTGATACTTATTCCAGATTCACTCAGAGACATTTCAGATGTGACCCAGACACGACGATATTCTGACACTTGTTCCAGATTCATCCAGATGCAGTTTTACACGGGCTCATCATCAGGAAACTCTACACCGGTTCCTTCTCCACTTCAAGACTTCTGAAAACAGTTTACGGATTCTTCCCAACACCGGATGTTAATCTATCGCTTGTTCAGTTTCTTCTCAACTTTTAAAAATAGTTTATGGACGCTTCCCAACAACGGATGCCGCTCTATTGCTTATTCAACTTCAAATCCTGAAAACAGTTTATGGATTCCTCCCAACACGGATGTCAATCTATTGCTTGTTCAGACCCCCAGTTCAGAGATGTTCCAAAACAGGGACACCTTTCTGATACTCGTCCACTCACCAGTGACATACAGTTCAACAATTTCCAGATGGCATCTATAAGCCCATCCTCCTCAACAAACATTTCTAAATGGCATCTTTAAGCCCATTTCCAGATGGCATCTTTAAGCCCATCCTCCTATCAGCAGTCACTAGATGGCATCTTTAAGCCCATCACCAAATGGCATCTTTTAAGCCCATTCCCTCTACCATCACATCGCCGAGTGCAAATTTTCTGGGCACTCTAGTGTCCAATCTCCTTTTACCTTCGAGTCGCGAAAGGCAAACTTGCCAATCTAACTCTTCAGGTTCAAGAAGATTGAACATGGGCAACTGTTGTACCCCAAAATTTGCCCTCGCATTTTTCCTCAAGAAATCAAAACTTCAGGCGTTTCCTGATTTTTCAAACTGGCTCAAGAATCGGTCAAAACAGACTTTTCTCGTCAGTCAGACAAAATTAGGGCTTTCATTGATTTCCATGGCTCTGGAACAATTCAAACAGTTTGTTTAGGGTTTGGTTGATTTTGGCTCAACTTTGATCAGGCGAACGCTTCTTTGGCATTTGATCAGGAATTAGGGTTTTTATCCGCGGTTCCTCAGAATGGTTTAACTTTACAGTGCTTTTCAAGTTATGCTGAGATGTGGATTGAAACATTTGGATTGAGTTCGCATTGTGTGATTAAATCAGTGAAAGGGTACATTTGGATTGAATTTGCAGTGTTTGGTAAAAATCAGTAAAAGGAAAATACGTCTGGGCAATTGTTGTGATTAACTGTTGTTTTGCTTTGGATGTTGGAAGCGCCAATTTTATTAATTGATCAATGCTGAAACAATGTTTATTTAATTATTCATTATTCTAAGATTAAATAGTTGGAATTTGTTTTCAATTGTTTTAATTTAAAGAATTATAAATAATAAAATAAACAATTAAAAAGAATAAGAAGAATTAATCAAATAAAAGGATTTTTATTTCATCTTTAAATATCTGTTACAATTGTTATTTAAATACAAGTATTCATTTACAAAGTATTTATAATAATGGTATTACATTTATTTAAATTTAAATAAACTATCCTAATTTTTTCTAAATCTTCAATTCTTCATTCTTCGTTTGGTGCTACCCCTCTCCATTTAATTTTTATCTGCAAAGAAAAGAAGAAAGAAAAGAAAGTCAATTGCAGATAAATTGAAATTAAAGGGACAGACAATTAATTTGGGCTCATCATTAAAGACAACTGACTGGAATCAGTTTTCCATCTCTACAAATCACGAGATTTCTTCCGGTTCACAGAGAGGGATGAAAAATGCTTGCAAAAGGTATGAAATGCACAAAAGTTATAATTATACAAATCCAAGTTTTCAAACATCCTGCATAAATCCAAGTGGGCAACCGAAAAGGCAAACTGAGTAGTTACTGAATATGCCAAGAGAACAATGCAAGTCACAATTTCAAACTAGGTTCAAACTGAACTAACAACTGTCCAAAGCTGTCCAAGTACAAAAGGATGTCAAGGTTGTCAAAAATGCTGTCACTAAGAAGCAGAAAGTATGGAAAAGAGAAGACAAAATATGCAGGCTAAAACTAGCTTTGCAAGCAAAGAATCATATCATCACTTTCCAGCAATTGCCTTTTCAGAAAAGTACAAGCATAAACATTTTAAAATGCTTTATTTTGTACTAGAGAGAGAGGAGAGAGAGTGAAAGAAAGCAGGCTTACAAGGCTTAGGCTTGAAGAAACAAATGATATAAAACTAACTGCAATAGAACAGTAGAAAAAGGGGGGCAGAAATAACAAACAAAAGATAACTCAGAGCAAGCCAAAGCCTCAAGCTTTTAGCCTCAAGCTTAACCTGCCTGAACTACCTAAGCATAGAACCTGCTCACAAAAACGCCAACCCTGTGCAAAAGACCTAAACAGCATAAGCAAAAACCAGTATATGCAAACACTAAGCTGCCCAACCAAGAGCCATAGTCTCAAATAGTTTCCAAACCTGATTCAAACCTTTAAAAGCTCAACAAACCTTAAACACATGGCCTGAAAAAAACTTACCTGTATTCAACCAAAAGCCATAACCACAAGTTGTCCAGCCTGAAGCCTGAACCACTGTCAAACCAACCTGTATCAGTTGAAAAGCCCTCAAGCTCAACAAATAAAAAAAAACTTGCAGACTGTTGAAGCCTCAAACCCCTTTCAAAAAACCAGAACAATAATCAACCTGTCAAACCTGCTAGCCTAAAAGTCAAAAAAAGCATCAAACTGTCCAAACCTTTCAACACCATCCAAACATCATCAAATCAAACTCAAACGTAGAATTCAATTCAATACCAGCAAGTATTCAAAGGCAACGCCTAAAAGCCTCAGAAAGTTTTCATCACAGGCAAACATACAAGGCAACGCAAGAAGCAACGGGTAACCAAACACAGGGCAAGCATTACAAGGTATCAAGCTAGCATACGAAGCCAACAAAGGCAGCGAGAAGAAGAGGATAAAGAAACATACAGGGCATCAAGGCAACCAAACACAGGGCAGTCATCAAGGCAACCAGAAGAAGAAGAAAGGAAGCACACTCAAAATCGATAGCAAACATTCAGAGGCAACAGAAACGAGCAAAAGTGAAGAGGATAAAGATTTGTTTTCAGAAGCTCATCACAAAATAAAAAGATAAAATACAAGATACCAAGGTTTCCAAGCTCGCGCATCCTCAAGCCTTCACCCTTGGCCATCTTACGCGCCTCCGACCCTTCCTCCTCCATCTCCGACCAAGGTATATTTCCTTTCCTTTTCATACGCCTCGAATAAGCAAACAAATACCACCATAGAAAATCAGTACATGAAAAATACCAAACAGAAACTTGAAACCCAAATGCGATAGAAACAGAATCACTACCTTTTAACTGTTGCCTGGATGCTCCATGGAGGGAAGAGGAAAGGGTGATGGCGCATGACAACCAAGCACAGGGAGACGTTCAATGGCCATGGCGAGAAAGACGAAGTGAAAACGAACGACGGCGCCTCTGCATGTCAAACCCTAATCCGTGTCCCAAGTGATACAAAAATTCACAACCCTAAAAACATTGTTAAGATGCTGGGCCTTGCCCTTTCTCAGCTTAAGCCCAAAACGAATTCCCCTTAACACCTCCCTTTTGCTGTTTCTCAGTTAATTTTGGTTGGGCCCATAATCCACCCTTAAGCCCATTTTTTTTTATACATAACTTAATTTCTTTGTTTTTCTTTCTTAATAACAATACTACTAACACTTTTCATTAATACTAAATTACATTAATACATAAAACTTAAAACCTTTTTTCTTTTCTTTTATTAAAACTTTTTTTTTTTTAATGTAAATCTTGCTTAAAACATTTATAAAAAAATACATAAAGAAATAGATTTTTTTTAGTTTGAATATTCTTTTTTTTTTTTAACTAAAACATTTTGTATATAAAAATACTAAATACAAATATACTAACATAAATACATAAAAAATAGAACTTAAGATATTTTCTTTTCTTTTATTAAATTTGCTTACTTGTACATACTTAACCAAAATACAAAACAAGAATACATGCTTAATAATACATTAACATTCCGCAACTTGTAAATAAAATACATATACACTTACACTTACACAATACACTTACATTGATACATTATACATTTACTGTTCTTATACATCGCTACATTCGATACATTTACACTTTTATTCGCAATTCGATTTGGTTGTAAATTATTGGACACTACATTCCTAAAGTCTCATCCCCATTTGTGAATTTGTACCCCCACTCCCGGATACTATTTGTAATAGCGTAGACTTTAAATTCTTGCAATTTACCGCTTTCGAATTATACCATGGTTAGACCTAGGGTTTGTATGTACATAAAATCGAACGCTAGATAACCTAATACAAAGACAAATGCATGAAATCAATACACAATCACACTGGCACCCCCTAGGGTAATCCCACATGTTGCCTTCCAAAATGGGTCATGCTTGCACGTCGAGTTTCTTTGGCAAAACAATCAAATGATCATAAGTCCCTCGATGACGCTCTCGAAAGTTGCCTAAAAACGGAATGATCATAGTCCCTTCAAGCAAATTGCCAAAGACACTTGGCACCATTGCATTCATGGTCCATACGATGACCCGCGCCCGTCCCGTTAAACATCCTAAACGCAAGATTGTCCACCAAATTCAATGGTGGAACAAAATTGTTAAAAAGGGGTTGAAAACATAGAGAAAACCTTTGAGTACAATAGGGGTAGACAAAACTCTTAGTTACTTGAGATCAACTTGCGAAAACAATTGCCTCCTTTTCAAAAATCACACTCCACAAACACTTTCAAAACAAACTCTCAAAAACATTTGAAACATCTTTTCAAAAAGATACACACTTTTGTAAAACACTCAAACACGAGTCAATTACATTGGTTGCCTAAAACAAGGCATCTCTTTCAAAAACATTTTCAAAACACACATACACACACCACAATTTCAAGCAATCGAAAATCAAGGCAAGTAATCTAAAAAACCAAGTAACTAAGAGCCCATGGATAACCATGGATGAAAAGGGTGCTAATACCTTCCCTTTTCATAATCTACCCCCCGAACCCACGAAATATCTCAAAAGGTTTTTGCTGTGCTTTTTAACCTTTCCTTTAGGATAAAATAAAAAGTCGGTGGCGACTCTTGCTCAACCGAACAAGTGCGAATACAAAACGCAAAACTCAAGTAAGTTCTCCCACCGTATCACAACGCCTAAGAGAAAGGTCGGTGATATTGAGATCCTTTAGAACCCGATCACTATTACTAGGACAGGTTGAGCCAACTAAACTTCAATAGGGTACTAACCTATAAAACCTCATGCAAGCCTGAAACATAGGGATTTGTTTTCTTTGTGTGTATATACTTACTTGTACATAACATCATAAACATCATAAGCATCATACACATGTTCACTAACCATTTCAAGGATTTAGAAATTTATCTTTGTTTTTGTTTTGTAGATCATGAATTCCGTCCGAAGGAACACCATCCGAATCAACTTTGTAAAAGCACACCCTCAACTTCAAGAGTTAGCCTCAAGAGTGCCCGGGGATTCTCCTTTTACCAAGAAGTACGGTCGACTCCTCAATTTGGCTACATCCGGTTTCTAAGAAGAGATGATGTGTGTGCTGTTCCAATTCTTTGATCCCGTACATCATTGCTTCACTTTCCTGGACTATCAGTTGGTACCTACACTGGAAGAGTTCTCTCTACTCTTAGGGGTGCCCGTGCTTGATCAGATACCGTTCACCGGTCTAGAGGAAATTCCAAAACCTGAAGTCATCGCTGAAGCTTTGCATATGAAGAGAGCCGACATCATAGCCAATTGGGAGACAAGAAGCAGGGTTAAAGGTTTCCTAGCCAAGTTTCTATTGGAGAAAGCTCGTTCATTCTGGGACGACATGGATTTCCAAGCTTTCGAAGACATCCTGGCTCTTATCATTTATGGTTTGGTTTTGTTCCCCAACTAGGACCAATTCATAGACATTAACACCATCAAAGTCTTTCTCTCTCGCAATCCTGTGCCTACCTTACTGGGAGACATCTTGCACTGCCTTCATACCCGCACCATGAAGAAAAGAGGTACTCTCTTGTGTTGTATCCCCCTAATCGCTAAGTGGTTCACTTCACATCTACCTCAATCAACATTGAAGAACGAGCAAAGACTAACATGGTCTCAAAGGATGATGTCCCTCACCCATTCTAACATCTGTTGGTGTTCGAGACCCTTGGAAGATGTCTCTATCATTGACCACTGTGGGGAGTTCCCTAACATGCCTCTACTTGGTATTATGGGAGGTATCACCTACAATCCCTGCTTAGCTCTTCGACAGTTTGGGTATGCCCTAAGAGACGGTCCTCATGAGATGCTCATTCAAAGTCTGGTGTTCGACTACGACAAGGGAGACCTAGGTTATCACCAGAGGTTTATAGAAGCTTGGTGTTTGGTGAACAAGGTGGACAGTAGAACTCTGGGACACAAAAACTCTACCCCTCTCGAACCTTACCTTAGGTGGGTACGAGCTCGTGCTCAGAGAATCGTGATGCCTTACCCTTCCATCCTCCCTGTTATTATAGAACCTGTTGATGAAGGAGACGTCCCATACACTGTCCTTCATCCTGACATGTCTACCTCTCTCAAAGATTTGCAGAAATCTTGGGTTCAATTGAAGGAAGAGCGAGACACCTTTGAAGCCCAATTTTACGCCAGTGAGAAGAAGGTTCTGGAACTCACCAAACTGCTTCATGAAGAGCGGAATCTGAACACCTACATCGCTCCAAAGAGGATGCGTTCAATCTTTCTGTCTTAGGAGTTTTTGTTGTATCTTGTTCCTTTCATTGTAAGCCCACAGAGGCATGATGTATTCAAACTTGGATTTAATATAATGCGTGTTCCTTTTGGTTTAAGCAAATTTAAATCTCTAATTTCCTTGAAATCATTTGCATATTGCATCTTTATTCATCATAACATCATACAGGTTTCTTACAAACATGTCTCCTTATCCTTCTACTATTTATTTCAGTGAGATGGATATTGAACAGACAGTGAAAGATCTTCAGGCGCAGATTGTTCAGTTTCAACAAATGCTCTTGACTCTGACAAAAGGACAAGAGGAGTTGAAGTCTCTGCTGGCCAAAGAGAAGAAGAAGAAAGTGAAGAAACCACCCGGTGTTGTGATCATGGGAAGAAGGTTCAAAGGACAAGCCAAACGGACTTTGGACTTTGTAACATCATTGGATGAAGGAGATAATCAAGAAGACGAGATCAAGGAAGTGAACAACAACCCAGCATCCGAAGAAGAGGAAGAACATGATTACTCCGAGGAACAATATCCTCCTGCTGATAACAAATACAAAGAGCTAGAGGATTGTTTGAATGCTATGGAGATTCAGAGGGTACCCGAATTGGATTTTGAAGAGTTAGGACTTGTCTCAGGGGTTGTCATCCCACAGAAATTCAAGGTCCCCACTTTCGCTAAATATGACGGCGTCTCTTGCCCGAAGCTGCATTTAAGGTCATACGTAAGAAATATTCAACCCCATACGGCTGATAAGAATCTATTGGTGCATTTCTTCCAAGAGAGCTCGTCAGGAACACAATTGGATTAGTTCTATCAGTTGGAAGGGACTAATATTCACAATTGGGAAGATTTGGCTGCCGCTTTCTACAAACAATACCAGTATAATGCTGACTTAGCTCCAACTCAGACGCAATTGCAAGGCATGTCTATGGGTGCAGGTGAAGGTTTCAAAGCCTATGCTAAGAAATGGAGGGATCTTGCAGGAAGAGTCCAACCCCCTCTATCTGACAGAGAATTAGTGGACATGTTCCTAGGCACCTTATCAGGTCCATTCTTCAACCACCTGATCGGTAGTTCCTCAGCTGGATTTACTGAACTGATCATGACTGGTGAGCGGGTCGAAGCCGGTATAAAAAGTGGCAAAATTCAAAGAGATGCGTCCTCGAGCACGATGAAGAAACCCTTTGTTGGAAAGAAGGAGGCTAGTGCCATTTAAAACCCGAGAGATCAGAGCAGAGCAGGATACCGTCCAACAGTAAGTGCTGTAATAATACCTAGGCCCGCTGTTACCCCATAACGCAATAATCAGCCAAGGGTGGAAAGACCACAAAGGCAGTTCACCCGGATCAACATGACATTGACAGAATTTCTACCCCATCTGTTGAGATCTAACTTGGCAACTTTAAAATAATCTCCCAAGAATCCAAATACCTCCTCTCGTCGTTACAATCTGAATGCTCGGTGCGCCTATCATTCTGAGAGTCCTGGTCTTGACACAAATGACTGTTGGGCTCTAAGAAATAAAGTACAAGATTTGATTGAAGCCAAGGAGATTGAGTTCGACGCTCCGAAGAAGCCCAATGTCATAACTGCTCCCATGCCTAAGCACAACCACGGAGTTAACACCATTGATACTGACCTATTCGTAACCTCAGTGGACGAAGTTTCTACTCCTCTTGTGACTGTTAAGAAGAATTTACTGTTGGCCATTTTATTTCCGGGTTATGGTGAAGGTTGTCACATGTGTTCATTTTTACCTTCTAGTTGCCATTTGCTGAGGTAAGTTGTTCAACGCCTGAGGGACAACAAAGAAATTTTGTTCGAGAAAACTCTGGTTCCCGTTGTTCCATCTGAAGACATTGCTATTATAACCATTTCCACCAGTCCTTCCAAGGCCTCCTTGAGAAGACCTGTTAGGATTACACCCGCTACGAGAATCAATCCATTGATAATCACATATCCTGGTCCTATCCCGTATGCCTCAGACAAAGATGTCCCTTAGCATTATGGCGCCGATGTTTACTATCATGGCGTTAAACAAAGTTTGAAGACCGAAGAAGTTGATCCTGATGTAGGTAACATTGTTGGTACCATTAAGATTACTAGAAGTGGAATGGTTTTCTCTCCTGAGATCTCCCCGAAGACTGGCACTAAGCCTATCGTTATTTCATCCTCTGCTCCCGCTAGTACTTCAGCTACTATTCCTGTTCTTACTCCAGCTGGTACCCCTGCCGATAAGTCATCTGGGACTCGAGGCAAAGAAGCTGTAGGTGAGCCTGCCCGAACGGAGGCACCTAGAAAAATTGCTGTGGTAGCCTCTAAGCAAGAGATAGAGGAAATTTTGAAAATAATTAAAAAGAGTGACTACAATGTGGTCGAGCAGCTGGGGCAGACCCCCTCCAAGATATCCATGTTATCCCCGCTGTTGTGCTCCAAGGCCCATGCGAAGGCTTTGATTGCATTCCTCAAAACATCGCATGTGCCGCAAGAGACCTCAACCAATCAATTCAAAGACTGTGTGGCTAGCCTGACTGCTGACAATGGGCTGGGTTTTTCAGATGCAGACTTGACACCAAAGGGAAGGAAGCATAATGATGCTCTGCATGTCTCGATTTAATGCAGGGGCACCACTATGGTTCATGTTCTGATAGATACTGGGTCTTCACTAAATGTTTTGCCGAAGAAAGCGTTGGACCAGTTGGATTGCGAGGGTTTGACTCTAAAGCCTAATAACATTGTGGTAAGGGCTTTTGACGGATCAAAGAGAATGGTGCACGGGGAGGTGGACATCCCTGTCAAAGTAGGCTCTCATACCTTCGAGTCCACCTTCGACGTGATGGATATCAGACCATCATACTCCTGTTTGTTGGGTCGTCCTTGGATCCACGAAGCTGGGGCTGTTACTTCTACACTACACCAAATGTTGAAGTATCCGGTGAAAGGAAAGATTGTCACAGTGCAGGGTGAAAAAGAGTACATGGTGAGCCACCTTAATTCCTTTCTCTACATAGAGATGGACGGGGAATTCATAGAGACTCCTTGTCAAAACTTTGAGGAGGTTCCCCAGATTTTGGCGTTGACTGAGACCGCAACCAGCACCAAATCTCCTTTGAAGATAGCTTTTCTCAAGGACGCAAGAGCAGTAGTTGAAGAAAGCAGGAATACCAATTGGGGACAACTTCCTGATTTTATTCACAAAACTGACAAGTTTGGCTTGGGCTTTACTTCAGGAGCTTAGAGGGATGTTTGGCGCGCTCGAGTTGGAGGACCTCCCCTACACATTAGCAATCGAGGGGTCAATGCTATTAAAGACAATGAGGAAGACTTTGATATTGACAGTTGGATTTACCCAACTACCAACGGTGGACCGAGTAATTAGACGATCAGAGATTTCATACCAGTTTAGTAATTGTATTAATTGTTTTCTGAGTTTGTAATGAACAATTTAAACTTTATGGCCTTGTGTCTTACCTGAGGCACAGTGGTTCTATCTATGAGGGTTATTATATGTCATCTCAGATATCATCAATGAAGCATTGGATGTTCTTTGCATACAAATTTTTCACTCTATATTTTTCTTTTCTGCCTTTGCTTTATCAATACAACTATGCTCTTACACACACTCACGTATCAAACTGCAGATCGATATCCACTCTGGATCCCGTTGATAACAATCCGGCTATTTCCAGTTATGATTTCGAAAATCTGATCAACCAAGCCGAGGACGAAGGTGAGGACGATTGTGAGGTACCTGGAGAACTTGCTAGACTACTATGACAGGAAGAGAGGGCTATACAGCCTCATGAAGAGCCAGTTGAGACAATAAACTTGGGCACAGAGATAGACAGAAAAGAGGTTAAAAAGGTGTAAATATGGAGCTTAGAGTCAAACAGAGGTTGATATAGATGTTGCACGACTATGTTGAGATCTTCGCCTGGTCCTATGAAGACATGCCTGGTTTTGACACTGATATTGTGGTACATCGCCTGCCGACTAAGGAAGACTGCCCGCCGATTAAATAGAAGGTCCGCCTATGCACCCTAAAATGTCATAAAAGATCAAAGCAGAGGTCATGAAGTAGTTCGATGCAGGGTTCTTAGCTGTCACCTCCTATCTGCAGTGGGTTGCTAACGTCGTGCCAGTACCTAAGAAGGACGACAAGGTACAAATGTGCGTAGATTACAGACACCTGAACAGGGCAAGCCCCAAGGATGGCTTCCCGTTTCCCCATATTGATGTGCTGGTTGACAACACCGTACATCACAAAATCTTCTCCTTCATGGATGGTTTCTCTGGCTACAACCAGATCAAGATGGCTCCGAAAGACATGGAGAAGACGACCTTCGTCACACAGTGGGGCACCTTCTATTACAAGGTGATGCCTTTTGGGTTGAAGAATGCCGGGGCAACTTATCAGCGCGCCATGGTCGCTTTGTTCCATGATATGATTCACCATGAGATCGTAGTTTATGTCGATGACATGATAGCCAGGTCTCAAACTGAGGAAGAGCACGTTGATCATCTCCAAAAGCCGTTCGACAGGTTGAAGATATACAAACTGAGGTTGAATCTAAACAAGTGCACCTTCGGGGTAAGGTCTGGTAAGCTTCTGGATTTCATCGTCAGTGACAAAGGATTCAGGTAGAACCCACAAAGGTAAAGGCTATACAAGAAATGCCAGCTCCCCGTACAGAGAAGGAAGTTAGAGGTTTCTTGGGACGCCTAGATTATATCGCCAGGTTCATTTCACATCTGACTGCCACTTGTGAGCCAATCTTCAAGCTTCTGAAGAAAGATCAAGTGGTAAAGTGGAATGATGAATGCCAGACCGCTTTTGAAAGAATCAAGAAATACCTGCAAGAACCACCAATTCTGATGCCTCCAGTTGAAGGGAGACCTTTGATATTGTACCTGACAGTGCTAGACAATTTGATGGCGTGTGCGCTGGGGAAGCATGACGAGTCTGGTCGAAAAGAGCATGCAATATACTACCTTAGCAAAAAGTTTACCAACTGTGAGACACGATACTCATTTCTAGAGAAAACTTACTGTGCTTTGGCATGGGCTGCTCACCGAATGAGACAGTATATACTGACTCACACTACTTTGTTGATATCAAAGATGGATCCGATCAAGTACATTTTCGAGAAGCCCGCTCTCTCCAGAAGGATAGCAAGGTGGCAAATGATCTTAACTGAATACGACATACAATATACAACCCAAAAAGCAATAAAGGAGAGTGTATTGGCTGATCATTTGGCTCATCAGGCCATGGATGACTACTAGTCCATGAATTTCGAGTTCCCAGATGAGAACATTATGCTGGTGACTGACTACGAAGAACCCAGACCGGATGAAGGACCTGAGGAAGGATCCCGATGGTCTATGCATTTTGATGGAGCCTCAAACGCACTAGGTAACAACATTGGCACTGTAATCATATCTCTCGAGGGCTGTCATACTCCGTTCACTACCCGATTATGTTTCAACTGCACCAACAATATGGCGGAGTATGAAGCATGTATTATGGGTCTTCGAGCTGCTATTGACCTGAGGATCAAGTTCTTAAATGTCTTCGTGGATTCAACTTTAGTGATAAGTCATATCAAAGGCGAATGGGATGCAAAGCACCCAAATCTCATTCCTTACAAAGAACACGTACTGACATTGCTCCTACACTTTGAGGAGGTAACCTTTGAACATTTCCCACGAGAGGAAAATCAGTTAGCGGACGCGCTAGCCACCATGTCCTCTATGTTCAAAATCAATCGGGGCAATGAAGCTCCCCGAATCACCATTGAAAGGTTGGATGAACCAGCACACTGCTGTGAAATCAATACCAAGGAAGTAGCGGACAAACCCTGGTTTCACGAAGTCAAAAGGTATCTCGAGGCTCAAGAGTATCTCGAAGGGGCATCTGTTAATGATAATAATTTTCTGAGAAGGTTCGCTGCGAAATTCTTCCTCAGTAATGGAATCCTTTACAAGCGTAATCATGACTCTACCTTACTGCGTTGTATGGACAAGAGCGAAGCAGAGAGGATTATGACAGACCTACATGAAGGTACCTTCGGAACCCATTCCAGTGGACACACCATGTCTAAGAATATCCTACGGGCAGGATCATACTGGTCCACTATGGAAGCAGACTGTTATCAGCACTCTCGAACTTGCCATAAATGCCAAATCTACGCTGATAAGGTGCATGTGCCTCCAGTCCCCTTGAACGTCTTAACAACTCCATGGCCTTTTGCAATGTGGGGGATCGACATGATCGAAGAAATCAGGCCCATCGCTTCTAATGGACATTGCTTCATCCTAGTAGCCATTGATTACTTTACAAAGTGGGTTGAGGCGGCCTCTTTTGCCACGGTAACCAAGAACGTTGTGGCGCGGTTTATCCGACATAATCTGATCTGTCGATATGGTGTTCCAGAGAGAACTATTACTGAAAATGGTACGAATCTCAACAACACAATGATCACTGAGCTCTGTAAACAGTTCAAGATACAACATTATAACTCTTCTCCCTACCGGTCGAAGATGAATGGCGTTGTTGAAGCAGCTAACAAAAACATCAAGAAGATTGTACAAAAGATGACAGTGACATACAAAGACTGGTATGAAATGTTACTATTCGCTCTGCATGGGTACCGTACCTCAGCAAGGACATCGACAGGGGCAACACCCTACTTTCTCGTATACGACATGGAGGCAGTCCTACCCATTGAGGTCCAGATTCCTTCTTTAAGGATTATGAAAGATGCAAGTTTAAACGAAGACGACTGGATCCAGACTAGACTTGATCAACTGAATTTGATCGATGAAAAGAGACTTACTGCTATCTGCCATGGTCAAACGTATCAAAAGCTAATGATCAAGGCTTTTAACAAGAAGGTCAAACGCCAAGAGTATCAAGTTGGGGATTTAGTGATCAAGCACATCATACTGCTGCAAGGCGATCCTAGGGGCAAGTGGACTCCCACCTACGAGGGGCCATTTGTGTTTAAAAACATTTTTTCGGGTGGAGCCATAATTCTGACCACCATGGACGGTGACGACCTTCCTCACCCTGTCAATGCGGACATAGTGAAAAGATACTACGCATTATTAAAAGACCCACTAGGTTGACTGGCCTAGGAAAAAATAAGGGCTTCCGGCGAACCAAAAGGGTTTGGGCAAAAATAAGGGATGAAAATGAAAAAATATGTACACCCGGCAAGTCGAAAACCTGAAAAGGAGACTTGGGCAAAAAGGGGTATCCCGGTGGACTAAAAACCCGAAAGGGCAGTCCAGGAAAAAGTTAGGGATGAAAAGCATATCACTATGTCCCATTGGATCACTCTGCGATTTGACCTCAGTATCAATCGTCAAACTCAAACGGCATCAATCAATCCAATCAGCTTCGGACAAGCAGCAAAGTGAGGAGACACTCGAAGGCACAGTGACAATAGTAGATTTGAAACCCAATGGGATTGTTGCACATAGATGTTTTCTTTTTGTTGTACACAATACTGTATATCTCCCATTTTTACAGCGGTGTTCTCTTACTAAAGCGTCAGCTTTCTTGTACAAAAAATGCCTGTTATAGGCCAACTTCAAAAATTAATACAAGTCATTTTTACAAAAGTACTTGTTTTTCTTTTTCTATTTTGTTTTTGCAAGAACGTCCAATGATTTATTCTTGACATATGCACTTGAATATGATTACTATTCACAAACATTTGCATAGGAAAATAAAGACAATTGCTTATAACTTAAGAAGCAAGGACAAAAAACTAAAATGTCAAACCCGACAGTTACCCTGTCCAGTAGGTACTAGGGAAGAGACAACTTTGGAGCACAATCATCAATACATTTGACCTTGTAACATCTGTAATCCCCACAGAGTAGAGGTAGTCAAAGTCTTGATATCAGTTCTCTCAGAACAGGAAGTAATCTCCCTAGCCAGGGTCGTCCAGAAACCTGACACCTATGTCCCCAGTCAAATTTCATAATCACGAGGGATCATCATAAACTTCTAACTGCCCAAGCAGAGTTTATTTCTCTGGATACAGGAGCTCAATCCCCGACAAAGCCCATTACTTCAGCTATGGAAATTCACCTGCCAAGTTGTTCCCCCTCAGAGTTATTCTCAAACAGAATCTCCCCTGACAGAAGTACAGTCACTTCCATTCATCATCCCCAGCAGAAGTAGAAGAACCACAGTTCTCTACAACAGTCCGAAATGCTATTTTCTCCAGCAATAGTCAGGGATTTATTTTCCCAGACTCAGATATGTCACAATTGACATGCTCATACATCATGACATGCACATACATATCACATACGGCATAATCCCATTTATTTTGGGAACATCATCTCACAGTGCATTTAATGCATTGCATATAACTAACCCTGTTATCTTTTCTGGAAAGACAGTTATCACTAACAATTCCAGCAGTTACACATGTCATATCTGCAGGCAACCAAGAAAAAATCAGTTCCCGAAACCGAACGGGTCAATTAATCTACATGATCAAACGAAGTAACCCTACTATTCAGGTTCCTTCTCACAACCCTACTACCAAGGCTTTCATTTCGTTGTAACCCTACTTTCCAGGTTCCTTCTTGCAGCCCTACTACCCAGGCTTTCATTTCGAAGTAACCCTACTATCCAGGTTCCTTTTCACAGCCCTACTACCCAGACTTTCATTTCGAAGTAACCCTACTATCTAGGTTCCTTCTCACAGCCCTACTACCCAGGCTTTCATTTCAAAGAAATCTTACTATCCAGGTTCCTTCTCACAGCCCTACTACCCAGACTTTCATTTCGAAGTAACCCTACTATCCAGGTTCCTTCTCATAGCCCTACTACCCAGGCTTTCATTTCAAAGAAATCTTACTATCCAGGTTCCTTCTCACATCCCTACTACCCAGGCTTTCATTTCAAAGAAATCTTACTATCCAGATTCCTTCTCACAACCCTACTACCCAGGCTTTCATTTCAAAGAAATCTTACTATCCAGGTTACTTCTCACATCCCTACTACCCAGGCTTTCATTTAGAAGTAACCCTACTATCCAGGTTCCTTCTCACAGCCCTACTACCCAGGATTTCATTTCGAAGTAACCCTACTATCCAGGTTCCTTCTCACAGCCCTACTACCCAGGCTTTCATTTCAAAGTAACCCTACTATCCAGGTTCCTTCTCATAGTCATACTACCCAAGCTTTCATTTCAAAGTAACCCTACTATCCAGGTTCCTTCTCACAACCCTACTACTCAGGCTTTCATTTCAAAGTAACCTTACTATCCAGGTTCCTTCTCACAACCCTACTACCCAGGATTTCATTTCGAAGTAACCCTACTATCCAGGTTCCTTCTTCCTTATCTCCAGACAATAGGTTACAACACTGTGAGGCCTGGACCTGATCAGATAAAATCGGTTTTACATTTCCCCAACGAGTTGCTGTACAGCCTGGACCCTGACCGGGTATACATTCTACTTTCACTCCCTCAGTCAGGAGTTAATTCCCCAGTGGGGTAATGGACAACCGAAGCTCCTAGACTTTACTTCCCAAGACATAAATCAACATTCCCCGGCAAAGTCCCCCCCTCGACAGTAGGTACATAAATTCTCACCTAGGAATCTCTTATGCAACCAATCTTTTCTGGATGGCAACTTTAAGCCCATCTCCAATGATTTCCCGTCTCCTTCCAAATGGCATCTGTGAGCCCATTCCCGACATCACCGATCAGTATTACTTCATGCGAGTGCAAATTTCTGGGCACTCTAGTGTTCAATCATCTTCCACCTTCAGATCACGAAAGGCATATCAGCCAATCTACATCCTCAAGCTTAAGAAGATTGAACAGGGGCAGCTGTTGTACCCCAAAATTTGCCCTCTCATTTTCTCAATATTTCCCTCGCATGTGTGATTACAAAAACATGTTTAAAGAAATAAAGAAAATGTAAAATTTTGAAGATGTTAGTGTGCCTTTCGATTAGGTCAAGAAACAAGTTGGATTCGATTTAGCAAAGTTTTGTTTGGGCAATACAGTCTCCCTTAGATCCATAAAGTTGGGCATTTAGCTTCCTTTGGAGTAACCCTCTTTGATCCACAAGCTGGGCATATGATTTCCTTCAAGGTGGCCTCCTTCGATTCGCAAGTTGGACCACTAAACCCTTCGAAGCAACATACTTAGAGCATACTTTGTCTGGAAATAAATGTTTCTGTGTGATGATGAATCTGGTCGAAGTGATCAAAACTAAATGGGGGAGTATTCAAGGAGTCTTGTTGACTAAATCCCATGCGCTTCCAGGATTAAGCCTGAGGCACTGGCCATAAAACTCCAAAACTGTTGCACAACAGTCCTGCATTGCTGCCCTATTCCTTGCACCAAAGTAGCAATAAAAGACTGTCCCTCGAAAGCCACAAATGCAGCATACCCATTTTGTTTGAACTTTTTTGTTTTCCCTTCCAAAGCATCATCTCAAGCCACCAATAAAAAGGAGGCATCAACACACGTATGAGGGGCCGAAACGTTTTTTGCAAGAAAACACTTGTGAAATTTCTCAAAATTCTCAAACACTTCTCAACTTTTTTTTACATTTTTACACACTAAGAAGAAGCCTTCGATTCATTCTCCAAGTGACCATCAAATCACCCTTCGACCCACTCACCCAACTATTATACAATAGGCTTTTGAGTTGTCCCATCACTTGTGATAAAATATCTTTCGACCCACTCATACCACCCCTTTCGACCCAATCACCACTTTCACCAAGTAGCAACTGGACTAGCCTCAGGAGGCTCCCAACGAACCCTCATTTTCCATCAGAGAAAGCAAGTACATCTCCCTTAGATTTAAGGACCTCAAGAGGTAAGCTTTCTTTCAAGCTTGAGTTCATTTTATTTTAATATCATGTACATATACCAATATAAAAAAAATGTAGACATTTCCAAACTATTGTTTTAGCCTTCGATTCTGACTTCCTGTAGGATAAATGTAGACATTTCTAGATTATGTTTTCGATTCTGACTGCTTGTGTGTCAAAAAAGAATCAACCTTAGTCTAGTTACGGATCGGACTTTGAAACCCATAAATTTTCATGCTAACCCCTGGATTGTAGTTATATCTGGATATTGCATTTTTAGACTGTAAGACAGGTTGGTTGTACCCTTAGATTGGCTTTTGCATAAGCCCTTCGAATCATACTCTTAAGACCCAATATGCATACAAAGGGCCAGCAAGGAACTTGTGGCAAGGTATGAATGTTGTTGCTTCTGGGCCTCAAGCGAAAGGCAGAACTACGTTGATTTCTAGGCAGAATCGAAAAGCATGACTATCTTGATTCCAGCTCTCAGTCAAAGGAGCCAGAAAAGTAAATCGAAGGGACTTCAGAATCCAAATCGAAGAAAGTCAGGAAATGCATATCCGAAGGGTGTTTAAATCCAATTCGAAGGGTCCATTTCACTTGCATTTATTTTATTTTCGTCTTTATGTTTCCATGCAATTCGATATGGTTGTAATAGCGTAGGTTTTATTTCTTACATCTTTTATTACTTTTGTACAAATGCTAGTAATTAAGTGTGTATGGTAAGATAAAAAAACCAACAAGTAGACAACCTAAAAGTCAAAGATAAATGCATGCAATCAAACTCACTATTGCACCCATGCACCCTTTGGGTAATCTCACTCGTTGCCTCGGAAATAGTCATGTCCCTCGAACATGGGCGTTTTAGCAAAAGACCCTCGATAAAAGATCGTAGTCCCTCGACGTTGCCTTCGGTAAATGATCTAGTCCTTAAAAATGACATTGCTAAAAAGTTCCATAGGTTGCCTTCTATGACTATACAAACGTCCCAACGCCCGTCCCTTCACATCCAATGGTGGGGCTTCTTACCAAATCAATGGTAAGATAGTGACATCTAAAGGAGGAAGAAAAGAACATTTAAGACCTTTCGAGTAGGTAGATTCTCTCCTAGTTACTCGCTTGCTAACGCCAAAAACATTTTTACACACCAACACTTTCATTTCAAAAATATTTTCAAAAAGATAAAACATTTTGTATACGTTCTTATAGAGACGAGAACCATTGAAAAATATATTTCCGAAAATTACTTTCAAAAACACAATCTACAAACACGTCTTTGAACTATCTTTCGAAACAAAACTTTGTACGCGTTCTTATAGAAACAAGAACCATTACAAAGATATTTTCAAAACACTTTCAAGAGCCCACACCACAAAACACATTCAAACAAAAGCAAGTGATCTAGCGAGTAACTAAGAGCCCATGGAAAACCATGGATGAAAAGGGTGCTAACACCTTCCCTTTCATAATCTACCCCCCGAACTCAAGAAAACATCTCTAAAGGTCTTTCCTGTGCTTTTTCACCTTTCCTTATTGGATAAAAGAAAAGCTGGTGGCGACTCTTGCTAAACCGCAACATTTGCGAACACAAACGCAAAACAAAAAGCCAGTTCTCCCACTGTATCACAGATGCTAAGTTTCCAAGTCTTATGCTTAGGTAAAGATTGGAAGGAGGATGGCGATAATCTAAAAACGCAAAAATCTCTGGTTGGTACGCTTTCGAGTAAGACCCTGCTAACGATGTACATGCCTTGTTTCTATTCCTAAACACCAGAGATATAAGGGAGATAGACCTTCGTTAACCCCTTTGAGCCTTCAAAGTAGGAGTTTCTTTTCTGTTCAGAAAAAACACTCATTTTAACCCTATGGTGGGTATTGTTCAGCTAATCGGATCAAACATTCAGAACTCATCAAGAGTGTACATCCAAGGATACAACAATGTTTATCCATCAAAAGGTTGAGGAAAGTCAAAACCACAATGGTTAATCTTCATCTAACAACAACATGCGTCTATTGGCAATATACTAATGGGTATGTCTTGCACATCAGGAGCTCAACAGATGACGATACAACAATGGCTATCCCTCATCTACTAATGACTCAGACAATCACGATCATTTCCGAAAAATCAAGTACAACGCAAAGATCAATGACTTGTTCAAAATCGAAATACGAATAAGAAAGAAATAAAAAGCCTCGCTAAGTCGAAACTTGAAAATAAGTCGCTTAGGCAAAAGTTGGGGCATCCCGCCGGACTTCCAAATAGAAGTTCAAAAGAATTTATCCAGGCAAAAGCTAGGGACGACAAGAAAGAAGCTGAAAAACCTAAAAGACGATAAAAGGATTACCAATAAAATCCTTATCGAAAGAATAAAGTCGTGTGATCAGACACCAAAATCAGAAGTTTGTGACTGTCGTGTCTAAGAGGCCTCAGTGGTTCCTCAGCCATCGCAAACTCTTCTCGAGAGATGAATGCTTGTATCGGGTCAACTGAACATAGGAATGGAGAACATCATGGAGAATGGGTGGGAGCCAAATAATTTTGATCCTTAAATCCTTTTTTCTAAAACTGTGAACCAGGCCGCGTTACAACCCATAAAAGTCCTAACTGAAGCATGGGTCAATTCGAAGGTTTGCTACGACGAGATAGCGTTTAAATGACTCCTAAGAGGTATGTTTGAATATCTGTGTTGGCATCATATGCTTGTATTATCTTTCATAAAAAAGAAATTGCAAATGTTTCTCTCTAGCTAGTGACTCGTTCACAACAGAGTTGTGACGTCATTTCACTCAAAGTTTTTTAAAATTTAAGACTTACATATGTGTTGCATTAGAATTATCATTATCATAATAAATATTCTTCTGCATACAAAACAAATGATCAACATCAAGTAAGTTTACACAATGAACAATCGGTAAAGAGCTCAATCTTGTCAGAGAAGAGAGGCTTGAACATTCTGTTGAAGCGAAAGTCAGCTTTCACAAGAGAAATGACTTATCCAGGGGCATGTTAACCTTTTGTCAAGAGACAGCATCTTGGTGATTCACAGTCTGAGTACCCTTCAAAGATGAAGTTAGCAGATTCCTCCAATCTGGAGCAATCAAGTCAAGAGTCGATCTCTCTAAGGTCAGCCAAATCTGGGGCATTCCCTCAAAGCTATCAATCAGAGGCTATCACATTGATAAATATCTTCAAGCTCAACCAATCAGAGGCTATCGCGTCGATAAATCTCTTCAAGCTCGATCAATCAGAGGCTATCAAATCGAGAAATCTATTCTAAATTCATTCAACCTGGGGCAGTTACGTCGAGATTCGACAAATCTCTCCAAGAAAGCTGTAATTAAGAGCAGTTTATTTCGTGATTCAAGAGATTGGGGAAGGCCACCTTATACCGTATTGTGGCACAAATATTCCGGTCTTCTATTCAACATAGATCTTCTCAAAGATCCTCCAGACAGGGGCATTCACTTAAGCATGGTTGAAACCGCTTCCAACTCTAGTCAGCCAGGGGCAGTGTTCTGAAGTTCACCATACTGGGGCAACTTATTTTGCTGGTACATATATCAGAAAGTCCCCTCGGGGCAAATCTCTTCAAAGGCCTTATAGATTGGGGCAAGAAATTATGCAGGGGCATTTTCTCCTCTTCAAGGGTTGATCAGATCAAATCCATACGCAGGCTAAATGACTCGTGAATTTAAAAAGCATGTCGAGAAGTCAGGATTACTATCCTCGACTCATCAAAGACTTAAGTCCATTTATTAACGTTCCTTCATCAGAAGTCAGAATCATTATCTCTAGTTGAAGTCAGTATCATTATCCTCAGTAGGATACGAGCAGGAACACAAAGAGGTTATTACCCATATAAGGTTTGTATTGGAAATATCATTTCCTAGGAGGCCCCATTTCCCTAGTAAAAGATCCACTGCTATTTGACTAAAGTCTGTCTACCAAGGGGATTCTCCTCTAAGATCTTTTCTCCCCAGTGAAGCATTCCTCATTTCTCTGCAGGAGTAGAATGTCCCTTCTCCATGAAAGTTTAAAAGCTATTTGAAGTCAAGATGATTTCTTTTCAATGGACTGCAATTTATTTTTCTCCAAGTCCACTCTTTAGTGGAATTTCTCATCGGAGTCAACATGTTGAAGTTGCAATCTTGCGTCGCAGTTTTTACCAAGTGGTTGGTAGTTCAAATTGTTTACTCTTTAATGAGTTTGCCATTCCACACATGGGGCATATCGCCACGATTTTCCTCTTTGCAAGTATTATTGGTCTTTTATGACAAGAAGCATACCAGCAAATGAATCAAGAAGGGTCCGTATGCGACCACATGAGGATTTCTATGGAATTGGATCAAATTTCTCTAGTGAACGCTCAATTCTGCTCAGAATAGAATCATTCATCCCCAGTGAAGGTGTACCCCCACCTAGACAGAATTCTTTATCTCCAGTGAAAGTATACCCATGCGTAATCCCCACTGAAGTTAGCATTCTTGATGAGAGTTTGTTTAAGAGTTTGTCCCTTCCAGAGGGCTTACCTTCTAAAAAGTGAATTTCAATAGGTTTTGTATAATCTTCTTCTTCAGCGTAGTCTATTTTTTTTAAAGAATCTGGGAAAGATCACTTCATTAGATTGTATATCTTTGTTATATCCCCTTGAAGTCGATACTCTACGACTCTGTGGTCGACATTTATCCCCCTCGTGAGGTTGTCGTTCATCGTCTCTATGAAGTTAGTATCTTTTCTCCCTAGGGAAGTTTTGCCCAAGACAGGTTTTCTTGAGGAGATTTTTGATCAACATACTTGTTACGCCTCAGTGGAGCAAGTCTCCTATTTTTCTGGAGCGTCGTGCATAGACGAATGCCGTTTAGAATTCTTTTATCCCCAGTGATGGAGTATTGCTTAAATATTTCCTCGGTGGAGTTCTTAATCTCTAGCTTATGGTTCAAAGGCTACCTTTTCTTCTTCAAGTGAAGATTGTTACCCTCGACAGTGGTATTCCACATGTGGACTGGGTAGAATTCTTTTATTCAAGAATTTCTATGATTCCCTAGTTAAAGTCACTTTTATTGAGGACTTACATCAGAAGATCCCATTTCCCATCAAGATTCTCTTTATCATTGGAAATAAATGTTGGGTTTTTCTCTAGGAAGTTGGGATTTGGATCAGAGTTCAAAATTTCCTCTGAACTGCAATTTATTTTTGCAGTATTCTCCCCAGGGAAGGCGTACTCTTGCCCAAGTATTCCTCATCCTCAGTGCAGTCTATTTCTTTCCAGGTTTTCTCAGAAGAAATGTTTAGTTCACCAATTGGAGATGTTTTGGTATACTTCCCTTGAAGTAGACATTCTACAATTTCCCCAATGGGGTCTGCACTCATCTTCCCCATTAAGTATGTATTCTCCTACTCAGTGGGGGATGCACTCCCTCTCTCTCCAATGAGGGTTGCCTATATCAGAGTTCTTAAAGAGGCCCGTGTTTTCCTATGGGAGATTTTAATTTGATAACCTCATGAGGATGACCATCATCCGTAATAGAATTATTTATGCTCCCCACTATAGAACTTCTTTCCGGTTTGAATTTTGCAGAGATGGCTACACCTAGTGCAATGTATATTGTTGATGTTACCATCTAAGTCTTTTAGTTCCCCAGTGTAAGAGGTAGTCTTGGTCCCCATTTGAAGTCAAATTTTGAAAACCTGTCGAACTAAGGTACTTATCATTCCCCTGTGAAGCTAGCTTTCTCCCCTAGTAGGGCATGTGTTCTGTCTCCCCAGTGTGGTGTATATGGGAATGCCAGTCATGACTGTTTCATCCTTAGTGATAGAAGATTTTTTCGAGATATCACCAATGGAGTTTTTGTCCCAAGATGTTTGTTTCTTCCCCAAGTGAAGACTTTTTACCCACGGTGATGTTATCACCAGTGTGGTCTTAGTAGAATTCTTTTTATTTAAGAATTTCCATACTTCCCAGTAGAAGTTATCTTCGTCAAGAAATTCTACGCGAGAAAGTTTCCATTTCCAGCTGAAACTACGCGGCCGGAACCTGTCATCTGGATATAATGAAACATCAATGAAGTCGCCACCGAACGTCTTTTATCCCACTTAGAGGGAAAGGTAAACATCGAGAAAACCTGAAAAGGGAGAAATCACGGTATTTCGATTGAGAGATCGTGTAAGGGAGTCTGTTACGCGAGGGGAAGGTGTTAGCACCCCACACACCGTAGTACTCTACGGTATCCACTATTGTTGTCTAATCTAATGGGTGTGGTCAAGTCCTATGTCTATGGCTTAAAACTGAAAAGGGAATGCATGTGAAAGAAAGAAAACAATGTAGGGAAAACAAAAAGATATGCTCGGTTGGGCCCTACCCCAATGCTTACGTATCCCTTTTAAGGAATCAGAGCAGCCGTAGTTCGGCTTAAGTGTTTTGGTTGGTTTGTGTTTTTTAGTTAGAACAAACAAAGATAATCAAGATGGCAAAACATCAAGTAAAACAACAAACAAATGAGTTGGCAAAACATCGGTTAAGTAATAGCAAAGTAACATGTCAAAGATGGAAAGGCATCAAATGGTAAATGAATGACAAAACATCACACCTAGCAATGATATTAGGAATCAAAGTAGGATAACAAACATGTGCGATGGCGAACCATCGGCTTCAAACAAATGAGCGATGGCGAAACATCGATTAAAATAGATGACGAAACATCACACCTAACCATGACATTGATAATCAAAGTAGGATAACAAACATGTGCGATGGAGAAACATCGGCTTTAACAAATATGCGATGGCGAAACATCGATTAAAGGATAACAAGAAATCATGGCAAAGATGGAGAAACATCAATAAAATAGATGACAAAACATCACACCTAACAATGATATTGAGAATCAAAGTAGGATAACAAACATGTGCGATGGCGAAACATCGGCTTTAAGATAACAAGATATCATGGCAAAAGATGACGAAACATCGATAAAATAGATGACAAAACGTCACACCTAACAATGATATTGAGAATCAAAGTAGGATAACAAACATGTGCGATGGCGAAACATCGGCTTCAAGATAACAAGATATCATGGCAAAAGATGACGAAACATCGATAAAATAGATGACAAAACATCACACCTAACAATGATATTGAGAATCAAAGTAGGATAACAAACATATGCGATGGCAAAACATCGGCTTCAAGATAATAAGATATCATGGCAAAAGATGACGAAACATCGATAAAATAGATGACAAAACATCACACCTAACAATGATATTGAGAATCAAAGTAGGATAACAAACATGTGCGATGGCGAAACATCGACTTCAAGATAAACAAAGTAAGATTGGTTTGTATCTTTTACTTTAAAGAAGAGTTTGGGTTCATTAAAAGTGTCTTATGATTTGCCGAGAAAGCAAGTTTTTATTTTAAGATGCAAGATGCAAAGAGAGAAAAACAAATAAGGGAAACTATCCTAGTACTATCCCTAGTGTTATCATACAATGGTTGCCCCTAAGGTTGAGGATAAATGAAAAACCTACCTTAATTATCAGGCTAAATGAAGCTTAACAAAACTATCCTATAGGGAACATGCAATGAGAGTGAAGTCGTGATATCAATTTCTAAATTGAGTGACTCATTGATCAACAATTAAAGAAGAAAAGTAATAAAAATCCTATAGGGAACATGCAATGAGAGCGAAGTCGTGATCTCAATTTCTAAATTGAGTGACTCATCGATCAACAACAAAAGAAGAAAAGCAATAAACATCCTATATGAACCATGCAATGAGAGCGAAGTCGTGATCTCAATATCTAAATTGAGTGACTCATCGATCAATCACAAACACAACCTATGTATTAGACAAGAAAAACAGAGGGCCTCCTGACATATATCAGCAACAGAGGTCCCATCATGCAATCAGAGAACTATGTAAAATGAAAATGGAAGAAAGGAGATAGTGCAATACCAAACGGATAATAATCCGTAGCAACCGAGCAAGAATAAAAAGAAACCCAGAGAACTTCAAGCAAGCTGGCATCAGTAGACGAATCAAGTAAGAAATTACGCCATAAGGATGTAAGTAATGAGATTATCAGATATGAACAGATCCCCTTGGGCAATGTATATTATTCACAATATCATGTATATCCTGCATGGAATATCAATCATGCCAAATACAAAATCAGTGTCAGTGTAATAAGTTGTGTTCCACAAATAAAGTGGAACACTGTAGCCTCAGGCCAAAAGTGGGATGCTATACATTTGTCACAAAATCTCCAGATAGGCCAAGGTCTCTAATCCTAAGTCCAAGAAAAAGTCTCATGCTCCACAATGCTAAGGATAGTGACCAAATAGTCCAAGTATCATTAATTTTTTTTATGGTTCATGTTGATTATTAGGTGTCTTTAAAAGGAAAAGAAAAGCTCAAGTGAGAAAAATAAAAATGATATAAATTTAGCGCTATGTTAAGCAATCGTAAGTGGACTTATGTAGAAGTCGCACCTATTTTGAGGTCGGTCAATAGCAATCTATGTACTTCATGTTTTGATAAATGATATAGAGATCACCATCCATTAACATGTAGCACAATTAAAAAAGAAAGGGATAAGATGAATAGGGAGGGGAATGATAAGCTAATTTAGATCACCATTTCAAAATTCTTTCATCTTTAAATTCAACCACTCCTCTAGATGGATTAAAACACTAAACATATCATTAATCCAAAGCACCTAAAATGAATTAAATAATTCATTCTTAGGTAGATTTGCATTGGTGAACATTTATCCAACTTCATTTACATCACAAAGTCCATTGAGTTTAAAAACAAACTAAACATTTAAAATTGCAATCCAAATTATCCATCAAAGAGAGTGTGCAGAAAAATATTTGAGTCAAAACAGCCCCAAAATAAGGCAACAAAAGTATTTTTGGCACTATTACAATCAACTGTGCTTAGATAGCAACCTATTGTATCAGTGTAGTTTTTTATCAAATTAATTTTTTGTGACAATCAATTGCAATGTTACAACAATTGATTGCAACCTGTTAAAAATCAGTAGAAAAACAACATTTCAAAAATCAAGTTCTTGTTCTAACTTTTCATCAAACACCTTATGATCATGGATCCAATTGAGCATGAAAATTCCAGCAAATTTTGAGAAAATAGAATCAATGGAGTCATAAAAGCAGTGCTCAATGAATCAAAACGAGAAATCCACAAGAGATCACATTATGAAAGATGATGATCCAACTTACCAAAGGTAGAATTTGAGAATTATCAAACAACTTCAGAATTTGCTTCAATTCAGCCACTAGAATCAATTAATCAATCATGGATGTAGAGAATTGATGGAGAAAAAAGTGTTTAGATGAAGGTTTAGCTCAAAGATTAGTAAGATTCAATGCAAAGCTTACTATCTTTTTGAAAATGGAGCTTTGAGTGAATTTGGTAGATGGAGAGAATTGAGAGATTTTTTAGCAAAGTGATTTTGGCTATCAAAAGCTTGAAATTTAAATGAAATGAGGGCTATATTTATAGAGTTTTAGGATTGGGATTAGTGGTAATTTGGTAATTGATTCTTGGAGCCAAATTTGAATTAATGATATAATTTCAAATTATGCAGAAAAAAATAGAGCAAAAATGATAAAAGTTTGAATTTGCTGGCTTTTTCAAAAAAAACACGTGCATTTTTCCATTATGAGTCGACACATAGGTGGTATGTGTCGATGCATCCTAGTTGTATAACACAGCATGTGTCAATACATGCCTCTATGTGTCGATGCATACTGTTAATCCAACTTATTACAGAATCACACAAACTGCATGAGTCGATACATAACACGTATGTGTCGACACATGCAATTTATTCAAACAGGATGAGTCGATGCATACATGCATGTGTCGACACATGCTAGTTTTTCAAGCAGGATGAGTCGATGCATACATGAATGTGTCGACACATGCTAGTTTTTCAAGCAGGATGAGTCAATACATACATGCATGTGTCGACACATGTTGGTTATGCTCAACAAGATGAGTCGATACATAGGTTTATGAGTCGATGCATACCTTCTTTTGCCACAAACAAAATCAAATCAACTTTTGCATGAGCTTATTTGTTGGATACTTGGTACCTAAAACACAAATTGTGCAAAGACAAAGACAAATTCATTTTTTTGATTAGAAGTTAGTCAACAACACATAAATAAAATACACAACTAAAGTGCTTGGAGAAAGCTGATTAAGCTTCAAAACCCCAATTTGACTGGTGAATCAAAGGAGTGGTTCCTTCACATAAACTCCAATCCTTTGAAGATCCAAAGAGATGGATGAAACATCTTGAGATATGCAATGACTTTGAGCTTGAAAGATCCAGAGGTTCAAATGTTAAGGTCCTACTTGAGCAACTTGTCAAAGCAACCAACCTTCAAAGCTTAAGGAAAACTTGATAACCAAAGTACTTTGACCCTATCACAATGTATGGATGCAATGCAATATGATATTTATGATGAAACATAAGCCTAAATCAAGAGGGTAAATTTTGGGGTGCAACAGCTGCCCCTATTCAAATATCTTCAACATGATAAGTGAGAAAAGCGACAATTTTCGAGCGTACAAGGTTGAAGATGTTTGAATACGAAAGAACCAGAAAATTTACACTCTTGAAGAAAAAAGAAACAGAAATAGAAAACTCCCATGACGTGCATCAGAATGAAGCTGTAACGCGGGTTGAAACAGAACAAAAACAAAGAAGAGTAGACGCGACTAAACTTTCGGACAGATGTGCCAGGGCAAAACTGGGCTTCAAAAGGGACGAGACAAAACTCAAACCACAGAGTATAGGCTAAACTAAGCTCTGGAAAAGAAAACGTACGCGGGTGAGGAGACGAAACTCTGAGCTCGACCCAAAGCAAAAGTGGCTAGAGTGCGCGATTCTAGGAGCACTTGCTAATCTCAACTAAGATAGACAGTATGAAGGAACTGAAAGAATCTCAGAAATGAGGAACAAAAGCAAGACGAAACTCGACTCAATAACCAATTAGATGAAACTAAACTAGATGAGTACCAGGACGAAACTGGATTTCACGCACGGGTAACGAGGCGAAACTCGACCCATAGCAAAGTGATGAGAGTGCACGTTTCTCAGAGCACCTGCTGGTCTCAGATTAATGGATAGACAGTGACGAAAACTGATAGAAGAATCCAAGGAACAAAAGAGACTGATTTCAAACCAGGGACGCAGTACAAACACTGCACTTGGTAAACAAACACCGTCAAAGGGTCCAAGGTATGAAAGCAAAAACGAGATGAAACTCGACTCAATAACTAGTTAGGCGAAACTAAACTAGATGAGTACCAGGAAGAAACTGGATTTCATGCACAAGCGACGAGGCGAAACTCGACCCAAAGCGAGAGTGATGAGAGCGCATGTTTCTCAGAGCACCTGCTGGTCTCAGATCAATGGATAAATAGTGACAAAAACTGATAGAAGAATCCAATAAACAAAAGAGACTGATTTCAAACCAGGGACGCAGTACGAACACTGCACTCGGTAAATGAACACCATCAAAGGGTCCAAGGTATAAAAGCAAAAATGAGACGAAACTTGACTCAATAACTAGTTAGGCGAAACTAAACTAGATGAGTACCAGGACGAAACCGGATTTCATGTGCAAGGTGAGAAGACGAAACTCTGAGCTCAACCCAAAGCAAAGAGATTAGGGCGTACACCTAAAAACCTGCTGAAAGCGAATATCAGGACGAAACTGGTATTCGAAAGGTGCATCAATAGACATTGGAATGAACCGGAGAGGGTAGTGAAGACTAACCCGAGAAAGATCGTGTCAGGGTGAAACTGAACTACGGTCAAGAGTAGACACTCAAACAAGCAAAAGATTAACATCAAAAGGATATTGGTATGGGGAGGAAACTGAGATAATGAGGACGAAGACCTCGCTGGGGATTTAATTCGAAGTATTAGCAGAATCACTAGGGATGACGGAAATAAAAATGGCTTATGTTCCGATGCATGTTTGAATTCTTTTTTATAGCGCAATGCTCCATATAATAGAAATGCTACGCAGTTTGGTAGATGTAAATGTAATGATGCATGTTTAAAAGTTCCACTGGGGAATGGCCAATTGAGAAGCCAAATAACCAAGAAGTCAGGATCTGACTTGACTTGCAAAAAATAAATTGCAAAAATCCAAAGGAGAGGAGAAAATATGGGGAACCACTAGAGAGGGAACCTTGAAGAGATGAAGCTTCGTGGGGAATAACAACCGAGCAACCAGCAGAAATGGGCCACAAACATTGAGGGGAGCTGCAAAAATAAATTGCAAACTCTGGGGAAAACCAGGTCGACACTGCAGCTTCTGGAGAAGAACGGAAGCTTTTTGCTGGGGGAACAAAACTCTGCTGTAGAGGTTGAACTTCACCGGATAGATAGAACCTCGTTGAAGATTATCTTGCTGGAGAGATACTCTCTTGGAATGCAACCAAAGGACGAATCCTGCAGATAGTCACATGGTAACAAGACCTTACTGGGGAATAAAAGCAGACCCTTAACAAAGAATGCCCCGGTCAATAGATCGACTGGGAAATGAGAGGTCAAAGCGAGGGCTCCTGGCTTAACGACTCCATTGGGAATAGGCGGCACATCCAAACTTGAAGTCTTGGAGCAAGGCCTTTAAAAGAGGATTCTTGGGGTAACAAAATTTCGCTGTAGAAACGAAACTTCACAGGGGATAGGAAATTTCATTGGGGAAACGAAACTCCACTGGGAAACAAAACTCCACTGGGGATAAGTAAAGTCCCCGGGGATAAGAAACTCCACTGGGGAAACGAAACTCCACTGGGAATACGAAACTCCACGGGGGAAACGAAACTTCACTGGGGATAAGAAACTTCCCTGGGGATAAGAAAATTCCTAAACATATATGGGTCCTGTCTAGCAGAAAAAAATCGAATTTCCCTTCTTGACAATCATTAAGCTCTTTACAGGTGTTTAACATGTAAACTCTCTTTTGATGTCAAACAAATGTTTTGAATGTATGAAGATGTTTATTTTGAGAACAACAGACCTGATGCAATGATTATTTAAGCCTTGAAGTTGAAAATTTTAACAAAAATGTCGCATCTCTGTTGTGAACGAATCACTGGCTAGAGTGTAAAAGGTTTTAAAACTTTTCTTCTTCTTTTGAAAAACAAGTCAAGATACGGGTGACAAGATACCAACACGGCCATGCAATACATATTCAGAGAGTTTAGGAAATACTATCTCGTTGCAGTATGCTTTCGAGTTAAATCCTTGTTTCAGTTAGGACTTTTAGAGGTTGTAATGTGGCCTGGTTCAAGGTTCTTTTGAAAAAAAGTTTTCAAGGTTCAAATTATTTGGTGCCCACCCCCTTCGTGATATTATCCTGTCCTAAGTTCAGCTGACTTATCACAAGCATTCATCTTTCAAAAGGTTTTGTAACGGTTGAGTGGTCACGACAAATTCTCCAACATGATTGTCGCTTAACTTCTGCTGCTTTTGTTTTTTTTTTGATATTATTGTTTCTCTTCTTTTAATGAAAATTTTATTGGATAATCTTTTGGCCTTTTAGGCTCTTTTTTTTTCTAACTTTTTCTTGGACAAAAATCTCTTGAATTTCCATTTTTGGGAGTCCAGTAGGATACCCTAACTTTTGCCTATGCGACTTGTTTTCAAGTTTCGACTTAGCGGGGCTTTTTGTTTCTTTTTTTATTCATGATTTTCACCTTAAACAAGTCAACATAACTTTTGAACTCTTTTTTTTCCCGAAAACAAATGCCTCATTCCTTGGTCGGCGAGGAATAGCCATTATTGTATCGGTTCGATCTCGACCTCAGGACTTCGTGAGGAAATGAACATCGTGGTTTAGACACACATCTCTTTTTTTATCTCATGATGTGAAAGATAAAATGTAGTGATCCTCATATGGGACATTCCTTCTGAAATTTGAATGCTTGGGCAAATCAACTGTACATCTACCCCTCCCCTGGTTAAAAGGTTTTGTTTTATTTTTTTTTGAACGAAAAAGAAACTCCTACTTCGAAGGCTCAGAGGGGTTAACGAGGGTATAACTCCCTTATATCTCCGGTGTTTGGGGATTGAAACAATGCCTGTACATCGTCAACAGGGTTCTACTCAAAAGCATACCACTACAATCATCATTTTTTAGCTAAACTCCTTCCTCCAAACTTTTGGCTAAGCAAAAGAATTGGCACAGCTGGTATCAAAATGCCCGAAAAAAAATTGAAGAGTGATTTTGTATGAAAAATTCTTTCAAGGAAAAAACATTCAATGCATCAAGGCTGTTATTTAGCTATAAAAAAAATCCTATATGCAAACAATGCTAAAACAATCAATCAAGATGACACATGAAAGTGCAGCAAAGAAACGTAATAAAAGCCATTATGGGGAAGCAGTATCTCCAGCCAGGTTCACCGGTCCTGCCGACCTGCCGTAACCTTGATATTTACCCTGACTCATGACCTTTACCGACAGTACAGAGTTGTGAAACAAAACGGCACGACACCTGCCAGTAAAGTGAAAGTGAAGTCCATCAAACAGAGAAACAAACATGCCCCCTGCGCAGTAGATATTGCATTGTTTATCCGCACTTCGAGCGGTCAACCAATCGTGACTTAGATTATCATATCTATGTAAGGGCCACGAAGTTTATATGCACATGCTTATCAAAAATATTGGACGTTTTTGCAAACAAAATAGTAAAAAGGGAGCAAAGAAATGCATACACATACTTGAAAGAAGATATTTTATTGATTTTGCGAGATCAACCTGTGAAAAAGGCATTTACATTGGGAAGCAAGAAATTTCAAAATCAAAACAAATAAGTGTTTACAAATGGCAATGTGAATGTGAATATCCATCAAGCCCCAACTTTGCTATGACTCTGATGACTCTCATCATCCTGCTTTCGGATAGATCAAACTTAGATTAGCTTCGAGCTTATGCCAGGTGATAGAACGAAGGAAAGAAAGGATCCCATACTGAGCATAGTCATTTGCCTTAAGTCCCTAAATTTTGCCTGAATCGCCCTTTCGGGTTTTCGATTCACCAGGACACCCTCTTTTTGCCTAAACCCCCCTTTCGGGTTTTCAGTTTAGAGGGTTTTTATTATTTTTTATTCAATGTATTTTTTAACTACGTCAGCATTCACAGGGAGAGGGAAGTACTCTCCATCCATAGTCGTGAGCATCATTGCCCCTCTAGAGAAAACTTTTCGGACCATGAAAGGACCTTCATAAGTCGGAACCCACTTTCCCCTGGGATCTCACTGGGGAAGAATTATCCTTTTGATCACAAGGTCTCCTGGTTTGTAACACTGAGGTCACACCCTCTTATCGAAAGCTTTTCTCATCCTTTACTGATATACCTGACCGTGGCAAACAGCCGTCAATCTCTTTTCACCAATAAGTTCCAGCTGATCCAGCCGATTCTGCACCCATTCTCTTTCATCCAGCTCAACATCTCTCATGACCCTAAGAGAGGGGATCTCGACTTCTACTGGAAATACTGCTTCCATGCCGTAGACCAATGAAAATGGGGTTGCCCAAGTCGAAGTACGCACCATGGTGCGATAACCATGCAAGGCGAAAGGCAGCATCTCATGCCAATCTTTATAGGTCACCACCATTTTCTGCATAATTTTCTTGATATTTTTATTGGCCGCTTCGACAGCGCCATTCATCTTTGGTCTATATGGGGAAGAGTTGTGATGCTTGATTTTGAAGGACTCACAAAGCTCCTTCATCATTTTGTTGTTCAAGTTAGACCCATTATCGGTAATGCTTTTTTCAGGCACCCCGTTGCGACATATAATGTTATGCTTAATGAACCGTGTTACCACTTGCTTGGTAACATTGGCATAGGATGCTGCTTCGACCCATTTGGTAAAATAATCGATGGCAAACAGAATGAAACGGTGCCCGTTGGAAGCAGTCGGTTCAATATTGCCGATCATATCAATTCCCCACATTGCAAACGGCTAAGGGGAGGTCAAGACATTCAAAGGCACTGGCGGCATATGCACCTTATCAGCGTAGACTTGACATTTGTGACAGACCCGTGCATGATTGTAACAGTCAGTCTCCATGGTGGACCAATAATAACCTGCTCACAAGATCTTTTTAGCCATGGTGTGCCCGTTGGAATGGGTCTCGAAATCACCTTCATGTATTTCCTCAATGATTCTAGCCGCTTCTTTCTTGTCAACACATCTGAGCAGTAGGCCATCATGATGCCTTCTGTACAACACACCACTACTGAGAAAGAACTTGGCTGAAAATATTCTCAAGAACTTATTATCTGTGATGGATGCCCCTTCAGGGTACTCTTGCCTCTCCAGATATCGCTTAACGTCATAAAACCAAGGATTACCGTCTGGCTCCAAACTGGCCTCAAAACAAAAAGCTGGCTCACTCAAACTCCTGATAGTAATGGAAGGTGCCTCATTAGCCCACTTAACCTTGAACATGGAGGACAAAGTTGCTAATGCATCAGCTAGATTGTTTTCTTCTCTGGGAATGTGCTCAAACGTGATTTCTTCGAAGTACGGGATCAACTTCATAACATGCTCACGGTATAGAATTAGGTTCTGATGGCGAGTCTCCCAATCTCCATTGATCTGGCTGATAACAAGATTGGAGTCCCCGTAAACTTTCAAGAATTTGATGCGCAGGTTGATCGCCGCTTCAATGCCATAAATGCAAGCCTCATATTCGGCCATGTTTATAGTGCAATCGAAACAAATATGAGCCGTGAAAGGAATGTGGTATCCTTCAGGGGAAGTGATAATAGCCCCGACGCCGTTGCCCATGGCATTAGAGGCACCATAAAAAACAAGCGTCCAACGTGATCCCGGATCGGGTCCTTCGTCTGGGTCTGGTATGTTACAATCCTGAATATACACAATTTCCTCATCTGGAAAATCAAACTTCATTGGTTCGTAATCGTTCATGGGTTGATGAGCAAGATGGTCAGCCAGTACACTACCCTTAATTGCTTTTTGAGTAGTGTATTGGATATCATATTCAATGAGTATCATCTACCAACGGGCTACCCTGCCTGTAAGAGCTGGCTTCTCAAAAATGTACTTGATAGGATCCATTTTGGATATCAAGTAGGTGGTGTGAGTTAACATGTATTGCCTCAAACGTTTAGCGGCCCAGGCGAGTGCACAACAAGTCTTTTCTAGCAATGAGTACCTTGACTCGCATTCCGTAAACTTTTTACTCAAGTAGTAAATGGCCTTCTCTTTCTTCCCCGTCTCGTCGTGCTGACCGAGGACACAACCCATTGAGGTTTCCAACACAGTTAGGTACATGATTAGTGGCCTTCCTTCCACTGGAGGCATGAGTATCGAAGGTTCTTGTAAATATTCCTTTATCTTGTCAAAGGCCTTCTGACAATCCTCATTCCATTTCACTGTCTGACTTTTCTTCAACAACTTGAACACAGGTTCACAGGTGGCTATGAGATGAGAAATAAATATGGAAATATAGTTTAACCTCCCCAAGAAACCACGTACTTCTTTCTATGTCCTAGGTTCAGGCATTTCCTGTATCGCTTTGACTTTGGCCGGGTCCATCTCGATACCTTTCTCACTTACAATAAAGCCCAAAAGCTTACCGGATCTCACCCCGAAGGTGCACTTATTCGGATTCAACCTTAGCAAGAACTGCCTCAGTCTCTCGAACAATTTCTCCAGATGAACAAGATGTTCCTCTTCCATGTCGGACTTAGCAATCATATCGTCTACATATACCTCAATCTCTTTGTGAATCAAATCATGAAAGAGAGTGACCATGGCGCGTTGATATGTTGACCCAACATTTTTTAAACCAAACAACATCACTTTATAACAGAAGGTTCCCCAAGCCGTGATGAATATTGTCTTCTCCATATCCTCCAGAGCCATCTTAATTTGGTTATAACCCGAAAAACCATCCATGAACGAGAACACTTTGGAATGAGCAGTATTATCAACCAACACATCAATATGCGGAAGATGGAAATCATCTTAATGTATGGCCCTGTTCAAACCCCTATAATCCATGCACATCCTGACTTTACCATCTTTCTTGGGCACATACACAATATTTGCGATCCATGGTGAATAATTGACAACTTTTAAGAAACTTGCGTCCAACTGCTTCTGGACCTCCTCCTTGATCTTCTTGGACATCTCAGGATTAGTTCTTCGGAGCTTCTTCTTGACAAGAGAACAACCTTCTTTGAGCGGTAGTCGATGCACCACTATGTCTGTATCCAACCCAGGCATATCCTCATAAGACCAGGCGAAGATATCAGAATACTTACAGAGTAGCTCAATCAATCTGGCTTTTACACTATCTTTGAGATCGGCCCCTATCTTGACTTCTCTTCTTACCTCCTCTATACCAATATTCACCACCTCAATTGAATCCTGATTCGACTGGATAACCTTCTCCTCTTGTTTCAACAGTCTTGCTAATTCCTCAGGAAGATCACAATCCTCATATGCTTCTTCTTCAGCTTGATAAATAGGAGTATCAAAGTCATAATGAGCCATAGCAAGGTCGTTATCAATAGAATCGGGGGTGGAAGTGCATCTGCATGAATGACATTTTTTGCGTTTTTAGTGACTATGTGTGGAAAGAGAAACATTGCCATTTTAAAAAGAAAAAGAAACAATATTTTGAATGCAAAAACGTCCTTTATTTCATGATAAACTTGCAAAATAAACATGGTGGCCCTACACAAATGATTCACTACGCCTTGGGAAAAGCGTAGGAATTATGATATGATAATAAAAGAAACAAGAAAATTACTCCTCAGCGCTTGAAACTTGGATAACATCCACAAAAGTCCAATTGTTGAGTGTCTGGCCTGGAACGCTCGGACGAATCCAATCTTCAACATTGTAGCCATCAGCCCTATCATCGCCAACTGCATTGGCGTGTCCTTCTTGAGTAGCACAAGGGCGGGAAAACTTCACAGGAGTAGATAAAATGGATACTCTGGGAGCTTCACTTTTCTGACCTGGGCTAAAACCAAGACCAAATCTATCAAGATTAGGAGTAACGTCCAACACCTGACCCCAACCCTCAGGGTTACCACCTTCCACTACAGCCTTCGCATCTTTGAGGGAAGACATAACCGTTTCCGATTTCTTTTTCTGCTCTGGATGAGGAATATTGACAGCATGAACTGTCTCAAATGCCTGAAACAAAGTTTCATGAATCTCTCCTTCAACTTCAACATAGTGGAATGATGTCAAATGACTCACAATGTACTCTTCTTCGCCGCATACGGTTATCACCTTTCCCTCCGCAGGATACTTAAGCTTCTGATGAAGAGTAGAAGTGACTGCTCTTGCTTTATGAATCCACGGCCTCCCCAACAAGCAACAGTATGATGGCTGTATATCCATCACGAAAAACGTGGCCGTGAAAGTACGAGGACCAACCTTAATAGGTAGCTCCACTTCCCCAAACAATGATCTTCGAGACCCATCAAACGCCTTCACCATTAAGTCGCTTGGGCGCAACTCCAGCCCAGAATAATCAATCTTCATCAATGTTGACTTGGGCAATACATTTAAAGACGATCCTATGTCTACCAAAACCCGAGATAAAGTAGTGCCTCTGCACTCCATCAAAATATGCAACGCTTTGTTATGGTCTGGTCCCTCTGGAGGAAAATCAAAATCGGTGAAGCCCAAACCGTTCCCGGCGGATATATTGGCACAAACATTTTCGAACTGATTGACTGTTATCTCATGCGGCACGAACGCATTCTTCAACAACTTCAACAAAGCATTTCTGTGAGGTTTTGAATAAATCAACAGGGATAAGATAGACATCTTGGACGGAGTATGGCTTAAATGATCAATTATGCTATAATCACTCTTTTTGATAATTCGCATCAACTCTTCAACCTCATCGGGAACTGAAGAAGCTTATGGTATCAGAATTGGTTGAGTCACATTGGCTGGCATAACCCTTGGATTTCCAATCATTACCTATTGTTTCTCTTTTTCTCTTGCGGAAGCATCTGCCGCATCTTGCACATTGGAAGGACCAAATACTCTCCCGCTTCTAGTCATTCGACCCACACCAGAAAAGTTATGGACTTCCTCTTCACCACCTTCAGCATGTTCTTTCTCAGACAAACGAGCATTAACCTCCTGCTTTACCCCATAGTAATAAACATCGGCACCGTAATGCCACGGGACAGCCTTCTCACTAGTATATGGCATAGGACCAGGTACCGTAATCATCAGAGGGGGTGCCCTCGAAGGGGCAGGAATGCGCGTAGGGGTGTAAGGAATATATATCTCAGCAACATCTTCTTTAATAATCTTGCGGTAGCTCGGTATTCTATCAAATTGCAGGGAGCCCTCACTTATCAACAACTGGATACCTGCTTTCAAATCATCAAAACCCTTCGGTTGCTCTCTACACTTGGCACATTCTGAAGTATAACCAGGGAAAACAGAATTTTCAAGCAAATACCTCTTAACACAACTCAACGGAGTAGTTACTTGTTCCACATCCATGATTAAATTCAACATTTCACCATTATCATCAATCATATTAACAACACCCCCTCCATGCCTTAGCATTGGGTTTTGAGTAATGTTCATACCGGTCACTGGAGTAAACTCAATAGCCTTTGCATCCAACAAGTCTTATACTTTACATTTCAATGCAAAACAATTGTCAGTAGAATGACCAACTCCGCCTGAATGGAATTCGCATCTTGCATTAGCATCATAACTAACAGGGAGTCTTGCAGGTGGCGGTGGCATATTTCTCAAACCGATCAACTTTAAATCAAGCAAATGGTGGAGTGCTTCAGTAAGAGTCACCGGCAAGGGGTCAGATTTTCTGGGTTGTCTCTGTTGCTGGTTATTATACTGACGGGGAGCATCTTGCTGCCTTCCTTGTTAAGGCACTGCATTTGGTCTCTGCTGCGGAGGAGCATTAACAAGAATAGAAACAACATTGATTTGTTGATGCTGGCGGTCCTCTCTTCGTCCTCTATGGGAGTAAACCGCGCTTGCGTCGCCTTCCCTTTTCTTAGGGTAATTGTTGAATGGTTTCTTACTGCCCCTTGACGAGCTGCTAGAACCTCCAACCTGAATCCTTCCCAATTTCAAACCCACTTCAATTCTTTCACCAGCCGTGACTAAATCTGCAAATCCTGCCGAAGTGCTTCCTATCATGTGCTCATAGAAAGGCCCTTGCAGGGTACTCATAAACATATCAATGAGTTCTCTCTCCATGAGTGGAGGTTGAACTCTCGCAGCCAACTCACGCCACTTCTGAGCGTATTCCTTGAAATATTCTTTTGGTCCTTGCGACTGTAGCGATAAAAAATGTAGCGGGGTAAATCGGAGATCGAATTATTGATTAATTCGTCTCACAAAAGCAAGAGTCGCCACCGCGCTTTATTATTTCCAAGGGAAAAGGGGAAAGAGCGAAATAAAACCCTAAATATGCAATGTAAAATAATACTTTTAAAAGTAATAAAAATACAAGGCGTTTTTGAAAAGATCTATGGTTCGGGGGTTGGTTATACAGTGGGAAGGTATTAGCACCCAATGTATCTATAGTACTCTATAGGAACCTTTTGAAATATCTGTTTATTAAAATTGTTCGTTTGATTTAAAAATAAAATGTTTTGGCCGAAAAGGGGTACGGACGGGTTTTTGAAGATACGACGACCTAATGTCGAAGTTTTTGCTTAAAAGGTATAAGTTTTGAAAAGATTGAATATTTGAGACAAAATTGTCTTAAGTTTTAATGAAATGCAAATGTTCGCGTGATTGGATTTGAGGACATGAAGTCAACAAATTTAATCATTTTTCCCTTGGATTTAGACGTAAACAGAATAATCATGTGAATATGAAATAATTAAACAGAAAATTATGCGGATAATGATTAAATAACAACAATTAAATAATAGACTAAATGGTGTGAACATGCATTTTTTGTATTTTTGTTTAATATTAATGAAAAGAAAATGTTTTAATAATTTTCATTTTTTTTGCATTTTTAATATGGACAAAAGCATGAGAATTAATTAAGAAAAAAATAAAATGTTTTTTTAAGACTTTTATATGTTTCTATTTTTTATGTTTTTGATATTAATATAAAATGTTATTTTGAAGAGTTATTGAATAATTAAACTAAATTACAACTTAAAAGCTAATAATTTAAATCTAATTAAAAAAGGGAATACTAAACTTATTAAATTAATCCTAAAGTTTAAACTAATAAAATTGATCCAATTATTTAAAATTTGTTTTAATTAAAAATACACCTCTTATTAATTAAGTCTAATTAACTAAATTAATAAACTCTAAAAAAGGGCTAAAGAAAACAAAGATAGAAAAAAGTATCCAGAATTAAAAAGGGGGGGGGGGGGGGGGGGTAAACAAGCAATTTATGGGCTTAGGTGTTTTAAGAGTCCCAAACAGAAACAAGCAGAAAAGGGGGTGTATGAGAATTCGTTTGGGTTTAGGTGGAAGCGGGGTTAAGTCCATCATGTTTCATAATTTGTTTTTAGGGTTAAACGTGTTTTAGTTTTGAGAGAAAGGGATTAGGGTTTTTGCGCCGTTCGCTTGTTCATTCTTCGTCTTCGTCTTCTTCGCGTTGCTCGCTTCTGACTTGCCTTTGTCCATGGCCACCGGTACCTTGATCTCCCTCTTCCCTCCAATAAGATGCTTGGGCAACAGATTCACGGTAAATTTAGTTTTCTTATTCGTTAGTGTTTGGTTACGATTTGCATGCTATGATTTTTCATCCATTTCGTGATTCTGACTTCGAAATTAATGGTTATTATTTGAGGTATTTTTGAGAGAAAGAGAAAAAGTTACCCTTGGAGACGGAGGAGAGAGGTTGGGTGTGCGTAGGAGGCCAAGGGCGGAAGAAAATGCGTGATGCTTGCTTCAGTTGCCTGGTACTCTGTATTTGTATCTTTCCTCTTCTCTTAGTTGCCTTGAATTTGCCTCTGAGTTGCCTTCGTTGTATACTTTTTCTCTTCTTCTTCACTGTGATTCTGTTGCCTTTGTATTGTTGGCCTATGATGAATATTCTGAAGCTTTTCGCGTTGCCTTGAACATTTGTTGTTGGAACATTTTCGTTTTGATTTGGCTTTCCTTCTTCTTCCTTTTGACTTGCTCCGGTTGCCTTTATAATGGCCTATGATGAATACTGAGGCCTTATGCTTGAATATGCTGTCGTTGAGATGCTTTGTTGTATGCTGAGATTTGAATGATGCTATTGTTGAAACATGTCTATTTTGATTAGCTTGACTTCTTCCTTTTGCTTTGCTTCTGTATGCTTTTAAATGGCCAATGATGATTACTTCTGAGGCCTTATGGTTTGGACAGTTTCATGTAGGTTTGCATTGTTCTGGTTTTTTCTGATTTTTGGCTTTGAATGTTGGTTGGTATGAGGGTTTTAGGCGGGTAACCAGGTTGAACAAGTTATGGTTTTAGGTTCATATTTGATTTTACTAGTTTGGGCCATGGTTTAAGGTTTGATGGTGTTTATGCTGGTTTTGGAAACAGTTGAACTGGTTTTTGGTTTGAGATAGCAGGTTTTGAAATGGCTCACAGGTTTTATGGTTTAGGCCATAATTGTTTTTGCTGGTTCAAAACTTAAGCAGGTTTGGACTTTGATAGATAACAGGTTTTATGGTTTAGGCTATATTTGATTGAGGCTTGGAGAAAATGGTTTTTGTATTTGACAGTTTTCGTTTTTTTGAAAGCTTTCCTACAGGTTGTGAACTCTCCCTCTGTTTTGAAGGGGTTTGTGTTGTTATATCCGTTGGTTTGGCATTGAGGTTATGTTATCAGGTTTTACATATTTTAACTATACTTCTGCCTTCTCTCTGCACATATGCTGCTACATCAGTTTGTTTTCTATCCCTTTTTCATGCTTATCTTTTCTCTACTGTATTGCTGTTGATTTGTTTGCTATCCAATTCCTGCCTAAGCCAAAAACCTGTAAAAACACTCTTCCTCTCTTCTCTCTCTTAAGTACAAATGAAACACTAAAATGTTGTGTAATTTACTTGTTCTGAAAAAGCATAGTGCTGGAAAATGATGAGAATAGAAATGCATTATGCTTGCATATTTGGTTTTAACTGCACATTTCCTTTTGTCTACTCTTTGTTACAGCATGGGAGCCTTTGATTTTTGGCCTCTTCCTATATTGTGGCATGTTTACGTTGCAATGCTTTGGAAACTTGCATATGCTGTTGATTTTTGTATGCTGTTTGAAATATGCAGTTTTGTGCATATGGTTTTAACTTGTGCAGTGGATTTTGAAAAATTGAGTTTATGCATATTTTTAACTTGTGCAGTTTATTTTGAAATGCAATTTTGACAAGAGTGAATTTGTGCATATTTAAATTTGTGCATTCATATTTGTCAATAAAAAATTCATCCCTTTTTGTGAACCGGGAGAAATCCCGTGATTTGCAAAAAGGGTAAAACTGATTCCAGCCGTTTTCTTTTAATGATGAACACTAAAATTAATTTTTCTGCTTTTCATTATTTATTTATTTCTGACTTTTTTCTTTTAATTCTTTGCAGGTAAAAATCAAATGAGCATTGGATAGAAGATGAAGATTTAGAACTTAGGAAAAATAGTTTTTTATTTTACTTTAAACTTTTTATGTAATTGTCATTATAAATACTTTGTACAATAGTATTTAAACAACAATTGTAATAATTAGAATAAAGATGAATAAAAATTCTATTATTTACCAATTAATTCTTTTTCTTTTTTCCAATTGTTTATTTATCGTTTATAATTCTTTAAATTATATAATAACTGAAAACCAGTTTCAATTATTTAAATTTAGAATGATAAATAATTAAATAAACCTCATTGATCAATTAACTTTTCTTCAATTATTTACTTCATTATTTATAACTCTTTAATTTATATAATAACTAAAAATCAATTCCAATTATTTAAATTTAGAATGATAAATAATTAAATAAACATCATTGATCAAATAACAAACTTCTTTTCAAATATTTATTTTATTATTTATAAATCTTTAAATTATATAATAACTGAAAATAAATTCCAATTATTTAAATTTAAGATAATAAATAATTAATAAACATTGTCTGATCAATTAATAAACTTCTTTTCAAATATTTACTCTATTATTTATACATCTTTAAATTATATAATAACTGAAAATAAATTCCAATTATTTAAATTTAAGATAATAAATAATTAATAAACATCATTTTAGCATTGATCAATTAATAAATTTAGCGTTCAAAATAAACAGCTCTTGACTGGAAAAAGTTATGAATTTTAAAACTGCTTTGAAAATTGATAAAAATATGTCAAAACCCATGCAATGTAATGATGCAGATGGGAGATGGTATCTTAGGTCAAAATTTGGGGTACAACAGCGACATATTTTGTAACTGAGTGCGATTAGGTGCCATATCCATATTGTACTGATAATGTTTGACAAAAGCCCGAGCAAGATCATTCCAGCAGTGAACACGAGTTTTTTCCAGCTTCATGTACCATTCCAAGGATTCCCCAGACAGGCTATCCTGGAAAAAGTGAATCAAAAGCCCTTTATCCTCAGTATGTACTGACATCTTCCAGAAATAAGCAGTTGCATGAGTAATAGGACACGACGTCCCGTTGTACTTTTCAAAAGTAGGAGGCTTGAATTTCGGAGGAACCTTCACCCCAGACACCAATCCAAGATCATTAGCATCCATACCAAGGACTCCTTGCCCTTCCACAGCCTTCAGACGCTCTTCCAATAAGTGATACTTCATATCCTCAATCTGAACCCCCGGCTCTGAACACCGCACAGAAAACCGATCTTCATCCTGGTCAAAGTCAAAATTCTAATCTTGATAATTCCTTACACCACCCTGATTAGCTCTCTTGTTCCCCATAAGACGGGGTCCAGGAGATGGAGGAAACTGCCCTACGTTACGCACAAAAGGATTTCCCGGCATCCCGTGAAAATTTGTAGCTGGCTGATCTCGTACATCCCCCATTCCTACAGAGATATCCTGATAAAGCCCTTGATTTCCAACATACCCTGGATGGCGGTGTTGGTTGTTGATAATAGCAGCTAGCTCTTCCTGTCGGTGATGACCTCCATGAACTGAGTCATATGAGTAGCCATCTGAGCCCTCATTTCAGCGGGTTCAACTTGAACCTGTTCCATCTGTCTTGGCAAGTTGGTTCTGGTGGAATATCGATGAGTAGTCGTCTTGAATTCTGGATAAGAAAAGCAGCAGAATAAGAAAACCGTCTTGAGATAACTTGTAATGTTATGAAATGCATGATGTGCATGATATGTTTGTCATTTCCAAGTATCCAAGAGTCCTTTTATTCATCAGTCACGACGTGCAACCATACAATCAAAAATAGAAAGGATAATAAGATGAACACCTCAATTATTTACAAACAAAGAAACGACGTCTAAGTGTCTTCGGACAATTAAGAGTAAAATGACAAACAATTAAATACATGTCTTAACAATAAAGCAAAGAGAACTGAATAATGACAATAATCAATTGGCCCCTTCCAACAATTCTGGGGGTGACCAAATACACCAAAAGTAAATAACGGAACTAAATCTCCGGAACTAAGCGTGCTTCAAGGTGTTGACAGTACTCTTCCAGTCTGGCTTTCTCCTTCAAGAGTTGAGATGTAACTATTTTACTTTCTTGGAACTGATCTTCCGCGACACGCTTCTGGGTCATTTCCTTCTCAAGTTTAGCGTCTTTGTCCTTGAGCTATTTTTCCAAGTTCTGAATCTTCTTCTTGTAGCTATTTTCTGAGGCTTGAAGCTTCTAACACTCTCGCTGAATCTTACTCAATTCTTCTTCCATTTCAGCATGAGACCTCTTCCTAGAACCGGTTGCATCGGAAGTTTCCCCTTAAACTTCCTTGAGTTTACGAGCTAAGTCGGCCCTTACTTGATCTGCCCAATAAAGTTTCATCCCCGCCTCACGGTCTTTTGCACGAAGCTGAATATTCTCTACATGAACCTGGGCGAACATCTCGGTAAGCACCGTGTTACTTAGAACAGCAGGAGGTTGCTCGTATAGAGGAGATGACCTTGCAAATGGTAATCGTAAGATCTTAACCCTGGATTTAACCCACTCCATGTAAGGAACCCTAACAATAGGAACCTTCTTACCCAAAGTAGTTCTATCCTTCCTACGAATGCCTTTCCAAGCACTTGTCACTTTTCTCAACATCTCAGGATCACTTCCCCTAGAGAAATATACTGATTCAGACACCTCCTTAACCTTTGGCGGTCCATCCATTGCATATCCCAATTGTCAATAAGCAAGCACAGGATTATAGTTGATGCACCCCTTAGTTCCTATGAGGGGAACATTAGGGAAATCTCCACAACTAGTGACAATACTTCGCACTTCACCCATATCATAATTCCACTGGATATCAAAAGAAGTAAGGTTAACAAGCCTTGATGACCATCGGAGAGAAAGCCTGGTATCCATGAAAGGACCACTTACTGGTAGGTGCAACATAAGCCATTGATACAACATCGAATGACATAAACCTACATTACCACCTTTTTCGTGCCGGGAATGAATGGTGTAAAGAGTGTCTTCCAAGAGTGTTGGTATCAGGTTCTTGTTTCTGAAAACACAGATAGCCGTCAAATCCATAAAATTTCTCTTGTGAGGGAAGAGGACAATCCTGTATATCTTGAGAGCGAACAAAGAGCTGAAGTCACTCCAATTGCCTTTCTTTGCCCAATCTTCAGCTTTCTTCACTAAGAAACCCAAATAAAATCCTGCAATACCCTCACTAGACTTCCAATTGTCTTTCACCTCTTTCAAACTCAAACGAAGAATCTCAGCGACAACTTCAAACTTTGGCTTTTCCGGCACTTGGACAAAAGGAACTTCATCGGTCAATCTGATATTAAGCAGGTGCGCATACTCTTCTAGGGTAGGACCCAGTTGGTAATATTGGAAAGTAAAGCACCTTAATTCTTTGTCATAGAACTGGAAGAGAGTGATCAAAGCCATCGGGTCAACCGGAGTGTTAAGGAGTAGTAACAAGTTTCCATAATTTTTGTTGAAGTTGCTCAGAACATCACCCTTCAAATAAGAACTCAACCTCTTCAACTCGGCCACATCAATGGTAGGGATATGATAAGAGAAAGTATGCCTGGTAAGCTCTTTAACCTGAACTGAAGCGGACTCAACTGGAGGGAGATCAGCCATTCTGACGGAAAGAAAACTCTTGAATGTCCCTGGAAAATGACATGCGTATGCTAGTTTTTTTTTACATTATTTTTTTCAGAAATAAATATGCTATGATGCAGTATGACAGGATCAAAGTTCACACTGGATCGTGGCTGGACCATTACAGAACAACACCCATCAAGATCAAAGGAGAATCTTGAAGCTTCAAAACTAACATGGGAACTTGAATCATCTTCATAACACAGAGTCACCAACAGTACATGTACCTGTAATGAAAAGTTCTCCCGCCCCTCTCACGGGTGTAGTCTAGGTCAAGGTAAGGTTAAAAGCCAAATCAGAGTACGAGAGCTCGAATGTCGGTATTATCATCCGATAACACCTATCCGAACTACCTTCGAAGTCATGGATCTCATGGTCAGGTCTATAGAGCATCCGCTTCATAGCTTCCATGACCACTCTATTCCTAGCTCCTATGGAATTCACTCTTAGCCTGTGTATGAGGCCTTTTACCTCATGGAACAACCCACCCACCAAGAAAATCCAGAAACCAAACAGTCCAGCCAAATCTAGTATGCAAAATATAAAGCGCACATAGGATGCAATGCAAATAGATAAATATGCAAAGCGGTAAATAAACACCCAAAGAGAAAACAAACAAGAGCTAGGATCGACTCTGGGATGGACCAGCAAAAGGTCAATCTGTCCCCAGTGAATTTGCCAGCTGAAACTACGCGGGTGGAACCTGTCATCTGGATGTAATGAAACATCAATGAAGTCGCCACCGGACGTCTTTTATCCCAACGAGAGGGAAAGGTAAACATCGAGAAAACCTAAAAAGAGAGAAATCACGGTCTTTCGACCGAGAGATCGGGTAAGAGAGTCTGTTACACGAGGGGAAGGTGTTAGCACCCCACACGCCCGTAGTACTCTATGGTATCCACTCTTGTTGTCTAATCTAATGGGTGTGGTCAAGTCCTATGTCTATGGCTTAAAACTGAAAAGGGAATGCATGTGAAAGAAAGAAAACAATGTAGGGAAAACAAAAAGATGTGCTCGGTTGGGCCCTACCCCAATGCCTACGTATCCCTTTTAAGGAATCAGAGCAGCCGTAGTTCGACTTAAGTGTTTTAGTTGGTTTGTGTTTTTTAGTTAGAACAAATAAAGATAATCAAGATGGCGAAACATCAAGTAAAACAACAAACAAATGAGATGGCAAAACATCGGTTAAGTAATAGAAAAGTAACATGTCAAAGATGGCAAGACATAAAATGGTAAATGAATGACAAAACATCACACCTAGAAATGATATTAGGAATCAAAGTAGGATAACAAACATGTGCGATAGCGAAACATCGGCTTCAAAAAATTAGCGATGGCGAAACATCGATTAAAATAGATGACGAAACATCACACCTAACAATGACATTGAGAATCAAAGTAGAATAAAAAACATGTGCGATGGCGAAACATCGGCTTCAACAAATATGCGATGGTGAAACATCGATTAAAGGATAACAAGAAATCATGGAAAAGATGGTGAAATATCAATAAAATAGATGACGAAACATCACACCTAACAATGATATTGAGAATCAAAGTAGGATAACAAACATGTGTGATGGAGAAACATCGGCTTCAAGATAAAAAGATATCATGGCAAAAGATGACGAAAGATTGATAAAATAGATGACAAAACATCACACCTAACAATGATATTGAGAATCAAAGTAGGATAACAAACATGTGCGATGGTGAAACATCGGCTTCAAGATAACAAGATATCATGGCAAAAGATGACGAAACATCGATAAAATAGATGAAAAAACATCACACCGAACAATGATATTGAGAATCAAAGTAGGATAACAAACATGTGCGATGGCGAAACATCGGCTTCAAGACAACAAGATATCATGGCAAAAGATGACGAAACATCGATAAAATAGATGAAAAAACATCACACCTAACAATGATATTGAGAATCAAAGTAGGATAACAATAATGTACGATGGCGAAACATCGACTTCAAGATAAACAAAGTAAGATTGGTTTGTATCTTTTACTTTGAAGAAGAGTTTGGGTTCATTAGAAGTGTCTTATGATTTGCCGAGAAAGCAAGTTTTTGTTTTAAGATGCAAGATGCAAAGAGAGAAAAACAACTAAGGGAAACTATCCTAGTACTATCCCTAGTGTTATCATACAATGGTTGCCCCTAAGGTTGAGGATAAAGGAAAACCCTACCTTAATTATCATGTTAAAGGAAGCTTAACAAAACTATCCTATAGGGAACATGCAATGAGAGCGAAGTCGTGATATCAATTTCTAAATTGAGTGACTCATCGATCAACAATTAAAGAAGAAAAGCAATAAACATCCTATAGGGAACATGCAATGAGAGCGAAGTCGTGATCTCAATTTCTAAATTGAGTGACTCATCGATCAACAACAAAAGAAGAAAAGCAATAAACATCCTATATGGAGCATGCAATGAGAGTGAAGTCGTGATCTCAATATCTAAATTGAGTGACTCATCGATCAATCACAAACACAACATATGTATTAGACAAGAAACATAGAGGGCCTCTTGACATATATCAGCAACAGAGGTCCCATCATGCAATCAGAGAACTATGCAAAATGAAAATGGAAGAAAGGAGATAGTGCAATTCCAAACGGATAATAATCCGTAGCAACCGAGCAAGAATAAAAAGAAACCCAGAGAACTTGAAGAAAGCTGGCATCAGTAGATGAATCAAGTCATAAATTATAACATAAGGATGTAAGTAATGAGATTATCAGATATGAACAGATCCCCATGGGAAATGTATAGTATTCACAATATCATGTATATCCTGCATGGAATATCAAACATGCCAAATACAAAAGCAGTGTCAGTATAATAAGTTGTGTTCCACAAATAAAGTGGAACACAATAGCCTCGGGCCAAAAGTGGGATTCTATACATTGTCACAAAGTCTCCAAGATAGGCCAAGGTCTCTAATCCTAAGTCCAAGAAAAAGTCTCATGCTCAAAAATTCTAAGGATAGTGACCAAATAGTCCAAGTATCATTAAATTTTTTTTTATGGTTCATGTTGATTATTAGGTGTCTTTAAAAGGAAAGAAAAGCTCAAGTGAGAAAAATAAAAATGACATAAAAATAAATGCTCAAGTGAGCAAAGATGAAAATAGCATGAAATGTAAAATGCTAAAAGTAAATGGTACATGAAGCATAAAAATAAAAGCACAAAGTAAAGTCAATTGTTAGAAATTAGTGGTTAGTTGGATGACCATCTTGAAACTTGCATTTGGAACTCATTAGAGAAATGGTAGAACCAAAGCCTCCACACAACAAGTTGCATTTGCTTTTTGTCAAGTATATCATCCATTTTGGAATTCTCAAAAGGTAACATTTAATGATCAATGATGTTTAAGTGATCCGCGTTGACCAAAGGCGTTGTAGATCCTTTAGAGGTTTGGTAGAACCAAAGCCTCCACACAATGAATCTCAAGGTTATTGGATCAAAGAGATCAAATTAACATACTTGGGCTTGCAATCATAAGTTTGGGCCATGAATGATCATTTATTCGAATCGGGACAAAATTTAGCGCTATGTTAGGAAATCGTAAGTGGACTTATGTAGAAGTCGCACCTATTTTGAGGCCGGTCAATAGCAATCTATGTACTTTATGTTTGGATAAATGATATAGAGATCACCATCCATTAACATGTAGCACAATTAAAAAATAAAGGGATAAGATGAAAATGGAGGGGAATGATAAGCTAATTTGGATCACCATTTCAAAATTCTTTCATCTTTAAATTCAACCACTCCTCTAGATGGATTAAAGCACTAAACATATCATTAATCCAAAGCACCAAAAATGAATTAAATAATTCATTCTTAGGTAGATTTGAATTGGTGAACATTTATCCAACTTCATCTACATCACAAAGTCCATTGAGTTTAAAAACAAACTGAACATTTAAAATTGCAATCCAAATTATCCATCAAATAGAGTGTGCAGAAAAATATTTGAGTCAAAACAGCCCCAAAATAAGGCAGCAAAAGTATTTTTGGCACTGTTACAATCAATTGTGCTTAGACAGCAACCTATTGCATCAATGCAGTTTTTATCAAATCAATTTTCTGTGATAATCAATTGCAATGTTACAACAATTGATTGCAACTTGTTAAAAATCAGTAGAAAAACAGGATTTCAAAGATAAAGTTCTTTTTCTAACTTTTCATTAAACACCTTATGATCATGGATCCAATTGAGCATGAAAATTCCAGCAAATTTTGAGAAAATAACATTAATGGAGTCATAAAAGCAGTGCTCAATGAATCAAAACCAGAAATCCACAAGAGATCACATTATGAAAGATGATGATCCAACTTACCAAAGGTAGAATTTGAGAATTATCAAACAACTTCAGAATTTGCTTCAATTCAACCACTAGAATCAATTAATCAAGCTTGGATGTAGATAATTGATGGAGAAAAATGTGTTTGGATGAAGGTTTAGCTCAAAGATTAGTAAGCTTCAATGTAAAGCTTACTATCCTTTTGAAAATGGAGCTTTGAGTGAATTTGGTAGATGGAGAGAATTGAGAGATTTTTTAGCAAAGTGATTTTGGCTATCAAAAGCTTGAAATTTGAATGAAATGAGGGCTCTATTTATAGAGTTTTAGGATTGGGATTAGTGGTAATTTGGTAATTGATTCTTAGAGCCAAATTTGAATTAATGATATAATTTCAAATTATGCAGAAAAAAATGGAGCCAAAATGATAAAAGTTTGAATTTGCTGGCTTTTTAAAAAAAACACGTGCATTTTTCCATTATGAGTCGACACATAGGTGGTATGTGTCGATGCATCCTAGCTGTATAACACAACATGTGTCGATACATGCCTCTATGTGTCGATACATACTGTTAATCCAACTCATTAAAGAAACACACAAACTGCATGAGTCGATACTTAACACGTATGTGTCGACACATGCAATTTATTCAAACATGATGAGTCAATGCATACATGCATGTGTCGACACATGCTAGTTTTTCAAGCAGGATGAGTCGATGCATACATGCATGTGTCGACACATGCTAGTTTTTCAAGTAGGATGAGTCGATACATACATGCATGTGTCGACACATGCTGGTTATGCTCAACAAGATGAGTCGATACATAGGTTTATGAGTCGATGTATACCTTCTTTTGCCACAAACAGAATCAAATCAACTTTTACATGAGCTTATTTGTTGGATACTTGGTACCTAAAACACAAATTGTGCAAAGACAAAGACAAATGAATTTTGTTTTATTAGAAGTTAGTCAACAACACATAAACAAAATACACAACTAAAGTGCTTGGAGAAAGCTGATCAAGCTTCAAAACCCCAATTTGACTGGTGAATCAAAGGAGTGGTTCCTTCACATAAATTCCAATCCTCTGGAGATCCAAAGAGATGGATGAAACATCTTGAGATATGCAATGACTTTGAGCTTGAAAGATCCAGAGGTTCAAATGTCAAGGTTCTACTTAAGCAACTTGTCAAAGCAACCGATCTTCAAAGCTTAAGGAAGACTTGATAACCAAAGTAATTTGACCCCATCACAATGTATGAATGCAATGCAATATTATATTCATGATGAAACATAAGACTAAATCAAGAGGGTAAATTTTGTGGTGCAACACCAGCGAAGCTCTCCTCTTTCTAACAGAGGATAAAGAATTTGTTCCCATGAAGTTGGGAGTTTGATCATGATTCAAGATTTTCTTTGGGCTGTAATTTATTTTTGCAGTATTTCTCTTCAGAAAGTTAAGTCACCAGTGATATCGATCTTTAGAGGTTGGTGGTTCCGAGTCTCGGTTCCACATTAGAGTATTGAAATTCTGGCAGTAGATACTTAATGTCACAGTGAATGTTATGACACCGTATCTGAATTTCTTCAAGACAGTAAATCTAAAAGCAGTAAAGAACACAGTCAATTATTTACCCAGTTAGTGTGTAACAACACCTACTCTGGGGGCTACCAAGCCAGGGAGGAAATTCACTATAAGAGATATTAATTCAGGAATAAACTAACGAGTTTATCTCCTTCACTTAATACCTACCCAATGCAACTTCAATCTAAGTTCAACTTAAACCTGAGTTCCTACTCACTCCCCCTCAATCACAGCAGTGATACTAAACAATTGAATAATGAAATTATGAAGACACTCTTCAGAACATACACTTGATTGTGCTTCACAGCTTTTAATCAAGTAACACAAACACTCGTGCTTCAAAGCTTTGAGTGATACACAACCCTAACTTGACTTTGCTTCAAAGATTTAATCAAGTGACACAAACACTCATGCTTCAAAGCTTTGAGTGATACAAAACCCTTACAATCAAATCCTACTCCAAGTCACTTATCACAATGATAATTGCTTGGATTACAGTAGTTACAACTATACAGTCCCTTATTGATCTTCTGTCAAAAGTATCTTTCACCAACAGTCTTCATGATGAATATATAGCCAGCTATTCTTCTGTTAGGGCTTCCAAGAAAATAGCTAGGGTTAATTAGGGTTAACCTCAAGACTTGGTCATAGGACTTTAACAACCAGATTAGGGTTAAGCAAAGTTAACTTAAGTCCACGTGAGAATCTGATCTGGACTGAATAAACCAGATTCCTGAAAATTCTCAGAAATAATAAATCTGCACAAATGTTAGTTCAGTACAAGATGTCTTAACATTGGTTATGACAACAAGAATCCTGTTTACTGATTTTGGTAGAATTCAATAAATATGATCATTGCATAATGATCAGCTAAACACTCATATTGAGCAGCTCCTGTATGACATTCTTTTTCTGCAGAATGTACCTTGTGTCCCAGAATGTTATGACATCAGTCATGACATTCACATAACTGGTTTTATCAAAAAACATGCCAACAACCAAACACTTACAAGTATAAATTGCATTTTCTCTACAGAAGATCACATGTGCAAGAATAATCGTTCGAAAGTTCATTGTCTTCTCAACGGCCGATTATTGATGTGTTTTCCTAGTGCATTACTAAACATGCATCATTACAGTGCATCTACCAAAACGCGTAGCATTTCTATTATATGGGACATGACGCTTAAAAAAATTCAAACATGCATGAGTATAAGTCAATCATGTTCACCTGTGGTAACTGGATCGTTATTCGCTCAAATTTGAATTATCTCCACAACAAGCCTAGGGTGACTCTATTTTGTTTCCTCGGTGGAGTCTGTTTGACTTACCACCTGTTGTGTCTTTGATGTTTCCCATTGCCCCAGTAAGTCATGGTTTTCTATTGCCCTTGCAATCCTTTGGTTACTTTACCCATGTTTGCCTTAACCGTTAGAGTGTGAGTAAGATTCGGTGTATAGCCTTTCTGGCTTCTCAAGTATTTGAGTATCCATATTTGGTGTGTGGTAATTTAGATAATTGCCACTTTTGAAGAATTACACCTCGCCTTTGGCCTGAGGGATTTTGTAGTTCTTGCATATTTTCAACTCTTAAAGCTCAACATATTTTCTTGATATCATTGGTTTTATGTCCTTTCCTCCAGACATATTTTCCTTAAAAAAAATCCTTGGTTAAAGTCCTTTCCTCCGACCTCTTTCCTTATACATGTCCTTTCCTCTGGACAATTTTTCTTGATATCCTTGGTTATATGTCCTTTTCTCCAGACGTATATTCCTGATCTTCTTGGTTATAGTCCTTTCCTCCGACCTCTTTCCTTATACATATCCTTTCCTCCAGACAAGTTTTCTTGATATCCTTGGTTATATGTCCTTTCCTCCGGACGTATATTCTTGATCTTCTTGGTTAAAGTCCTTTCCTCCGGCCTCTTTCCTTATACATGTCCTTTCCTCCGGAAAAGTTTTCTTGATATCCTTGGTTATATGTCCTTTCCTCCGGACATATATTCCTGACATTCTTGGTTAGAGTCCTTTCCTCCGGCCTCTTTCCTTATACATGTCCTTTTCTCCGAACAAGTATTCTTGATATCCTTGGTTATATGTCCTTTCCTCCGGACGTATATTCCTGATATTCTTGGTTAGAGTCCTTTCCTTCGGCCTCTTTCCTTATACATGTCCTTTCCTCCGGATAAGTTTTCTTGATATCCTTGGTTATATGTCCTTTCCTCCGGATGTATATTCCTGATATTCTTGGTTAGAGTCCTTTCCTCCGGCCTCTTTCCTTATACATGTCCTTTCCTCCGGACAAGTTTTCTTGATATCCTTGGTTATATGTCCTTTCCTCCGGACGTATATTCCTGATATTCTTGGTTAGAGTCCATTCCTCCGGCCTCTTTCCTTATACATGTCCTTTCCTCCGGACAAGTTTTCTTGATATCCTTGGTTATATGTCCTTTCCTCCGGACGTATATTCCTGATATTCTTGGTTAGAGTGCTTTCCTCTGGCCACTTTCCTTATACATTTCCTTTCCTCCAGACATATTTTCTTGATATCCTCAGTTAGAGTCCTTTCCTCCGGTCTCTTTCCTATTATGTGTTTGCTACCAACCCCAGACATGTATTTTTGATATCTTTGTAACAGCTTTCTTCGGTTTGTCTCGTTCGTATGTATTCGCTACCGACCCCAGATATGTATCTTTGATACCTTTTTCGTATGTCTGCTACTGACTTCGGGAATATATCTTTTGATATATTTCTCACATTTGTTTGTTGCTAACTCCGAATAGATGCTCCTTGATAACCGAGTTCTCTTCTGTGTGTTCAACACTGGTCCGACATACATTTATCCCTGATAACCCCTTTAACCCAAAAAGCAAAAAATAGAAAATGCAGAAAACCAAAAATATAATAATTCCTGACTGGTTTCGGAGTGAAAATTTTCGGGTTCTTTTAAGTATTTAATCTTCTTCCACCTTGAAGGTTTGAAAGGCTGACGCTAATCTCACCTTTAGGTTTAAGACGATTAAATAGGGGCAGCTGTTGCACCCCAAAATTTCCCCTCCTAATTTATTTTATTTGGCTTAGACCTTCGCATTCATTCACATATATTTCATTAGGTTACTAACATAGCATGCACTGCATTCAATAAAGCGCTTGAGGTTCAAAGTTCAGTGGTCGTGCAATATTAGGGTTTTACGTTGGTTAAGGCGTACGTATCCAATAAAGGCGGATTTCTTCTTCAAGCGTTGAGCGGTGGAATTAGGGTTGTGTCGTGTGGTTACCTTGAACTTATTTTTTTCCTTAAAAGATAAGGCCATAAGGGTTTACTTCCTTATATGGAGTCAATGTCAGGGTTTTTTAACTACTGCGTTCAATTAAGGTTTCTTCTCAAAGGATCATGGTTTAGGGTTGCATCTAATGGTTATCTTGAGTCTCTCTCATTCATAATTAAGGACGCCCACCCATTACTTGTGTTACAAGTTCTGTCATCACTTCTTGGATTTTCTTCCGAAAGCTTGACTTTCATCTAAAGCATTCTCTTAAGTGATGAGCATTTGGTTCTAGCCAAAAGGGTGTGGGCTTTAGCATAGATACTTTTGTGAATCATCTGCTCCTATTTTATGGGATAAGGGTTTCGACAAGAGTATTGATTCCATCGAGGTTTTATTAAAAATATCTTTCAGAATCCAAAGGTACATTCGTTGTTGAAGCTCCCAGAGGTTGATTACGACATTGATACGGTGGAATCATCCATTCCTTACTTCATCAATTATATATTTGTGTATCATGATTCAAAGTTTCTTTTCTAGTTAACTATGGGTTTATGATTAAAGCATTCGGGAGTTGAGATTCAATTCTGAGTCTATAGGTTCATTGATCAAGCACTCCATTTGAAGTCAACTGAGATTCAACTTGTCATGAACGCTTGAGTTGCATTAAGGATTGACTTAAGATGAACATGGAATAGGAGTTTTTAATGTGATTCAAGGATAAATCATTTAACTTGCTTGAAGAACAAGATATATGCGAGAGATGTTACAAGACTTGTGGATAATTTTCCTGGTTTTCTTGTATTCATAATACAAGTGATTCATCAATTGGTTTTGCTTAGAATTTGGATTATATTTGAGATACAAAAAGAAGATTTTGAACTTGAGGTAAAAGAATGGATCGCGATTCATTCAAGATACATTTTGAGAATATGTAAGTATAAGATAATAAATTCAAAGACAAGTGAATTAATTAAAAGTCTTTGTTCTTCATTCAACCGTGGCTATTACAAAATCAAGAACTAGAACATATACACTTTCAACCATTCAAAGTTACATAAAAGTGACAATTTCAATCCAACTTATGAATATATTACATCAAAGGCCATAAACCAAAATTCAATTACATCCAAAAATCAATCATATCACCTGTGTCACATTTCAAAGAAAACTATAAAAATGTTGCAAGTTAATGAATGTCCTAATTCTATGAGATTCGTGTCAAACTCCATGCCTCCAAATTCAATGCATCTTGCTATGCTATGCTAAGTTTCAGCTTTGCACCATGGATCATTGGATCAAACTGTATAAACTGCGCTATAGCCCTGCTCATTCAATTCTACAGAATTAGTTAAAATTCCAACACAGACCCGCAACCTGCAATAAATAAAAATTAGACAAAATATTTTTCACTGCATAATTGAGGCAAAAACAAACAATTCAACAAATTGGAGCCTTGTTCTTGTTATTAAGATGCAACAGTTTTACTAAGTGTTGGTGAAGGCTGTAACAAAGATTCTACTAGTACTAATGCTGATTGAGTTTTATTCAATGGAATAGTTCCTATACTAAATTTCTTCAGTGCTATCTGGACTAGCTTCTGCCCTGTGTTAATGAGCTTCTCAAATTAAGTAACACTAATCATACCTAATGACTGTAGAAAATGTCAATTGTCGGAGGTCATCCTGGAGGCGTTCGGAAGGGACTTGTCATTGTCTCAGCTTTACTCGTTACAACATTGCTGCATTTCATTCTGAAATAAAACCGTCTTCGTCATTTTGCCTTATGGCTCTTCCATCAGTGGTCAATAACATACCAGAAATAATCAAACAGAAGGAACATCAGGAAAAAGATATAAAAGAAAATATCAGAAAGCAGAAAACAAGAAAAATAACTAAGAATAGCTGGCATCTCAGATATAGATCTAGCGGTTCAATCCATAATAGAACTGTCAAAAATCAGCGACTCAGATTCATTTGTCCCTAACTGAATTTTTCACACTCCAACAGTCTATATAAAAGGTATAACAGAAAATCTTGAGGGGATCGATTCATTCTTCATCACCCTGAAGAATTACCAAGAAATATTCTTCCCGCTTCTCTCACCTTCATGTTTATCTTCATTCTTCATTTCTACAGAAGGATCACCATGCAAAAATTCAGAAAATTTCTCTCGCATCCTTGAATCTGCTTCATCTTGCACGCACCCTACTCTGTAACTGAATTCTTCCGCAATCTCTCAGCATCAATCTTCAACTCATAAACTACATTGCACTCTTCTCGCCGCATTTGACAAACTATCATCATCAATTCTTCAAATTCTTTTCTATATTTCTCTGATTTCTATCTGAAATCTTTGCCAACCTTTCAATCTTCATCTTCAGCTACTTCAAGGTTTCGTCATTGTTCCACATCTTTGTCACCATTAAATCTCAATGACCTCAATCATCTCTACCGGTGATCTGCGAATGCATCACAGATTTGATTGTCATCATCCTATACGTTTGGTTCTCAGCATCACCAACGCGTCATTGCTTCTCTTAATCGCAACATCGATGATGAAAATGCAGGGTAGTTGAATGAAGAGGAATAGCTGGTCAGAGAAGACTGAAGTTTCATCGATGATTTAGATGGGATGGAAGGTTAAGTTGTGGTGAAATCGAGTTGAGATGAGTTGCCGGATTAAGACTGGCCTCATGAAATAGAGACGAAGAAGTTTGATGTGAGACAAATCGGAAGAAGGTTTCGGTATGTTGATAGGAGTTCGGTGCCGCTAGGTTGAGGAAGAAGAGAGGTTATTTCACGATGAGAGCCCAAAGGTCATCATCTCAACCTAATCCCAAACGCACTGTATAATCTTCCCTTTTGGTTTAATCATATATTTTTTTTAATTCTTAAATAATAAATGGAGGAGTATTGGATCATTCTGATGGTGATATTACAATGAAATTGTCCTGGGCCGGGAGGTTTTTTTCTTTTCGCTAAGCCCGTACTATCTTTTTGGGAAAGCCTGAAGCAATGTCAATAAAATAGACTTCTTGGACTCATGCAGACTGGGCCTAACGCCCTTCTTCATCAAACTCCTGGATTTCAGCCTGCACCCCCTTCTGACTAGAATGCTAATTTCTTTTTCTCATTAGTTTCCTTCCTATAATTTTTGGTGATTAAAACTAATAATAAAAACAATAAAAAATTTTAATTGTTTTTTTAGCAATATAATATAATTTCCCTAGTTTTTTTCTTCTTTTAGAATTTTGTTAGAATTTTCTATTATGGTTTATGTTTAAATAATCATTTTGTTTCCGATACTTCATGCTTCACCTTTTGCTTGTTGAGATTTGGAATCTTATGCAGGTTTATTGTGCAATATGCAGATGCACTAGTGATTTCGATTGTGATTTATTTTCACATCGATGATGCTTCGACACTTATTCCGAACCTTTGGTTTCTGACTCTTTTCATGGATTGGTGAAGCTTTCGCGAAGATCGTCGGGTTTCTTTGTTTTGATGCGCTTCTCTGCGGATTGATATCCGTTTGGTATTTTCCCTTGTTTATCTAATGTCGCATTTTACTGCTTTCTAGATATCATGAGAAGTAGGAAATAAAGAGCGTGCGCTCGAAGTCGCTGTTTAAAGACCTGTAGCAGGCATTCCGCGCTTCATTTTCTTTATATGTTGTGCTTGTGTTTGTTTACTTTCTTGTTGATCGATGAGTCACTCAATTTAGGAATTAAGATCACGACTTCTATCTCAGTGCATGCTCCCTATAGGATTTCATTGCTTTCCTTTATTTATTATTGATCGATGAGTCACTCAATTTAGAAATTGAGATCACGACTTCGCTCTCATTGCATGTTCCCTATAGGATAGTTTTGTTAAACTTTCTTTGGCATGCTAACCTAGATAAGATCTCTCTAGGTGTGCTCTCTGGAGCTTATTAGCTTGTTTGTTTGATTTCATCTTTGTGTACATGTTTGTAGATGACATACCCTCGGCATGTTCCCTTAGGAGCTCTCGATTCAACTATAGATGATGATTCGAGATAGACATAGTTTTAGGTGATAGACCCTTGGCATGCTCCTTTAGGACTTCTTGATTCATCTATAGATGATGATTTGAGATAGACATTAGGATTTTTATCCAAGCATGTCAACATAGGGTAGAGATTTCCCTTCAAAACTCAATCATAGGACCACCATTGTATGATAATATTAGGGATAGATCTAGGTTAGTTTCCCTTAGATGTTTTCTTTTCTTTTGCATCCTTGCATGTAAGACTAAAACTCTTTTTCTTGAAAAAAGCATAAAACATCTAACAATTTCCAAATAAATCTTTAAGGTAAAAGCTATCGACCAATGCAAACTTTTTTGCGCCTTTGGGATTTTCTTTCAAACCTTTTCCAAAAGAACATGTTAATTCACTTATGTGCTAACGCGTAAATCTCCAAAGGTCGAGTTGCGGCAGAAGGCGAAATTAATATTGTTCATTAAAAAAATACAAACCAACAAAAACATGTGATCTGAACTACGGCTACTCTGATTCCTTAAAAGGGATACATAAGCATTGGTGTAGGGCCCGAGAGAGCACAACTTTTATTTTCCCTACATTCTTTTCTCCTTTATTTTGCATGCATTCCTTGTACAGCTTATATATATATATATATATATATATATATATATATATATATATATATATATATATATATATATATATATATATATATATATATATATATATATATATATATATATATATATATATATATATATATATATATATATATATATATATATATATATATATATATATATATATATATATATATTCTTACACACCCATTAGATTAGAACAACAAGAGTGGATACCGTAGAATACTACGGCCGTGTGGGGTGCTAATACATTCCCCTCGCATAACAGACTCCCTTACCAGTATCTCTTGGTCGTTTGACCTTGATTTCACCCTTCCCAGGTTTACTCGATGTTTACCTTTCCCTTCCCGTGGGATAAAAAACGTTCAATGGCAACTTCATTGATTTCATTATCAGTTGATTGTTCAGCCGGTTGTTTCACATGCAACGAACCTTTTGTTTAACAGGAGGACTGTCCTCTCTTGTCGGAAGACGATGAACTACGATGTCAGTATCCAACCCGGCATATCTTCATAAGACCAAGCAAATAATTCTACGTAATCATGAAACATCTGAACCAACTTGCTCTTAACGCTGCTTTCCAAGTTAGCGCCGATCCTGATTTCCTTCTTATCAGACTCAATACCCAAGTTGATAACTTCAACTGACTCTTCGTGCGGTTGAATAGATTTTTTCTCTTGTAACAGAAGTCTGGCTAGCTCTCCCGGTATGTCATAATCTTCCTCACCTTCGTCTTCGGCTAGGTTGATAGGACATTCAAAGTCATAGTCGGAAATAGTAGAGTCATTGGCAATAGGATCCAGAGTGGATGTGGACCTTCAAGAGTGTGTGTGTGTGCATGTAAGATACATGGCTATTTTTGAAAATGTATTTGAAAGAAAGGAAAGACAATGAACACAAATATTTGAATGCAAAAGAGTCCAATGTACTGAATGATCATATGATTAGATGAATATAAATAAAACCCTTGACAAATGGACCAAAGTGCCCCAGGCCAGGCACATGGCTTAAAAGTCATTGTTTGAATATTACAGACAACAAATTCTTAAACTGAAAGAAAATAAAAAACAAGTAGATTACTCCTCAATGAAGGATACTGGTACAAAGTCCTTTGTATGCCAATTCTTCAACTCCGTAGTGGTTGGATACACCCATTCTTCAAATACCGCTTCTTTATCAGAATCACCCATGGCATTGACTGCATGGCTTCCAATGCGGAGAGGTGGCTTTCCAGTACGAGCACGCCTTACTTCCTTCTGATATTGGACGGTGAAGCCCAAACCAAATTTTTTTCCTTAAAAGGGATATTGAGGAGTTGCCCCCAAGTATGGCAGTTTCCTTCTTCAATTGCCGCACGGGCATCCTTGACTGAAACCATCTTTGGCGTGGCCTTGAAAGTTTTGGACCCATCAGAAGAACATTTAGTAGAAGCAATAATCGGCGGTACAACCTCAAAGGCTTGACATGGAGTTTCAATGAATTCTCTTTCCATCTCTACGTACTTGAAAGAGTTAAGGTGGCTCACCATAAACTCTTCTTACCCATAGACGGTGACTATCCTGCCTTTGACTGGATATTTGAGTTTCTAATGGAGGGTTGAGGTCACTGCCTCAGCTTTATGAATCCACGGGTTACCTAACAGACAAGAATAAGCAGGGAGAATATCCATAATATAGAAGGTGGAGTTGAAGATTTAGGAGCCCACTTTGATTGGAAGATCTACTTCCCCATGAACAGTCCTCTTTGATCCATCAAACGCCCTTATGAAGATATCACGTGGCTTCAAGATTAAATCTTCACAGTCAAGACGGTCCATTCCCCCTTGGGTAATACATTCAGAGAAGAACCAGTGTCGACTAGCACATGTGCTAAGGTAGTCCCTTTGCACTTGATAGAAACATGTAAAGCTTTGTTGTGATTCTTCCTGAGAGGTGTTAAGTCAGCATCTGAAAACCCCAAGCCATTATCAGCTCTCAGGCTAGCCACGCAATTCTCAAATTGTTCTGTTGTTGTCTCATGGGGGACATGAGCTTTTTTCAGGAACTTGATTAATGTCCGAGCATGGGCATCCGAACAAAGAAGCAATGACAACATTGAAATCTTAGAAGGGGTTTGCCCCAACTGTTCTACAATTTTGAATTCGCTTCTTTTTATGATCTTTAAAATCTCGTCCATCTCGCGAGCGGAGGGTTATTCATTAATTATGTCCTTGGAGGGTACTTTAATCACGTCAGGCTCAACAACCTTCCCTTTCCCTCTGGTATCGGTATTCGGCTTGGCAGCAGTAATGCGGATGGGTGTCTTTGTAATAACGGGTGGTGAGATATTGGGTGAGAATATTCTCCCAGTTGTAGTTACTTTGCTTGATCCAGCTATGTTTCCAATATCGTCGTCTTTTTCTTCTCCGATTTAGGCATCTTGTTTAATCCCATGATAGAATACCTCATCACCGTAATTCCATGGTACCGCTTTGTTTGAAGAGTAAGGAATTGGTCCGAGATTGGTAATTATTAGTGGAGCAATGGTAGGTTCATTTGAAATCCTAATAGGACCTTTGGAGGTGATCCTAATAGGCTTGTTGGAGATGGTAATAATGGGGAGGTCTTCACATTTTTTAACCAAACTCTTGGCAGGCGGAGTCTTTTCAAACAAAAATTCGTGGCTATCCATCATGCGTTGTATGCCTTTCTTCAGCCTTTCACATCCATTAGGTTGTCTTGTACAACATACACAGTCTTCTTCACAGCCAGGGAAGATCCCAGTTTTCAATAGATTGTTCTTCATTACATTCAGCGGAGTAGTCAATTCTTCAATAGAGGTAACAAAAATTGTATCTTCAACAACATTAACACCTTTATCATGCTTCAGCATTGGAGAGGTAATTACGTTCGATGTTGGAGGAGGATCAAACTCAATAGTCTTATTGTCAATTAAATCTTGGATCTTGTTCTTCAAGGCCTAGCACTGGTAAGTCTCGTGTCCGAGGCTATTTGAATGGTAAGCACACTTAGTGTTCGGATTATACTTTGGTGACGAGGTGTCAGGGTTGGCGGGAGGATCGCACAATGTCACTAAATTAGCCTTGAGCAAATGTTAAAGGGCTGGAGACAGTGACATGCCTAACCTTGTAAATTGTCTTCTTGGAGTTTCAAAACATTGATGATTTGCAGATGGTCTTGGAGTAGGAGTTGGATTGGAGATTCAAACTGCATTGACAGACAAACAATCATTCTTCTTGGTATGGGCCCTTTCCCCATACACAACATTGACCTCCTTCTTCGCAGCAAAAGGTTTCTTGATAGGATTGGGAGTGGAGTTAGATGCCACAAATATCTTCCCACTTTTAATGCCACTTTCAACTCTTTCACCAGTTAAGATTAATTCGGTGAAACCAGAAGAAGAGCAGCCAACTAACAGATTTAAGAAAGGACCAGATAAAATGCCCATGAACATGTCGATATGTTCTGTATCGTTCAAGGGAGGTTGGACCCTACTAGCAAGGTCTCTCCACTTTTGCGCATATTCCTTAAATCCTTCATTATTTCCCATGGTCATATCTTGCAATTGAACCCTCGTTGGCGCCAAGTCGGCGTTGTACTGATACTGATGGTAGAAGGCAGTAGCTAAATCCTCCCAAGTGTTTATACGAGAACCATCTAACTTATAAAACCATTCAAGTTGTGGTCCAGCCAAGCTTTCTTGGAAAAAGTGAACCCATAGCTTCTTATCGGCAGTGTGCGACTGTATCTTGCACACATACGACTTTAAATGGAGTTTTGGACAAGAAACCCCATCGTACTTTGCAAAGATTGGTATTTTGAATTTGTGGGGAATGACTACCCCAGAGATCAAACCCAAATCATTAAAATCTAAACCAGGAACGGCTTGGATTTCAACAACTATCAATCTGTCTTTTAATTGCTTGTATTTGATATCAGCGGGGGGTATTGCCCGTTGAAATAACCATCATCGGATGCTTGATCGTTGATACAGTCAACCTGAGTACTCTTGACCTCATCAATCTGGTTTTCGTCCTCTTCAGATGAATCTTCTTCCACTGGGATCTGACGGATTGTCTCCTTGAACCTTCTACCCATGTTGAGTAGAGCTTTCTTCTTTGGCTTCTTCTTAACGGCCAACAAAGCCATCATATCTTGCTGCCCCTTGGCTAGGGCTAGTAGAGTTTCCTGAAACTGAGAATTCTGGGTTTGGAGATCCTTCACATTTTGCTCTAGATCCATCTTGCTGAAATAAATAGCAGAAAGATAAGGAAACCTGTTATGCAAAAACCTGTCATGTTATGATGCATGGAAAATGTATATGCAAATGATTTGAAGGATTGATGAAATTGAAATTTGTATGGACAAAAGAATGTGCAAACGTTAATTTTCATTAGTCAAAACAAAAAGGATTACATTATGCCCCTTGGGCTTACAAAAAAGCTTTCTAAGATAAAAAACTGAACGCATCCTCTTTGGAACGAGATAAGCCTTCACATTTTTATCTTCTTGTAGTTGCTTCGTAAGCTCCAAGACCTTCTTCTCACTAGCATAGAACTGAGCCTCGAAAGTATCTCGTTCTTCCTTCAGCTGGATCCAACCCTTTTGTAAGTCTTCGAGAGAGGTAGGCATGTCAGGATGGAGGATAGTGTAGAGAACACCTCCTTCGACCACAGGCTCCACGATGACTGGTAAAATGGAAGGATAAGGCATCATAAGTTTCTGAGCACGGGCCCGTACCTATTTAAGGTAAGGCTTGAGGGGAATGGAATTCTTGTGTCCTACCGTCTTGCTATCCACTTTGTTCAACATTCTCCAAGCTCGGATAAACCTCTGGCGGTAACCTTGATCATCATTCTCGTAGTCAAATACCAAACCTTAAATAAGCATCTCGCGTGGACCATCCCTTCGAGCGTAACCAAACTATCGTAGGGCTAAGCAGGGGTTGTAAGTGATACCTCCTCTAATGCCAAGCAAAGGGACATTAGGAAACTCTCCACAATGGTCGACGATAGTACCATTCTCCAAAGAGCGGGAACACATTTGAATATCTGAATGTCTGAATGTCATCAACCTTTGTAAGCACTTTGAACCTTGCTCATTCTTCAATACAGATTGGGGAAGGTGCGAAATAAACCATCTTTCCAAGATAGGAGTACAACACATAAGGATACCTCTTTTACTCATAGTGTGAGTGTGAAAGGAATGTAGGATGTCCCCTAGAAAAGTAGGCACCGGTTTACGAGACATGAAGATTTGACGGCGTTCACATCTATGATTTGGTCAGGATTTGGAAACAAAACCATCCCATAGATGAGGAGAGTCACAATTTCCTCAAAGGCTTGAAAATCCAAGGAGTTCCAACAGTTTTGGGCTTTCTCAAACAAGAACTTTGCTAGGAAACCTTTGACACCACTCCTTGTTTCCCAATTAGTTGTGATATCATATGGTGTAGAGGATCAAAGAACTAAAAGAGCACCTTCATCATGTCTTCATCAGTGTTGGAGGTAACCAAGTTTAGCAGGCGACCATGTCTTTCGGTAAATGGAGAATTTCCAGGAATCCTTGATGCTATCTCTTTGAGTTGAGGAAGGATCCTTACAAGATTGACTTGAATGGTTTTCCTGCGAATAGAATCCATGTCCTACAAAACAGAACAAAGATAAATCCCAAAAATCCTTGAAATGGTTAGTGAGTACGAGTATGATGTTATGATGTTTATGATGTTATGTACAAGTAAACATATACAAACAAAGCAAACAAGTCCTTAGGTTTAGGCTTGCATGGAGTCTCATAGGTAAGTACCCTCTTGAAGTTTAGTTGGCTCAAACCTGTCCTAGTAATAGTAACCGGGTTCTAAGGAGCTCAATATCACTGGTTTGTTTCTTTGATCATTGTTTCAGCATAAGCCTCTTAAATGGCGACCATAATATCCCAAAAAACCAAACCTCAATGAGTGTAGTATCGAGTATCTACCAACTTCGTACTGTACCAAAACTTGTCATCTCACTACGTCCTAAAGGCCAAGCTGGTTAAGTAAAGGTTCTAAAAGTTCATTAGTGCTTCATGACATCACTCAGCGGCCCCGTATTCTCCTTGACTACTCAAGGGCTACCGGTACCCACAAATATGTCGCACTAACGTAGTTATTGCTTAGACTGTGACGGTATACCCCACACAGTTTCCATAATGTATTGCTACTTACCTATAAGGTATCCCAAATTCGACCGGAGGATTCAAACCCAAACAAAGAACCAACATGTAAAGCATATAAGTCAAACAATGAAAGCAAGTAAATGTGATATAACCCTAAGGTAACCCCACTTTTAGAAATTTCCACAGCAGAGTCACCAGTTCTGTAATGCGGTGGGAGAACTGACTTGGGTATTTTGCGTTTTATCACAAATGTTGCGGTTAGCAAGAGTTGCCACCGACTTTTCTTTTATCCAAAAGGAAAGGTGAAAAAGCACAGGAAATACCTTTGAGATTATTTGAGTTCGGGGGGTAGATTATGAAAAGGGAAGGTATTAGCACCCTTTTCATCCATGGTCTTCCATGGACTCTTAGTTACTTGCTAGATCACTTACTTTTGCTTGAAATTATGCTTTGTGTGGTTTTGGAAAGTATTTTGAAAAGGTGCCATCGTTTAGGCAAACTTTGTAATGATTCTCGTTCGTAAGAATGTATACAAAGTATTGATCTTTTGAAAATGTTTTCAAGTTTGAAAGATGTTTTTGAAAGTGTTGGTGTTTGTTTTGAAAATAGCAAGGATGTTTTGTTTTGAAAGTGACCAAGTAACTAGGAACATTCTACCTACTCAAAAGTCTTTCATATTCATTTCCTTTCTCCTTTGACATTGTTATCTTACCATTGATTTGGTAAATAACCCTATATTTGGATGTAAACGGGACAGGCGTGAGTCATCGTATAACCATGATTAGCAATGTTGCAAGGTATCTTAGCATTTTTCTTTAGAGACTAAGATCATTTTGAAAGGCAACTTTTGATAGCCTCATCGAGGGACTATGATCTTGTATTTTGCTTGTTTTTGCTAAGATACCTTACATGCATAACATGGCCATTTTGTAAGGCAACCAAGTGGATTTTATCCTAGGGGCGCTTGTATGCATGTTGGCTCCTAAATTCGACACCCACGTTCTATTATCATATAGATCATTAATTATGAGTTAGAAGAGTTTCCTACACAAGAAGGCTTCGATCAGCTGATCACATCGAAGGCTTATCAAAGAATGACAAGATACTTAGAGAAATTTCACTAAGTTGGAATCAGGTTGTTTTCAACATCGAAGGAGCAACCTTTCGACCAAGGTCCCTGATGCCCAAGATCGAACAGTTTGAATTTCGAATTGTTGGAGGGAAAACGGTTCCCAGCAGTTACCAAGCGCAACGTGGCGTGGAAGTAGGCGTCGAGGGTTGTGAACGTGCCATGTGGCGTCACAACAAAGCGATGTAACTGCCCAGCAATTACTTAGGATTTTTAGTATAAATACTAAGTGTTCACGTAGTTATTAAGTGTGTTCATCATTGTATACAACTCACTCATTTAGATTCAAGTACCCAGCGTGAGAGAAAGAATCATTGAGAATGTATGTGTGAAACACCATTTACCTTAATCGAAATCTTTTACATTCAAGCAATTTATCGCTTTCACTTATTCATCTCAGTCGAAGTCATTTATTTAACAAGCCTTTAATGCTTTTATTTACTTTATCAAGCTTTTCTCCATGCAATTTACTTAAAGTGTCTCTACCTTACTTGCGTTAATCACCATTAGGATTAGTCGAAACTCTCTATTTTAAAGCATTTAAACGATAAAAATCAACCATGTCTTAGGATCAATCTGATCGATCCTGCGAGTCACCAAATAAGTTACCTTTTGGAAGATCAGCGGTTGTTTACCATTTTTCACGGTAAACAAATTGGCACACCCGGTGGGACCTTGTGTTGATTTTACGAGTTTAATCGTTTTTTATAAAATATACTCCTTTTTCGAGAGTATTGCATGTTTTTGAGAAGTGGTAGAATATACACCAACGAAACCAATACTAGGAGAAGAAGTAGAGAGATGGCGAATCCGCCAAACAATGGAGAAAACCCACAAACAAACGTGGGAGCGACGGTTATCCCAACCATAAGCGAAGTGGTAACCGCTGGTTCAACGCTAACAGTAACGGTTACACAAACGGGGCCAATACCTTCATTTACAGGCCCCAGAATGCCTTTGGGAACTCCCCCACCAAGGGGAAACCAAGGAACCAGACCATATGTTCCCCCAGGTTTTTCGACAGTCTGGTTAAATCGAGAACCACCCTACCGCATGCCAACTTCTGAATTGACTAGCCTGACGAACGCTACGTCCACCTTTTCAGAACCTTTAGTGAGCGCCTCTTCGCCACTCCAAGGCTCTGGAGTTGGTATGGCGAACATGGGTAGGAACCAACTCTTAGGAGGAACGTCCCACGTAATGCCTGGCCTTATGAATGCCTCGACAGCAGTCTTGAGGCAGCAAATGGATGAAAGCAACCACGACATGGTTCAAATGTTGGCGCAAACTTTAAGTACAATGCTAAATCCTCTAATACAGAATACCACCCAGTCGAACCGGCAAATGACAGCGCAAATGTCGCGTCTGGCTGACTTTTTTGGGGTACGCCAACCCATTCGACAGCCCCAAAGGGCACAGATAAGGGGAAACCAAGGCATACTTCTAGAGGAAGAAACCACTATTAACCAAGTCCAGCAGCCTGTCAAAGAGAACCTTAGGGTACAAATGGAACAACCCGGGGTTGAAGAGCCGAGAGTCGTAGCCCCGGAAATAAGGATGGTTAATAGAAACCAAAACGCTTACGAAGTAGTTCAGCAAATCCAATACCAGAATGTTGGTTTGGAGAATAACTTGACAGCCATGATTGAAAGAATCATGATGCAAAACGGGATGAATACGGGCTTCCGTAGTCCCAACTTCACATCCCCGCTGTCGGAATATGTGTTACAAACGGACTTGCCTCCTAGATGCAAAGTCCCTAAGTTCACTATGTTTTCCGGGGACACGACAAAATCCACTGTCGAACATGTGGAAAGATATTTAATCGAAGCGGGATCTCAAACAATGAGAACCTAAGGATTAAGTATTTCCCAAGTTCCCTAACAAAGAATGCGTTTACTTGGTTCACAACTCTCCCCCCCAATTCGATCCACCATTGGACCCAGTTGGAGAGATTGTTCCATGAGCAATTCTACATGGGACAAACCAAGATAAGCTTTAAAGAGTTGGATAGTGTAAAGAGGAGATTCACTGAGCCTATAGACGAATACCTAAATAGGTTTAGATTGCTCAAGGCAATATGCTTTACGCAAGTTCCAGAGCACGAGTTAGTCGAAATAGCCGCCGGAGGTCTAGATTACTCCATTAGGAAGAAATTAGACACTCAGTACCTGAGGGACATGGCCCAATTGGCCGATAGGGTTCGACAGGTAGAACGCCTTAAAGCTGAAAAAGCTAGGGCGACGAAAACTCATAAAAGAGAAAAGATAGCATATGTCGAAATGGACGATGAAGATCCAGAAACATTCGACGAACTTATGGCCGTCGAGGAGAGTAAGGTCGATTTAGCTGAGTTAAAACGAGGGCCACCATACTCTTGCAAATTACTAGTCCCCTCAAGTGGAAAAAACCCCACTGAGTCTGAAAAGGCCAGTGATAGGTTCCCTAAGAAGACTTACAGTTTCGATATTACGAAATGTGATGAAATTTTTGATTTACTTGTAAAAGATGGCGAAATGATAATACCCCCAGGGGTAAAAGTGCCTCCTTTTGATCAAAGAAAGAAAAGAGGCTATTGTAAATATCATAACTTTCTGGGCCATAAAACATCTCAATGTTTTCTTTTCAGGGATCTCGTGCAAAATGCTATCAAAGAAGGGAGGCTGAAGTTCGCTGACAAGGCCCCCGTAAATGTGGATTCGAGCCGTTTGCAGGCGGAAGCCCACTATGCTGAACCCTCAGGGGTAAATGTGATCGAAGCTTCCAGGAGTCAAGTGAAAAGGCCAGGGATAACTATGGTCGAAGTCACCAAAGATCATATCAATATGCCAATATTTGGCAGTTTTTCTGGGAACCTTTCTAGAAAAACAATCGAAGCAGTCCAAAAGGCCGTTGAGGGTCCAAAACTGGAAACAGGTGGAGTCTCAAAATGTGGAACTAAACCCACTTCCTACTTGGCTGCGGTGCAAGGCCAAACAAAAGACCTGGAGGCTCAAATGAAGCAAATGACTCTTGCTACTAAAGACAACATGAATGTCAACATGGTCGAAATCTTTGAATCAAAAGTTTCAGAGGAAGCCATCAGGAAACAGCAAGCAAACAGAACAGCGTTCCCCCAAGAGAACGAAAATCTGGCAGAATTCTTGCAACGATGCCAGAAGAAAAAATCAGAAGTAATGTTGTGTCCTCGATGCAGCTCTATTTTTGACAAGAAAGCTGCTGAACATATCGAAGGTGTGAGAGCAACAAACAAAAAATGGAGCAGAAATGCCCAAACAAATGCATGCTCTGATGTTCGACACGATCCTAGAAGAACCTATCAAAAGGGTTCAAGTCAGGAAAGGAGGCCACTAACTTTCAGGCCTCCAACCAATGTGCCAGTCGATACATGGCTCAAAACATCGAGTCGAAAGAGACCCAACGAAGAAAGGTGGCATTCCTTTGAAGTGCCAAAAGGTTCATCTTTGACACTCAAGAAAGAACCTCATGTAGGTGCCACCAAAGTTGCTCAAGTATCGAGTAACTACAAGGGAAAGAACCCAATGTCTCGATCCCAGTGGAGAAGGTACCAAAGGCGGCGCAAGGCTGAGAGAGAGGCTGCCAACGAACCAAAACCAGAGTCGAGCTCAAATGTCCCCCAGCGAAAGCAAAGAAAGCCTTTGGAGAGGGAACCAGTGGCCAATAGATTGGTATGGCCTGATCAAGACGAAGCTGGTGACGAAGATAGCTCCGAGTCCGACGACACATTAGACATCATGATAAATATAGTTTCGGTCTTGCCAAGAGAATTCAACTGTCAAATGGAAGTCGAAGCAAACGACTGGGAAGTCGAACAAGAGATGGCCAAGCATAGGCCAGTATGCTACTTTGTCATGGGTAATTGCTGCACTGAAGAGCAAAATGGTTTCTTCGAACCACCAACTGAGGCGATGAAAATTCACCTCAAGCCTTTATTCATAAGGGCAAAGCTCGAAGAGGCCACTGTAAACAAAATCTTAGTGGAATGTGGGGCGACTATTAACATAATTCAACACTTCATGCTAAGAAAAGTAGGCAAGAATGAGGAAGACATTAAGCCTCATAATATGGTCCTATGCAACTACGAAGGCGGAATAGGGACCACCATGGGTGTGATTCAACTAGACCTCAAAGTGGGATCCATCCTTCGACCAACCATGTTCATGGTCATATCAGCTAAACCAAATTACAACCTACTGTTAGGCCGAGAATGGATACATGGTGTCGGAGCAGTACCATCGTCGATGCACCAAAGGGTGATATTATGGCGTCCCGATGGGATTGCCGAGAATATAGAAGCAAATCATAGCTACTACTTAGGCGAAGTTAATCACCTAGGGAGAGCTGACTTCGACAAAAATTTGGCTCACATTGGGCCATGTCCAGCACCTGACTTCGCATGGCGCCAGCGCCAAATGCTTTTTGTTCCTTGTACCTGCATCCTGATCATGGGTTTCAATGGGATAAAGAAGACTTGTCTCACATTGAATTCAGTGGGCTAACAGACATCCAGCCAACTGGTTGGGGAAGCGAATTCAGTGATAATGACTGAGTCGCAAGCATTACAGCGAATTTCGGCTTACGTAGCCGAAACAAGAATGATAGCGGCTCCCGAAGCCGAAGTAAAATATATGGCCACCAAGGCCAATGACCAAGTACTACCTTCTGCAGGTCCTGGAAAAGATTTCGACCCAGAGCCACCAGATATATGTCCTGGAAAAGATTTCGACCCAGAACCTCCCGATATCTCGACAGAAGGAATGCAGGAACAGAGGCTCGACGCCATCTACGATGATGAGCCTTTGGGTTTCGAAAAGGACCCCCTGGCGAAAAACATCAAAATGTTAGCACATGATCCTTTAGAAGAAATCGACTTGGGCGAAGGGTTAGATAAAAGACCCACTTACATCAGTGCCAAAATAGACCCAGAGCTCAGGGTCGAAGTGATCCAATTACTGAAGGAGTTCAAGGACTGCTTTGCATGGGATTACGAAGAGATTCCTGGTCTCGACAGAAGATTGGTAGAACTTCAGTTGCCAATCAAACCTGGGAAAAAGCCTATCAAACAAACTCCAAGACGCTTCGCTCCAGAAATACTGTCGAAGATCAAAATGGAAGTCGAAAGACTGCTGAAGTGCAAATTCATACGAACTACGAGGTACGTCGAATGGATTGCAAACATTGTGCCATTTATTAAGAAAAATGGTACATTGACGGTGTGCATAGATTTCAGAGATCTGAATGCTGCAACACCCAAAGACGAATATCCCATGCCTGTGGCGGAAATGCTTGTCGACTTTGCCGCTGGCCATGAGTACCTGAGCATGTTCAATGGTTACTCAAGATACAATCAAATTTTCATTGCTGAAGAAGATGTGTCGAAAACAGCTTTTCGATGCCCTGGGGCCTTAGGCACTTATGAATGGGTAGTAATACCTTTCGGCCTAAAAAACGCTGGGGCAACATATCAGCGAGCAATGAACTCTATCTTCCATGATTTTATTAACAATTTCATGCAAGTATATATTGACGATATTGTTGTAAAATCTGTTTCCAGGAAGAACCATATAGACCACCTTCGACAATCATTCGAAAGAATGAGAAAGCATGGTCTGAAGATGAACCCTTTGAAGTGTGCGTTCTGTGTGAAAGCTGGAGATTTCTTAGGCTTCGTCGTCCACAAGAAAGGAATCGAAATCAACCAGAACAAGACGAAGGCAATCTTGGAAGCGAAAGCGCCCACGAACAAGAAGGAACTGCAATCCCTGCTGGGCAAGATAAACTTCTTAAGGAGATTTATATCTAACCTAAGTGAAAAAGCGCAAGCCTTCTCACCCTTACTTCGATTGAATAAGGAAGGGTTTGAGTGGGGGCAAGAGCAACAAGAAGCCTTCGACAAGATCAAAGGGTACCTCATCAAGACACCTATTTTGGTGCCTCCTTGTAGAAATAGGAGTATGAGATTGTACATAGCTGCATCCGACAAAACTTTGGAAAGCATGTTAGCCCAAGAGGATGAAAATGGAGTCGAAAGACCCATTTACTACCTTAGCAGAGTTTTGAACGATGCAGAAACTAGATATAGCGAAGCTGAAAAATTATGTCTATGTCTTTATTTCTATTGTACAAAGCTCAAACAATATATAAAACCAGTTGATGTGTATGTTTCGTCCCATTGTGATGCTTTCAAATACATGTTGTCGAAACCCATCTTGCACAGTCGAATTGGCAAGTGGGCGCTAGCATTAACTGAGCATTCGTTAACCTTTATGCCTATCAAGGCAGTAATAGTTGACCACTCAATTCAGGTATAAAATATAAATTACTACGAGTCAATAAGGCGAAAAGGCACGCATTGGCGCTGTAACCGTTCTGAAAAACGGAAACGTTGCAGCATGCTTCCTCGATTTTAGAGAATGGTCATGATGACAGCGTATGAAAGGCCATCGTGCGTGCGAAGTGCCTTACTAAAGAGACATCTTGGGAAAAGTTGAAATGATGATTTTTTGAGATTGTCAGATGGTTGGTAGGAGACGAAAAGCGCACAAACTAATTTGTGGCTGAGAGTGAAGGACAGGTGTCGAATGGAATATCAAAGAATGCCTCTTTCTTCTAAGCGTCGAAATAAGACATTCTTGGGGGGCAATTTGTTGGCTCCTAAATTCGACACCCACGTTCTATTATCATATAGATCATTAATTATGAGTTAGAAGAGTTTCCTACACAAGAAGGCTTCAATCAGATGATCACATCGAAGGCTTATCAAAGAATGACAAGATACTTAGAGAAATTTCTCTAAGTTGGAATCAGGTTGTTTTCAACGTCGAAGGAGGAACCTTTCGACCAAGGTCCCTGATGCCCAAGATCGAACGGTTTGAATTTCAAATTGTTGGAGGGAAAACGGTTCCCAGCAGTTACCAAGCGCAACGTGGCGTGGAAGTAGGCGTCGAGGGTTGTGAACGTGCCATGTGGCGTCACAACAAAGCGATGTAACTGCCCAACAGTTACTTAGGATTTTTAGTATAAATACTAAGTGTTCACGTAGTTATTAAGTGTGTTCATCATTGTATACAACTCACTCATTTAGATTCAAGTACCCAGCGTGAGAGAAAGAATCATTGAGAATGTATGTGTGAAACACCATTTACCTTAATCGAAATCTTTTACATTCAAGCAATTTATCACTTTCACTTATTTATCTCAGTCGAAGTCATTTATTTAACAAGCCTTTAATGCTTTTATTTACTTTATCAAGCTTTTCTCCATGCAATTTACTTAAAGTGTCTCTACCTTACTTGTGTTAATCACCATTAGGATTAGTCGAAACTCTCTATTTTAAAGCATTTAAACGAAAAAAATCAGCCATGTCTTAGGATCAATCTGATCGATCCTGCGAGTCACCAAATAAGTTACCTTTTGGAAGATCAGCGATTGTTTACCATTTTTCACGGTAAACAATGCAAGTGTGTTGATTTTCATGCTTTGTTTAGTCTTTGATTAGGGCTTGCTACTTGATTGATTTTAGTCTTTCCGTACAAACCCTAATTACTAGCATTTGTATATAAAGCGATAAATTGCGGAATTTAAAATTACTACGCTATTACAATACTTGTGGGAGGGGGTGTACAAATTACAAATGGGGATTACTAGAAAATAAACCTAATTATCTATTACAACCATATTGAATTTGGATAAATAATGTACAAAAATGAATAAATATACAAGAATGTAAAATGGAAAGAAAATGGACATTTATTTGGATTTTTTAGGAAAAAGGGTTATGTTTTAACCTAATTAAAAGAAAAATAATTAATTAAATTAGTAAAAAGTAAACCTAAATTTACTAGGAAAAGAATTTAAATAAAACCCTAATCTAAATATTAATTGAATAAAAAGAAATTAAGTTTGTAAGAGAAATATTTTTTGGTATTTTTGTCTTAAAAATAATTTATAGTATTATAAAATATTTTTGGTCTTTTTGGTTTGAAAATAATATATTTTAATTGTGTAAAAGAAAATAGCTAAAACCCTAGTTTTTTAATTAAGTTTACAAATCAATTAGTAAAATAAATAAAGTATAATCAAGTAAAATAACTTTTTATTGTAAAAATAAATAAATTATATCAAAATATAAATCTAATATTTTTTTTATATTTTTTCTGATTTTTTAATATTAAGTAAATATTTAAGAAAACAAATAAATAAAAAATGAGAAAAAGAAAATAAAATGGGCCAGGTGTGAATAGTGAGCAGGGGGAGTCAGAATGTAGCAAAAATACAAAGCCCAAAGGGGGAGGCCCAGCGCTGCAAACAAGTGTCAAAAAAATGAGAAAATGTGAGAAAATAAGCAAAAGGGTACCACTGGGGCTCTAACCCAGGTCTCATAGGTTAACAGGCGCGCGCTTTACCAATGGGGTGGCTATACATCCGTTCATATAAACAAAATAATAAATATATATTAGAAATCAAGTCCATTGCCTGAACTTCATCTTCAACCTCACGCTCAACCAGAGTACCTGCATCTTGCTCATCTCTCATTCATTTGCAAAAATATAAACATGAATCTTGTGGAAAATTTCCTCACGATTTCAGAAATGCAAAGCAATAAAATTATAGATCAAAGACAAACATGAATTTTAATGGCCCTAATCTGAACCTAAAAATTTTAGAAACTTCAATCTTAAAATTCTCTAAGCTCAAGCAATATAAATTAAAACTATGGACATGGTTAGCTTTAGAGCAATGATATCTACATTTCTCATTCACAAATAAACCATTAATGATGCTTGTATGAAGAGTTTAAAGTTGAGATAACTTACCTCAAAACTGGAAATCGTGTTCTGCAAATGAGCATTCCTCAAGGTGTTGTGATGATCAGAATAGCTCCACTGAGGTCCAAGGAAGCTAATGCAATGATTAACTAGGTTGGAGAGTGGCTGAAATGGTCTGGAGAAGTCCACTTGCAGTGCTCTGTTTTTGGACTTGGAAATGGAGGAAGATGGTGTTACAGAACTGTAACAGGTTAAGGGATGACTTCTAAATTATGTTTAGAAACTTTTGGAAGCAGGAAGCCAAGAAACGCACGAGTAGTTTTTGGTTTTGGGATTCTTGGCCAGAATCTGCAACAATGGAAATGTGAGATGAAAATCTATGTTTTTGGTGTTTTCAGGGCTCAAGCATGCGTGGGATTTATGGCAAATAACTTGTGTATGTATAAGCAAAAGGTCTTAGTTCTTGAGAGAGTCAGAAGTACACGTTATAGGCCGATTGCTATGTTACTTGATTTTAAAGAAAAGTGAGAAAACAAGTTTCAATGTATGGTACAAGCTTGGCCTGGGTGATTGTAAGTGTTTAGACAAGCTTCTCTTGAGTTATGGGACATGTATAATCAGAAGAAGGCAATTGCAAGGCTCAAGAACAAGTTTTGTGTAAAAAGCTACTTTATCAAAATGACATTGTGCACTTTCTTCCCAAAATGGATATAAAGTATGGCCTTGCATTGAATGATTGAATTGAGACCTCTAACAGCTGCGCAAGCAATTAATTATGGAGTGCCTAACAAGTTTGAGGCCTGTAAAGTAGAGATTATGCAACATAGGTTTGAAGTTTGAATCTCGTTCATCACAAAATGACTTGTAATTCAAGTGTGAAAACCCTAACTTCATCTTTTCGATTCTCCCTACTCAAGAATTATCTCAAGGAGTTCTTTGAAATTTTGGAGAGCTTGTAATGTTCTCTACAAACCCCCTTTGAATCAATTTTGAAAATTCCCCTTGGAACTATATGAAAAAGTGCCATGAAGTTAGGTCAAAATCCTGACCAAAACTAGGGCAAAATTTCACTAAGTGTCCAATTTCAAAATCATGACTTTAGGAAATAATAACTTGATATCCAAGAATTTTTAGAAGAAGTTGTGTAAAGAAATGTTGTATATATCATGGAGATATACAACTTTCATGTTGAGAGTTTCTTCTGAATCCTCTTGCATCATGGTGAAAAATTGGCCTAAAGTTATGAAAAAACATGAAGTTTTAAACACTTAGAAAACTTTCTAAGTTATAAAACTTTGACTTTTCAAAATGAAATCTTGAATTTTTGATTTCTTGATGAATAAGTTTCATATTTTGACATGTTTTTATTAATTGTAATATTTCACATTGAATTTTGACAAAAAGTCAAAGTTTGACTTTTCAGTGTACAATTTACTTTTGATCAGTTGATTGGAAATTCACTATCAATCCAATTGATCTTGAGCAATGTTTTAGGTTATGACATTAGGTAAAAATTATTAAATTGAACTCTTGGAATCATGCTTCAAACCAATTGACCATTTGCTAGGTCAAAAATCATAAATTGCCCTCTTTCAGTCAAAACCCTAATTTTGACCATTTTGCCCTTTTGGTGATTTGATCAAATTTCTTGAGGAATTATGATCCAAACTTGATCAAATCATACATATGAGTTTATAATGTTGATGTGGATAAAAATTATGAAGTTTGACTGTAAATTGGCCATAGTTGACTTTTTCCCCAATACAACTGATTTTTAGGTCAATTGCTCAATTGACTGAGCAAAAGTGTGATTCAAGGCTTGAAACTTGACATGAGTAATCTTGGGGGTCCATAATGATCCGTGAAAGTCATTTGAAGCAATGAAAGATAAATTATCCTTGTGCAATCTCAAACCCTAATTTTGGTCATCAGTGCTTAAGGAGGTGTCTTGAGCTGATCAACCCTAGTGCAGTCTTGAACCAAGAGAGATCTTTGTGAGAAATTTTTTGATAAATGAGAGGGAAAATTTTGGGGTACAACAATATGAAACCCTAGAGTTTGTTCCACCGTGCCACCATTAGATCCGAGTCGTCAACACCCTCGTCACCATATTCATACCTGCAAAACAAGCGGAAAAGGCGAGGTCAGTGGAGAGATCAAGCATCAAGCAAATGAAAATCACAACTGAAGGTAGTAATCGAACTTAACTTTTGAATTTTTTGTCGTGATTATATTTGCCATGTCTACTTAAGGGTGGTTGGGGTTTTATTTGGGGCTTGGAGGGAGTGATCGCTGCCGTTGGATTATGGTTTGGGGGGAGTAGCAACATTAGTTGTTGTTGAAGAGGCAGGCAAGAGAATATAATAGAATAGAGAGAGAGAGAAGAGGGTTGATAGAATAAAACAAAATGAAGAGAAATGAAAAAATATAACACTCTTGTGATCCCGTGCTTGCAATCGCCATATCTTTACCATGCACCCTCGCATTCCCACCATCTGATTATCAACCAGTGTTCCATAATCGCGTGTCCACCATAAGCATATGCGCTCGTCCATACGAGGTCCAAACGGACTCCCAGTGTTCAAGGGTTTTGGGCCTAACCCATTGCTAAACCAACCACCCTTTTTCCTTGACAACAACCAACGATACACCCCTCTTGTGTTCTGGGCCCAGTTCAATATCCGAACTTGGGCCCCTTGCTGAACAAACCCCCCATTTGTGTTGCTTAGTTCAAAACAACTCTCCCTCATGCATTTGGGCATGAATTCAACATCTGAATTCACGGTCCTACTTCTCATAACCCCTGTTTTACTAGCCCAAGCAAAATACACCCCCTGCATTTTTTTAATTATTTTATTTTTATATTTTATTTCTTTTTATATTATATTTATTATTATATTTTAATATATTTATAATATTCTGCAATTATTTTATTATTATCACAAAATTCAAACATATTTTAATCCATCCAAATATTTTTTTATTGCATTAAAATTAGTTTTGTCATGCATTAAAAAGATTCTTACATATTAATATATTTAAAAAGTACCTAACCAACACCGAATCTATTTTTTCTCAATAATTAAATCCAAGATATCATTTTCAAAAAGGATTATGAAAATACTTTTAATCCACTGCGAGCTTCGTCTATAAATTCCGCTATTAACACACCCAGACTTGGTTTAAGGAAAATCTGAAGTATCTTCATAATCCATAAAAAACACCAACCAACTACGAACTACAAATTGAGACTCTAATTCCTCATAAGAGGATATGTAGACATACGCTAAAATCGTGGCGAGTTCCCCTAATAAAACTTAAAACCCTATTTCTCAAAGATTACGTTTTTAAACCCTAGTATCCTTGTGAACAAGGTAGATGAGGGGTGCCTAACAGATTCCCTTCATCTTAGAACGAGTCTAACTACTTAGAATCTCTGATCAAATTAGGGTTATCCTTTATATTCCCTTACCAAAGATAAAAATTAAGGGTGACGACTCTCAATTTAAAACCGGTTACAACAAAATCAAAAAATAGTTTCTCACTTCCATTATTTATACATACATATTACACAACATTTCAAATATTGTAACCGGTTTTCCCCATACTGGTAACCGGTTACACCCCCTGCAGAATCAATTTTCTACTATTTTTCTGAGTATGAAAATCCATTCTTTTTAACCCCTAAACCCCAATTTGAAATAAAAAATAGGTTTCTCACTTCCATTATTTATACATACATATTACACAACATTTCTATTCATTCTATAACATCAATTTCACCAATTAAACCACAAATATGTCAAGATTCTATCACATGAACTCAAACATACAAAATAGCAAATTCATGAAACAAAGCACCCGACAAATATGGAAATCAAAACCCTTAACCTACCCATCATTATATAATTTCCTTAGAAAGTTGGAACCCCGCCCTTACCTTAGATTGATGGTTCCCAAGCTTCAACAATGGTTTCCTCTTGCCCTAGCTCTTTTTCACATTCGTGCTTCTACTTCTCTCAAAGTACGATCGTTCTAAATAATACAATTCCACTCTCTACTTCTTCCTTTTTACTAGTTTAGCCCTTAGACCCCTAATATAACATTCCTTCCTTACCCTCACTAAACCTCATGACAATTACGACCTTACCCTCTATTTTTCTACACATTTTATTCTATTTAAATAATAAATAAATTTTAAACCATTATTCCTAAATCCAAATAATTCCAACTAAATTAAATTAAATTCAAAATAATTCCCGTCACTACTTTAATCTGATACTATCCCATACATAGCATCATATAAATCACAAACAACTAATCAAATAATGAAATAAAGGGGTGTTACAACTATAAAAACCAGATGTCAAAACATGTGGTCTGACATCACACAACACAGCTTCAGACAAGTCCATACTCCCCCTGTCATACATAACCCAAAACTCCCCCTCAAGGAGAAAACCCAAATCACCAGAAAATCCAATTTACCAAATATGAACTACACAAGTTCACACATCAGAGGCACATGCAGTAGAAGATAAATAAGCCTCATATTAGGGTTTTCAAATCAGGCAAGATGTCAGAATATTAGGTAAAATATCATGTACACAAACTCCACCAGCAGTATCAGTAGCAGCAAAAGCACTAACAAGCATGACAAATAATCATGCTTACCCTAAATAATTGCATACAACAAGTAACCACAATAGAATACTCTCCCCTTAGCAGTAGTACATACCTATCAGCATGCTAATCAACATGTCTAGACACGTGACATAACATCAGGATAAACAAAAACGGAAACACACTTACACTTTACTCCCCCTTTTAGCCAAAAATTCACAAAAAAAAGAGTAAATGTAAAAACATTGGAAGCACACACATGTCACACAAGCAATAAACACATATGGAAGCACACAAGAACAGTTGGAAACAAACACTCATTTGGAAACACAACTCAATTGAAAACAAATAACTTGTATCATCTTCAAGTGGTCTTTCACCTTTTACCCATGTAAAAAATCCTCCTACACTCCTTGCTTCTGTCACATGCTTTAGGAGTGTTGACATTGAATTCCTCTACCAGCACCTCAAAACTTATCTTCTTCAAAACAACTTCATTTATTTGCAAGGACCTTTCATTCCACCTATTTGTAGGTCCAACACTAATACTTTTCTTAGGAATATCATACACCACAAAATAAAGGAAAGATAGAGTATATGTTGCCTTCCTCTACACATGTAATTGCTATAACTCCTCAAAAGTATTCCTAACCCACTCCTTAATTTCTCAAATTGGTTTGCATATAAAGCCTTACTAATGTATAATGAATCAAAGTTCAGCTTCTTACTGAACCAAGAGATGAGATTATTCCCCAAGAATAACCATCCTCCATAAGCACGTTTTCTATCATCAACATCACTTATCCAATCTTCATCATAATACCCTGCAGACTTAATGTTGGACTCATTGTCTTCCTTATGTTTTGGATCATCACTATGTTGAGATAATGTTCCAACATCCTTTCTGACATCAGTCAATTTTTGAATGGTAGAGTCATCAACCACAACATTTAAAGATTCTATTATGGCTTTGGTTCTGGAATTTAAAATTCTATAACCTCTATCGATAAATATTCCATCAGTTCTTCTAGGATCCATCTTCCTCCATTGTTATATTTTAATGCATTTATAAAGATCTTTAAAGACATGAATGAAATTTGATTCTTCTTTGATAAAGTTCATCCAAGCACATTTTGAAAAATCATCAAAAACCATACAAACATATCTTTTTCTACCAGAACTATCAACCTGCAGAGGTTCTATTAAATCTATATGAAGAACTTCTAACCCCTTAGAAGTAATTTGATGTTACAAATTTGGATGTGACATCTTGATTTTCTTCCAAATTTGACACTCCCCTCAAACTCTTCCTTCCTTAATTTTGAGCTTAGGAATGCCTCTGAGAGCTTCTTTAGACATAATCTTCTTCATACCTTTGAAATGAAATTGGCCAAGTTTTTGATGCCATAATTAGACTTCATCTTCCTTGGACAACATACATATGGAGAAACAAGTAATTTCTTGAGGTGTACATAAGTAGAAATTGTCCTTAGACCTGGCTCCCCTCATCAATACTTCATTCTCTTCATTAGTGGCCACACATTCATAATTAGTGAAATTAACCTTAAGACCTTGATCACATAAATGACTGATACTTATCAGATTAATAGTCGTACCTTTTACAAGAAGGACATTATCAAGCCTAGGAAATCCTTCACACGATAGTCTTCCATCTCCTTTAATTTCTCCTTTGGCACCATTACCAAAAGTGACATAACTAGTAGTGTGAAACTTAATATCCACCAAGAAATTCTTCACTCCTGCCATATGCCTAGAGCATCCACTGTTAAAATACTAGTCTTCTCCAGATGAGACTCTAAGAGAGGTATGAGCTATGATACTAGTGACAACATCCTTCACTTTACACCCCTTTCTAGTTTTAATCCTTATATGATTAGCCCTAGGTTGAGGTGAATATTTTGGATAACCATACATTATGTAACATAATGGTTTTATATGACCATATTTTCCATAATAATGACATTTCCAAGGCTGGAGCTTGGCTCTGGTATGAGTTTTCTGAACCCTGGAAAGTGTTGTAACATTTGGTCTGTCATTGTGCTCTCATCCTTCACTTCAGCAGAAACAAATTTTGTTACATGGTTTTTTCTTTTATTTTCCAGAGACTGATAATTAAACCCTATACTAGTAAATCTTCTACCTTCTTCTCCAATTTGAAAATTTTCATTCAACACATCAGACCCATTGTTTAGCATCCTTATGGATTTAGTCATATCCTCAAGTTTTAAGGTTAATAGGGTTACCTTACCTTGAAGCTCAGAGTTTATGGATAGAAGTTTCTCTTTTTCATCCTGAAGTTGATTTATAATCTTCTTCTAATTTTCTCCTAACTTACACACTTCTTTACTTCTGATACAAGCTCTTTGTAGGAAACAAGTAATTCTTCATAAGAGACATCGTCATCACAATAATATTTATCAGATTCATATATTCCAGTGAAGGCAACAACAATCTTAGTAGTTTCATCATCAAGTTCAATCTCATAATTATCATCAAATAAGCCCTTCTTTTGTTTCTTGAGGTGTGTGGGACATTTTAATATAATGTGACTGAAACCCCCACATTCATGGCACTGCACGCCTTTTCCGTGATTTGGCTTATCCTCTGTTCTTATTTTTCTTTGAACCTTACTATTGTTACTGATGTTAGGAAAAATTTTCTTTACATTTGGCCTTGACTTCATACTCTCTATCACTTTATTGAATTGCCTCCCAAGAATCACAATGGCATTAGAAATTCCTTCATCCGTATTCTGGTCACATTGATCCTCCTCATCTCCAATGTTGGATATAAAAGCTATACTCTTGTTCTTGTTTTCACATCTTTCATTAATAGTTAATTCAAAGTTTGAAGTGATCCAAGAAGTTCATCAACCCTCATGTTGCTGATGTCATGAGCTTCTTCAATAGTTGTCACCTTTATGTCAAATTTCCTAGGTAAAGACCTAAGAATCTTCCTAACAAGCTTTTCTTCTGACATCTTTTCTCACAAGGCACTAGATACATTTTCTATTCCAAGAATCTTCATATGATATTCCTGGATGGTCTTATAATCGTTCATCTTCAGATTTTAAAATTTATAGGTGAGAAGTTAAAGTCTTAACATTTTCACTTTAGATGAACCTTCTTGAGTTGTCCTGAGAATTTCCCAAGTATCCTTGGCTACATTACAAGTATTAATCAACCTAAACACATTCTTTTCCACTCCATTGAATAGAGCATTCAAAGCATTGGAATTTCCAATAACGAGTTTATCATCTTCTTCAGACCAATCTTCCTCTGGCTTAAAGAACTCAACCCCTTTTTTTCCTTCAGAACAGAATGATCCCATCATTTCAAAACAACCTTCCAAGATTTGTTGTCCATGGATTTCAGAAGAGCCACCATTTTAACCTTCCACCAATCATAATTTGAACCATCTAATAGAGGTGGTATGTTGTTGTATTCTCCTTCCTTGTCCATAGCACCCGAAATTATTCTCCTTGGAGCTCACCTGATAAACAGAACAAGGTGCTTTCTCTGATTCCAATTGAAATTCTAACACTTGCAATAGAGATGTCAAGACTGATGTCCTAACTCCAACACAATATCAATACAGATGTTATGACATCATCTGGTGACATAAAACACTTGCTAAAATAGGAGATTATGCAGAAAGTAAATTGCAGAAAAATAGACAAAACAATCAATTATTAACCCAGTCCGATGCAACACCACCTACTCAGGGGGTTACCAAGCCAGGAAGGAAATTCACTATGATAGTATTAGTTTAAATCCTAAACAAACCTAGTTTACAACTTATAACTTAATAACCACCTTGTGCAAATTTCTACCTAGGACCCTCTAGATATGAGATCCCCCTCTCACTTCCCACAACCACCTCAGTCATAAAATCTGTCACAAACCCGTGACAAAAACCAAAGAACCAAATAGAAGGTTACACTTCAAATAAAATACTCAACTCTTTGCTTAAAATCTCATGAGTGAGAACAATACTTAGTTTTGATTACAAGCTTTTAACTAAGAAAAATCAGTCAACCTCAATGTATAAAAGATACATGAGTGACATACAAAAATAAACAAAGTACCTAAAGTACTCTCAAAACCCTAAACCCTTATTTAAACCACACACATTTTTTCCAATGATAATTCTTTTTGTGAATGCTTACTATTTTAGGTTTAACAAGTCCTTATTTATAGTCTTCAATATGGGCTTAGACTCTTCAATCAAATCCAATCTTCACTTTTTAAATCAACTGCAAGATCTTCACATAAAAATAGGAACAAATCTTCAAAGTTTCCTAAAAAGTCTCAAAGATCTATTTTTGGAAATCAAATATGCACTTGTTTCTAAAACATCCTTCATTAGCTGCGCCTGTATGAGTACCAGAATCTTCCAGAATTTCAAATTTTTAATCAAATCTTTAAGGAAAAATAACACCAGCACCTGCTGTAGAATAGGCCATGATGTCATGACATATGGCTCAACATTTGTGTAAAACACATGACAATAGAATGTGTCAAGGCAGATGATCAAGATGTTGTGACATCTTGCTCAACATCAGATAAGAACCATGTTTTAGCAAAATTATCGCCAATCCTAAAACCATGGACCTAACACCTCTCGAGAAGAAAATACTTTGGTTGACATATTATCGAATCTCACTTGTACGAAGAAGCTAGGTCCTAATAAAATAGTAATTCAAGAAACTTTGGAAATCCCTAGCACAAAGGTCAGAACCTCTCACGTGATTATGCTAGATATAAGCATGGGGTAGAAGTCACCCACCATAAGGTATTTGACACGTGAGGAATTACTAGAAGATGAGACAGAAGCGATAAGGATTAGCAGACTTCTAACTAAACTTTCATGGTGGCAGATAAGCTCTATAAGATTGGGCAATCCATGCCTACATTGAGCTTCTTAAAAGAAGAAGTGGTAGACCTAGTATTAGTGGATGTTTATAGACAATGCTTAGTTTGTTAACAAATGCGATAAATGCCAAAGATTTTAAAAATCCATCCACGCTCCGATCGAGATCATGCTCTTAGTAATTTCTGATAGGGTTTTCTACCAGCGGGGGTGGACTTCTTAGTATCGTGATGTGAAAAAATACCCGAGCATATTGCACACTCGAAATACAATAGAGTCGCCATCGAAATTTATTTATTCCCAAAGAAAATGGAAAATTTGATAAATCCCACAAAGAAAAGAAAATGGTCTTCACAACCAAGAGCGGGCTCAGAAGTCAGTTATGTAAGGGTAAAGTATTAACACCCCTCACATCCGTTGTACTCAACGAGACCCATTTAATTATTTTTGTGAATTAGTGTTAGCATTATCTTAGCGTTATTCTACTTATTATGCGAGAAAAGAAAATATTTTTAGGGTTTTTTACTATTGTGCCTGACAAGATTTCAAAATCTTGCTCCTACGTGTCTCTGGGTACAATAGAGAACTCAAGGGTATATAGTTCTGGGTAGCAAATGTTTGTGGGTTGGTCGATTTTAGCGAAAGATTCTTATGTCGCATTAGAACGGAAAAAATTGTTGCCCAAAGCATGGATATTAAACATTTACATCGCCTCAAGAATGGATGACTTAATCTGGATTAGCATAAATTTTTTCCATCATCAAATTCGAGTAGAAAACATTTGATATTCTCATGTTGAAGTGATGTTTACATCATTGCAGAATGGATAGAGTGTCTTTCATTTTATGAAAAGGTTTTGAATTTAAAAGCCAAAAGGCAAAATGTTTGAATGAGTTGAAATTAATTTTATATGGAGTTAGTTACCGTTGGAGCAAGGTGTGCACCAAGCGCTTGTTTACCTAAGGTATTTAAAAGGATGTACATCTGATTGTCACTTGTCCTCCATGTTTATGAAAGTTTATCTTTGTGGAATATTAGTAAAAGTTTGAGCGTAGGTGTGCACCAAGCGCTCATTTACTCAAGGTATTCAAAAGAACGTGCATCCAATTGTCACTCTATTCCAATTTTAGTTAAAGTATTTTAAGGTGGAAAGACTAATAGTCAGTTTGAACAAAGTGTGCACCGAGCGCTCTACTATTAAGGTATTCAAAAGGATGTGCATCAAATTGTCACTTTGTCATTTGATTTGATTGTGAAGAAGATTTAAAAGCGGCTGGACATTGAATCAAGTGATAATTAATTATGAAAATGATTTGAACTGATCGCTGAAAAGACACTTGACGTTGGATCAAGTGTTTGCGTTGCATTTGATCCGAAAAAAGCTTAACGTTGGATAAAGAATTTTTATATGGAAAAGATTGGTTTTAGGATTCAAGTTTTTAATTAATTCAATTAAGCTAACAAACTTAAAAGAATCAAAACGAAATGGTTCGAGAAGTTACAACCAAGGGATGGGGGCACATTTTTTACATGGGGATAAAATGAAGTAAGAAACAACTAAGCAAATGGATGATGGTTAAGTAGAAAAATCAATTAATTAAAAATTTATCAAATCGATTAATTAAGCTAATTGAAATTAATTAACAAAAACAATTAATTAAAAATTAATTAAATTAATTAATCATGTTAATTAAAGTTAGTTAGCAAAATTAATTAACTAAAACAAAACTAATCAAATAATATTAAATGATTTGATGAGAGTAAAAAAATGAAAATAAAGTTGAAACTAAAATGGAGGGCGTTGAAAATAATGGGCTACAAACAGAAAATAAAATAAGGCCCACAAGCAGATATGAGCACAAAACAACTAAGTCAAAGTTGACTTTTGTCAAAGACCAAGTGGTGCACTGGGAGGCACTGGATTAGATCCTTGGTCAATGGAATCTGAAGGGCAGTATGTGAACACGTGGAAAATGGAAATAACATTAAAATAAAAGAAAATAAAAGATACAAGAGAGAGAACACATGAGAGAACTCTTCATCCCTCAATCTTCTCTCTCTCAATACCGTCTCCCTCAATACCCACCACTCTCTCTACTGTTACAACCAACATCGCCCCTCTGCCATGGTCTCTGACGAGGGGTGGCAAAAAAAAACAAAATATGCCAGTCCAACTGCCTCCCCCCTCTGAGTACGAAACTGGTCGCAATTTCATCAAACTCTCACCATCTTTATTTAATTTTAAATGCAATCAAAAACCCTAACTATTCAAAAATCAAATTAAATGGCGAACAAACACAAATTCGAGCAATCATTATGGAACTACTACAAATAATACATTTCATGACAAAGCTTTCACCTCAACCAAAACAAAACCGAAGTATAACACTAAGGCATGCCATGTTATTTAAAAAAACAACAACATATTTCATCAGGTGTTTAATAACACCAAGGAGAAAGACAATTCAAGACACGCTTCGAATCCCATATATTATAGTTTATGTTTTTATTTCATTACAAGTGTAAACTAAATGATCTATCCCTTCGGGTTCCTTAATAACTAAATGATAAAATAATCATATATGACTATAAAACTACTCGTTAAACAGATTTTACCCTAAACCTAACTTATATGTAGCCGCCATAAACTCATATGCATCATTCTTGTGGGATGGATTGCAACACATAAAAAATATTCAATGTTCTTCAATCTTGAACACAATATTTTTTTTGCCCTTGTAATATATCTCACATAATGTTGTTGATGTTGTTGTTGTTGTGTTTTTAGAATAACCTTCCTATGTTGTTAATCAAAGAAAGCAACATCGCTTTCCTTGGGTGACAATATTGGAAAGTTTATTTATAAACATGCTGTAAATTGCACACACAAAATGTTGACTGGTAAAAAATTTAAATGGAAACATGACATGTTACTTTCAATTTTTTATCATTTACCATTTTATCTTGGAACTCATTACCTGATTTTTTCTAAAACCGAGGGGCTTACTTATTTTATTTTATTTTTCTGTTTAAAAAAGAAAATATGTTTCCCCTCGGTTTTTTAATAAAAAATCAAGGGAATATGTTCCACAAGTACAATAACGAATCTTTACGTACCCTACATTTTTAAAGGAACAATGCTCAAGATATTGTCAAGACATCAATCCATAATAAACTATCTACATCAACCACTATATATCTTTCTTGTGAAATCATTTTCCTTGAAAATATTTGCTCAAGATAATGAAATTTTGTAACTTAAAGAAGCTTGGAAAAGTTCTCTATGATGGATTGCAAGTGTAGAAAAACATTTCCAATGTTTGGAACTGATAACTCCTTAGTTGGAACAGATAGCTCCTTAGAAGTTGATTGTATGCAATCCATATAACTTTAAAATAATGAGCACAAAATGTATCCAACAAAATCTGGATTACATCAAAGATGTGTTATTCTCCAAGAATAACAACTAATATGATAACACTGCATTTGTTGTAATAATGTAATTAATATTCTGTGTAAATAATGTAATGTTTATAAAAAAACTTATACACATTTTACCGCAATTTTTGTCAGAAACCAAGGGTATAATTTTGGCGTGATAATTGAGGATATTGATCACCATCCTTAAATAAATATCTACTGTCCATTTCATGAGTATCAATGCTCAAGACAATTTCATTAGTGATCCGCGTGAAACCTAACAGACATCCATTATAAAATCATTCTGAATATCAATAATAGTTAATGAAACATATAATATAAAAACTTTGAAGCGTAAAAAACTTGGTAAAATTCTCTATGATAGATTGCAAGAGCAGAAAATAAGTTGTGTTTAAGGTTTGTGTTCTTCAATAATAATTTTTATTTTGACGATGTTCTTCAATAATCGTATATTACATCAGAAACAAATAAATTCAAAAGGAATCTGGAATACATTGCTTCCAACGTTTTATCTTCCGTGACATTTCAATGAAATGAGGATCCAAGTTCTGATCTTCACCAACAGTGATGACGATGAATCAGATTCAAAATATGTTATATATGTCTACATAAATATTATGTGTAAACAATGTAATATTCTGGATAAATAATTAATTTATTAATATTCCGGAGTTTGTAACGAGTTTAAAAAAACTATCAATCTTACTCCTCAGTTCTATCGATAAACAAAGAGGTATGATGCACTAGTTTTGGAAATAGTAAAAGTACAAAAGTTAGGGTTCGAACCCATGTGCATAAGTATTTTCCCCTTAATTTTTTAATAATCGAGGGGTAAAGTTGATACTTTTCATGACGCCCTTTTTTAACTTGCTTTTGTAGCTGAGATTAAATGCATTTGAAATTTTGGCATTTGCAAATTAGATGTTTAAGACTGATGTCCCAACACCACACAATGTCAAGACAAATGTTATAACATTTGTTGATAGAAAACTTACTAAATCTGAAGATTATGCAGAAAGATAAATTGTAAAAAATTAAGCAACACAATCAATTGTTAACCCAGTTCGGTGCAACGTCACCTAATCTAGGGGATACCAAGCCATGAAGGAAATCCACTATGGTAGTATTAGTTCAAAGCTAAACCAACCATAGTTTACAACTTCTCGCCTAATAACTACCTTGTGCAACTTCTACCTAGAGACCATTAGATATGAGATCTCCCTCTCACTTCCAATCACCGCAATGATATACCTACAACCACAAACCTTGTGACTAGACCAAAAACCAAATAAAAGATTATACTTCAAATAAACAATACTTAGTCTTGCTTAAAAGCTTCATAAGAACAATAGTCAACTCTTTGATTAAAAGCTCATGAGTAAGAATAATAACTTGATATAAAATCAAGTAGCAATCAGTAAAACTCAATGCATCAAAAGATACATGAGTGACATACAAAGAACACAAATACAAAGAACTCAAAAGACTCCTAAAACCCCAATCCTTATGTTGCACCCACGTTTTCTTCAATGTGAATGCTTTCTATTTTAGGTTTAGCAAGTCTTTATTTATAGACTCTTGCAATATGGGCTTGGACTCTTCAAATCAAATCCAATCTTTACTTTTTATATCAACTGCAAGATCTTCATATAAAAATAGGAACAAATCTTTTAAAGTTTCCTAAAACGTCTCCAAGATCCTTTTTAATGAAACTGTTGTACCCCAAAATTTTCCCTCTCATATTTCTCAATACATTGCAAGTGAGGTCCTCAAATTGCTCAAGGAAGTCCAAGAGTTGACCAGACAAGCTCCCTCCTAAGGCAGTCTACCTCAAGTTAGGGTTTCATGTTGCATCAAGATACTTGAGTACAAGGGACCCCAAATGCTCACCATTGTCCTAATATGTTCTCAAGATCATCTATGTCAAGTTTCAAGCCTTGCAGAGGAAGTTTTCTCAGTCAGTTGCTCAAAAGCCATAAAATTGATTGTGCTAGGGCAAAAGTCAACTATGGCCCACATATAGTCAAACTTCAATATTTTTGGTCAACATCCTCATTTTGAAGTATATTTCATCATTTGATCAAGGTTTGATCATGATTCATCAAGGATTGCTCATAATTCATCAAAACCCAAAAGTTCCTAAATTAGGGTTTTGCAGGAAAAGTCAACTCAACTTTGACCAAGCATAACTTTCTCATACTTTATGAGAAATGACCCATCCAAAGCTCATTTTGAAGAGGATGCAATGATATACAATTAATATTCATCTCCAAAGTTCAAAATATGCACTCACAAGAAGTTATGAATTTTGACATTATAGGTCATTTTGAAAAGTCAACAAAAACACCTTTTTTGTCAAGGCTTCATACATGAACATGGAATACCAAATTGAGATGAGACCAAACGGGTTGCTTAGAGGACATCTCAATATTTCTAAAAAGTCCAAGAAAACCTTCAAAGAGTCAAAATTGAGGAAGTTATGCATTGTTGAAGTTGACGCTTTTTGCAAAATTGTCAAAAGTCAACTATGCATCAAATTGCAATTTTTGCCAAATGGGCCCAATCTTTTGCACTTGTTTTGAGTTGTTAGCATGGTCCAAGATCCCTAGCTCTTGCTACTTGTCTTTACCTTGTTTTTATTATTTATTTTGATTTTTATTTGAATTAAATCAATTTTAATCAAAATAAATCATGAAAAAAATCTAAAACATTGAAATCTAAAGATCTTGTACATGTTTCAGGTCCTACATCCAGCTAACAAAAGATTGAATTCGTGCAAGGCCTTTGTGTGCACAAAAAGATTGAATTTGGCCTATTTTTGGAAGGATCTTTAAGTGAATCAAATCAAGATCAAAATCAATAATTGGTAAAGATTGAGACCATGTTTGCAACCCTAATCCAATCCTTGATATATATTGAATATTTGCAGACCTAAAAAATGGCTAGAGAGAGGCGTGAGAAGTCAGAACAAACTTGAAAAAAACATAAAAAGTGCTGAGTCGAATTCATAGTTCCAGGCAATTCTAGAGCTTCCTGACCATCCCAATTGCTTCCTGGGAGTGTAAGCAAGCAGTACCAATAAAAAACAAGCGCGCTAGTGACCAGAATTCGCCCCCACGACTCCCACGGGTTGCCCATATTTCTAAAACTGAATCTTGTTATTCTTGCACATTCATCACATTCTAATCACATATTCTTGTTCATCATCACATTTTCAATCTATTTGGAATGTTTAATTGCATTTTTATGGACTGTATGAGATTTCACCATTGCTAGGTTTTTTTGGCTCGATTTAGGATCTTTGTGTATAGGTGAAATTGGGCTATAAAAGGAGCACCATTATGCTCAGCAGGTCCAAACGAACTGATTCATGGCAATATATTTTGTTTATCTTTCTTGTGCTTGATTTTGAGAAATTGCAGGATTGTAGCGACGGACGTTGTCCGTAGGTAAAGGTTTTCAAACCTTTTAGCCACAGAGAGAGGACAGGGATGATGGCGTGGCATCACCCTACTCATCCATTTGAATTTCCGCGCGAATTTATTTTCATTTCGCTTGTTTATAATTGTTGTACCCCAAAATTTGCCCTCCCATTTTTCATAAGAAAAGCACAACCCTAGGGTTTCTCAAATATTCAAGATTGGCTCAGGAATCGATCAGACAGATTTTCTCCTGTGGCAGTAAATCAGCAATTAGGGTTTTTCTCGCATTTCTCAGAAGAAATTGAGTTCTCAGAAATTCAATTGATTTTCACATGTTTTCATGCTCTCTCAAATTTACTGAAAAGGCAGTGTTTGTTTGATCCAGGTTAACCAGAAAATTTGCGTCTTTTAAAACATTCATTTGTTTATGGAATAAACATTTGCTTGTTTATGGAATACACAATGCGTGTTTTGATTGGAATACAGTTGCAAGATTACATGATTATTGGAATTTAAGTTATCTTGATTGGAATTATTGGAATGCAGTTTCAATTATCTTGATCAGGGAATCTTTAAGAATCAGTGAAGACACAAAGAGAGAATTACAAGTTATTAACAGTAAAGGTTTTTTTTAATGGACACCAAAATATCTCATAAATACTTTCTCCATTTATTTCAAAAATTGGTACAAAACAATTTATTATTTGAATGCTTTGGGTTTTTACAACTTATTGTATTTGAAAAATAAATTAGTACAATTGTTGAATGTTTCTCTCTAAGTTACAAAGAAAAGAAATTGAATTTATGCCTAAGGATGACTGTGCCTCCATTGCTTCCATGCTTGCCACAGAGTCTCTTGCTTCCCCTGCTTTGCCACCATCTAGTTGTGCTCACATTAAAATGAAAGACAAGAAGAAAAAGTTAGTACAGTTAATTGGACATGAGCAAAGAATTTTCAAAAGACAAAAAAATGTTCATCATTAAAGTTTGCAATTTGGAATCAGAAGGCTATTTTTTATTTCATCACATTTTTTATTTTTCTCTATTTGCAAATCACAAGAGAATTATTCCTCTTGGTTCACAAAAAGAAGAAATAAAAAATGTAAGCAAGCTATCCAAACAAGAAAAATGTAAGCAAGCTATCCAAACAAGAGAAATGCAGCAGACTGTCCAAACAAACAGCAAGGCTGTCCAAACATGCAGCAAGTTGTCCAAACAGCAACAAGCAAGCAACATAACAATGCAAACAAATAGTCCAAACTGAATGCAGCAGCATGGCAAAACAAAGTACAAGCAACAACAACATAACAACTAGAGCATGCATCAGCAAGAAGAAAGCAATATGGTAAACCAAGCCAACAAGCAAGGGGCTTGTTTCAATATCCTTTTCATCATTTTCCAAGTTATTTGCAAACTTTTCAGAAAAAAAGGTGAAAAAGAGATTTGCTTTTATCATTGAGAGAGGAGAGAGAGAGAAAAGAAATCACCTAAGTTGTTGGAATTGCACAAAAAGTACAACCTTGCTACCCTGCCCACAGCCTGCCACAAGTTACATAGAGTATGCTAAAAAAACAAAACTGCACAAGGGGCCAAGATATTCAAAATATGATGTTTTCCCCCCTTTTGTTTAAGCTGTCAAAACCAAAGAAAATATAATAGTAGAGAAGGCTAAAGCAAGAGAAGATAGAGAGAAATCATAAAACTTATAATTTTATCAAAGTCCAAAACAACTGTCAAAAACCAGTTTTCAAACCTCAACAAACATATGACCAAAAAACTGATCTCAAGCTAAACATACAAATCAAAAACCTGCTGAAACAACCATCATCAAGCCTCATCTATCAAACCATCATCAAAAACAATACCAAAAAGTCCAAACTGTAACAAAATTGAGTTCAAACCAAACTGTAACAAAAACCAGTTCAAACCAAACTTCCAAAGTCCAAAACCAACAGTAACATAGCAAATCTCAAATATTCAAACTCACAAAACCTGCATAACCAATGCCATCAACCTTCAAACTGTATAACAAAAACCCGTTGATGACCAACAAGTAGAAACAGAAAAACATTCTCAAACACAACCTGAATAACCAACTCAAAACTGAAATCATCAAGCCTCATCTATCAAACCATTATCAAAATCAAAAACCAAACTTCCAAAACTGTCAAAATCATCCCAACATCCAACAAACAAAAACTCAGTAACATCATCCCAGATACCCAACAAATCAAAAAAAGAAAACCAACAAAGTTTCAAACTGATCAAATAACGCAAAGATCATAAAGCCAGAAACAAACATCATCATCATTCAAATAAAAGAGGATAGAAAAAGGTTACCAGAAACCCTAGCACCTTCATCATCATCTCTTCCTTCTCCCCGTTTCCGGCCACCAAGGAGCACCATCATCCCAGTCTCACATTCCTCTCCATTTCCCAGAAAAAATTCCAAAGGTATAATTTCTTCACATTTCTCATAAATCATTTCCTGCATCTCAAGGTACAATAAGCTTGATTAACATAAAAAACATGAACAAGATTAAACAACAACAAAAAATCGTTCAAGTATAACAAAAACAGAACATCACCTTTTCACGAAAGAAATTATTTGAGCATGGTTAGGAGATGAGTTTGAGTGGCGCTCCGGTAACGGAAACTGGGGAGGGAAAATCAGATTAAGCGGTAATCGAGCATCTTAGGCATGAATCAGAACTTAGGGTTTCCAGAAAAGAGGTCAAGAGATGTTTCACTCATGAAATAAGGAAGAGGAATAGAGACGTTTAGATGGAGAGATGAGCGAATTTGGAAGAGAGGGACGAAGGAGACAACGGCGCCGCTCTGAGCCAAAGGGGGGTCAAACCCTAATTTGTTTTTTGTTTACCCTAATCAAACATTATGCAAATTTAGACATTGGGCCGGTTTTTGTTACATTTCCTTGAAGCCCACCTGTTCACGTTTGCCCCCCCCCCCCCCCCCCCCCCCCCCCCCCTTTTTCTCATTTTTTTTTGTTTACAGCAAAACACCTTTGGGCCTAACACCCATTACATTCCCTTAAGCCCATTTTTTTATTTGTTTTTTTTAATTTAATTTCTTTTTTTTAACAATATACTAATGAATTTTAAAACTTCATTTTATTAAATTAATTTAGTTTTTTAGTGATTAGTTTTCTTTTACGATTTTCTCTTTTTTTTAAAGAAACTCATTTTTATTATTTTTCTTACATTTAATAAAAGCACCAAAAAGCATTAATTTAGTTAGTTTTCTTTCTTAAAATTTTTTAAATTAATAAAATACAAAAAAAGAATAATAATAATAAAAATTTTAATCTTTCTTTTTAGAATAGATTTTATTTCTCTCTTTTCAAGTATATACATACATTTCATACCTTGTTGATTTTATTTCATAAATTGTCTTAGCTTTGTATTAAATCGCGCAATAATTCGATTTGGTTGTATTATTTGATATTTGGACATTGCTATTTTTTATTTGATTCATCCCCATTTGTAACAATTGTACCCCCATTCCCGAACATTCTGAATAGTTTAGAATTTCAATTCCCGCAATTTATTGCTTTCTATATACTGTATAGTAACTAGGCGTGTATGGTAAGATTTAAAAATCAATCGCTAGATGACCTAATCCAAGAACAAAAAACTTGAAATCAACACACTTTCTCACACGTGCACCTCTAGGTTAACCTCGCTTGTTGCCTCGGAAATACAATCATGTCCCTAGAATATGATACACTCTAGCAAATGACCCTTCGATAAATAAAGATCATAGTCCCTCGATGACCCTCGATGTTGCCTTCGATAAAACGATCTCGTCCCTTACAAAATTGCTAAAGCGTTTCACAAGTTGCCTTCAATGATTGTACAATTGACTCGCGCCTGCCCCTTCACATCTAATGGTGGGGCTTCTTATCAAATCAATGGTAAGATAGCACTATTAAAAGGAAGAAAAGAATAACATAAGACCTTTCGAGTAGATAGATTCGCTCTTAGTTACTCGCTTGCTCACGACAAAAACCTTTACACCTACACTTCCATTTCAAAACACTTTCAAAAGATAAAACATTTTGTATACGTTCTTATAGAGACGAGAACCATTGCAAAACCTCTTTTCAAAACACTCTTCAAAACACGATTCACAAACACATCTCTGAAACATTTTTTGAAACAAAACTTTGTATGCGTTCTTATAGAGACGAGAGCCATTACAAAGAAATTTTCCAAAATACTTTCAAAACCCACACCACAAGCACACAATTAAACAAAAGCAAGTGATCTAAACGATTAACTAAGAGACCATGGAAAACCATGGATGAAAAGGGTGCTAACACCTTCCCTTTTCATAATCTACCCCCCGAACCCGAGAAAATTCTCGAAAGGTCTTTCATGTGCTTTTTTACCTTTCCTTTTGGATAAAAGAAAAGTCGGTGGTGAATCTTGCTAACCGTACAAGTGCGAACGAAACGCAAAACCTCAAGTCAGTTCTTCCACTGTATCATAATAATATTATGAATATTGTTTGTTTTATATACAAGAAACAAAGCCAGCACAATTGGTAGTTGAGTAGTTGGAAAATGCTTTGGGGCCTGGGTTCGAATCCCAGGTCCCCCCTATTATTTCTTGTTGTTTTCCTTCAGGTAATCCAGCATGCACACAGGCCAAGGGATCACCATGTGCCCTCTGGATCCATCCATTAGATCTCCAGATGGCCAGATCTAATGGCCATCACATGAAGGATCATCATGAGCCTCAGTCAACGCACAACAGGGAATCTGACAAGTCAATATGGATCAAGTTCTATTGGGCCCAGAATTTGCTATCTACACTCCCTCAAATTACTATTCCAAGCCCAAATTTCCTTTCTTTTTCTCATTATATTTCTTTCAATTAATTTATTTATTTATTTTACTAACATAATTAATAATTCCTTTTATCAAAAAATCATAAAAATAATGTTTTTCACCCATTTAAATTTAGGTTTATTTTTTATCAAAAATTAATTAATTAAATTAGAATATTTAATTTTAGGTAACTTTAATTATTTTGTAAATAAATTAAAAGCAATTAGAACAATTAGGGTTTTTGTTTCTAACTTAATTATATCTTTTTTTCTTAAAATAACCAAAAACACAAAAATAGGTTAAAATAATTATTTTCTTTAATTAATTTAGTTAGCTAATTAATTTTGTATTTATATTTAAAAACCTAATTCTTTTTCTTAGAAATAATTAAAAACAACAAAAACTAATTTTTCTTTCGATTAGGCGAGACGGGGTCAAAACCCTAATTTCTTATCGTTCTTATTTTCCTTGCGCGCGCTTTATTATTTATTTTTACCATATTAATGTAATTGCTCACAAGCTCTAATAGATTAATTAGGACCTTTTACTTTCATTTATCGTTTTTTTAGGGGTTTGTTTTTGGCTATGTAAATACCCGAAGCCTTGTAATAGCGTAGCTTACTTTCCGCATGTTAAATTCCGCAAATATTAACTGTTAGATGTATGAATAATTAGGGTTGCATGACAAGAATGTATGATTAATTTTAAAACGGTTAGCAAACCCTAAATGTGCAAAGATAATAACTTGAAATTGAATCACTCGCACATGCGCACTCCTAGGGTACACTCCCACTTCGGTTGCCTTCGGTAAACGGTCATTGAGTATAGGATGTTTTAGTGATCGCTCTCTTGTCCAAAAGATCAAAGTTGCCTCGGAAAGGTTGCCTCGGAATTGTTGCCTCGAATATTGATCTTAAGACATTAGGGTTATTACTAAGATGTCCTAACATTTCTTTAGTGACCGTACGTCCCTTTCAAATTGACCCTCAAACTCCAACGACGGTTCTACCTACTCACTAATAGTGGGATATCGCTGTCTAAAGGAAACGAACATAAAACGATTCTTTTTTCGAGTAGGTAGATTAGTTCTTAAGTACTTGCTCAATCCAAACAAACTTTTTCACACTTACACTCCTTTTCAAACAAAGTTTTCAAAAACACTTCGTAACACTCTTGAATACAGAAGCAAGGGTTAAATCAAAGTCAAAACAAAAACTTTTCAAATCACACAAACACAAAGAAGCAATTTTAAAAATGATGAGCAAGTACCTAAGAGCCCGTAGATAACTACGGATAGAAAGGGTGCTAATACCTTCCCTTTCTATAATCTACCCCACGTGCTCAGAATATCTCGAAAATGGATTTTTTCTGTGCTTTTTTCCTTTCCAGTTGGATAAAATAAAAGTCAGTAGCGACTCTTGCTTACCGCGACATTTTGCGAATACAAACGCAAAACACAAACCAGCATTCCTAAAATAGTTCCAGTTCTGGCCACCGTATCACAGAACTGGCGACTCTGCTGGGGATTAATAAGTGGGGTATACCTTAGGATTAGTTTATCATATTACTTCTATTGATTGATTTGATTGCTTTATCTTTGTGGGTTTTGTATCGGAGTTACTATAGATCCTAACCCAGATCTGGGGAACACCTGTTAGGTAAGTAACAATAAACTGTGAGGGAACTGTATGGTGTAGACCGATATGGTTGAAGCAGTAGCTACGTTGCTGTGGCACATTAGTTGGTACCCGGTATCCCTTGTGGAGGAACAAGGAGAGTACAGGGCTTCTATATGGGTCGTTAAGCATCAACCGACCTTAGAACCTTTAATTGACCAACTTGTCCATAGGAAGTAGTGAGATAGCCGGCCTCGGTATAGAGATGAGAACTGGTTGATACTCGATACTACACTCATTGAGACCATACTCTCGAGATAGTTTCGGCCACAAGAAAAGATTGCGTGAGATGAAGCCATGACCGATGGAGGATGGTCAGTGATATTAAGAACCTCTAGAACTCGGTTACTATTATTAGGACAGGTTGAACCAACTGAACTTGAAGAGGGTAGTACCTAGACCCCATGCAAGCCTGAAACTTAAGGGTTATTGTGTGACTTGTTTGCCTTTGCCAAGTTTATTACCTGCTATACCTGTTGTGTGTTTTATCATGACATCATTCATCATGACATAACATGCATACTTCATTATACTAACCATTTCAAAGACCGAGGGGATTTATCTTTGTTCTGTTTTGCAGATTATGGCTTTAGTACGCAGAAATACCATTCGAGTCAACTTCGTGCAAATCCATGCTCAGCTCAGAGAGTTGGTCTCAAAAGTTCCTGATACTTCTTCATTTGTCAGAAGACATGGTCATCTCCTTAGCCTGATCACTTCAAAGTTGGATGAGCAGATGATGAGCGTGCGGTTCCAGTTCTTTGATCCGCTGCATCATTGTTTCACCTTCCCGGATTATCAGCTAGTCCCTACTTTGAAGGAGTTTTCTGATTTACTGGGTATATCCATTCTCGAGCAGACACCCTTCACAGGTTTGGAGGAGGTTCCTAGGCCAGAGGATATTGCTTCAGCCCTACATCTAAAAAGGGTTGATATAGTGTCCAACTGGGAGACACAGAGTGGGGTTAAAGGTTTCTTGGCTATGTTTCTAATGGATCAAGCTCAACTGTTCTGGGATAACTTGGAATTTCAAGAATTTGAAGACATCTTGGCTCTCCTCATCTACAGCTTGGTTCTCTTCCCGAATTTGGATGCCTTCATAGATGTGAACGCAGTTAAGATCTTTTTGTCTCGTAATCCAGTGCCTACTCTTCTAGGTGACATTCTGCATGCTCTCTATACCCGTACTGTGCGAAGAAGGGGGACCCTCATGTGTTGCACGCTTCTGCTGGCGAGGTGGTTTATTTTGCACCTCTCTAAGTCTGTATTGAAGAATGAAGAAGGGTTAGGTTGGGCTTACAGAATCATGTCCCTTGCCCATACGGACATTCTTTGGAGTTCTAAGGACATGGAAAGAGTAGTTATCATTGATCGATGTGGGAAATACCCTAATGTCCCATTTCTTGGAATTAGAGGGGGAATAACCTACAGTCCTTGCTTGGCTCTACGACAGTTTGGTCGCGCTCGGAGAGACGGTCCTCATGAGCTACTTCTTACAGATATTGTCTTTGACTACAAGGGGGACGTTAATGAGCATCGCCTAAGGTTTATACAAGCCTGGGGCAGGGTGAACAGGTCTAACCCTCACGAGCTAGGATCGAAGACTTCTCTCTCGATGCAACCTTATCTCCAGTGGGTTAGAGCCCGTGCTCAAAAGCTGGGGATGCCTTATGAAGCTGTTTTGCCAGTGGTTGTAGAGCATACTAATGAAAAAGGTGTTCCTTATACAGTCCTCTATCCCTATATGCCTACTGATCTTGGGGCATTGAAGAGATCTTGGATCCAGTTTAAGGAAGAAAGGAATACCTACAGGGAGAAGTATCATGAGCAAGAAAGGAAGATCTTGAAGCTCACGAGGAAACTTGAGAATGAAAGGACAATCAACGACTATGTCAGAATGAAGGGAAAACGACCATGGGATTTCTGATGTCTTTTATTGTTTCTAGTTTAGATTTGCTTTTCAGTTTATTTCTTTTGTAACGCCTTGAAGGCATTGTTAAACATTGTTACAAGTTTTATCTAATAAAGTGTGTTTTATTTTGGTTTGCAAATTTAAATCTCCCAAAGTCTTTGAAATCATTTCATACACATTCCATTACCATGCACCTCATCACAGGTACCATTACAGGTTTCTTATCTTCTTCGCTGTTTATTTCAGCACATAATGTCTTCTGAAACACCTACTGATCAGCTATCAAGGCTCTTCAAGCACATAATGCTCAATTCCAGGAGATGTTCTTGAACTTGGCTAAAGGATAACAAGATTTGAAGACTCTCATCTTGAAGGACAAGAAGAAGAAGAAGAAGAAGAAGGTGGTTCTTCTGAATATGGGTCACAGATTTGGGAATAGGTTGCGACAGGAAGCTAATCTGTCTCATTCATCTGGAGGAGGAGATAATCAAGAGGAAAGAAAGGGTCCTAACCCCGTGGTCTTTGATAATGACACTGATTTTGATGACAAACAGTACCCTCCCGCTGAGGATAGGTACAAACAACTTGAAGACCGTCTGAGTGCTATGGAGATTCAGAAGGTTCTCGGTTTGGACTTTGGAGATTTGGGACTAACATCGAGGGTGGTGATCCCTCACAAGTTTAAAGCTCCGACCTTTGCTAAGTACGACGGAGTGTCCTGTCCAAAGCTCCACCTCCGCTCGTACGTCAGAAAAATTCAACCCTACACTGCTGATAGGAACCTGTGGGTCCATTTCTTTCAAGATAGTCTATCAGGGACTCATCTTGAATGGTTTTATCAATTGGAAGGAGCTAATGTCCTCAATTGGGAGGACCTTGTTGCTGCTTTTTACAAGCAATACCAGTATAACGTCGACCTTGCTCCTACACGTATCCAGCTCCAGGGTATGTCTATGGGTACAGGCGAAGGCTTTAAGGACTATGCTCAGAAGTGGAGAGATCTGGCCGGAAGAGTCCAACCCCCCCTGTCTGATAGGGAGTTGGTGGATATGTTTCTTGGGACTTTGTCTGGTCCGTATTTCAATCATTTGATCGGTAGTTCATCATTTGGGTTCACTGAATTGATCATGATTGGGGAGAGAGTAAAGGCTGGTATCAGAAGTGGAAAGATACAGAAAGGTGCTTCATCAAGTACAAAAAAGAATCCTTTCAAGAAAGAAGCTAGTGCCATTTACAGCTCGAGGAGCCAAAACCGAACTGAGCGCCGCCAAGCAGTGAATGCGGTAGTAATATCAAGACCTACAGTTTCCCCACAACGCAATAATTAGCAAAGAGTCGAGAGGCCGCAGAGACAGTATACTCGGCTCAGTATGACTTTATCTCAAATTTTACCGCAGTTATTGAAGACCAACCTGGTAACTCTGAGGGAAGCTCTGAACAATCCCAATACCACCTCTCCGTTGTATAATCCGAATGCCCGTTGTGCCTATCATTCTGATAGCCCAGGGAATGATACCAACAACTGCTGGGCCTTGAGGAATAAGGTGCAAGATTTGATTGAAGCTAAAGAAATTGAGTTTAACGCACCAAAAAAGCCTAATGTCATAACTGCTCCTATGCCCAAGCATGGTAATGGAGTAAATGTTGTGGACGATGATTCATTTGTGACCTCTGTGGAAGAAATTTCTACTCTGTTGATGATAGTAAAGAAGAATCTATTATCGGCCGGTTTATTTCCGGGCTATGTCGAAGGTTGCCACCTATGTTCAATCCTGCCTGCTAGTTACCATTTATTGAAGTTAGGTGTTCAACGCCTGATGGATAACAAAGAGATCCTGTTCGAGAAGACTTTGATTCCATTGATTCCCGTTGAAGATATTTCCATAATAACCATTTCCGCCAATCCTTCCAAGGCTTCCTCGAGAAAGCCTGTTAGGATTACATCTGTTCCAAGAGTTGCTCCATTAATCATTATTATTCCTGGTCCTATCCCATACACTTCAGATAAGGCTGTCCCGTGGCACTATGGGGACGATGTGTATTTTCATGGGATCAAACAAGACTTGAAGGTTGAAGAGGCTGATGCTGATGTCAACAATATTGTCAGGTCTAGCAAAGTTAACAGAAGTGGAAGACTCTTCTCTCCCGATATTTCTCCTCCGACTGTTCAAAAGCCTGTTCCCATTCCATCCGCCAGTAAGTCAGCTACTGTTCCAATTCTTACTCTAGTTATCACCCCTGTCGCCGAGTCATCTGACACTCGGGGCAAAGAAGTTACAGGTGAGCCTGCCCAAACGAAGGCACCTAAGAAAGTCATTGTTGAAACCTCTAGGCAGGAGATAGAGGAAATTCTGAAGATCATCAAGAAAAGCGACTACAACATAGTCGAACAGTTGGGGCAAACCCCGTCAAAGATCTCCATGTTATCTTTATTGTTGTGCTCAGAAGCCCATGCAAAGCCTTTAATTGCTTTCCTTAAAACTGCGCATGTGCCGCAGGAAACATCTGCTGATCAATTCAAAGACTGTGTGGATAGTTTGACCACTGGAAACGGGTTGGTTTTCTCCGACGCAGATCTGACTGCCAAGGGAAGAAATCATAATGATGCTCTGCACGTCTCGATCGAGTGCAGGGGCACTACTTTGGCTCACGTATTGGTGGACACTGGGTCCTCATTAAATGTTTTACCCAAGAAAGCATTAGATCGGCTGGATTGTGAAGGGTTGGTTCTGAAGCCAAGTAATATTGTGGTTAGGGCCTTTGACGGGTCCAAAAGGATGGTGTACGGGGAGGTAGACGTCCCTGTTAACGCTGGTTCCCAGACTTTTGTGTCTACGTTCTTTGTGATGGATATCCGACCATCTTATTCTTGCTTGTTAGGTCGCCCTTGGATTCATAAGGCTGGGGAAGTGACTTCTACGCTCCATCAGATGTTGAAATATCCAGTAAAAGGGAATATTGTTACGGTGCAGGGTGAGGAGGAGTACATGGTAAGTCATCTTAATTCCTTTCGGTATGTGGAGATGGATGGAGAGTTTATTGAAACCCCGTGCCAGGACTTCGAAGAGGTCCCCCAGACTCTGCCATCGACCAAAACTGTTGCTGAAGAGTCTCTGATGAAGATGGCTTCCCTCAAGGATGCCAGGGCTGTTATTGAAAAAGGTGGGTGTGTAAATTGGGGCCAACTCCCTGACTTTGCACACAAAACTGACAAGTTTGGTTTGGGTTTTACTGCAGAGGCTCAAAGGGCTATTCGGTGTGCGTGGATTGGAAGACCTCCTATGCGCATCAGTAATCTAGGAGTGAATGCAATTGAGGTTGATGAAGAAGAGCCAGATTTTGACAGCTGGATTCACCCGACTACTGACGGTGGATTGAACAATTGGACGGAGAAGGACTTCGTGCCCGTTTCTTTTATTACACAGTAATAGACTTTTGTTTTGAGATTTGTAACAGACAATTTGAAACTTTAAGGCCCGGTGCCTTGCCCGAGGCACCGTGGCTTTGTTTGTGAGGGATTATTATGTGTCATTTCCATATATCATCAATAAAGCATTGGACGTCTTCTTGCATCACAAATTTTACGCTCCCTGTTTTTCCTTTCTATCTTGCACTTTATCAAAACGGCTATTTGTCTTACACACACTCACATATCATAATACAGGTCCATATCCACTCTGGATCCCACTGATAATGACTCTGCTACTGCCGGTTATAACTTTGAAAGCCTGATCAACCAAGCCGAGGACGAAGGTGAGGATGATTGTGAAGTGCCTGGGGAACTTGCTAGACTGTTACTCCAGGAAGAGAGGGCCATACAGCCGCATGAAGAACCAGTAGAATCAGTGAATTTGGGTACCGAGGAAGACAAGAAAGAGGCCAAGATAGGTGCGAATTGGGAGTCTAGTGTCAAGCAACGGTTGATACAGATGCTACACGACTATGTTGAGATCTTCGCTTGGTCTTATGAAGATATGCCTGGGTTGGATACTGATATTGTGGTACACTGCTTGCCAACCAAAGAAGACTGTCCTCCAGTGAAGCAGAAAGTTCGCCGAATGTGCCCAGAAATGTCAGAGAAAATCCAAGCTGAGGTCATGAAACAGTTTGATGCCGGTTTCCTAGAAGTTACTTCTTACCCGCAGTGGGTTGCCAATGTGGTTCCGGTGCCCAAGAAGGATGGTAAGGTTCGAATGTGTGTGGACTATAGGGATCTGAACAGGGCGAGCCCCAAAGATGATTTTCCACTGCCTCACATTGATGTTCTGGTCGACAACACCGCACAGGATAAGGTCTTCTCCTTTATGGATGGTTTTTCTGGTTACAATCATATTAAGATGGCTCCCGAGGATATGGAGAAGACAACCTTCGTTACGCAGTGGGGCACCTTCTATTACAAAGTAATGCCTTTCGGGTTGAAGAATGCTGGGGCAACTTATCAGCGCCCATGGTCGCTTTGTTCCACGACATGATTCACCATGAGATTGAGGTATACGTTGATGACATGATTGCAAGGTCCCAGACTGAGGAAGAACATCTTGACCATCTCCAGAAACTGTTTGACAGGTTGAAGATGTACAAACTGAGGTTAAATCCGAACAAGTGCACCTTCGGGGTAAGGTCTGGTAAGCTGTTGGGTTTCGTCGTTAGCGATAAAGGTATTCAGGTGGATCCTCCAAAGGTGAAGGCTATACAGGAAATGCCAGCTCCTCGAACAAAAAAAGAAGTCAGAGGTTTTTTGGGACGTCTGAACTACATTTCCCGGTTCATTTCACACCTGACTGCTACTTGTGAGCCAATCTTCAAGCTGCTGAAGAAAGATCAAGTGGTTAGATGGAATGATGAATGTCAAGCCGCTTTCGAAAGGATCAAAGAATATCTCCAAGAGCCACCTATTATGATGCCTCTAGTTGAAGGAAGACCTTTGATCTTATACTTGACAGTACTCGACAATTCAATGGGGTGCGTGCTGGGGCAGCATGACGAGTCTGGCCAAAAAGAGCATGCTATTTACTACCTTAGCAAACGTTTACCGACTGCGAGACCCGATACTCATTGCTCGAGAAAACTTACTGCGCTTTGGCATGGGCTGCTTGCCGGCTGAGACAGTATATGCTGACTCACACCACCTTATTGATATCAAATATGGACCCAATCAAGTATATCTTCGAAAAGCCTGCCTTGTCCGGAAGAATAGCAAGATGGAAAATGATCTTTACTTAGTATGACATCCAATACATGACCCAAAAAGCAATTAAGGGAAGTGTGTTGGCAGATCATTTGGCGCACCAGGCTCTAGACGATTACCAGTCTATGAATTTCGAGTTTCCGGATGAGAACATCAAGCTGGTGACCGGCTGTGAAAAACCTGGACCGGATGAAGGACCTGAGGAGGGATCCCGATGGTCTATGTATTTTGATGGAGCTTCAAACACGTTGGCTAATGGCATTGGCGCTGTGATTATATCTCCTGAAGGATGTCATACTTCGTTCACCGCCCGATTATGTTTTAACTGCACCAACAATATGGCAGAGTATGAAGCATGCATCATGGGCCTTCGAGCAGCTATTGACCTAAGGGTTAAGTTCTTGAGTGTATTCAGAGATTCCACTCTCGTGATCAGTCAGATCAAAGGCGAGTGGGATATGAAGCACCCAAATCTTATTCCTTACAAAGAGTATGTACTGACATTGTTACCACACTTCGAGGAGATAACCTTTGAACATTTCCCCAGAGAGGAGAACCAGTTGGCAGACGCGTTAACTACTATGTCTTCTATGTTCAAGGTCAGGTGGGACAATGAGGCTCCCTGGATTACCATCGAGAGGTTGGACGAGCCCGCACATTGCTATGATATCGAGACTAAAGAGGTAGCAGATAAACCCTGGTTTCACGAAGTAAAGAGGTATCTTGAGGCTCAGGAATACCCCGAGGGTGCATCTGTTAATGATAAGAAGTTCTTGAGGAGGTTCACGGAGAAGTTCCTCATTAGTAATGGTATCCTTTACAAACGTAACCATGATTCAACCTTACTGCGGTGTGTCTATAAGAACGAGGTAGAAAGGATTATGGTAGAGTTACATGAAGGTACTTTCGGAACTCATTCTAGTGGACATACCATGGCAAAGAAAATCCTACGGGCAGGATACTATTGGTCTACTATGGAAGCCGACTGTTATCAGCATTCTCGGGCCTCTTATAAGTTCTAAGTCTATGCTGATAAGGTGCATGTACCTCCAGTTCCTCTAAATGTTTTGACGGAACCTTAGCCTTTTGCAATGTGGGATATCCACATGATTGGTGAAATCAGACCTACTGCATCCAACGGGCATCGATTCATCCTGGTAACTATTGATTATTTCACAAAGTGGGTTGAGGCAGCTTCCTTTGCTACAGTAACCAAGAATGTCGTGGCGCGGTTCATCCGACACAATTTTATCTGTCGATATGGTGTACCAGAAAGGATCATTACGGACAATGGTACAAATATCAACAATACAATGATCACCGAGCTCTGCAAGCAGTTCAAGATACAGCATCACAACTCTTCTCCCTACCGGCCAAAGATGAATGGGGATGTTGAAGTGGCTAATAAAAAAATCAAGAAGATTGTGCAGAAGATGACGGTGACATATAAAGACTGGCATGAGATGTTACCATTCTCTCTTCATGGTTACCGTACCTCAGCTCGGACGTCAACAGGAGCAACACCCTATTCCTTGGTATATGGTATGGAGGCAGTCTTGCCCATTGAAGTTCATATACCCTCTCTTCGGATTATGAAGGATGCAGGTTTGAGCGAAGACGACTGGATCCAGACCCGGCTTGATCAGCTGAACTTGATTGACGAGAAGAGACTTACTGCTATTTGTCATGGTCAGGCGTACCAAAAATGAATAATCAAAGCATTTAACAAGAAAGTCAGACGACAAGAGTATCAAGTCGGGGATCTGGTGATCAAACGCATCATATTGCCGCAAGGTGATCCCAGGGGCAAATGGACCCCCACTTATGAAGGGCCATTTGTGGTTAAGAACATTTTCTCAGGAGAAGCTATGATTCTAACCACCATGGATGGTGACGACCTTCCTCACCCCTACAATGCAGACATAGTTAAAAAAGACTACGCCTAATCAAAGACCCGCTAGGTCGACTGGCCTAGGCAAAAATAAGGGCTTCCCGGCGAACCAAAAGGGTTCGGGCAAAAATAAGGGATGAAAATGAAAAAATATGTACACCCGGCAAGTCGAAAACCTGAAAAGGCGGCTTGGGCAAAAAAGGGTATCCCGATGGACTGAAAACCCGAAAGGGCGATCCAGGCAAAAATTAGGGATTAAAGCGTAACACTATGTCTCATTGGATCATCTTGCAACCAGACTTCGGAATCGACTATTAAGCTCGGACGACGCTAATCAATCTGATCTATCTTCAACCAAGTAGCAAAGTGATGAGACGCTCGAAGATATAAAGGCAATAGCAGAGGTGGAACCCAGTGGGATTGTTCACATATCTGTTTTTCTTTATTTTTCACAAATTGTATAATTCATCTTTCGGCGACGTTCTCTTACTAGGCCGTCAACCTCTTGTACAAAAACGCCTATTTACAGGCCAACTTCAAAATCAATACAATTCATTTTCACAGAAATTTCAAATTGTTTTTCTTTTTCTGTTTTGTTTTGCAAGGACGCCCAATGGTTCATTTTGATATATGCATTTGACAATAATTGTTGTTCATAAATATTTACATGCGAAACAAAAGACGATTACTCGTAATATCAGAAACAGGGGCAAACAAGAAATGTCCAGACCTTACAGCTGCTCTATTCAACAGGTACAAGGATAGACCTAGCTGAAGAATACGACTAAAAGTACATACACTCCCCCTCAGAGTAAAAAACACCCAAAAGACAGTGGTGTAAGCTCTCCCCAGCTGAGGTTCACAATCTTGAATGAGTCGGTAAGATTCTCCCTAAGAAGAGTTCATCTTTCACCAACAATGGAAGACCATCCCCAATGGAGTTTATTTCTCCCACAAACAAAAACTTAATCCCCGACAGAGTTATCATCATTGCCAGGAACGGTAATTCATCCACAACCGAGGTTATTGCTCCAAATCAGCGGATCTTCTAGAAGAGTATCTTCTCCCCACAGAGTCATTCTCTCACCAATATATTCTCTAGCAGAGTTATTTTCCCAATCATCTTCGGTCGTTATACCCAGCGAGCGAAACTATTTATTCTCCAGCAACAGTCCAGGATTTATTTTCCCCAACTAGAGAACATCATAAAAACATGGCACATCCATACATCGTAGCATGCATATATGCATCATACAGCACAATCTCATTTATTTTGAGAACATCATTACTCAATATATGTCATGCATCATGGCATTACATACGACTAATTCTTTACATTTAAGGAAAAGATACAATCAAATTCTCACAAAGTTCAAGTTATGAAGCCCGGGTACGATCAGATAATATCTTGATTATCTCCATCATATTGTGAAGCCCGGAGAACAACCGGATAACAGTATCAGAATACCGTGAAGCCTGGATTACGACCAGATAGTGGTATCTCTTAAAAGTAAGCTATGAAGCCCAAATTCGACCGGATAATAGTTTAATCCCCAGCAAGCCGTGAAGCCCGAATTACGATCGGATAACAGCTCAGCAAGTTACTGTGAAGCCTGGATTACAACTAGATAGCAGTGCGATACACCATGAAGCCTGGATTCGATCAGATAGTGGTATATCATAAACACAAGCTGTGAAGCCCGGGTTCGACCGGATAGCAGCTCAACAAGTTATTGTGAAGCCTGGATTACGACCAGATAGTAATACAAGACCATGAAGCCTGGATTACGACCAGATAATGGTAGAAGATGTTGTGAAGCCTGGATTACGACCATATAGCAATACAAGACACCATGAAGCCTAGATTACGACCAGATAATGGTAGAAGACATTGTGAAGCCTGGATTATGACCAAATAGCAGCCAAGAGTACTATGAAGCCTAGATTACGACCAGATAGTGGTATATCTTTAATACAAAGTTATGAAGCCCGAATTCGACCGGATAGTATCTTGATTTCTCCGAACACCATGAAGCCTGGATTCAACCAGATAATGGTATGAGACATCGTGAAGCCTGGATTATGACTAGATAGTGGTAAAAGACACTGAAGCCCGGATTACGACCAGATAACAGTGAGGGACACTGTGAAGCTTGGATTTCGACCAAATAGCAGTTCGCCCGGCCAATTACTATGAAGCCCGGAGTCGACCGGATATTAGTAGGCCTTAAAATCAAATGGAAGCCCGGATGAGACTGGATAACCACTTGATTTCTTCTGAAGCCTGGATTTCGACCAGATAAGAAGTGAGGTATTGTGAAGCCTGGATTCGACCAGATAACGGTACAAGACACCATGAAGCCTGGATTCGACCAGATATGGTATGAAACATCGTGAAGCCTGGATTACGACCAGATAGCTGTACAAAACACTGTGAAGCTTGGATTTCGATAAAATAGCAGTTTACATGGACAATTACTAAGAAGCCCGGAGTCGACCGGATATTAGTGTGCCCTAAATTCAAGTTAAAGCCCGGATGCGACCGGATAACAACTGAATTCCTTCTGAAGCCTGGATTACGACCAGATAAGAATCGAGAAATTGCGAAGCCTGGATTATGACCAGATAGCAAGTTTGATCTCATCTCCCCAGTAAAGTCACTGTAAAGCCTGGATTGCGACTAGATAGTAGTCAGTCTTATCACTATGAAGCCTTGATTACGACCAGATAGTAGTTCATTCTCACATCTTCAACTAAGAGGCGATTCACCAGTAGAATAACAGACGACCGAAGCTCCTAAAATTCTATTTCTCCCAAGACAAAGAACAACATTCCCCAGCGGAATCTTCCTCAATAACAGGTATACAAGCTCTCGCTAAGGAATCTCTTATGCGATCGACACTTCTTAGAATGGCATCTTTAAGCCCATCTCCCGTCATCAATCTCCAAATGGCATCTGTAAGCCCATTCCCGACATCACAAGACAAATACAACTTCATGCGAGTGCAAATTTCTGGGAACTCTAGTGTTCAATCATCTTCAACCTTCGGATCACGAAAGGTAGATAGCCAATCTACATCCTCAGATTTAAGAAGATTGAATAGGGGCAGAAACCAACTCAAATTTGCACATGTTCCTAATAATTCTCCTTGACCTATCAATAATATTGAGAAATATCCAAAAGGATCTCTCAAAAACAAATAAAATATGTCAAGAGAATAAAATAGCAGCGCCTGCTGCATAACAGGCCAAGACGTCAAGACATTTGGATCAACATTTGTCTGATACACATGACAACAAAACATGTCATAACAGTTGATTAAGATGTTGTGACATCTTGCTCAACATCAGTCCATAACCATGTTTTAGCAAAATTTATGCCATACCTAAAACCATGGATTTAACATTCTCCCCCTTAGGAAAATTTTGGCTAAAACAACCATTGAACAATAACCCTAGAGAAAGGAATAAAACCACAAAAGAAGCTACTTGCAAACATGTAAATTTTGTACAAACTACATCCATAAAACTGTATCAGAAACTAAACTGTAGTTACAAATCGCCATCTTCAATACTTCAGAAGAATATATGTCCAAACATGTGGTTTGACATCACACATCACAAATCCTCCACAACATATAAATTAGATAGATTAGACAGGTCCATTATGAAGGTAGAGAAAACACAAGAAATTGGGGTTTGAATTGGGTTTATAGAAAACATCCCCCTTTAGGAATTCTGGTTACTCAAATGATGGAAGCAATAAGGAAATTGAAGAGTAAAGGACACAAAAGGCTTATCCAGGTTCACCTTAACAAGGTTAATCCTGTCCACCCCCTCAAGGATGATTTTGCCTTCAACAAGGACTTAACCCATTATAACCAAACTGATTACAATTGAATGGGAAATCAGCGGTGACTAATAAACAATGACACGTTCAGTGATCTTGACGAATACAACATTCATTGACCGAATAGAATTTGATCACTGAAGATCTCCTATCAGGATTTTCTACAATGACCGTAAACACAGTCTTCTTGAGATCATACCTTCATTTAGTCACTCAAGGCACCTTTCAATGATATGTTCAGTGATACAATTTAACGAATATAACAACCATTGACCCAACAAAATCAGATCACTTAAGATCTCCTATCAGGATTTCCCATAATGACTATAACCATTATCTTCTTGACATCAGACCTTCATAAAGTCACTCAAGGAACCTTTCAATGATATGTTCAGTTTTCCGGTTTAACGAATATAACAACCATTGACCCAATAAAATCTGATCACTTAAGGTCTCCTGTTAGGATTTCACATAATGACAGCAACCACTATCTTCTTGAGATCAAACCTTCACTTGGCCACTCAAGTAATCAATCAAAAACAATTGATAAGGTTTCTGTGTTTACATGATTGCTTCTTCTAAGCATATTACACAAGTGAATTAAGCACATATTGTTTAACATAATTTCGAGCAACAACTCTTGTGTTAAAACAATTTACATGAATAGATCAGAACTAGCACAATATGAGTAATAACTATTGCATACATTACAATGTTCTATTAAGATGTATTTGATCAGAAGTTGAGTAGCATCTTGTAGTATTCTTCTTCTTCATCTTCTTGTTGAGCAAGTTACGAGCAACAACTCCTTTCTTCTTCTGAGATCTATAAAGATTTATGTGATGATAGTTTGTATAGAATGTTGTAGTTTTCTTCTTCTTCTTATTTCTTTCTTTTCTCTAATTTGTGTGTAGTGCTCTTCAACATGTTTAGCATTGCAACTTTGACAGCTTCAGCAACCATGAATTTTCAGGTTGATGGCCAAAGGCACTTTAATTCAAGTCTTTGATCTTATTTTATAGCCTTGAGAGAGAGAGAGAGAGACAGAGAGAGAGAGAGAGAGAGAGAGAGAGAGAGAGAGAGAGAGAGAGAGAGAGAGAGAGATAGACGTTGTGAGGATATATAAGTCTTTACCTGCATCAACGGTTAATTCTCAATGAATAAAATAAGGTTTAAGAGTTTAGACAGTATAAAATAATATTTTCCATAGCCTGTCCTTTTTTCAATGCTAGCTTTCCACCTTTTCTCTAAATAATATTTTTCTAACAAGCTTGTAAATAGGGATCCGCTAGGGAAAGAAAGTAATTGTAAATCCAGAAGTTTGTTCCCAACGATCATAATGAAAGTGGTTGACAATACAATATGAATAGACTGTCCTTATGCCACCCTAGAGAGTAGAGGTCATAAAGCACTTTTTGTACCTTTTGTACACCATCACACGTTAACCATTTAGAACTTCTTCTTATCGCCAGAGGCTTTAGATGATTTGAATTTTTGAAGCTTGTTGTAGAAGAATCACTCTTAAGTCTTAGAACCTAAGTCTTGGAGTCTTCAGAACTTATCCTATCAGAACCCCGTCTTCAGAGTCTTCAACACTTGGTTGTAAGAACTTTCTTTTCTTCAGATTATCAGAACTTGTTTAGTAGAACCTCGTCTTCATAATCTTTAGAACTTGTAACACGTAGAAGCAAAGCTTTAGAATGCCTCTAAAGCTTAACCATAAAGTCACGACCAGAACCTCTTGTACTAACGTTCCTAAGACCAGTTGCATAAGATGAATTCCAGAACCTTGACTTCAACTGTAACACATAACCACATGTTTTCATCCAGTAGTGTTTATGGTTAGAACCTGGTGACGTCACACGCCTTGATACCAAATCTAGAACATTACAACATCAACTACACATTAGAACAAAACCATTAGAGTATACAATTGTTCTTAATGATATTATGAAAAGTATCATCAAAATCTTAAGGTTAGATGTAGAAACACTTCTTGTTCTTACACATTACTCCCCTTGACACATATGATGAAGACTCCCCCTCAAAGGGAAAACCCAAATCACTAGAAAATCCAGTATGCCAAATATGAACTACCTAAGTTCACACATCATAGACATCAACAACATAAGATAAAACCGCCTCACATATGGATTTTCACACATCAGGCAAGATGTCATAACATCAGACGAGACATCATGCACACAAACTTCACCAACAGCAGAAGAAACAGCAACACCAACAAGCATGATAGACTATCATGCCCCCCCTTAATAATTGCACACAACAAGCAACCATAATAACTACTCTTTCTTTAGCAGTAGGAAAATCCTATCAGCATGCTAATCAACATGTAAGAACATGTTTCATAACATCAGGACACACAAAACACACAAAAACATTACTCCCCCTTTTTAACCAAAAATTGACAAAAAGTAGAATAAATGTAAATTGAAAGTACACATGGACACAGACAAGCACATAACACAGATGGAAACACACAATAGCCAATGGAAACAAACAATAGAATATGGAAACAAACAAACTTCAACAACTTCAGGTGGTCTTCCACCTCTTTCCCCGCCAAAGATCCTCATGCACTCCTTGGTGCTGTCACCAACCCTTTGCAGAGAGTCTTTGTTCCATAGCAACTTTCTTAGGCTTCCCAAGCATCATAACATAGAGGAAAGATGCACTATCAGTTGCACTCCCCCATATTGGTAATTCTTATAACTCCTTAATAATATAAGTTCCAATCTCATTGTTGATGTTTATAATAGTAAGTTATTCCTTGTTGTCCACATGCTTCACTGTAAAAGCCATTTCTTCAGCAATATTCTTGATAAGTTGATTATGACTATCAAGATTCTTATTCCAACCATTTTGACTGAGTATATGATATCATTCAGATCTTCACAAAGTAATTTCATGACTTCATGTTTGAAATTATGATCCTTCAACATCTGGTCAATCTATATTAGTTGAGAACAACCTTTCCTTGTTCCACCATACTCAGATTCAATAGTATTTTCATAGCCATAATCATACTATTTCTTAGATACAAATACCTACTGAACCACTATGATCCAATGATATAGTTCAAGATCCTTATTTCTTGAATAGTATAATACATCCTTGGTTCAAGCTTAGAAACAAGACATGAATTTGATATTTCCTTATTGAATTTTGTGATGTCTGCTTTATTAGAGTGTCTTGTATTGATCTCTTTGAGATGATCTGCGCGAACTCTAACTTTAGAGTTATCTGGATCAACACTTGTGGACTCACATGTTAATTCTTTTATTAACTCCTCATACTGCACAAATGATGTTCTAACATTATTTGTAACATCCTTCCCCCTGTACGTGAATGAATCATCAATCACCTCACGGGAGGATTCCTTAACATCTTTAGTTCTGGAGTTAAAAACTCTGTAAGCTCTTATGTTTGAAGAGTAACCTAGAAATATCCCTTCATTCCTTATGATATCCTTCTTACCCATTTCATATTTTTTCACAAAGATATAACATTTACTTCCAATGGGTATGAAAATATTTGACTGCAGGTTTCTTTCTTTCCATATTTCATAGAGAGTAGTTGAAGTACCTCCTCTCAAAGTGAGCCTATTATAAATTTAGCATGCAATATTCATAGCTTCAGCCTAAAACACCAATGGTAATTTCTTAGCCTGAATCATATACTCTTGTTGATTCTTGAATAGCCCTGGTCTTTTTCTTAACAAGTCCAACTTGCTGAGAAGTGATGGAAACATAAGATTCAAGACTGATATTTTCGAAAGCACAAAACTCAAAATTTTGCATTCTCAAACTCCTTGTCATGGTAGCTTCTAACCTTAACAATCACACTCTTTTTCTCCTCTTGAATACGTTGACACATATTTTTGAAGACTTCAAAAGAATAGGATTTTTCTCTAATAAAGTTCATCAAAGTATACCCAGAAAAGTCATCTATAACCTTATAGACATACTTCTTTCCACCCAATCTTTCCATCTTCATTGATTTCTTAAAGTCCATATGAAGAAGTTCCATCACTTTGGGAGTATTCTGATGTTGCAACATTCGGTGTGACATTATGTTTTACTTTCTAATATCACACTTACCACAAGCTTTACCTTCTCCAATTTTGAGCTCTGACATTCCTTTGATAGCTTCTTCAGATAATATCTCCTTAAATCCTTTTAGATTAAGGTGTCCAAGCTTTTGGTTTCATAGTTTTACTTCATCTTTAGTTGTTATCAAACATGTGGAAGAATAAGCAGTTACTTGAGATTCCCACAAATAACAGTTGTCTTTAGACCTAATTCCCTTCATTAGAATAACATATTTTTCATTTTTAACCATACATTCTTATTTTGAGAAGTAAACTAACAGACCTTGGTCACATAATTGACTAATTCTAATGAGATTAGCAGTTAATCCTTTCACAAAAAGAACATCTTCTAAACTAGGAGAACCAACACATGCATCAGAGCACATCTTCTAAGTGGCATCTTTGTATCAGAGCATGCATCACAATGTGGACTTGGCTTCCTTTCAGGAGAGCACAACTTATGAAGCTTTAAGTTTGAATTCCATACTTTCAGATAGTTCACAACTTCTGAATAATATGATATCAAGCAAGGTTACCTTACTTTCAGTAAGTTTATAACTTATGAATTATGTTTGGTACATATGTTTGAATATACATATATTCACAAAGTGTACAACTTCTTATATATGAAATCAGAGTTGATTTCATTCATAAAGTTCTCAACCTTAGCATCAAGATCTTCATATTCAACATGTCTTAGAATACTTAGTGAACTTATTCAAAGTTCCTGGATTGAAACATCAAACAAACAGTTAGTATAAACAATATTATATATGTTTGAGTTTAAGATTTCGAGAATAAATATTATCAAAATCATTTTACTTTCCCCCCCTTTGTCAAAAACCAAAAAGGTAATGAAGAGACCGAGAAATGAACTTTGAAGATAACCAACTAAGGAAACAAAACTTGATAAATTGAAAACGAAGAAGTACTGACCCGGTAGAACAACTAGAATACTTCTAGGATGAAAATTGGTTAAAAGAAACTTGAACCAACTTTTTTAAATGGGAAGAAGAGTTTCGGGATTCTTAGGCTCATAACTAGATGTTGAGTTGTAGAGAGTAGCGAGCTTTTCATCAAGATGATATCTACTCTTAACATGTTCAACAGTAAAGCCAACATTCTCACAACCGGTTGCAAGTACAATTGAAAAAGGATTGATGGTTATGGGAACACCGAAGACTTGAGAAGAAATGGAACAACCTTCACATACAACGTAGGCATGTTTCCAAAAATCCTTGACAAGGTTTGTGTAAATAGGTTTATCTAACATGGAGAAGTAATTTGTCCATTTTTGAAAGTAAATGACTGAGGAGATACTGCAAGCAATTTGACTATCACTAAGATGAGAGAGCTTGATTTTCTCTTCAGTTAAGACTTCAAGAAGAATCTCATCTCCATGGAATGTAACTAGAGACATGATGAGAGAATAAGGAGAGTATAATAATTAAGAGATGGAAGAGATGAATATATTCAAGGAAGGATAAGAGAGATAAATATATATAGAGAAAATGGAAGACATGATTGACTGGTCAAATGTCATAGGTTGAGAGGTGAATCACGCAAGAGATTTTCTAGGGGCATATATAAGAATTAGGACAAAACAATTTAAGGCTTGATTTAGAAAAAATACCAGAAAAAACTTAGAGAGAGATTCTGACACAAAGAGAGAGGAAAGAAAGTTTTTATCTATTTACAAGAAAACTATGTCTTTTAGGATGTCACGTCAAATAAGAAGATTTGAAAGCGACAATGGATAAACCACATCATTTGAAGATTTTTTTATTTCTACTTAATATTAAAAGGATTTTAGATTTTTCTGTTTAAAGTTTAGATTCTTTCAACTATATTTAGTTATTTTGGCTTGATTTTCTTGATGACAAAAATTTTAAAATTAATTGACACAAGCATAATTTTTCATTCATTTGTAGAAAAAGTACAAATAATATTCAAACAAAGAAATAAACACACAACAGAGAAATCCTACTCCTGATAGACACAAACCATACACAGATTAAACTACAATAACTTCATATCTTTCTTCCTCAAGATAATCTTTGTGACAAACTACTTCAACAATCCCAACTTTAAAGAAGAGAGCAGAAAGGACTATACCAAAAGGAACAAAAGATTGGTGACGATTTTTGAATGCAACAATCGAGTTCCTGAGATAGTCGAAGATGGATTGAGGCAGATTTATCCTAACGTAATGCATGAGACAGTAAATTAGAACTCTATCTTCATGAGATAAAATATGCAGATTTACTCCTCTAGGATGAAGACTAGTCAAGAGAAATTGAAACCAAGCACTGACGATGGGAAGGAGATTTCCAGGATTGTTTGGTTCAAAAATCTTAGAGGGATCATGAATGGATCTGAGACTTTCCTGGAGATCAAGGGTGTTTGGTACTATTTCAACAGTGGTACCTTCTTGAGTACACCCTATTGCAACAGTAGTTGATGTTGGAGTGGTAGTAATGGGTTTGCCGAAAATATTTGAAGATATGGAAACACCATCAACATAAGCATTCAACCAAAAAGTCATGGATCAGATGAGGGTAGATAGGTCCATGCAACATAGCAATGTAGAGACACTATCTTTGAAGACTGAAGAATTCAGCGAGATAGGGATTATTAATGCTAGGTCTAGGATGAAGTTAACAGATAACTTCCAGAAGTTCCTCGAAACCTTGAAAGGTTCTTACGGCTATTTGAAGGAAGTTTTGAAAGAGTTAAATTCTGGTATATCATATCACAGATGTCCTATAGGATGTTGAGATATCTATTCTGACTAAAACAAACATAGGCAAGGTATAAATAATAAAAATAGTACTGAAAAGCATAAACAACACACATAAATTGTTAACCCAATTCATAGCAACTCTCCTACTCTATGGGGCATACCAAGCCAGGGACAAGTCCACTATGATAGTATCAATTCATAAATCCTACATCAAGCATGCCAACTTACGATCTACTCACTTAGTCACTATCCGTGCTATACTTCTATCTAAGACTCACCTAGATATAAAGCCCTCCTCAATCCCTCATCAATCACAGACAACGGTTGGACAACAAATAGGAAGACACACTTCCATGACAGCAAAATAGAAGACACACTTCCATGATAATACTCAGTCAAGACCTACAGCTAAACTCCATCTATACGACTTTACTCTTAGCTAAGAACACAACTTGGAGTTGCTTAAAAGCTTCCTCTAAGAACAATAATCAACTATGTGCTTAAAATATTAAGAGTGATAACAGATCCTTGCAATTCAAGGAACAAAATCCAACTCACATGTCGAGTGGATTATACAACCAACTCTCCTAGAGAGTGTTACAAACTCAACCCTAATAATTACATCTTTTCAATTCTCGGTTGGTACAAAGACAAAGCCCTAAACTTCTACATCTTAGACCCGGGCCTTTTCTAGCTCACAAGCATTCTAATTATTACCTATTCCCAACTGGATTCGGGCTTCTAATCATAGCACATTAGCTGTTACAAATCAGCAGAAACTTCTGCTACAAACAAGGTCTTCAATCATTAGTCTCCTAATATATCTCCATATTTAGAAATTTCATATTCTTCAATATACTGACTTGATTCTTCTTGACCTATAAATCAGAGCCACATAATATTGCATAATATTCCCAAAATATTCCGCATTTGTTAAATCATTACTGAATTCACTAATCCGGATCAGTTCAGGCATGATGTTGTATAACTCTGCAGAGGACATCTTATCCGACATGTTGCTCCAGATGTTGAAACATTTCAACTTAACATGTTCCTTCATAAGATAGGACTTCTTGCTCAACCTGTTCCTGTTTAGCAAGTTAATAAATCCTATCTAACATATTGTTGTTATATTTGTTTTACTATAATTAATGCCAATCCTAAAAATAGAGAATTAACGATCTCCCCCTTTGGAAAATTTTGTCTAATAATAAAAATTATAACACAGATTACATCAGTAAACAAAAATACAATCCTTAAGCAGTAGTCTTCAGTAACTACTGAACACAGTAACATAGCAATATGGAGTCAATATTCACAATCATAATGATGTTAGGACATCATATTCGACATCATCTTTAATAGCAGCTCCATTGCTGCAACAACTTCAACACCAATAAACAACAATCTCAGGATAAAGGAGTAGAAAGTCCTAAAGTCATTTAGAGTACATGAGGAAGAAGATATGTAACACTCCCTCTTAACCCAGGAACCTATTCTTGTCACATAAGACCAATGGTGGAATAAGAGATCTCTCAATCACTTTTTGATCAACAACCACGAGTTGACCTAGACAAGTCAACCACCTCCCCTGGTAACTCAAAACACAGGTCACAACCGTGTTCATAACTCAGATCACAGGTCACAAAACCAAAGCACAAGCCACAAGATAGAACAAATTGTCTGACATTTATGTACAACATCTGGAAATGAAAACTCTAGACTACTAACCATCTGAGCAACAAACCCTTTCTCCCCCTTTTTCGCCAAAAATTGACAAAGGAAGCCTTCACAGAACTAGACCCAGGCAGAACTCACCCAGACCCGAACAAAACCCATAACAATTATGGATACACCAAACACTCCACGGTGAAAGAGGACATGAGAAACCTCTATAATAGCTGTGCAATTACTTAGGAATTAACAATCTTTGAATGAAACAAAGTTCCTGGTCAAAGGAAATGTTAATGGAGGAGAAAACTAATGCTAAAACCAATCTCTACAGTCTAAAACTGCTTTGAATATCTTTATTAGCTCTTGACCATTTCTGCTGAAAAGAAATAGTCCTAATACATGCACATGCACATTCAAACACACTTTATACACTCTTTTCAAGCACGTGTTTGGTCACACTATTCACATAACTTCTTTGTTGATCACACACGAAACACTTCCTGAATAATATCCTGACATTCAGTTAGATATTATATTCTTTCTCTTAAGTGGACAAAACCGTGACCAACATCACTTCACCATCAGCCTAATACCTTCAACTAGACTCTAAGTGTACTATTTTCACTTAGACTTAGTGACACACACCAAAACATCAGAATATCACATATGTGACATCTCTCAATACCAGAGACCCTCAGAGAGTCCTTCTAAAACTTGTAGAGAAAAATAAATTCTCACAGACACAACTATTAACCACTTAGAGAGATATGTGTACTTCCAATTTAATCACCCAGCTTCATATGTCTTGAAACAAACATGCCCTTTCAAGACCACCAATCACTATATTATGCCACATCACATAGTTTCCTTGATTCACAAGAAACTAGTTCTCCATAAATTCCCAGTTTTCTTAAAATCTTTACTGAGTTCCAGACCCAATCTTTTATAGAGTAAATAACAACAAAAGAAGACACCTCCTCAAAAACATCATGATCAGATCACAATATCTGACAACATTCTTCTGCCCTTACATTCAACGCAATTGCTGGTACTAGTGAAGTCCTCAACGTAGTAGTCATGCATTCACCAAGCATACTACTGTAGACAGGATTAAAATCTGCATATTCTCATCCCCATAGTCAGAAGCAATGCTTGAGCATCCAACTCCATATGCTCAAACCCAATCATCTTCCAATCATAACCCAACATTATGTTACAACATCATTTAGGACATAAACTTTATAACACAGATCCCAAGCACAATGGTTCTTAAAACACCATTCAAATGACTTATTATAAAGAGAAGTCCTTCAAGAAGCCCCTAAAAAACACAAGAAGATATCAAAATATCACACCTTTTATAGTTCATTCAGTTTATTACAACCACCTGAATGTCATAAAGATAATAAACTTTCAAACAATTTCTGAACCAACAGTTCAAAAATGAGATTTGCACATACACATCAGATAAGTACCCAACTCCCGACAAGGTCTTTACCATCAGTCACATGCTCATCCTAATCATACTAATACCCATCTTCCATCAAGACATTTGTCATTAGAGAAAATCTTCCTCACATACACACAATAAATGATGTTTCCCTTCCATAAATGTTAGAACTTTTGATCTGTCATCCTTCTTCACACTCCTAACACAAGAGGATTCTTCACAACATTCTAGACTTGGGCAATAACTGCACTCCACTTCATCATGGTTAGACTTCCCGTTTTTGGAATCCATTAGTGAACAACAATTCTCACTCCATAATCTTCAAAATAACTTTCTACAATGAAGCTGCAAATACATGTGATGATGTCTCAATATCTTATTCTAACATCACTCTCAGTCATATGGATTTCACCCTTAACTATGGTTCTAGATAAAATTGTCATAGTAATCCATACATCACTCTTGAAGGAACCACAAGAGAATCAACCATCAATAGTTGATCATCCTTCAAGAAAATCATGCAGAGCATGCACACCTCATAAGCACAATATTCAGACCTCCTGTCTGACTTTGAGGTGATGAATTCCATCCTTCTGCACCTAAATAGGATATTTCCTCTAACAGGTATTTGGAGCAGACTTCAACAAATATGGCATTGAATGATCATAAAAGCCACAAACAAACTGCAAATTAAGCCTACTTCTCCCAATTCAACAAGACACAACGATGCCCTTCAATCCGTGCAAAAACAAATATTCAGTCATATGAGGATGCTACATGACTGAATTCCAGCTTGAGGAGAAACTACTCATGCACACAACATGGAACCATACTCCTTTGGTCCTAGAAAATAAAACTTCTTCTTTACCCCAGAAACAAACCTGAATTGTCCATTCTAGGTGGTTTGGATGACACTCCACAAGTGCAGACAACAATCAACCCCTTTAGTGACCTTTATCTTCAATAGAAAAAGAGTTCCATGCTCTCATAGACTTGATAGTGACATCAAGTTTGAGTAAACAACCTCCATCCTCTTTATGTAACACATCGATGACCCATATTGAGGAAAATAAATTCTCAATACAAGGATTTCAAGACATTATATCTGACATCTCTTCAAGAATCTCCAACTCCAGAGTTGAGATTCTTCTTCATAAAATCCTAGGAATACTTTAAGAATAAAAAATTCTCCACCTTTAATAGTAGTATAACATGTGGTTAGTGCATACCACCATTACTCCCCTCAAGCAGAATCTGTTTTATGGCCACAAATAAGATTCCATAAATCTAGCACCTTTGATCAGAAGAATAAACCAGATGTCAGAGAGAATGTCCTTTACATTTGACCTTTATGTACAAGGACCCTGACTGAGATAACACAGCTCTACTGGACACTAGAGCTCAGCCTCTACACTTCTTGGATTAGAAATAAACCAAACCAAGAACTAACCAATTGGTTGACCAACATTCAACTAGCCCACCAATCTAAGACATGTTTTATGGATAAAACATCTTAGATACACATCCCATATGCCTCCTCTTCCAAATTAGGAGTAGGTTCCAAACACATGTGATCATTACACATTTGTTTACCACCCAGAGCATCTTCTATTCAACAGGAAGTTGCACACCCGCTGACAAGATGTCCAACGTCTGGTAGGACATTAGTTCTCTTCTTCTAGAACACAAAACTGAACTTAGTTATGATTCCATCACCGCTTCTAGAAAATCAAAACATCCTCTGATCACCTTTAAGGTCTTCAAAATATAGTCCAAGCTCCAGCTACACCAACAACAACAAGAATTATAGTCACTTTCCTAATTAGTTCAATAATCAGGAAGACTCTCTCAGAGGCCAAAATAAATGACTTTATCCTTTCTTCAATAGTCTGTCAGGTAAACAACAGATTTCTTGAAAAAAATATCAACCACACACTAAAGTTCCTTTATTAGGGGACTTGAGAAATAAAACTCAAGTAAAATTTGCAACTTTACGCAGATGGTTGAAACAGTCTTGCACATATCCCATCACCATAGGAGAAATATTTTGAGGAGACCAAATCCTAATTCCATGTCGACCAGGGTTACAAGAGATACCATGCACAAAAAAAAACAAATGCTTCTCAATATCCATCAGGAATAACACAAATACCTTGCACACAATCACCACAATCAAGTGCAAGAAAAACAACATTAGGTTTGAAAATAAATCATACCTAACACAACAACTCACCATCAAAGCTACAAGCCTGATAATAACAGGCATGTCCAATTCACACCTGTCATGAATAGTCTATCCTCCACTTCAAGGGACCATTCAAACAACAATATGAACTCTCCAAGTTCAAACAAATTTTCACTAATAACCTCCATCCTTGAATATGACCAAAAAGTATCTTCCCAGGATCTCACCCAGAAACAAAACAGGATGCCTGCTCTAATACTAATTGAAATTTTGGTATATCAGATCATATATGTCTTATAGGATAGCGAGACATCTGTTATGATTAAAACAAACATAGGCAAGGTATAAACAATAAAAACAATACTGAAAAGCATAAACAACACACATAAATTATTAACCTAGTTCAGAGTAACTCTTATATTCTAGGGGCATACAAAGCCAGGGACAAGTCCACTATGATAGTATCAATTTATAGACCCTACAATAAACATACCAAGATACGACCTACTCACTTAATCACTACCCGTGCTATACTTATATCTAAGACTCACCTAGATATGAGTCCCTCCTCAACCCCTCATCAATCACAGACAGTGATTGGACAACAAACAGGAATGCACACTTCAATTGCAATACTCAGTCAAGACCAAAAGCTAAACTCCATTGTTTACAACTTCACTCCTAACTAAGAACACAACTTGGAGTTGCTTAAAAGCTTCCTCCTATAATCAACTATGTGCTTAAAAGCTTAAGAGTGATAACATAACCTTGTAATTCAAGGAACATAATCCAACTCACATATCGAGTGTATTACACAACCAAATATCCTAGATAGTGGTACATACTATGCCCTAATGATTACATCTTTTCAATTCTCGGATGGTACAAAGACAAAGCCCTAAACTTTTACATCTTAGACTCATGCTTTTTCTAGGTTACAAGCATTCTATTTATAACATATTCCCAAATGGATTTGGGCTTCTAATACAATTAAGTGTTTGATTCTAAAATAAATAACAGAGTCGGGATCTGATACCAATTGAAGGTTGAGAAAACACAAGAAAAGGGGATTTGAATTGGGTTTATAGAAAACATTCCCATTTAGAAATTCTGGTTACTCAAATGATGAAAGCAATAAGGACATTGAAGAGTAAAGGACGCAAAAGATTTATCCAGGTTCACCTTAACAAGGTTAATCCTGTCCACCCCCTCAAGGATGATTTTGCCTTCAACAAGGGCTTAACCCACTATAACCGATCTGATTACAATTGCATGGGCAAACATCAATGACTAACAAACAATGACACGTCCAGTGATCTCGACAGATATAACTTTCATTGACCTAATATAATCTAATCACTTAAGATCTCCTATCAAGATTTTCCATAATGACTGCAACCACTGTCTTCTTGAGATCAGACCTTCACTCAGTCACTCAAGGCACCTTCCAATGATATGTTCAGTGATCTAATCTAATGAATATAACAACCATTGAACCAACATAACTGATCACTTAAGATATCCTATCAGGATTTCCCGTAATGACCACAACCATTATCTTCTTGAGATTAGAGCTTCACAAAGTCACTCAAGGAACCTTTCAATGATATGTTAAGTGATCTGATTTAATGAATATAATAACTATTGACCCAACAGAATCTGATCACTTAAGATCTCTTGTTAGGATTTCCCACAATGACCGCATCCATTGTCTTCTTGAGATCAGACCTTCACTTGGCCCCTCAAGGAATCAATCAACAACAATTGATAAGGTTTCTGTGTTAAAATTATTGCTTCTTTTAAGCAGATTACACAAGTGATTTAAGCCATATTGTTTAACACAATTTTGAGCAATAACTCTTGTGTTAAAAAATTTACATGAAGAGATTAGAACTAGCACAATACGAGCAATAAATCTTGTGTACGTTACAATGTTTTATCAAGATGTATTTGATCAGAAGTTGAATAACATCTTGTAATGTTCTTCTTCCTCTTCTTCTTCTTCTTCTTCTTCTTCATCATCTTCTTGTTGAGTATGTTACGAGCAACAACTCCTTGCTTCTTCTGAGATCTACCAAGATATATATGATGATAACTTGTATAGAATCTTGTAGTCTTCTTCTTCTTCTTCTTTCTTTATTTTCTCTCATTTGTGTGTAGTGGTCTTCAGCATGTTTAGCATTGCAGCTTTGACAACTACAACATCCATGACTTTTCAGGTTGATGGCCAAAGGCACTTTACTTTAAGTATTTGGTCTTCTTTTATAGAATTGAGAGAGAGAGAGAGAGAGAGAGATAGAGAGAGAGAGATAGAGAGAGAGAGAGAGAGAGAGAGAGAGAGAGAAAGATGTTGTGAGGATAGATAAGTCTTTACCTGCATCAACGGTTAGTTCTCAACAGATAAAATAAGGTGTAAGAGTTTGACAATATAAAATAAAATTTTCCATAACCTATCCTTTTTCAATGCTAGCTTTCCATGTTTTCTCTAAATAATGTTTTTCTAATAAGCTTGTAAATAGAGATTCGTTAGGGAAAGAAAGTAATTTTAAATTCAGCTGTTTGTACCTAACGGTCATAATGAGAATGGTTGACAATACAATATGAATGGACTATCCTTACCCCACGCTAGAGGGTAGAGGTCATAGAGCACTTTGTGTACCTTTTGTACACCATCATATGTTAACCATTTAGAATTTCTTCTTATCATTAAAGTATTCAGATAATTTGAATTTTTAAAGCTTGTTATAGAATACTCACTATTAAGCCTTAGAACCTAAGTCTTGGAGTCTTCAGAACTTGTCCTATCAGAACCTCGTCTTCAGAGTCTTCAACACTTGGTTGTAAAAACTTGCTTTTCTTCATATTATCAGAACTTGTTCAGGAGAACCTCGTCTTCATAATATTCAAAACTTGTAACACACAGAAGAAAAACTTTAGAAGTCTCCCAAAGCTTAACCATAAAGTCACGATCAGAACCTCTTGTACTAACTTTCCTCGGACCCATTGCATAAGATGAATTCCAGAACCTTGACTTTAACTGTAAAACATAGCCATGTGTTTTCATTCAGTACTGTTTATGTTCAGAACCTGATGACGTCACATGCCTTGATACCAGATCTAGAACATTACAACAACAACTACACACTAGAATGAAACCATTAGAGTAAAAAATTGTTCTTAATGATATCATGTAAAGTTATCATCAAAATCTTAAGGCCAGGTGTAGAAACACTTCTTATTCTTACACATTACTACCCCTGTCACATATGATGAAGACTCCCCCTCAAAGGGAAAACCCAAATCACTAGAAAATCCAGTATACCAAATATGAACTACCCAAGTTCACACATCAGAGGCAACACCAACATAAGATAAAACCGCCTCATATCTGGATTTCCACCCATCAGGTAAGATGTTATAACATCAGACAAGAAATCATGCAGACAAACTTCACCAACAGTAGAAGCAGTAATGTCATCACCAACAAGCATGACATACTATCATGCCCCCCCCCCCCTCAATAATTGCACACATCAAGCAACCACAATAACTACTATTTCCTTAGCAGTAGCACAATCATATCAGTATGCTAATCAACATGTCAGAACATATTTCATAACATCGGGACACACAAAACACACTAACACTTTACTCCCCCTTTTTAACCAAAAATTGAAAAAAAGTAGAATAAATGTAAATTGAAAGCACACATGGAAACACACAAGCACATAACACAGATGGAAGCTCACAATAGAAAATGAAAAAACAATAGAATATGGAAACAAACAAACTTCAACAACTTGAGGCGGTCTTCCACCTCCTACTCCTGCCAAAGATCCTCCTGCACTCCATGGTGCTGTCACCAGCCCTCTGCAAAGAGTGTCTGTTCCATCTAATAGCAACTTGCTTAGGCTTCCCAAGAATCAGAACATAGAGGAACGATGTAGTATCACTTGCACTCCCCCATATTAGTAATTCCTATAACTCCTTAATATTATAAGTTCCAATCACACTCTTGATGTTTATAACAGTAAGTTGTTCCTTGTTGTCCATATGCTTCAGTGTAAAAATCCTTCCTTAAGCAAGATTCTTGATAAGTTGATTATGACTATTAAGATTCTTTTTCCAACAATTTTGAACGAGATACCTGATATCATTCAGATCTTCACAAAGTAATGTCATGACATCATGTTTGACATTATGATTCTTCAACATTTGGTCAATCCACATTAGTTGAGAACAATCTTTCCTTGTTCCACCATACTCAGATTCAATAGTATTTTCAGAGCCATAAACATACTATTTCTTAGATACAAATACCTATTGACCCACTGTGATCCAATGGTGTAGTTCAAGATCCTTCTTTCTTGAATAGTAGAATCATCCTTGGCTCAAGCTTAGAAACAAGACATGAATTTGATATTTCTTTATTAATATCTTTGATGTTTGCTTCATTAGAGTGTTTTGTATTGATCTCCTTGAGATGATCTTTGGGAACTCTAACTTCTGAGTTATCTGGATTAACACTTATGGACTCACATGTTACTTCTTTTCTTGACTCCTCATACTTCATAAACGATGTTCCAACATTGTCTGCAACATCCTTCTCCCTGTCCGTGAATGAATATCAATAATCCCATTGGTGGATTCCATAACATCTTTAGTTCTGGAGTTAAAAACTTTGAAAGCTCTTATGTTTGAAGTGTAACCCAGAAATATCCCTTCATTCCTTATGAGATCCTTCTGGCCCTTTTGATATTTGTTCATCAAGACATATCACTTACTTCCAAAGCTATGAAAATATTTGACTGTAGGCTTCATTCCTTTCCATATTTCATATGGAGTAGTTGAAGTACCTCTTCTCAAAGTGACCCTATTAAGAATGTAGCATGCAGTATTCATAGCTTCAGCCTAAAACTCCAATGGTAATTGCTTATTGTAATATGGTGGGAGAATTTGTTTTTTAGCGTTTTATCACAAATGTTGCGAATAGCAAGAGTCACCACCGACTTTTCTTTTATCCATTATTTAGGAAAGGTGAAAAGAACAGGAAAGAACTTTGATAGATTTTGAGTTCAGGGGGTAAGTTATGAAAAGGAAAGGTGTTAGCACCCTTTTCATCCGTAATTATCTACGGGCTCTTAATCGCTAGCTCACTTTTGAAAATTTTCTTTTTGTGTAAGTGTTTTAAAAAATATTTTGAAAATGCCAATGTAAGGCGAACTTTTTAATGATTCTTGTATCGGTCTTCAAGAATGCGTACAAAGTGTTTTGAAAATATTCGTTGTTTTGAAAGTGATGTGTGAAAATTATTGTGAGAAAATGATTAAAAATATCCAACCCACTTAAGGTCGTTCTTGTTATTTTACTTCTCCTTTAGAGATAATGCTATCTGTATCATTAGTTGGTAGGTAGTCCCATCTATTGGATGTTAAGGGACATACGTAGGGTCATCGTAGGGTCATCGAAGGCAACTTATAAGGATGCTTTAGTAGTTTCGTAAGGGGCTAGATCATGTTATTCGTAGGCAACGACAAAGGGTCATCGAGGGACTTATGATATTTTATTCGAGGGTATTTTCTAAAGCATCCCTACGTTCGAGGGACATGACCGTTATTCCAAAAGGAAATGAAGAGAGACTACCCTAGAGGTGCAAGTGTGACAAGTGTGTTTGATTCCGTTATTTATCTTGAAATTAGGTTTTCTAGCGTTTGTTTTTAGTCTTGCTATACAAACCCTAATTACTAACAGTAATACAATAGATATAGTGGCAGAAGATAAAGGCACAAATATAAACCTAGGCTATTACAGAGCTTTTAGGGCAGCTACATTATAGAGAAGTGCGGGAAAATAAACCTACAACTATTACATACTAGGAGCAGTTACATGATAATAAAAAATGCGGGGAAAATAAAGCTACGCTATTACAATTGAACGCGCCCTATACACTTTATCTAGGAAAGTAAAAATAAGATGAAAATAGAAAAGGAAATGTTTTTGGTGATTTTTTATGAAAAATGATTTATGATAGTTAATAAAATAAAACCGAAAAATCTAATTAATTTTAAAATTAAAAAAAAATTAAGTAAAATAAAAATTATTTGTTACAAAAAAAACTTTAAACCTAATTTAATTAGTGTTAAAAAAATTAGGGTTAGTTAAAAGGTTATTAGGGTTTACTTAAAAGAATTATGGTTTATTGGCTAAAAAGAAGACAATAGGGTTAGGAAAAACAAGGAAGACAAAGAATGTTGGGGTGGGTGTTGAACCCAAACCCTCTAGGGTATCAGCACGCCTGCTTTTTCACTAAGCCATTGCTACTTTGGTGTTAGTATAACCAACGTGCTTCATAATATATGAAACTTGCAAAAGATATAAAAAACAAAGAAATTTTGCAAAAGGGAGGGATGGAACCCACACCCTAGTGCACTAATGCCTTAACACGCGCGCTTTTACTACTGGGGTGGCTATACATCTGTTCGTTTTATCAGATCAAAACATATATAATATAAATTAAAAAAGTATGACCGGAGAAGCGCTGAAGCCATAGCTCTGGTCGTCCTCTTCGGCTGGGTGTTTTTTTTAAAACCTACAAAATAGAAAGTGTTAGTGATCCAAAGGGACCCTACCCCCCTAAATAAACCCTCCTGAATCCAATGGTCGCCTTGGTTTGGGCTAATTCTTCCTGTAAAGAGAGATACGACTTAAATATGGCAAATCAGTGAAAACATGGCAACACCTTATCCAAGCACCATGGGGCTCATGCAATGGTTCTATCCTGCACTAATACATCTCAGAAGCATGTTAGTAACGTTAAGTTTAAACAAAGCATGATAAAACGAAAAAATATGAATTCATGCAAATATAGAAAACTGATGATGCATGCTCATGAGTTTTAGGCCTCTTGGATCATCACAATCGATCCCCACTTACTCTATAGCACTCCTGGAATTGAATGAGATTGTTGGCTTACTTTGAGAGAGGCTGAAAATAGGGTTTGAATTTTTCCCTAGTTTTGGATTTTTTTGGAATAGCTATCTCCTTTTCCAGTTTTTGTCCCATCTTCTCTTGTCTGAATGAATAATATATAGAGCCTGGATTAGGTCAAAAGATTGGGCTTGGACCTTTGTATAAAAAACCTCAATTTAATGTAATTTATTTTTGAATTTAAATAAATAAAATAAAAAATAAATGGAATAAAAATACAAAGGGTGTCTGAATTGATTCAGAAGTTCCCTATGAGTTACAAAACATGTTTAGACCTTGAATCATAAGCCCACTAGCCCAAAAATTCAAGTTTGATCAATTTGGGTTTCATGTATTTTCTCAAAATTCCCTAACTTGCACCACTCATAACCCTCTCAATTTTTATCATATGAAGGTGATCTTTGACTTTTTGGAAATCTTAATATGTTCTCTACAATCTCTACATTGATCAATTTTTCATTTTAAGACTTTATCTTGATGTAAATTTCTTTGACCAAAAGTGTCTTTTTGTTGACTTTTTGAAATGACCTGTAATGTTTTGGCCTATATCTCTAAAATGAAGCATTTTTTAGATTTGAGACTAGAGAGACAAAGTTATAGAGAATTGAATTTCCTTAAAAATGATCTTTGGCTGAGAAAAATATAATGAAGCATGTGAAAGTTATGCTTGGTCAAAGTTTAGTTGACTTCTCCTTAAGATAACCCTAATTTGGCAACTTTGACTTTTGATGAATTAAGAGTTTTCTTGATGAATCATGATCAACACTTGATCAAATGATAAATGTGACTTAAAAATCTTGATATTGATCAAAAATCTTGAAGTTTGACTGTATGTTGACCATAATTTACTTTTTACCCAATAAAGTTGATTTTTAGTCATCTGAGCAATTGATTGAGAAAACTTGTGATGTAAGGCTTGAAATTTGGCATGAGCATTCCTTGAGGCATATTAGGAACCGTTAAATCTACTTGAGGCATTATAAGCTCAAGTTTCCTTAAGAAAACTAAAACCCTAGTTTTAGGTCAATTGCTTAGGAGGAGAATTTGTCTGATCCAACATTGAGTAACCTTAAGCAATTGAAAACCCTAGGAGCATAAGGAGGTGTATTGAATAAAATGGGAGGGAAAAGTTTGGGTTACAATAGCTTCCCCTGTTCAATCTTCTTAAACCTAAAGAGTTAGATTGACATGTCCGCCATTCGTGATTTGAAGGTGGAAAATGATTGAATACTTAAGTGCCCGAAAATTTGCACTCGCCGGTGCATGAAGTGACGATGTTGGTTGATTGTATTCCTTGAATAGGCTTGAAGATGCCATTCAGAGAGATGATAGAATATCTTTAGGGATGGGCTTACAGATGTCATCCAAAGTAACTGTTGATAGGAGTATTAGAACGAGTCTATGCCTGACTGTGAAGAATGTTTTTCAGAAGGAAAGTGCTCACCAGAATTCAGTCCCTGGGGGGAATTATTTTTAGAATAAACTTCTGAATAAGAATGCTCGTCAGAATTCAGTCTCTGAAGGAAGTCACTTGGTCATGCAGATAGTCGCCCCGTCTTGTTTCGGGAATTGATCTACAATCTGTTTTTCATTTGTAAACATGTCCTGTTTCGGGAATTCATACCGCATGGTCATATAGATAGTTTCCTCGTCCTATTTCGGCAATTAATCTGTGACCCGCTTTTGTGTTAGTAAACCCGTCCTATTTCGGGAATTCATATCGCTTGGTCGTATAGATAGCTGCCCGTCCTGTTTCGGGAATTAATCTTTGACCCGCTTTTTTGTTGGTAAACTCGTCCTGTTTCGGGAATTCCTACCGCTTGGTCATATAGATCGTTGCCCCATCCTATTTTGGGAATTAATCTCATACCTATTTTCTTGTTGGTAAACATGTCTTGTTTCGGGAATTTATATCGCCTGGTCATATAGATAGTTTCCCTGTCCTGTTTCAGGAATTAATCTTTGACCTATTTGAAAATTGCTGAGGATATTCGTCTGTTTGCGAACTTTACCTAAAAAGACAAAATTAGCTTTATGTAATATCATGATGCATGTAATGCATTAATGATGCTCTCAAGATAAATGAGAATGCTATATGTGTTTTGGCATGCATATGCTATGATGTATTGCAAAATGATGTATGGATGCAATATTTTGTTGAAACGTATCGGTAGCTCCTTGTAACAATGTCTAGCTGGGGAAAATAAATCCCAAATTGTTGTTGGGGATGAAGAAAGTGATTCTTCAATTTCTATTGGGAATAATTCTGCTGGGGATTCCCGCTTTCTATTTGAGGATACTCCACTGGGGATTTTCGACTTATGCTTGAGGATATAGGAATTCAAGGAGAGTCGGTCATTCACCATTCTTTTTGTTGAAGGATTTGATTCTTACGTACCTTGACTTGGGATAAAAGAGATGGATATTCCTCTGGTGTTCTATCTGTCCCGGTCTCAGATACCGTAGCAACTCTTTTGTGGATAATAACTTTGATTAAACCCTGCTGGACAAGAGAATTTTTTTAGGGATTTACGATGTTGGAGTAATAAACTCCGCTGGGAATTAAATCCATGTAAACTGTGTCTAGGAAATGAACTCTGATGGGGGTTTGAATTTTATAGGTTGCACTGAGGAAGTCAGTATTGTATGTCGGGAAAATGATCAAACTTCCTTATCTGCTAGGGGGCCTATTGAGGATGATGATCAGGTTAAACTATCCATTAGGGATATGAAGGTGAACTGCTGGAAGATGCCCGAATTTTTGCCTGTGGGCATATTAGACTTACTGAGGAATATATCTCTATTAGGGATGATCTTGAAAAGATAGCTCTGTAGAGATGATTTCATGGAGATTTCTATGTGGGGATTTATGACTTAAACATTGCCCAACCTCCTAGAGTCTTCGATAAATTCTAATCCTGTTTTCATGCATATATTTGTAAGTGGTAATCTTGTTCAAATGCATATGTTCATTCAATATAATCATTGGACGTATTTGCAAACAAAATAGAGGAAGTAAAAACAAATAGTTTTGAATTTTTAAATAGACTGAGTTGTATTGATTTTGAAAGTTTTCCTATGAACATACTATTTTATACAAGGAGACAAAAATCCTAGTAAGAAGAAGTTGTGAAATTGAAAAATACAAAGTGATAAACAAGAAAAACAACTATGTGAAAATGATCCCATTGAATTTCAACTTCGCTATTGCCTCTATGTCTTCAAACATCTCATCCCTTGCCGTTAGAAGAAGTTGATTAAATTGAGATGCACCATTTGAACTTGATGTTGAAAACAAAGCTTGATGTAAGTAGATGATCCAACAGGACAGAGTCATACGCTTTAATCCCTAACTTTTTCCTGGACCGCCCTTTCGGGTTTTCAGTCCACCGGGATACCCTTTTTTGCCCAAGATGCCTTTTTAGGTTTTCGACTTGCCAGGTGTACAATTATATATATATATATATATATATATATATATATATATCCCTAATTTTTGCCCAAACCCTTTTGGTTTGCCGGGATGCCCTTATTTTTGCCTACGCCAGTCAACCTAGCGGGTCTCTTTCATGCGTTGTATTTTTTAACTATGTCCACATTCATTGGGTGCGGAAGATCTTCACCGTCCATGGCGACAATTATCATAGCCCCACCAGAAAATATTTTCTTAATCACAAATGGCCCTTCGTACATGGGAGTCCATTTGCCCCTAGGATCACCTTGTGGTAATATGATGCACTTTATTACCAAACCACCAACCTGATACACCTGAGGTTTGATCTTCTTGTTAAAGGCCTTGATCATGCGCTTTTGATACATCTGACCATGACAAACAACCATAAGCCTTTTCTCATCAATCAAATTTATCTGGTCTAGCCTGGTATGAGTCTACTCGTCTTCATCTAAACCTGTGTCTTTCATAATTCTCAGAGAGGGGATATGGACTTCGACAGGTAAGATAACCTCCATACTTTAGACTAGAGAGAATGAGGTTGCCCCAGTATATGTACGTACTGAAGTACGATAACCATGAAGAGAAAATGGTAACATCTCATGCCAATCTTTGTAGGTCACCATCATCTTTTGCAAGATCTTCTCGATGTTCTTGTTGGCGGCTTCCGCTACACCATTCATCTTCGGCCGATAAGGAGAGGAATTATGATGTTTAATCTTGAAGTGTGTACAGAGTCCTGTGATCATAGTGTTGTTGATATTGGTACCGGTGGATCTGGAACTGACTGTTTTAAAGCTGGTTCGCGAAATGTCGCGGTAAGCAAGAGTCGCCACCGTCTTTTATTTTCTCCAATAGGAAAGGACAAAAGCACAGAAAAATTCCTTTAAAGAGATTGCTCTCGGTTCGGGAGGTAGGTTATAGAAAGGGAAGGTATTAGCACCCTTTCTATCCATGGTTATCCATGGGCTCTTAGGTACTTGCTCAATGTGTTTTCAAAATGTGTGCTTGCTTTTCAATGTGGGTTTCAAAAATATTCTTTGAAAAGTTTCAATTCAACTCGTGCGTCAGAGTGTTTGAAAAGTTTGTTTTGAAAGTTTTTTGAAAGTGTGTTGGTGTGAAAAGTATTTTGATTTGTTTGAAATTAGAGCAAGTACCCTTGAGAACCTACCTACCCTAAGGAATTCGTCTGTGTAAATGTCCTTTAAAGTAGTGCCATCCCACCATTGAGAGGTAGGTAGCACCACCGTTGGAGGCGTTCGGGTCAATTCGAGTTTTAGGGACGTGGTGGTCACCAGAGCAATGGGAAGACACCTTAGAAGCTACCCTCATGCCAGGTTCCCGGATCATGAGGACTTACTAAGATGTTTTCTACTCGACGACCACCTTTCGAAAGGCAACAGTGAGGCGTACCCTAGGGGTGGTGTGTGCGAATTGTGTGTCATTTTCAGTTCATTGTTAGTCTTGTCATGCATTGGTGATCTAACGATTCAATTTTATTTTCAGGCATTCATTCTTTCATGCATATTTATTAACAGTTATCTTTGCGAGAAAATAAATCTAACTATTACAACGGGCGCGGGTCCACATCGCCAAAAAAACCGAACCCGATTTGACTGAAAGTAAAATAAAGCGAATAAATAAAAGTCCGAGAGTTTTTAATTACATGGCTTTGGGGCATATACAGAGGTATTTAAACAATGTAAAATAAATGCGTGAAATAAAGACTAAACAAAATTAGGGCGTTGGACCCTTTTACAAATAATTAAAATTAATCAAGGAAATTAAAAATTAAATGAAAAATAATGTTTTTGTGTTTTTTAGGTTTGAAAGAAAAAGGAAAAAATTAATTGAAATTAAAGTCCTAGTTCTATCATTTTTTAAGTTTATTATGAAAAAGATTTAATCTCTAACCTAATTAAATTCTAAACTAATTTATATACAATTTTTGATTTATAGAAAATAAATAATAATTAATAATATTGTGAGAAAAAGGAAAAAATTAAAAAGGATATGAAAAATTAATAATTACCCTAATTCTACATTTTTTGGATTTTTATTATGAAAAAAGAATTAAAGTTAATATTAAAACCTAATTAAACTAAATGAGTTACATTTTAATTTAAAAAAAAAAGAATCAAAATTAATTATATTTTTTTTTGTCTTTTCTGTCTTTTTAATGTTTTTATATTTTTTTGTAAGAATTAAGAAAATAAAACACAAGTAAATTAAAAATAAAATAAAATATAAAGGAAATTAGAAAAGAAAGAAAAAAAAGATAGAACCAGGGGGTGTGGATTTCAAATTTGGGGGTGCAAGCCTGAAAGGCCTGGCCCAATTGCTAGCCATTTGTTGACTTTTTTAATCCTGTACACGCCTGTTGACTTGATGTATGGTGCACTCCTCATCTTAGCCATGGATCTGAGGCCCTGGGACACGTGTAGGTTGAATCCTGATGGAGTATGGTGAGTATCAATATGAGCGTTGCATGGAACCTGGAAAGGAAAAATAATATTGAGAAATTGCAAGACCTGGGACTTGAACCCAGGTCTTTGAAGTTAACACGCTTATCCCTTGCCACTGAGCCAGTTTACTTTCAATTAACATATAATAATAAATAAACAATATAAAGGAAAAATAACAACGCTCTTTAAAACGCGCGCTATTTCAAATTTGCCCAATCTGCTTGTGCCACGCCATCGTCCCTGCCAATTTCCTGAAACACAAACCAATAGAGCAACGGTTTTTGAAACGTGGGGTTTGGGTAGCTATGGAGAAATAGCGAATAGCTCGTTTCCTAATATAAATTAGGCGCGAGTATGTCTTCTTCTTCGTCTCAAGATGCTGAGTGTGATGGTGTTGCTCTGAAGTTCTGATTTTTCCTATTTACAAAAGCCCCAATTTAAGAAGCTGGGAAACCTAGAATTCAAAAATGGCAAAATCGTGTATGGCTTATGAAAATGCAATTAACTACCATGGGCAGCTTGGAAACTTCATCATGAGTATGAATATGTAATTTAAAATGCAAAAAGAGGCTTAGAATCAAGAACACGAATTCAAAATATTTGATGTACAGTTTCACTTGTAACTACCAGTTTAAGGAGCTTTGATTGAGGTTATGAATTGGGACACGTTCAAAATGGTCTCAGGAAGCTATTGGTACAAAAATTTTGGCTTCAAAAGATCCCTAGCATTGATTTCAGATTTGCAATATATGTCCAAATTTTCAAATGTCCAAATGCCTTTTCAGCGTGCTTTGTGCTATGTTCTAGGTAGGGTTTGACTCAATGATCATTATGGAATTGAATAGGCTTGCTATCTCTCCTTAATCCATGCTTGAGAAAGAATTGGCATTAGGGTTTGTCCATTAACCATTTTTTCCTAATTTTTAGCCAAAACCTAGACTTAGTATGAAAATGAACCTTGGCCTGATTTTTGAGTTGGTTCATGATGTATAGAACTTGTCCAAATTCATTTGACACCATTTCATTGATTTTTTAAATTTTATTTGAATTTTCAATGAATTAAAATGAATTAAATCATCAAAAATTAAATAAAATAAAAAAGTCAACATTTGGTCTTGAAATCAACCATGGGCCACGTGTGTGGCATGACAAGGATGGACAAAGTGAGAAAAATGGGGCCCTTTTGTCACAATTGGATTTTCAAAGATAATTGACTTTTGCCATTTCACAAAATTTTCCCAACTTCTACAAGGCATAACTTGCTCAATTTTTAAGCTTTTCACATGTTCTTGGACATTTTGGAAAGGTCTTTGAGTCCTCCAACCAATGCCTTTGGTCCCATGTCATTTTGATTTACCAATCTCAAGTTATGGTCTTTGACTTAAAGTCCCTTTTTGTTGACTTTTGAAAATGACCTATAATGTTGAAATTGATAACTTTTTGTGAGAGCATTTCTTGGACTTGAAGTATGAAGATGAGTTGTAGGAAATGTCTTTCTCTTCAAAATGAGCTTTGGATGGAATTTTTATGATAATCCATGTGAAAGTTATGCCCTGGTCAATTTCAGTTGACTTTTTCAGCTGTCCAAATATAGCAACTTTTGCATCTTTGATGATTTCTGAGCCAAACTTTGAGAATCATGATCAAGCATTGATCAAATGATGTTTGTGGCTTCAAAATGATAGGTTGACCAAAAACTTGAACTTTTGACTGCCAAATGACCATTTTGCCCCTACAGTTGACTGTAGTGCAATTTAGGGTTTTGACTGTGCAATCTTGAGCTGAATGCCTTGAAACTTGATATGAGGATGCTTGACCATGTTTGTAGGCATATGAGACTTGATTGGGCCTTTGAAAACTTCCTTTTCTTGATCAAACTCAAAACCCTAATTCTGACTGTATGGGAGACTATTGCACTGCACAACCCTTGGGGAATTTTGTAGCTTGGCTTGGCAATTTCTTGAGGAATATGGGAGGGCAAATTTTGGGGTATAACAGTTGCCCCTGTTCAATCTTCTTAGACCTGAGGATGTAGATTGGCTGACGTGCCTTTTGTAATCCGAGGGTAAAAGATGATTGGACACTAGAGTGCCCGGAAATTTGCGCTCACATGTTGGCAATGATGGGGATGGGCTTATAGATGCCATCTGGATGTTGCTGGATTGGACGATGGGCTTATAGATGCCATCTGGATGTTGATTGCATAGGAGATTCCTTAGCGAGAACCTGCATACCTGCAAAACAGAAAATGAGTACCTGACACGTTGCAGGGATGATTACTTCCTTAGCATGAATGGTAAGAGAGCCTTGGGCGACTTTAACTTCAACAACGCTCGTTGAGAAAAATCTGGGGTGTCTTCTGCTGGGATAAGAATCAGGGAGATCTTAAGGTCGATCTGACTGAACCAGAGAGGCCTTTGACTGGATAAGTCTAGGTCTTGAAATGTCTTCCACTGGATAAGCCATCAGGAAAATCTTGGGACGATTTAACTGAACCAGAGGAGGCCTTTGACTGGATAAGCAATCAGGAAAATCTTGGGACGATTTAACTGAACCGGTCTAGGTCTTGAAATGTCTTCCACTGGATAAGCAATCAGAAAATCTTGGGACGATTTAACTGAACCAGAGGAGGCCTTTGACTGGATAAGCAATCAGGAAAATCTTGGGACGATTTAACTGAACCGGTCTAGGTCTTGAAATGTCTTCCACTGGATAAGCAATCAGAAAATCTTGGGACGATTTAACTGAACCAGAGGAGGCCTTTGACTGAACCAGTCTAGGTCTTGAAATGTCTTCCACTGGATAAGCAATCAGGAAAATCTTGGGACGATTTAACTGAACCAGAGGAGGCCTTTGACTGAACCAGTCTAGGTCTTGAAATGTCTTCCACTGGATAAGCAATCAGGAAAATCTTGGGACGATTTAACTGAACCAGAGGAGGCCTTTGACTGAACCAGTCTAGGTCTTGAAATGTCTTCCACTGGATAAGCAATCAGGAAAATCTTGGGACGATTTAACTGAACCAGAGGAGGCCTTTGACTGAACCAGTCTAGGTCTTGAAATGTCTTCAAAGGGATAAGCATCAGGAAAATCTTGGGACGATTTAACTGAACCAGAGAAGGCCTTTGACTGAACCAGTCTAGGTCTTGAAATGTCTTCAAAGGGATAAGCATCAGGAAAATCTTGGGATGATTTAACTGAACCAGAGAAGGCCTTTGACTGAACCAGTCTAGGTCTTGAAATGTCTTCAAAGGGATAAGCATCAGGAAAATCTTGGGATGATTTAACTGAACCAGAGAAGGCCTTTGACTGAACCAGTCTAGGTCTTGAAATGTCTTCAAAGGGGATAAGCATCAGGAAAATCTTGGGATGATTTAACTGAACCAGAGAAGGCCTTTGACTGAACCAGTCTAGGTCTTGAAATGTCTTCAAAGGGATAAGCATCAGGAAAATCTTGGGACGATTTAACTGAACCAGAGAAGGCCTTTGACTGAACCAGTCTAGGTCTTGAAATGTCTTCAAAGGGATAAGCATCAGGAAAATCTTGGGACGATTTAACTGAACCAGAGAAGGCCTTTGACTGAACCAGTCTAGGTCTTGAAATGTCTTCAAAGGGATAAGCATCAGGAAAATCTTGGGACGATTTAACTGAACCAGAGAAGGCCTTTGACTGAACCAGTCTAGGTCTTGAAATGTCTTCAAAGGGATAAGCATCAGGAAAATCTTGGGACGATTTAACTGAACCAGAGAAGGCCTTTGACTGAACCAGTCTAGGTCTTGAAATGTAGCTTGAGAACTTAACTGGATCTTCCCTGAAAGGTAAAAGTCAGTCATATGCAATGCATGATATGGATCAAGCAATGATGTTCTCAACATAAATGAGATTTGTATGATGCAGTGCGTTATGCATGCTATAATATTGTATGTGATGTTTTATGTATATTTTCGTCCAGGAAAATGAATCCTTGACGGGTGCCGGGAAGTCGTATCCTGGGCTGATGTCGAAGAATAGATTTTGCTTCCGCTGGGGATGATAACTGCAAGGATACCGGTAGGAGAAGATGACTCCATTGCGGAATAAACTTGGCGAATGAAAGAATCTGCGGGGAGAGAAGATACTCTAGCGATCATGCTGGGAGGCAATACTCTGTGGGGAGAGTGATACCTTGCTGAATATTGATAGTAACTCTATTGGGGATGCCGTTGTTGTATTGAAAGTGTGAATAGACTTCGCTGGGGATAGGAAAGAACTACGTTGACGACGACTCTCCCTTGGTTTTTGGCTGAGGATAACCCAGTTATATCCTGTTAAGGAAATAACTCTTTGAATAAAGCCGGGACGACGTGTTCGTGCTCTGCGAGGGGATAAGCTTCCAGAATCTACTGGGGATAAGCTTACTGCTTGGGGAGATGAATTCCATCTTTCCTGGGGAAACTGGATTCTCCTGGGGAAGTTTTGATATGCTGGGGAAGTGATCCCTTTGAATGTTGCAGTATGCCGCCGGGGACCAATCTTTAGACCAAGACTACCGGAGATGCTTGTTAAGAATATATGCTGCTGGGGGAACATTGGGATTTGCGAGAGCATACCCACTTTCCTTGAGATTTATCAACTCTGCTTGGAGAAGAATGCATTTACTCTCTGGGGAATTAAGATACCTGGTAGTGTTCTTCAACAGGACCTACCCTGATACTTTGGAGGATAGAACAACCAGACTGCTCAGACCAACCTTTATTGCCCCTGTTTCTTGTGGAGAAGATACCTGTGGCGGTGCTTGATGACTGCCGATTGACAAATCTTCTTCTTGGTAGGAAAGTGACATAGTCGTACGCTTTGATCCCTAACTTTTGCCTGGACCGCCCTTTCGGGTTTTCAGTCCACCGGGATACCCATTTTTCCCAAGCCGCCTTTTCAGGTTTTCGACTTGCCGGGTGTATATATTTTTTCATATTCATCCCTTGTTTTTGCCCGAACCCTTTTGGTTCGCCGGGAAGCCCTTATTTTTGCCTAGGTGTGTCAACCTTGCGGGTCTTTGATTTTGCGTAGTATTTTTCGACCATGTCCGTGCTTTCAGAATGTAGAGAGTTGCCCCTGTTAGAATTGTTTTGTCATGCCACCAGAAAATCTTCGTTTGATTGTCCAATGCCCCCAGGTGACCTAGACGGAGATTTGCCCCAGGCTGGTGGTGTCGCCATATTGTCAGAAGGTGTCTGATCGTGCAAGATTCGTTGTTGGAATGCCCCAAGTGACTTAGACGGAGATTTGCCCCAGGCTGGTTGGTTGTCATGCCACCAGAAGATCTTCGTTTGATCGTCCAATGCCCCAAGTGACTTAGACGGAGATTTGCCCCAGGCTGGTTGGCCTTTTTGAGAGATTCTCCGAATCTTGACTTAACTGCCCCAGATGATGGATAATAGTCATGCCATGCCCCTTGATTAGAGGTACTTCTGTTCATTAGACATTCGTCATGCGAATTTCTATGTTGTTCAAACAAAAGTCATATGCAAACAAAGTTATGTTAAAAATGCAAAGCTTATGTCTGTCTTGAAGATTTTGAAAATGCATTCTTTTTCATAAAACAAGTGAATGTTTGTAAAACGTGATGTCAATTCCGTATTTACCGTAGGCCTTCAGGAGTCAGGATACCTTTCGTAACAGTATGCTTTCGAACTAAACCGTGCTTCAGCTAGGACTTTTAAGGGTTATATCGTGGCCTGGTTCACGGTTTAAGAAACAAAGTATAAAGGTTCAAATTTTATTTGTACCCACCCTCTCTTCGTGATGTTCTCCAAACCTAAACTCAGTTGATCATACATTAGACCTTGTTTGAGTCTTTGCTCTAATTTTCTGGTGATGGATAACTTATTTTGAATAGGCAGTCATTCCTTTTTTGTCGAGGGTTTGTGTGACCTCCTTTTTTGATTTTGTGATCCCTATTTTTTGCCTGAACTGTTTCTTTTGTGATTACAGTCAGCGGGATGCCCCAGTTTTGTAAGTCTCCTTCATAGGTTTTGACTTAATGGGTTTTTATTTTTTGAGATATAATGACTGCCTATCTGTATGATGGTTTGGAATTATCACTATCTTTGTTCGTTTTGTAAAGATCTCTTCGGTGCTATTCGTCATGCACTTGGATCAACTGGGAGAACTACCCTGCCCCAGGTTATGATAAAGGGTTTTAAATTTCGAAAAGAAAAAAAAACTCCTACTTCTTTGGCTCAGAGGGGTTGACGAGGGATTATCATCCTTATAACTCCAGTGTTTAGGGATTGAAACAATGCCTGTACCTCATCAGCGGGGTCTGTTCAAAAGCATACTGTAGATCGTGGTATCGTTTTCGTCATCCTCCCTCAAGAGGCTTAGAATTATTGATTGAAAGAGTTGACATCAGAACAAATATGAAAATAATTTGCGTATAGTGAATACGAATATATTGATTCAAAATGGACATAAGCGATGCATTAATGAAATAACAATGTTTTAACAATGAGTAAACGTTTGAACAAAAGAAAATTGCAACTTGAACATTCGAATGAACAAAAATTTCTAGTCTCAGGGCTTGTCACTTCAAATGGTGAATCCCGCAGGGATAGTAGAAGAACTCAGCCTGGCCATCTTGGGTGAATTTCACAGCTCCTTCATCAATCAGATCTTGGATCTGGTTCTTCAAAGTCCAACAATCCTCCGTAACATGCCCCGGGCTGTCAGAGTGATAATCGCAGTGGGCGTCGGGGTTATACCTTGAAGGTGTCCTGTTGGGATTCTTAGGAGGGTCCCTTAGAGTTACCAAATTCAACCTCAACAGTTGTTGTAAAGCTTGAGGCAGTGATACGTTAAGCTTGGTGAATTGCCTTTTGGGCTTGCCTGGCTGAAGAGGTTGTTTGGGCTTGCCTGGCTGAAAAGGTTGATGCTGAATTTGTGCCCCTGAAGCCAAATGAGGAGCTTTTCCTTTGTCTCCTTGTCTCAAAGGTGGTTGAACAACGACTGGCTCTTTTCCTTTAGATGTTTGCCCCAGTTGGTTACTCTGAAGCAGTTGGTTGACAAGAAACCGGAGCTCATCTTGTCTTTGTGCTAGACCTTGAATGGCATTCCTCTGCCCCAGCATTTGAGCTTTCATAGCATCCATCTCAGATTGTAGGTGTTTCAGCCTTTCATCCTCAGCACTGTTCCTGGCAAAAGTCTCCATGAGAAGTGTCCTTAGCTCCTCCTGCCCTTTGGATAGATTTAGGAGAATATCCCCGAACCGAGTCCCTTGAGCAAGAAGGTCCTGGTTGTCTTGTTGGGATGCCATTGCTGAAATAAACAGCAGAGATGGTAAGTGACCTGTCCCAAGGATACCTGTTATGCAATGATATGTATGACATGCATGTAATGTTTTCAAGGATCTCGCGGGGTAAACAAGAAAATTTGTTAGCATTGGAATTTAGAGCTTGATTGAAGGACACCCATGTTATTGAGAACTCTTCTTCAAGAGTCAAAGGCTCACCATATCCAGTGGGTCACAGCCCCTGACTTTAGTCATCATGTCTGGTTTTGATTTCCAAACAACCTTGGTTAGGGAACCTTCTTCAGGAGTCAAAGCTCACCATATCAAGTGGGTCATAGCCCCTGACAACTTTGGCTAGAGGAAAATAAATCCTCTTTGCCCCTTGCTAGATATATGACCTGTATCACAAGCCCTTGAGATCCTTGAAATGGGTTAGGATGTATGCAATGGTATGATGTCATGATATGCATGGGGTAATGTGAGTAACCCTGTAATGAGTCCCAATTAAGGACTGCAAAAACCTGCAAGAAACTTAGAATACCCTGTTATGAGTCCTAATTAAGGACTACAAACACAACCTGCAAGAGACAAAGGTCAGGTAATAAGCATGCAAGTAGTTCAAGTAGGAAGGCACACAAGTCACACAATAGAGCCCTTAGAGTTTAGGCCAGCATGAAGTTTGGGGTACTACCCTCTTGAAGTGGGTGGGTTCAACCTGTCCTATCAAAGTAACCGGGTTCTAAGGTTCCCAATATCACGGGATTGCTTTCATTGTTCATCGTTTCGAATTAGCCACTGAACTGGCGACCGAAATATTCCAGGAAAGCAACCCTCAATTGAGTGTAGTATCGAGTATCAACCAACCTCGGACTGCACCAAAGTCAGTTATCTCACTACCCTAAAGAGGCCAAGATGGTTCAATTAAGGTTCCTAAGGTCTGTTGATGCTTCATGACACCACATGGAGGCCCCGTACTCTCCTTGACTGACTCAAGGGTTACCGGTACACACCAAAATGCCACATCAACGTAGCAGACTGCTTCAACCATGTCGGTATACCCCGCACAGTTCCCTCACAGCCTTGTTGCTACTTTCTAAAAAGGTATTCCCCAGATCCGGGTTAGGATCTATAGAACTCCCAAGCAACCCACAATAATAAAGCAAACAAGGAAAGCAATTGAAAACACAGTGATCTTAGTCCTAAGGTACACCTCACTTTAAGTAAACTTCCCCAGCAGAGTCGCCAGTTCTGTGATCGGTGGATCTGGAACTGACTGTTTTAAAGCTGGTTCGCGAAATGTCGCGGTAAGCAAGAGTCGCCACCGTCTTTTATTTTCTCCAATAGGAAAGGACAAAAGCACAGAAAAATTCCTTTAAAGAGATTGCTCTCGGTTCGGGAGGTAGGTTATAGAAAGGGAAGGTATTAGCACCCTTTCTATCCATGGTTATCCATGGGCTCTTAGGTACTTGCTCAATGTGTTTTCAAAATGTGTGCTTGCTTTTCAATGTGGGTTTCAAAAATATTCTTTGAAAAGTTTCAATTCAACTCGTGCGTCAGAGTGTTTGAAAAGTTTGTTTTGAAAGTTTTTTGAAAGTGTGTTGGTGTGAAAAGTATTTTGATTTGTTTGAAATTAGAGCAAGTACCCTTGAGAACCTACCTACCCTAAGGAATTCGTCTGTGTAAATGTCCTTTAAAGTAGTGCCATCCCACCATTGAGAGGTAGGTAGCACCACCGTTGGAGGCGTTCGGGTCAATTCGAGTTTTAGGGACGTGGTGGTCACCAGAGCAATGGGAAGACACCTTAGAAGCTACCCTCATGCCAGGTTCCCGGATCATGAGGACTTACTAAGATGTTTTCTACTCGACGACCACCTTTCGAAAGGCAACAGTGAGGCGTACCCTAGGGGTGGTGTGTGCGAATTGTGTGTCATTTTCAGTTCATTGTTAGTCTTGTCATGCATTGGTGATCTAACGATTCAATTTTATTTTCAGGCATTCATTCTTTCATGCATATTTATTAACAGTTATCTTTGCGAGAAAATAAATCTAACTATTACAACGGGCGCGGGTCCACATCGCCAAAAAAACCGAACCCGATTTGACTGAAAGTAAAATAAAGCGAATAAATAAAAGTCCGAGAGTTTTTAATTACATGGCTTTGGGGCATATACAGAGGTATTTAAACAATGTAAAATAAATGCGTGAAATAAAGACTAAACAAAATTAGGGCGTTGGACCCTTTTACAAATAATTAAAATTAATCAAGGAAATTAAAAATTAAATGAAAAATAATGTTTTTGTGTTTTTTAGGTTTGAAAGAAAAAGGAAAAAATTAATTGAAATTAAAGTCCTAGTTCTATCATTTTTTAAGTTTATTATGAAAAAGATTTAATCTCTAACCTAATTAAATTCTAAACTAATTTATATACAATTTTTGATTTATAGAAAATAAATAATAATTAATAATATTGTGAGAAAAAGGAAAAAATTAAAAAGGATATGAAAAATTAATAATTACCCTAATTCTACATTTTTTGGATTTTTATTATGAAAAAAGAATTAAAGTTAATATTAAAACCTAATTAAACTAAATGAGTTACATTTTAATTTAAAAAAAAAAGAATCAAAATTAATTATATTTTTTTTTGTCTTTTCTGTCTTTTTAATGTTTTTATATTTTTTTGTAAGAATTAAGAAAATAAAACACAAGTAAATTAAAAATAAAATAAAATATAAAGGAAATTAGAAAAGAAAGAAAAAAAAGATAGAACCAGGGGGTGTGGATTTCAAATTTGGGGGTGCAAGCCTGAAAGGCCTGGCCCAATTGCTAGCCATTTGTTGACTTTTTTAATCCTGTACACGCCTGTTGACTTGATGTATGGTGCACTCCTCATCTTAGCCATGGATCTGAGGCCCTGGGACACGTGTAGGTTGAATCCTGATGGAGTATGGTGAGTATCAATATGAGCGTTGCATGGAACCTGGAAAGGAAAAATAATATTGAGAAATTGCAAGACCTGGGACTTGAACCCAGGTCTTTGAAGTTAACACGCTTATCCCTTGCCACTGAGCCAGTTTACTTTCAATTAACATATAATAATAAATAAACAATATAAAGGAAAAATAACAACGCTCTTTAAAACGCGCGCTATTTCAAATTTGCCCAATCTGCTTGTGCCACGCCATCGTCCCTGCCAATTTCCTGAAACACAAACCAATAGAGCAACGGTTTTTGAAACGTGGGGTTTGGGTAGCTATGGAGAAATAGCGAATAGCTCGTTTCCTAATATAAATTAGGCGCGAGTATGTCTTCTTCTTCGTCTCAAGATGCTGAGTGTGATGGTGTTGCTCTGAAGTTCTGATTTTTCCTATTTACAAAAGCCCCAATTTAAGAAGCTGGGAAACCTAGAATTCAAAAATGGCAAAATCGTGTATGGCTTATGAAAATGCAATTAACTACCATGGGCAGCTTGGAAACTTCATCATGAGTATGAATATGTAATTTAAAATGCAAAAAGAGGCTTAGAATCAAGAACACGAATTCAAAATATTTGATGTACAGTTTCACTTGTAACTACCAGTTTAAGGAGCTTTGATTGAGGTTATGAATTGGGACACGTTCAAAATGGTCTCAGGAAGCTATTGGTACAAAAATTTTGGCTTCAAAAGATCCCTAGCATTGATTTCAGATTTGCAATATATGTCCAAATTTTCAAATGTCCAAATGCCTTTTCAGCGTGCTTTGTGCTATGTTCTAGGTAGGGTTTGACTCAATGATCATTATGGAATTGAATAGGCTTGCTATCTCTCCTTAATCCATGCTTGAGAAAGAATTGGCATTAGGGTTTGTCCATTAACCATTTTTTCCTAATTTTTAGCCAAAACCTAGACTTAGTATGAAAATGAACCTTGGCCTGATTTTTGAGTTGGTTCATGATGTATAGAACTTGTCCAAATTCATTTGACACCATTTCATTGATTTTTTAAATTTTATTTGAATTTTCAATGAATTAAAATGAATTAAATCATCAAAAATTAAATAAAATAAAAAAGTCAACATTTGGTCTTGAAATCAACCATGGGCCACGTGTGTGGCATGACAAGGATGGACAAAGTGAGAAAAATGGGGCCCTTTTGTCACAATTGGATTTTCAAAGATAATTGACTTTTGCCATTTCACAAAATTTTCCCAACTTCTACAAGGCATAACTTGCTCAATTTTTAAGCTTTTCACATGTTCTTGGACATTTTGGAAAGGTCTTTGAGTCCTCCAACCAATGCCTTTGGTCCCATGTCATTTTGATTTACCAATCTCAAGTTATGGTCTTTGACTTAAAGTCCCTTTTTGTTGACTTTTGAAAATGACCTATAATGTTGAAATTGATAACTTTTTGTGAGAGCATTTCTTGGACTTGAAGTATGAAGATGAGTTGTAGGAAATGTCTTTCTCTTCAAAATGAGCTTTGGATGGAATTTTTATGATAATCCATGTGAAAGTTATGCCCTGGTCAATTTCAGTTGACTTTTTCAGCTGTCCAAATATAGCAACTTTTGCATCTTTGATGATTTCTGAGCCAAACTTTGAGAATCATGATCAAGCATTGATCAAATGATGTTTGTGGCTTCAAAATGATAGGTTGACCAAAAACTTGAACTTTTGACTGCCAAATGACCATTTTGCCCCTACAGTTGACTGTAGTGCAATTTAGGGTTTTGACTGTGCAATCTTGAGCTGAATGCCTTGAAACTTGATATGAGGATGCTTGACCATGTTTGTAGGCATATGAGACTTGATTGGGCCTTTGAAAACTTCCTTTTCTTGATCAAACTCAAAACCCTAATTCTGACTGTATGGGAGACTATTGCACTGCACAACCCTTGGGGAATTTTGTAGCTTGGCTTGGCAATTTCTTGAGGAATATGGGAGGGCAAATTTTGGGGTATAACAGTACCATTATCAGTGATGATCCACTCGGGTATGCCATACCGACAAATGAGGTTATGCTTAATGAATCGAGCCACGACATTCTTGGTAACAGAGGCAAACGAGCTTGCTTCAACCCACTTTAACCCATTAGATGCAATAGGCTTAATCTCTCCAATCAGATGAATTCCCCACATTGCAAACGACCAAGGAGCAGTTAAGATGTTCAGAGGAGCAAGAGGCATGTGTACCTTGTCAGCATAAATCTAGCATTTGTGACAAGTTCTGGAATGGTGATGGCAATCAGTTTCCTTGGTTCACCAATAATAACCCGCTCTTATAATTTTATTAGCCATCGTATTCCCCCTGGAATGAGTACCGAAGACTCCCTCATGCATATCTTCCATAATCTTCTCAGCTTCCTTCTTGTCCATACAACGAAGCAAAGTCGAGTCATGATTGCGCTTATACAAAATTCCGTTACTAAAAAAGAATTTGGCATAGAACCTCCATAGGAATTTCTTATCATTGATAGATTCCCCTTAAGGATATCCTTGATCCTCGAGGTATCTTTTCACTTCATGGTACCAAGGCTTTTCCTCAACTCCATCGGTATCAACTCCATAACAATATACAGGTTCGTCTAATATCTCAATAGTGATTCGAGGAGCTTTATTGTCCCATCTGACTTTGAACATAGATGACATGGTATCTAATGCGCCTTTCCGTTGTACCCAAAACATTTCCCTCCCTTTTCTTCAAGACATTTCCCACAAAAGATCTCAAATGCTCCAGGATGCTTAAGAGTTGATCATACAAACTCACCTCCTAAGCACTTAGACTACAAATTAGGGTTTTAGTTTTCACAAGGAATGTGGACTTTTAATACCTCAAGTGACTTTCATGGTTCATTATAGGTATTTAAGAATGCTCATACCAAGTTTCAAGTCTTGCACCACAAATTTGCTCAGTCAATTGCTTAGATGACTGAAAATCAGCTGTATTGGAAAAAAAAGTCAATTGTGGTCAACATACAGTCAAAATTCATGATTTTTGGCCAACATCAACATTTTGAAGTCATATTAATCAATTGATCAAGGGTTGAACAATTCCTAAAGAAAAGCATTCAAATCATCAAAGGGGCAAAATTGTCAAAATTAGGGTTTTGACTGAGAATGGTTGATCATTGACTTTTGACCTAGTACATGACCTAATGGCTTGAAGAATGATATTAAGGATTCAAACACAATGTATTGACCTAATTTCATGGCTCAAATAACTTCTCAAGATCAAAGGGTTGACAGTTGAATTTGGATCAACTGATAAAAAGTCAACTGACACACAAAAAGTCAAACTTTGACTTGGTCAACATTGAATTTCAAAGATCAAAATTCATCAAGACATTCAAAAATATAAAACTTGATCATAAAGAATCAAGAAAGTCAAGAAAAGTCAACAAAAGTCATGATTTTCAATACTTAGAAAAATTCTAAGTATTTTTTACCTCGATAATATTACTACTTTATGACAATTTTTCACCAAGATGCAAGATGATTTAAGGAAAACTTTCAACATGAAAGTTGTAGATCATGATGAATTATACAACTTTGTCCTTGTAGGTTGATGTCCAAAAAATGCTTAGATTTGAAGATATAGGCTCATGAAGTCATGACATTTTTACAAAACACTTAATGAAAAGTTTAGCAAGTTTGGTCAGATTTTTGTCCCAACTTCTTGGCAAATTTTCACCTAGTTCCAATTTGATTTAGCCAAAGTGGTCAACATGAAGGTTGTCGATAATGTTTCAACATTTCCAAAATGTTGAATAACTTGAAGAGATCATTTTTGAGCAAGGAGTTTCTAAGAGATGAAGTTGTTATCACAAACTTGAATTTTAAGTCATTTTGTGATGAACCTTATGATCCAATCTTCAAGCATGCTGCATAATCTTGCTTTGCAGGCCTTAAAACTTGCAAATCACTTAATAATTAAATGTTTACACAACTGTTTAAGCCATTGTCCAAGTTTTTGAGGCATTATCCAATTTAGTTTTCCATTAAAGGAAGAAATCCAAGACTTCCATTTTTGAAAAGTGACTTTAATCACAAAGTTCACTCTCCTTGAGCCTTGCACTTGTTCCTTCTGAACATACATAATGTTAAAGCCAGAAGAAACATATTTATAGCCTTTAAATACTCAAACCATGCTTTTACTTCACATTGAAACCATGATTTTCAAGATTGCTTCATGTACAATCCAACTTAGCCATAACATGTGACTTTATGAACCAAGCCTTCTCATCCTTTCAAACCTTTTCTCTATAAATATAGGAGTTATTTGCAATCTAACACACGATTTCAAGAACCCCCTAAGCCCCTCAAACTTCCTGAAACCAGAACTTGCATCAAAACCTCCATTACTTGTCATTTCTGACCTTGAACTTCAAACACATAATCGTATTTCGAAAATCAAGTTTCAAAAATCATATTTCATCAAGACATGTCAAAATCAATCATATTTCTGACCTTGGATCAAAATAAAGTTTCAAAAATCATATTTGAACAAGACATATCAAAGTATGAATAATGTTCATCAAGAAATTAGAAGTCAAGATTACTTTGAAAAAAGTCAAAGTTCTAAACACTTAGAAAAAGTGTTGAGAAAAATATGACAATTTCATAACTTTGTGCCAAATTTTCACCATGATGCAAGTAGATTAAAGAAAAACTTCAAACATGGAAGTTGTAGATATCAATGAGATCTAAAACATTGTAGGGCATAACTTTTTCTAGAAATGCTTGGATATCAAGTTATAAATCCATGAATACATGTCCATGAAACTAAAACACTTAGTAAAATTCTGAGCATTTTAAGTCAGGATTTTGACAGAACTTCTGGGCCAAGTTTTACACAGTTATAATGGGAGTTTGCAAAAGTGATTCAAAAAGGGATTGCAGATAATATTTCAAGCTTTCTAAAAAGTCTAAGAACTCCTTTAGATCGCGCTGGAGCAGGGAGAATCGAAGATCAGAAGTTGGACATTCATTCTTAAATTATAAGTCATTTTCATGATGAACATCTGATCCAATTCCAAGCAATGCTACATAATCCCACTTTTCAGGCCCTCTAACTTGTGTATATATCCTTAATCAGAAGATTACACAAGTTTTTAGCTATGCACCACTTGATTTAAACTTTTTCTAATACACCTTGCCATTTAAGGAAGAAAGTTCACACTTCCATTTTGGAAAAGTGACTTTAATCACAAAGTCCACCCTCCTTGAGCTTTGTGTTTGTTCCTTCTGCATAAGAATCCCCTACAAACTAAGAACAAGCATTTTTAAAGTTGCTAGCGACCCTACCTTTCCTTGAAACCATGTTTGTCTAAGCTTGCTTCAAAAACAAGTCAAAATTCCACAACATGTGATTTTGTACTTCTGACTTCTCCAAGCTTCCAAACCCTTTGCCTAGAAATTAAACCTTCATTTGCAAGCTAAAGGAGGATGGGACAAGCCCTGAAACTCGCTAAACTCCCTAGAACCAAAAATTGCAACACAAGCACAAATACTTGTCATTTCTGATTTTTGAATCCAATCTCCAAATCCTCTCGTGCGTTTCTTGGCCAAACCATCCACAAAGCTTCTAATACACATATAGAAGCTATCCCAACCTCTACTTTCAAAATGTAACACCATCTTCATCAATATCCATTTTAAGAAACAGAGTATTACATCTTGACTTCTCAAGAACATTTCAGCCATCCATAGCTCAAGCTAAGGGTTGTATTAGCTTCCTGGAAACTTGAGAAAGCTAACCAGATCATCACACCAACTTGAATCAAGCTCTATTTCAGAACATGATCTCCAGGTGCACGGTGAGTTTTTATGATTTCATCTCATTATTTAGGCATTGTTAGGCTTTTATTTTCAAAGACAAAATGTAGATATCATTGCCCTGAAACTGTGCATATCAATAAATTTCATTTATATGGCCTGAGTAGAGAGAATTTTGGATCAAAACTTCCTGGAAAAATTAGGGTTCAGATTAGGGCTAGAAAAATTCATGCTTGTTTTTGATTTATAGTTTTAATGCTTTACAGCTCTGAAACCATGATGAAATTTGTCATAACTTTCATGTTTACATTTTCTATTTTTGTTGAGAAATGAATGAGTTGTAGATACTCTGGCTGGCGCGAGGAAGAAGATAAAGTTCATCATCATAACTTATTTTGTAATATATATTTATGATTTTGTTTATAATACCAGATGTATAGCCACCCCAGTGGTAGAGAGAGCGCGCGTAAGGCATTAGTGTTAAGGGTCCTGGGTTCTAGCCCCTGGAGCACCTTTTGTTTTTATTTCTTAACATTTTACCCCATTTACTTGATAACAGCATGCCCGGGCCAGAACTTCTGGGTTTCTCATTTTTTCTTCCAGTATCACCCCCTCACTTACTTGTTAGCAGCGCGCATGGGCCAAAACTTCTAGGCTTTCTCATTTTTGCTTCCAGTATCACCCCCACTTGCTTGTTAGCAGCGCGCCTGGGCACAAACCTTCTGAGATTTCTCATTTTGCTTCCAGCAACACCCCCGTCCATTTTTTCATCACGCAACCCAGCATGACCTTTTTTTATTATTTTTCTTTCTGATTTTGATCACAAAAATACATTTGGGCCTAAACCGAACAGAAATCAGTTTTACTTACAAACATCCTTTCCACTTTCTGAACCCCCTAACTTTAATTTTATATTTTTATTTTATTTTCTTTCCTTTATTATTTTTAGTATCATTATTATTATTTTTATTAATCAGAAACACCAAAAATATATTATATTAAATATTTAGCTTATTTAGTTTATATTTATTTAACTTCTTAAAATAAAAGACCAAATATATTTTCCTATTTAATTTCTTTTCTTTAACTTAATATTAAACTTAGATTTAGTTCATTTTCTTTTTTTAATTAAAATTACTTTAGAATTTAGGATTTCTCAATTAATTAATTTTGTATACTAATTTAATCAACATTCTTCTATAAAACCCTAAAAACTCGCTTTCTTCAAAAAAAATTAGTTTCTTTGTTTATTAACTTAATCTTAATTTTTTTAATTTTAGTTAATTATTTCCTTATAGTTAATTAGGTCAAAAACCCTTTTTCTTAAATAAAATCCAAATCAAATTCCATTTCTTTTCCATTTTTATTCTTGTACATTATATACACTTCAATTCTTGTACATTATTCAAGTTCAATATGGTTGTAATAGATAATTAGGTTAAATTTCTTGCAATCCCCATTTGTAAATTTGTACACCCCATCTCCAAATGATTTAATAGCGTAGGATATTTACTTTCCTCCATTTATCGCTTTCATATAAATGCCAGTAATTTAGGGTTTGTTTGAAAAGATAAAATCAATGCTTAGAAAACCCTAATCCAAGATAAACCAAGCATGAAATACAAACACTTGCACACTTTGCACCTCTAGGGTTAAATCCACTTGTTGCCTTGAGAAAATAGTCATGATATGCATATGAGATACCTTAGCCAAAATAAATCAAAAAATACAAGATAATAGTCCCTTGAACACTACGAATGTTTCCTTACAAATGATCTTAGTCCCTCAAGAGAAATGCTAAGGTATCTCACAACATTGCATTTTATGATTATACGATGACCCATGCCCATGCTTTCACATCCAAAGATAAGTCTTATTACCAATCAATGATAAGATAACAATATCAAAGGAAGGAAGAAATGAACAAAAGACTTTTTGAGTAGGTAGAACGTTCTTAGTTGCTTGCTCACAATCCATCTTCAAAAACAAACATCTTTTCAAACACACTAAACACTTTCAGAAACATGAAATATTTTCAAAAGTCCAACACTTTGTATGCATTCTTATAGAGACGAGAATTATTACAAAGTTTTCCTAAACGAAGGCGCTTTTCAAAAATACTTTCAAAATCCACCAAAAACACATTTCAAACAAAGTAATTTCAAAAGTGATCTAGCAAGCAACTAAGAGCCCGTAGATAACTACAGATGAAAAGGGTGCTAACACCTTCCCTTTTCATAACCTACCCCTCAAACTCAAGAAAATATCTCAAAGGTCTTTCCTGTTCTTTTCACTCTTTTCCTTTATTGGATAAAAGAAAAGTCGGTGGCGACTCTTCCTATCCGCAACAATTACAATCAAACGCAAAACAACCAAGTCAGTTCTCCCACCATATTACAGACATACTCTTCATCCCCAACAATAGTCAAGGATTTATTTTCCCAGACAAAGATACTGCGTAGGACTACAAATACACTTCAACAATATTTTACATTCATACATCATAGCATATGCATAAGAAACACATGTAGCATAGTCTCATTTATTTTGAGAACATCATTACGTAATGCATTTTATACATTATGACATTGCATACAGTTAAATATTTACCTTTTCAGGAATAATCAATTGATAAACTGATATCATCAACAAATCCTCAAAATAGATTATGGGTCATTTCCTGAAATAAGACAGGGCAAATATCTACATGATAGACACTCCCTTCAAACATCCGATGGATCATATTAAATCAACTAAATATTTATTTTGATACTTCTCTCAGTAGACCTTTTCTAGCTCAGATTAAATCGAGCAAATATTTGATTTGATACTTCTCCCAGTTAAATATTTAAAGACCTCTGCTGGCTCAGATTAAATCGACCAAAGATTTACCATGATACTTCTCTCAGTAGACCTTTTCTGGCTCAGATTAAATCGACCAAAGTTTTATTATAACACTTCTCCCTGTTAACGATTTAAAGACCTCTAATGGCTCAGATTAAATCAACCAAATATTTATTCTGATACTTCTCTCAGTAGACCTTTTCTGGCTCAGACTAAATCGACGAAAGATTTATTCTGATACTTCTCCCAGTTAAAGATTTAAAGACCTCTACTGGCTCAAATTAAATCGACCAAAGATTTATTCTGATACTTCTCTCAGTAGACCTTTTCTGGCCCAGACTAAATCGACCAAATATTTATTCTGATACTTCTCCCAGTTAAATATTTAAAGACCTCTGTTGGCTCATATTAAATCGACCAATGATTTATTCTGATACTTCTCTTAGTAGACCTTTTCTTGCTCAGATTAAATCGACCAAAGATTTATTCCTATACTTCTTCCATTAGACATCTGCTGGCTCAGATTAAATCAACTAAAGATTTATTCTGATACTTCTCTCAATAGACCTTTTCTGGCTTAAATTAAATCGACCAAAGATTTATTCGGATACTTCTCCCAGTTAAAAATTTAAAGACCTCTGCTGGCTCCGATTAAATTGACCAAAGATTTATTCTGATACTTCTCTCAGTAGAGCTTTTTTGGCTCAAATTAAATTGACCAAAGATTTATTCTGATACTTCTTCCATTAGGCATTTTCTGGCTTAGATTATATTGACCAAATATTTATTCTGATACTCCTTCCAGTAGACATTTTCTAGCTCATATTAAATCGACCAAAGATTTATTCTGATACTTCTCCCAATTAAAGTCGAGCATAGACTTAGTCTAATTTCTCTATCAACAGTTACTTTGGATTGCATCTATAAGCCCATCTCTAACAACTCATTATTGCCTCTCCAAATGGCATCTCTAAGCCCATTCCCTATATAATCAACAAACAGTTTTACTTCATGTACAAGCAAGTGCAAATTTATGGGCACTTAAGTGTTCAATCCTCTTTTATCTTCAAGTCACGAATGGCGGACAAGCCTATCTAACTCTCTAGGTCTAACAAGATTGAACAAGGGAAGCTGTTGTACCCCAAAATTTTCCCTCCCTTTTCTTCAATACATTTCCCATAAAAGATCTCAAATGCTCAAGGATTCTCAAGAGTTTATCAGACAAGCTCACCTCCTAAGCACTGAGACCACAATTAAGGTTTTGGTTTTCACAAGGAAAGTTGGACTTTTAATACCTCAAGTTACTTTCATGGCTCTTTATAGGTCTTCAAGAATTCTCATACCAAGTTTCAAGTCTTGCACCACAAATTTTCTCTCAATTGCTCATATGACTGAAAATCAGCTGTATTGGGTAAAAAGTCAATTGTGGTCAACATACAGTCAAAATTCATGATTTTTGGCCAACATCAACCTTTTGAAGTCATATTCATAAATTGATTAAGGGTTGATCACAATTCCTCAATAAAAGCATTCAAATCATCAATGGGGCAAAATTGTCAAAATTAGGGTTTTGACTGAGAATGGCTGATCATTGACTTTTGACCTAGTACATGACCTAATGGATTGAAGCATGATGTTAAGGATTCAAACACAATGTCTTGACCTGATTTCATGGCTCAAATCACTTCTCAAGATCAAAGGGTTGACAGTTGAATTTGGATCAACTGGTAAAAAGTCAACTGACACACAAAAAGTCAAACTTTGACTTTTTGGTCAAAATTGAATTTCAAAGATCAAAATTCATTAAGACATTCAAAAATATAAAACTTGATCATCAAGAATCAAGAAAGTCAAGAAAAGTCAAGAATTTCAATACTTAGAAAAATTCTAAGTGTGTTTGACCTTGATAATTTCACTACTTCTTGACAATTTTTCACCAAGATGCAAGATGATTCAAGGAAAACATTCAACATGATAGTTGTAAATATTGATGAATTCTAAAACTTTGTCCTTGAGGGTTGATGTCCAAAAAAAGCTTATATTTGAAGATATAGGCTCATGAAGTCATGACATTTTTACAAAACACTTAGTGAAAAGTTTAGCAAGTTTGTTAAGATTTTTGTCCCAACTTTTTGGAAATTCTTCACCTAGTTCTAATTTGATTTAGACAAAGTGATCAACATGAATGTTGTAGATAATGTTTCAAGCTTTCCAAAATGTTCAAGAACTTGAAGAGATCATTTTTGATCTAGGAGTTTCGAAGAGATGAATATGGCATCGCAAACTTAAATTTTAGGTCATTTTATGATGAACCTTATGATCCAATCTTCAAGAATGTCGGATAATATTTCTTTGAAGGCCTTCAAACTTTCAAACCACTCAATAATTAAATTTTTACACAACTGTTTGAGCCATTGTCCAAGTGTTTGAGGCATTATCCAAGTTAGTTTGCCATTAAAGGAAGAAAGCCAAGACTTCCATTTTGAAAAAGTGACTTTAATCACAAAGTCCACTCTCCTTGAACCTTGCACTTGTTTCTTCTGAACATACACAATGTTAAATCTAGAAGCAACATATCTAGAGCCTCTAACTACTCAGACCATTCTTGTACTTCACATTGAAACCATGATTTTCAAGATTGCTTCATGTACAATCCAACTTAGCCATAACATGTGACTTTGTGAACCAATCCTTCTCAGCCTTCCAAACATTTTCTCTATAAATATAGGAGTTATTTTTAAGCTAACACATGAGTTCAAGAGCCCTCTAACCCCCTCAAACTCCCTGAAACCAAAACTTGCATCAAAACCTCCATTACTTGTCATTTCTGACCTTGAACTCCAAACACATAATCCCCTCGTGCGTTCCCATTCTAAATCATTCAAACATCATCTACACATAAAGTAAGAGTTGCATTAGCTTCCTGGGAGTCCCGTGAAGCTATCCAGATCATCACCACACTTCCAGGGGTGCTCAAACTCCAAACACGATTTTCAGTTTTAAGGTAAGTTTTCTCAACTTTGAACTCCTTATACAAGTATCATTAATGGTTAATTTGTGAATGAAAAATGTAGGCATCATTGCCCTGAAGCTAACCATGCCTTTAGTTTTCATTTATGTTGCTTGAGTGATATGAATTTTGAAGATGAACTTTCTGAAAAATTAGGGTTTATTTTGGTACCAACAAAAATTCATGCTCATATTTGATTTATAGCTTTAGTTATTTATATGGTTGAATTCGTGGTGAAAAATGGAATAACTTTCATGTTTACATTTTTGAAAACGATTGAGAAATGAAGAAGTTACAGTTTTGAGCAATGGTGTTGTTGTTAATGCGTGCACAAGGAAGAAGATGAAGCCATTTCAAATATTCAGAAATAAGTTTATTTTAAATTTATTGCAACTTGTTTTACCACCGGATGTAACCGCCACCCCAATGGTAAAGAAGCGCACGTTAAGTCATTGATCCATAGGGATTTGGGTTCGAGCCCCAGTGGTACCCTTTTATGTTTTTTCACATATTTCTTGCAGATTCAGCGTGCCTAACTCTCATGAGTCCATCACGTGCCCTCATATCATCACCATTAGATCTAATCCAAGGAGAATCCAATGCATCACATGAGCAAGCCCAGGATGCACCATCATGAACCAACCACACTTAATCAAAAACAGGCGCTGGACTTTCTCTAATTGGCCTGGAATTTTTGTTCCTCTCACCCCCTTTATTTCTCATGCTAACAGGCCCATTCCAACTTTTCTTCTTCTTTCTATTTTACTTTTCTGACTCAAACAAAAAATATATTTGGGCCCAACGCCCCATTTTTCTTTTCAATCCCCATTTCACTTTTCAACACCCAAGCCCAATTCTTTACATTTTCTTTATCTTTTTATTTATTTATTTATTTATTTAATAAAAAATACAAAATATGTTTTTTTAAAAATAATTAGATTTATTTATCTTATTTTTCTCCATTTTTTTCCCAAACAAATAAAACTTCAAAAAAGATTTTCTACTAATTAATTTCTTTTTTTAAAATTAATTTAGAGTTAGGCTTTTCTATATTCAAATCATTTTCCTCTTGGTTAGTGAAATTAATTTTGATCTTATTTTAATTAGGTTTACCATTTTATTTTAAAATATTAATTTAATTAAGTTAATATTAATCCTTTTTCTCCATCAAAAACCCCAAAAACAATTTTCTTTTCTTCATCTTTACATCTTTGTATATTTTATTATTTCACATTATCATCTATTTACATGGTTTGTAATAGATAGTTAGGTTTATTGCTTTCCTCCCTCACTCACAAAATTGTACCCTCCATTTCCAAAACATTGTAATAGCGTAGGATATTTAAATTATGCGATTTACCGCTTTCCTTATTATTGTTAGTAATTAGGGTTTGCATGACAAGACTAAAACCAACATTAGCAAAACCCTAATTCAAAGATAAAATACTTGAAATAAATACACTTTGCACACATTCACCTCTAGGATAATCCACACTTGTTGCCTCGGATATAAACAATCGCGTCCCTCAAATGTGGGATGTTTTAGCAAAGACCCTCGATTAAAATATCATAGTCCCTCGATGACCCTTCAATGTTGCTTTCGGTAAACGATCTTAGTCCCTTACGACAATTTCTAAAACATTCTACGAGTTGCCTTCTATGACTTTACGATGACCCACGCCTGTCCCTCACATCCAATGATATGGCTTCTTACCAACCCATGGTAAGGTAGCATTATCTAAAGGAGGATGAAAATAACAAAGACTTTTTGAGTAGGTAAATTGCTCGTAATTTCTTGCTCACAAACAACCATTTTCACACCTCACACTTTAAAAAACAAACATCTTTTCAAACAATCTCTTTCCAAACAAATATTTTCAAAACAAACATTTTGTATACATTATCAACTATACGAGAATCATTGCAAATTTTCCGCACTAAGGCATTTTCAAAATATTTCCAAAACAAACATTTTACATACATTCTCAACGAAACGAGAATCATTACAAAATTACCATTTTCAAAACATCTTCAAAACATTTTCCAACACAAAGCATTTCAAAGTGATCAAGCAATTAAGAGCTCGTAGATAACTACGGATGAAAAGGGTGCTAACACCTTCCCTTTTCATAACCTACCCCCCGAACTCAAGAAAATTCTCAAAAGGTCTTTCCTATTCTTTTCACCCTTTCTTTTATTGGATAAAATAAAAGTTGGTGGCGACTCTTGCTATCCACAACACTTATGATAAAACGCAAAATACCAAGTCAGTTCTCCCACAGTATTACATTGCCAATTGATTTTCTTCTCGTGGAATATGTTCAAAAGTAATTTCTTCGAAGTATGGCACTAATGTTAATACATTCTCTCCATAAGGAATGAGATTTATATGCTTCATATCCCATTCTCCCTTGATTTGACTGATTACTAAGGCTGAGTCCCCATATACATTCAAGAACATGATTCTCATATCAATAACAGCCTTGATACCCATGATACACGCTTCGTATTCGGCCATGTTGTTGGTACAGTCAAAGCATAGTCTTTCATTAAATGTCCTATGGAAACCTTTGGGAGAGACAATTACATCAGCAATTCCATTACCAAGCGCGTTGGAAGCTCCATCAAAGACCAAAGTCCATCAAGATCCCGACTCGGGTCCTTCATATGACCCAAGTTCTTCATAATCTGTAACTCGCATAATATTCTCATTCGAGAACCCGAAATTCATAGATTGATAGTCTTATACGGCTTGATGAGCCAAATGATCTTCCAATACACTTCCTTTGACTTCCTTATGAGTGGTGTACTTAATATCGTATTTTGTCAAGACCATTTGCCATCTTGCTATTCTTCCAGATAGAGCAGACTTCTCGAATATATGTTTTATCGGTTCCATCTTAGAGATCAATAAAGTAGTATGAGTCAACATGTACTGTCTTAGACGAAGAGAAGCCCATGCCAAAGCGCAACAATTTTTCCCGAGCAGTGAGTATCTTATTTCAAAGTCGGTAAACTTTTTGCTAAGGTAGTATATTACATGCTCTTTTCGACCAGACTCATCATGCTTCCCTAGTACACACCCCATTGAATTCTCTAACACCGTTAAGTACATGATAAGAGGTCTTCCTTCAAATGGCAGCATCAGAATCAAATGTTCTTAGAGGTACTCCTTGATTTTGTCAAAAGTTGTCTGACAGTCGTCGTTCCACTTTACAACTTGATCTTTCTTCGGTAGCTGAAGATTGGCTCACAAGTAGCGGTCAAATGGGAAATAAATCTGGAAATGTAGTTCAATTGTCCCAGGAAACCTCTGACTTACTTCTTAGTACAGGGAGCCGGCATTTCTTGGATGGCTTTAACCTTGGCAAGATCAACTTCAATACCTTTACCACATACGACAAAGCCTAGGAGTTTACCGGATCTTACCCCAAAGGTGCACTTGTTTGGATTCAGTCTCAACTTGTACTTCTTTAATCTCTCAAACAACTTGTGTAGGTGGTGAAGATGTTCTTCTTCAGTCTAAAACATGGCTATCATGTCATCCACGTAAACCTCTATCTCATGATGGATCATGTCATGGAACAAAGCTACCATAGCATGCTGATATGTTGCGCCGACATTCTTTAAACCAAAAGGCATAACTTTGTAACAGAAAGTGCCCCACTGTGTGACAAAGGTAGTCTTCTCCATGTCTTCAGGTGCCATCTTGATTTTATTATACCCAGAGAAACCATCCATGAAGAAAAATACCTTATGCTGAGCAGCATTGTCAACCAGAACATCAATATGCGGAATCAGAAAGTTATCTTTGGGGCTTGCCCTATTCAGATCTCTGTAGTCTACAAATATATGTACTTTTCCATCATTCTTTGGCATTGGAACCACATTTTCAACCCACTCAGGATAGGACGTAACATCTAAGAAACATGCGTTGAACTGTTTCATAACCTCAGCTTTGATCTTTTCAGACATCTTGGGACGCATACGATGAAACTTCTGTTTTATTGGAGAACAACCTTCTTTCATTGGTAGAAGGTGAACCACAATGTCAGTATCAAGCCCTGGTATATCTTCGTATGACCAAGCAAAGATCTCAACTTAGTCACGTAACATTTGGATTAATCTCTTTTTGACATTGTCTTCTAGGTTGGCACCTATCTTGACTTCTTTCCTGTCTTATTTAGTACCCAAGTTCACAACCTCGACTGGCTCTTCATGTGGTTGTATGACTCTTTCTTCCTGCATTAACAACCTAGCAAGCTCTCCGGGTACTTCAAAACCTTCCTCACCTTCTTCCTCGGCATGGTAGATCGGATTTTCGAAGTCATAATTGGCAATAGCAGAATTGTTATCAATAGGATCTAGGGTGGATATGAATCTCCAATTTATTGTGTGGGTCTGTGTAAGAACATGTAGCTATTTTGAAAGTAATAAAGAAAAATAAAGATAAAGAGCGAAAAATTTGAATGCAAACGTCCAATGATTTATTAAATGAAAATATGCTAATGAATAATGACAACCCTAACAAGTGGACCGTTGTACCCCGGGTAAGGCATAAGGCTTAAAGTTATTGTTTTGAAATTACATAACCAAAACTTGAAAGCAAGAAAATAGAAAATAGTATTTACTCCTTACTAAAGGGGATTGGTATAACGTTTTCAGTCTTCCAATTGCTGAGCCTATTTCCGGTGGCAGGAAAAATCCAACTGTCTAGGTCGTAGTCACTATCAGCATCTTCTACCGTGTTAAATCCATTGTTGCTGATGCAGAATGGTGGTCTTCCAGCATGAGCATGAAGAACAAACCTTTGAGCCTCTGCAGTGAAACCCAAACCAAATTTATGAAATTTGTAAGGAATGCCGGGAAGCTGACCCTAAGTAGTGCAACCACCTTCTTCTATCACAACTCTAGTGTCTTTCAGAGAAGCCATTCTAGGAGGAACCCTGGTAACCTTAGGAATAGCATAAACGTATTCAGTAACAGTAGTTATCCGATGAATAACCTGAAAGGTCTGACAGGGAGTTTCGATGAATTCTCCGTTCATCTCAACGTACTTGAAGGAGTTCAAGTGGCTCACCACGAATTCTTCTTCACCACATACTGTAACAATCTTTCCTTTCATGGGATATTTCAACTTTTGATGTAAAGTGGAAGTAACGGCTCCTGCCCCATGAATCCAAGGGCGTCCAAGTAAACAGGAATAAGCCGGGCGAATTTCCATCACATAGAAGGTAGAGTCTAAGATCTAAGAACCTATTTTGATCGGAATAATCACCTCTCCGTGCACCATTCTCTTTGAACCATCAAAGGCTCTAACCATAATGTCAATGGGTTTTAGCACAACCCCTTCACAATCGAGTTTGTCTAGAGAACCCTACGACAAAACATTCAATGAAGAACCCATGTCAACCAACACATGATCTAAGGTAGTGCCATTGCATTCATTAAGACATAGAAGGCCTTGTTATGGTTTCTTCCTTCAGGAGTCAAGTCAGCATCAGAAAAGCCTAAGCCATTATCAATCGTCAAGCTAGAAACATAATTTTCAAATTGATCAGCAGATATTTCTTGCGGTACATGCACAAATTTCAAGAACTTCACCAAAGCCTGAGCATGGGCTTTAGAGCACAACAACAGGGATACAATGGATATCTTGGAGGGAGTCTGCCCCAACTATTCAATAATCTTGTAGTCACTTTTCCAAATAATTTTTAATAACTCCTCCAACTCTTGCTTTGAGGTATCTTCAACGGTAACTTCTTCAGGTGCCCCAGACTGGGCAGACTCAGTGATCTATTCTTTGCCCCGAGTCTCAGTAGTCGACTCAATAGTAGTAACACAAATTGGTGTAACAATATTCTTCAGAGAGATCTCTGGAGAGAAAATCCTTCCATTTCTAGTAACCTTACTGGTCCCAACAATATTGTCAACATTGGGATTAGTAACTTCAGCATCTTCACTTTTGACAACCAATGGTTCCTGCTTGACTCCATGGTAGTAAAAATCAGCTCCATAATTCCAGGGGATATCCTTGTTAGAGGAATATGGAATTGGCCCGGGCGCAGTAATAATCAGAGGAGCAACTCTGGGTTTGGCCGTAATCTTTATAGGCCCCTTGGAAGTGATCCTTACAAGAGTTCTAGAAATTACAAACACGTCTACAAGCTTCAAGTCTTGAAAAAAATTCTCCATAGAAGGAATCTTCTCAACTAGAATTATATGGTTATCCATCAGACGATGAATACATTCTTTCAGCAGTTTGCAGCCATTGGGTTGGGCTGCACAGCAGTAGCATCTTTCATTGCAACCCGAAAATAAACTGATTTGCAACATATTCTTCTTAATAGTTATCAGGGGATTAATCAAGTCACTTACAACGGAAACATAAGAAACATCTTCGATAGCATTAATGCCCTTGTCGTACTTAGGCATGGGTGCAGTAATCACATTGGGAGTCTCGGGAGGATCAAACTCAATTTCCTTAGCGTCAATCATGTCTTAAACCTTGTTTTTCAAAGCCCAACAATTATTTGTTTCGTGTCCGAGACTATTGGAATGATAGGCACGTCTTACATTAGGATTGTACCGAGGAGATAAGGTGTTGGGATTCTGAGGAGGATCTCTTAATGTAATCAACTCCGCCTTCAACAGATGTTGCAATGCCTTAGACAATGGCATGTTGATCTTTTATAAATTGTCTCCTGGTGCATTTTACCTAAGCTAATTGCTTTGTTGATGTTGCGTTGGTGCGGGATTAGAAATTAGCACTGCCCCCACAGATTGGTTGCAGTCACTTCTACCAGGACCCTTCTAGCCATACACAACATTGGCTTATTTTTTCCTGTTGAATGTCTTATTTACAGTACATAATGACATAGACACCTGAATATTTCCACTTATGATTCCACCTTCTACATGTTCCCCTGTTAATATCAATTCGGTGAACCCGGCTGAAGAGCTTCCAATCAGATGGTTGAAGAAAGGACCTGTCAAAGTTCCCATAAACATGTCAACCACCTCCCTATCATACAAAGTAGGTTGAACTCTTCCTTCTAGGTCTATCCATTTATGGGCATACTCTTTGAAGCCTTTATTAGAGCCCATGATCATACTCTGCAATTGCACACGGGTTGGTGCAAGATCAGCATTGTATTGGTATTGTTTGTAGAAAGTAACAACCAAATCTTCTTAAGTATGGATATTGGTTATTTCCAGTTGATAGAACCATTCCAACTGTGTCCTGGATAGGCTCTCTTGAAAGAAATGCGCCCATAAATCCTGTCGATAATGTGTAGTTGGATCTTCTGGACATAAGACCTCAAATGAAGCTTAGGACAAGAAACACCGTCATACTTTGCAAACGTAGGGACCTTGAATTTGTGAGGAATGACAACTCTTGAGACTAAACCCATCTCTTCAAAATCCAATCCCAACACTCTCTAAATATCCATAGCATTTAAACGATCTTCCAACTGTTTGTATTTTTCATTGGCAGGAGGATACTGTTCATCTGAATACTCTTCTTCATCTTCATTAGAATATTGGCCAGACCAAGGTGGCTTCCTTTCTCATCCTTCACACTCTTACTATCTTCACCCTGGTTGTGATCTTTGTTTGATGGAATATCATAGTCTTGAGCTCGCTTGAGAGGATCTCCGAACCTTCTTCCCATGTTGAGAATGTTGATTGGCTTCCTTTTCTTTTTCTTCCTCTCTTTGGTAAGAGGGTCTTCAGCTCTTCTTGCCCCTTGGCTAAGTTCAGGAACATTTGTTGGAACTGGGCATTCTGAGCTTGAAGATCTTTGACTGTTTGTTCTAGAGCCATCTTTTACTAAAAAAATAGCAATAATATGAGAAAACATGTATAGAAAGTACTTGTTATGTAATGAGATGCATCATATGTAGATGAAAATACAATGTTTTCAAGGATCTTGCGGGGTAAAAGAGAGAATGAATCCTGGTTGCAGCTTTGACTTGTGGAACTTCAAGTCTTTATTTTTGGAGGTCCTTCTATTAGAATCAAGCTCACCATATTGAGTAGGTCCTAGCCTCTAACTCAAAAGAATGTGCTTCGAGCTTTGATTGTGTTTAGCTAGAGGAAAATAAATCCTCTTACCCCCTTATTAATAGTCCGACTTTAAGATAATCACGCAACAAAGATCCATAAGATCCTTGAAATGGTTAGTAAATTCCATGTATGATGTTATGATGTCATGATGTTATGTTTATGTTTAAACATATAGAAACACAAATAAATCACACAAGAGTCTTAGGTTTAAAGGCCTGCATGGGGTCCATAGGTAAGTACCCTTTTCTATTAAAGTTAAGTTGGCTCAAAATGTCCTAAAATAGTAATCAGGTTCTAGGAATCTCATATCATGAATCTTCCTTGAAGGTTTTATTTTTGTATAACAACTGATTTTCCACCAAAACATCCCGCGAGTTGAATCTCAATGAGTGTAGTATCGAGTATCAACCAACCTTGGACTGCACCAAAGCCGGCTATCTCACTACCTTCTAATGGCCAAGATGGGTTAATTAAGGTTCTAAAATCAGTTAGTGCTTATGACACCATGCAAAAGCCCAATGTTATCCTTGAATGACTCAAGGAACATTGTTACAAACTAAAGGGTCACACTAACGTAGCCCTCACTTCAACCATATCTGTCTATGCCATACAGTTTCCATGACCTATTGCTACTTACCTAAGGTATCCCTAGATCCTGGTGTATGACCGTTGCAAGAAATTAAACCTAAGCAACCCTCAATTTTAAAGCAAACAAAGCAGACAAGTAAAAACAAGTAAAAGTGATCTATGACTCTAAGGTAACCCTTATTTTTTAAGTATATTCCCCAACAGAGTCGCCAGTTCTGTAATACGGTGGGAAAACTAACTTTTTAGCATTTTATCATAAATGTTGCGGATAGCAAGAGTCGCCACCGACTTTTCCTTTATCCAATATTTAGGAAAGGTGAAAAGAACAGGAAAAACCTTTGATAGATTTTGAGTTCGGGGGGTAAGTTATGAAAAGGGAAGGTGTTAACACTCTTTTCATCCGTAGTTATCTACGGGCTCTTAATCGCTAGCTCACTTTTGAAAATTTTATTTTTTGTGTAAGTGTTTTGAAAAATATATTGAAAATGCCAATGTAAGGCGAACTTTGTAATGATTCTTGTATCGGTCCTCAAGAATGTGTACAAAGTGTTTTGAAAATATTCGTTGTTTTGAAAGGGATGTGTGATAAGTATTCGTGAGAAAAATTTGTGAGCAAGCGATTAAAAGTATCCTATCCACTCAAGGTCATTCTTGTTATTTTCCTTCTTCTTTAGAGATAGTGCTATCTGTATCATTAGTTGGTAGGTAGTCCCATCTATTAGATATGAATGGACAGGCGTAAGGTCATTGTACGGTCATAGAAGGCAACTTGTAAGGAAGCTTTAACAGTTTCGTAAGGGTCTAGATCATGTTATTTGCAGGCAACGTCGAAGGTTTATCGAGGGACTTATGATCTTTTATTCAAGGGTCTTTGCTAAAGCATCCCTATGTTCGAGGGACATGACCGTTATTCCAAAAGGCAACAAAGAGAGACTACCCTTGAGGTGAAAGTGTGACAAGTGTGTTTGATTCAGTTATTTATCTTGAAATTAGGTTTTCTAGATGTTGTACCCCAAAATTTGCCCTCCCATATTCTTCAAGATTTGTCAAGATCAATCTCCAAATGGTTCAAAATCTCTCAAGGGTTGCACAATCAAACATCCTCCTAAGCCAGTCAAAATTAGGGTTTTGGTTCTTGCAAGGAATTTGAGGTTTTCAAGGGCTCAATCAAGTCCCATATGCCTATATACATTTTCAAGCATCTACATGCCAAGTTGCAAGTCTCACAGCATCAAGTTGCACAGTCAAAAGCCCTATTTGGTTCACAATCAACTGCAGGGGCAAAATGGTCATTTGGCAGTCAAAAGTCAAAATTTTTGGTCAACTTCTTATTTTGAAGCCACAATCATCATTTGGTCAAGTCTTGACCATGATTCCACAAGAATGGCTCAAAAATCATCAAGATGCAAAAGTTTCCATTTTTGGACAACTGAAAAGTCAACTGTACATTGACCATGGCATAACTTTTTCATGGCTCTTAAAAAAATCCCATCCAATGCTCATTTTGAAGGGGATGACATTTCCTACAACTCATCTTCACATTCCAAGTCCAAGAAATGCTCTCACAAAAAGTTATCAATTTCTACATTATAGGTCATTTTCAAAAGTCAACAAAAAGGCATTTTAAGTCAAAGACCATAACTTGAGATTGGTAAATCCAAATGACATGGGACCAAAGGCATTGGTTAGAGGACTTCAAGACCTTTCCAAAATGTCCAAGAACATGTTCATATGATCAAAATTGAGCAAGATATGCATTGGAGAAGTTGGGAAATTTTTGAGAAATGGCAAAAGTCAACTATCCTTAAAACTTCAATTTTTGACAAAAGGGCCCACTTTCTTCCACTTGATTCAGCCTTTTCATGCCATACACGTGTCCCATGCTTAATTTCAAGATCAAACATTTATTTTTCTATTTTATTTAATTTTTATTGATTTAATTCATTTTAAATTTATAATAATTCAAATAAAATCAAAAAAATTAATGGAATAACATCTTTTGGTTTGAATAGCTTTTATGTGTCATATGCCATCTACCAAATTCGTGCCAAGCCATTTTGAGCATAAAATCCAAGTTTTGCTCCAAGTATGGAATGTTCTTCAATGGTGGTCAACAAGAATCCCAAACTTAATTGCACAAGGATACAAGCCCATATTTGAATCAAAACTAATTGCCATATACATATGCAAGGAGGCCAGACCTAATTCACGTACAAGATGCTGCAGAAACACCATAACCAATATTGAAAAAATCAAAGAAAACTTGAAATCTGTTTTCTCACTTCCAGGCCAATTCCAAACTTTTAATTGATTCTAATACATTGCATAAGTCACCAGGAACCTTTTGGGATCAAAACCACACGGCAACACTCAAAGAATCCATAGACAACAGCGTCACGGTTTGAATTTTTTTTCATAATTGCATACTTTGATTCATGCATCATTAACGTATTTTGTGGATTGTTTTGCATTCATAGGGACTGTACGAAGCTTTTGGTACAAAATAATTGAAGTATAGAGCCCTGAATCACAAACCACCATGGATGAATTTTAGGGTTTTCAAGCTCTTAAATTGGGGGTTTGTGATATAGGAAAAATTAGAGACTCTAAAGCCCATGGTTGGATTCGTCAAGGCCAGACCAATCAAACACTATACTCGTGAAATATTTATGAGCAGCAAGGAGCTAGTCGCTATTTTTCATGCTCGCAGGTTGTGGGGGTTAAAAACCCCCGCTATATAACTCTGTTTCTTGCAGTTTCAACGAAGAAGACAATACGTGTTCATGCGTGATTGGACGGTTCAAATATTATGCGCGCGTTTTGTTTTCCAGCATAGGCATTGGTTTTCACATATTATAATTAATTGTTATTATTATATCAGATGCAGCGTGATAGCCTGGTGGTTAGTGAGTTGTCTGATGACCATTGGGACCTGGGTTCGATTCCCAGGTCCCCCAAATATTATTTCCATTTTTTCTATACAGGATCATATGCATGTTACTCAAGGCATTCCACCATATGCCTCATACAGATGTGCGCCAAGTGGCCTCAAACCCAGATGCAATGGCCTAGAGTGGATGACCACCATGTACCCAATCAACACGTGCCCTGGAGAAGTCAGAAGTCAACACAGGCTTGAGGAATTGGGCCACAAAATTACTTCAGCACCTCCATTCAGGGCCCAAACCCCCTTGGGTTTGCATTTCTTTTTTTAAATTTTTTATTTTTATTTTTCTTTCATTCAATTGCTTCATTTATTTTTATTGTTTTTTTAATTAAATACTAACTAGCAAATTAAATTAATTAACATTTTCATAATAAATTTATAAAACTAAAAAGAATGTAAATATTTTATTTTTATTAATTTCACTTTGGTTTAATTATTTTGTAAATAAATTCTAATTTAAATTAATCTAGTTTAATTAGGTTGAATTTTAATTTTCTTTTACAATAAATAAAAATGAACTAGACTTAGGTTTTTTTTGACACTTTTAATTTCTCTTTTTTTATTTTATTTCATTAAAAACACAAAAAAACATTTTTTTCTTTTAATAAATTAATTAATTAGTAATTAGGCTTAATTTCATTAATTGCAAAAAAAGGACTAAAATTCAATTCTTCTCTCAAAAAGGGTCAAAACCCTAAGGACGTCCCTATTCATTCTTTCGCGCGTATATATTTTTTTAATTCATTATTTTGATTATTTATGTATCTGCTCAGAAATGTAATAGTTAATTAGGCTTTTATCGCTTTATTTACTTTTCTCGCATTTATTTTCCAAACGGGTTTTTGTTTTTGGCGATGTATAGACCCGCGCCTTGTAATAGCTAGATTTACCTTTTCCGCACTTTATTTTCCGCACTCTTAACTGTTAAAAAAATGCATGAAAGACTTGTATGGCAAATAAAATCAATCCGTAGCTCACAAATGACATGTACAAGATAAACATAAACTGAAACAACACACATGCACATGCCACTCTTAGGGTACGCCTCACTGGTTGTCTCGACGTGGTCATCAAGTATAGGGTGTCTTAGAGGTCGCCCTCCTGTCTAAAGATCCAGTTGCCTCGAAACGGTTGCCTCGGATAAAAAAGGATCTAGGACATTAGGGTTACCGCTAAGGTGTCTTACCATTGCTTTGGTGACCACACATGTCCCTAATAATCGAATTGACCCGATACCTCCAACGACGGTGCTACCTACTTCTCAATAGTGGGATAGCACTGTCCAAAGGACTCTTACACAGCCTAATTCCTTAGAGTAGGTAGATTCTCCTGGGTACTTTTTCTTTCAAAAACAAAAAACAACTTTTCGCACCTACACTTTCAAAAGGTTTTCAAACAAATTTTTCATACACTCTTGAGGAAAGATACAAGAGTTACTTAGAAATTTTTCAAACGAAACTTTTTCGAAACCCACACACACTTGAAAAGCAAACAAATTTTGAAAACATAAGAGCAAGTACCTAAGAGCCCGTGGATAACCACAGATAGAAAGGGTGCTAACACCTTCCCTTTCTATAATCTACCTCCCGAACCGAGAAACTTTCTCAAAGAAGGAATTTTGATGTGCTTTTGTCCTTTCCATGTTGGAGAACCTAAAATACGGTGGCGACTCTTGCTTACCGCGACATCTCGTGAACCAGCTTAAAAAACAGTCAGTTCTATTTCCACCGATCACAGAACTGACGACTCTGCTGGGGAAGTTCTTTATAAGTGAGGTGTACCTTAGGATTAGACCACTCTTGTTTTCAATTGCTTGATTTGTTTGCTTTAATATTGTGGGCCTGTCTTGGGAGTTTCATAGATCCTAACCCGGATCTGGGGGATACCTTTTAGAAAGTAGCAATAAACTGTGAGGGAACTGTGCGGGGTATACCGACACGGTTGAAGCAGTTTGCTACGTTGATGTGGCACTTTGGTGAGTATCGATAACCCTTGAGTCAAGTCAAGGAGAGTACGGGGTCGCCGCGTGGTGTCGTGAAGCATCAATTGACCTTAGGAACCTTACTTGACCATCCTGGCCTCTTTAGGGGTAGTGAGATGACCGACTTTGGTGCAGTCCGAAGTTGGTAGATACTCGATACTACACTCATTGAGGGTTGTTTTCTTGGAATATTTTGATCTCCAGTTCAGTGGCTAAATCAAAACAATGAACACAGAAAACAACCCAATGATATTGAGCTCCTTAGAACCCGGTTACTTTTGATAGGACAGGTTTTGAGCCCACCAACTTCAAGAGGGTAGTACCCCAAACTTCATGCTGGCCTAAACTCTAAGGGTTGTCTGGTGTGACTTGTGTGCCTTATCATGTTTGCTTTTTGTGAATACTTGTGGTGTGTCCTTATCATAACATCATAGCATCATACAGCATCATATGCATTTACTAACCACTTCAAGGGTTCAAATCTTCATCTTTGTTCTTGTTTTGTAGGACATGGAAACTATCCGCAGAAAGACAATTCAGATCAACCTTGTAAGGGTTCCTCCTCAGCTTAAGGAGCTTACATCCAGGATTCCCGAGAACTCTTCCTTCAGTGAAAGGCATGGTAGACTCATCAGCTTGGTCAACACCAATATTGAAGAAGATATGGTGAAAGTGTTGTTCCAGTTCTTTGACCCTTTGCACCACTTTTTTACTTTCCCGGATTATCAATTGGTGCCTACTTTGGAAGAGTTTTCTCAGCTTCTGAAGGTTCCTATTCTCAGTCAACTACCCTACAACGGTACGGAAAAGGAACCCAAACTTGAAGAGGTTGCCAAAGCATTACGTCTGCAACCATCTGATATCAAGGGACATTGGGAAGTTAGAAGTGGTATCAAAGGATTCTTGGCAAAGTTCCTGTTTGAGAAAGCACAAGAATGTTGGATTGCCCTTGACCTACAAGCCTTTGAAGAAGTTGTGGCACTCCTTGTCTATGGGTTGGTGTTGTTCGCGAATCCAGATCAGCTTATAAATATCAATGCTGTCAAGATCTTCATGTCCAGGAATCCTATACCTACGTTGCTTGGGGACATCCTTCACTCATCTTACACTCGAACCATGAGAAAAAGAGGTGTCCTCATGTGCTGCACTCCTCTCCCGGCAAGGTGGTTTATTTCGCACCTTCCACAATCAGTCTTGAAGAACGAGCGGGGTTTGAGATGGTCACAACGATTGATGACTCTTACACATGCTGATATACATTGGTGTTCTCGGTCCAGAGAAAAGGTCACTATCATTGATCATTGCGGAGAGTTCCCTAATGTTCCTTTACTTGGAATTAGGGGGGGCATTACTTACAACCCATGTCTGGCTTTGAGACAGTTTGGATATGCTCGAAGGGATGGCCCTCATGACATGTTGATTCCTAACATAGTTTTTGACTTCGACAACGATACACAAGGACTCCTCCAGAGATTCATCAGAGCTTGGAGGATGCCCAACAGGGTAGATAGCAAGACACTGGGGCACAAGAACTCCATCCACCTGGAGCCTTATCTCAAGTGGGTACGAGCCCGCTCCCAGAAGTTGGTGATTCCATATCCTCATGTTCTCCTCGTGATCAAAGAGCCAGTTTTGGAAGGAGAGGTGCCCTACACCATTCAACATCCTGACATGCCAACGTCTTGGGAAGAAATGCAGAAAAGCTGGATCCAACTCAAGGAAGAACGAAATTCTCTTGAAACCAGTCTACATGCCAGTGAGAAGAAGGTTCTAGAGCTCACCCGCCTACTGCACGAGGAAAAGACCCTTAACACTTACATAGCTCCAAAGAGGATGTGCAGTGTCTTTTGGGATTAATTATTTTGTAATGTTTTGCCCATGAGGCCCTGATGTACTGAACAGATTATTTCTTAATATAACGTGTGTTCCTTTTTGTCTACAACGAATTTGAACTTTCGAACCCTTGAATGCATTGCATAAATAGCATATCATGCATCATGTGCATAACAGGTACTCTTTTTCTACAGGTTGCTTAATCTTCTTCGCTGTTTATTTTAGCAATCATCATGAATCCTGAACCTACTACTGAACAAGCTATCAAGGCCCTCCAGGCCCAGAACGCCCAATTCCAGGAGCTGGTCATGAGCTTAGCCCAGGGTCAACAGGAGTTGAAGACTATGCTCTTGAAGGAGAAGAAGAAGAAGAAGAAGAAGAGGATTGTGCTGTTTAACACTGGACGGAGGTTTGGGAATACACTGCAGAATGAGGCTGATCAGGCTACTTCCTCTGCAGAGAAGGATAGTCCCCAAGGGAGAGAGGTTCCTAGTCCTGCGGTCTCCGACAAAGAGACAGATTTCAATGATGAACAGTACCCTCCTACTGAGGACAGGTACAAACAGTTGGAGGACCAGTTAAATGCTATGGATATCAAACGCGTGCCTGGGTTGGATTTTGGAGATCTAGGTTTATCTTCTGGGGTGGTGATCCCACACAAGTTCAAGGCACCTGCCTTTGTGAAGTACGACGGGGCTTCGTGTCCTAAACTGCATCTTCGTTCTTATGTAAGGAAGATCCAACCTTACACTACGGACAAGAACCTATGGACCCATTTCTTCCAGGATAGCCTTTCAGGGGCTCAACTCGAATGGTTCTATCAGCTGGATGGAGCCAGTATTCGAAACTGGGAGGACTTGGCTACTGCGTTTTATAAGCAGTATCAGTATAATTCCGACCTCACTCCCACGCGTACCCAACTCCAGGGTATGTCACTGGGAACGGGTGAAGGTTTTAAGGAGTACGCGCAGAAGTGGAGAGACCTGGCTGGCAGGGTGCAGCCACCGTTGACTGACCGTGAACTCGTGGACATGTTCTTGGGGACCCTGTCTGGTCCGTTTTTCAACCATCTGATTGGTAATTCTTCTGTGGGGTTTACAGACCTCATTCTGACTGGTGAGAGGATAGAAGAGGGTATCAAGTCGGGGAAGATACAGAAGGGTGCCTCCTCGAGTACTGAAAAGAAGCCCTTCAAGAAGGAAGCTAGTGCTGTCTATGGTCCCAGAAGACAGAGTAAACCGGAACGCTACCAAGCTGTCAACATGGTGGTAATTTCAAAGCCTGCTGCTGATCCTCAGCAATACAACCAACCAAGAGGTGAGAGGCCCAAAAGGCAGTACACTCGGCTCAGTATGACCCTCTCTCAGATTTTGCCGCAATTGCTGTCAATCAATCTGGTAACTATCAAGGAAGCTCCGAAGGTAGTGAACACCACATCTCCGAAGTATAATCCCAATGCCCGCTGTGCTTATCATTCTGACAGCCCGGGGCATACTACGGATGATTGTTGGGCTTTGAGGAATAAGGTTCAGGACCTTATTGATGCTAAAGAAATACAGTTTGAGGCGCCCGAAAGGCCCAATGTTGTGACTACTCCCATGCCCCAGCATGGAGTGAATGCTGTGGAAGAAGACCGGTATGTAGCCTCCGTGGATGAGATTGTTACTCCGTTGTTGACCGTCAAAAGGAACTTGTTGCTAGCCGGTTTATTTCCGGGATGTAGCAAAGGTTGCCTTCTATGTTCTGTTTCACCTGCTGGTTGTCCTTTGTTGAAATCAGGTATCCAAAGCCTGATGGATAATAAAGAGATCTTGTTCGAGAAGATTGCTATTCCTGCTGTCCTTGCTGAAGAAGTGTCTATTGTCACTATTTTTAACAACCCTCCTAAGGCTCCTTCAAAGAAGCCTGTCAAAATGATGTCCACTCAGAAGATTGCTCCCATCATCATTACTGTTCCGGGGCCCATCCCCTACAAATCTGACAAAGCTGTCCCGTGGCACTATGGGGAAGATGTTTATGTTCTGAGAGTAAAACAAGAGTTTGATACTAGTACCAGTGTCAGCAACATCACCGGGCCTGCCAAGGTTACTCGTAGTGGTAGGCTGTTCTCACCAGATATTACGCCACCAACAATTCAAAGACCTCTTGTCATCACACCTGCAAGTGTTCCCACTTCCCTGCCTGACCAAGTTCCTGTTTCTACCCCTGCTGTCGAGTCATCTGACGCTCGGGGCAAAGGGATTGCTACTGATGTGCCTGCCCGGACGGAGGCACCGAAGACTGTCAACGTTGAAGCTTCCAAGCAAGAGATGGAAGAGATTCTCAAAATTATCAAGAAGAGTGATTTCAATGTAGTTGAGCAGCTGGGGCACACCCCCTCTAAAATATCTATGCTATCACTGTTATTGTGTTCAGAGGCCCATGCCAAGGCCCTGATTTCCTTCCTGAAGACGGCCCATGTGCCACAAGAAACGTTTGCTGATCAATTTACTGATTGTGTGGCCAACTTGACTGCTGATAATGGGTTGGGTTTCTCTGACGCTGATCTGACTGCCAAGGGAAAAAACCATAACGACGCCCTGCATGTCTCCATTGAATGTAGGGGCACTACTCTTGCCCATGTGCTGGTTGACACTGGTTCCTCGTTGAACGTATTACCCAAGAAAGCTCTAGACAGGCTGGATTGTAAGGGTTTAGAGCTCAAACCAAGTAACATTGTTGTTCGGGCCTTCGACGGGTCCAAAAGGATGGTACATGGGGAAGTTGACATTCCAATCAGGGTTGGTTCTCAAGTTTTTGATTCTACTTTCTATGTGATGGACATCCGACCATCCTATTCTTGTTTGATGGGTCGTCCATGGATCCACAAGGCTGGAGCTGTGACCTCCACATTACATCAGAAGCTTAAGTACCCGATCAGAGGGAAGATTTTTACAGTGCAGGGGGAGGAAGAGTATATGGTCAGCCACCTCAACTCATTCCGGTATGTAGAGATGGATGGGGAGTTCATTGAGACCCCCTTTCAACACTTTGAAGAGGTGCCTCAGACATTGGCAGCAGCAGAAACTGTGACTGAAGAGGGTTCTCCTTTGAAGATGGCTTCCTTAAAGGATGCTCGGGCTGTGATTGAGAAGGGTGAGTGTGCAAACTGGGGCCGACTTCCTGATTTCACTCCGAAGACTGACAAGTTTGGTTTGGGTCTCACTGCAGAGGCTCAGAGGGTTGTGCGTAAGGCAAGAATTGGAAGACCTCCTGTATTCATCACCAACCCGGGAGTAAATTCTATTGAAGACGAAGTGGAGGAATCCGAATTCGACAGCTGGATCTACCCAACGACCAACGATGGACCAAGCAACTGGACTGCGAAAGACTTCGTACCTATTACTTTTGTCACTCAGTAATGAACTTCTTTGTTTTAAAGTTGTAACGAACAATAATTTGAAACTTTATGGCCCGGTGTCTTACCCGGGGCACCGTGGCTTCATTTGTGAGGGCTTTCATGTGTCACTTTCATATATCATTAATAAAAGAATTGGACGTTTTTTCGCATTTCAAATCTTGCGCTCCTTTTATTTCTTTATTATATATTGCAAAACAGCTATATTTACACACACTCACTTATACAGGTTCCAATCCACTCTGGATCTCACTGGTAACGACTTTGCTAGTGCCAGTTATGACTTCGAAAATCCGATCAACTTAGCCGAAGACGAAGGTGAAGATGATTGCGAAGTTCCTGGTGATCTTGCAAGACTACTACTCCAGGAAGAGAGGGACATTCAGCCACATGAAGAGCCAGTGGAAACGGTAAATCTGGGTATTGAGACAGACAAAAAGGAAGTTAAGATTGGTGCCAATCTGGAGGCTAGTGTGAAACAGCGGTTGATTCAGATGCTGCATGACTATGTGGAAATCTTTGCCTGGTCTTACGAAGACATGCCTGGGTTGGATACCGACATTGTGGTTCATCACTTTCCTACCAAGGAAGAATGCCCTCCAGTAAAACAGAAGGTCCGTCGTATGCGTCCAGAGATGTCCGAGAAAATCAAGGCTGAGGTTATGAAACAATTTGATGTCGGGTTTCTAGCAGTGACTTCTTACCCTCAGTGGGTTTCCAACGTGGTTCCAGTGCCGAAGAAGGATGGTAAGGTCCGAATGTGTGTTGATTACAGGGATTTGAACAGGGCGAGCCCTAAGGATGATTTCCCTCTGCCTCACATCGATGTTCTGGTTGACAATACTGCTCAGCATAAGGTATTCTCCTTCATGCACGGTTTCTCCGGATATAACCAAATCAAGATGGCTCCTGAAGACATGGAGAAGACCACTTTTGTTACTCAGTGGGGCACCTTTTGCTACAAGGTCATGCCTTTTGGGTTGAAAAATGCTGGGGCAACCTACCAACGTGCCATGGTTGCTTTGTTTCATGACATGATCCATCACGAGATCGAAGTATATGTCGACGATATGATTGCAAGGTCCCAAACTGAGGAAGAACACCTTGACCATCTACAGAAGCTGTTTGACCGTCTGAAGTTGTACAAGCTGAGGTTGAACCCAAACAAGTGCACCTTCGGGGTGAGATCTAGAAAATTGCTAGGCTTCGTCGTAAGCGACAAAGGTATTCAAGTGGACCCTGCCAAGGTGAAAGCCATACAAGAGATGCCAGCTCCCAAGACAGAGAAAGAAGTCAGAGGCTTTCTAGGACGGTTGAACTACATTGCCCGATTCATCTCACATCTAACTGCTACCTGTGAACCAATCTTCAAACTACTGAAGAAAGATCAAGTAGTACGTTGGAACAATGAATGTCAGGCCGCTTTCGAAAGAATCAAAGAGTATCTCCAAGAACCACCCATTCTTATGCCACCGGTTGAAGGGAGACCTCTAATACTATATTTGACAGTACTTGACAGCTCAATGGGGTGTGTGCTGGGGCAGCATGACGAGTCTGGCTGAAAAGAGCACGCTATTTATTACCTTAGCAAAAAGTTTACCGACTGTGAGACCCGATACTCACTGCTCGAGAAAACTTGTTGCGCTTTGGTATGGGCTGCTCGCCGGCTGAGACAGTATATGTTGACTCACACTACTCTGTTGATTTCAAAAATGGATCCAATCAAGTACATCTTCGAAAAGCCTGCCTTGTCTGGAAGAATAGCAAGATGGCAAATGATCTTGACCGAATATGACATCCAGTACACGACTCAGAAAGCAATCAAGGGAAGTGTATTGGCAGACCATTTGGCACACCAGGCAGTGGATGACTACCAATCTATGAACTTTGAATTTCCAGACGAGGATATCATGGTAGTGACTGATTGTGAAGCACCTGGACCGGATGAAGGACCTGAGGAAGGATCCCGATGGTCTATTCACTTTGACGGAGCCTCAAACGCTTTGGGTAACGGTATTGGCGCTATGATCATATCCCCTAAAGGAACTCATACTCCACTCACTGTCCGGCTATGTTTCAACTGCACCAACAACATGGCGGAGTATGAGGCATGCATCATGGGTCTTCAAGCAGCAATTGACTTAAGGATCAAGTTTCTGAGTGTCTTCGGAGATTCCGCTCTCGTGATCAATCAGATCAAAGGCGAGTGGGATACGAAACACCCAAATCTTATTCCTTACAAAGAGTATGTGTTGACGTTGATCCCCCATTTAGAGGAGATAACTTTTGAACACTTCCCAAGAGAGGAGAATCAGTTGGCGGACGCGCTAGCTACGATGTCTTCCATGTTCAAAGTCAAATGGGACAACGAGGCTCCCCGGATCATTATCTGGAAGTTGGATGAACCTGCATATTGCTGTGATCTTGAGGCTGAAGAGGTAATTGAAAAACCTTGGTATCATGAAGTGAAGTGGTACCTTGAAGCTCAAGAATACCCCGGGGGTGCATCTGTTAATGACAAAAAGTTTCTGAGAAGGTTCGCGGAGAAGTTCTTCCTCAGTAATGGCATTCTCTACAAACGAAATCATGATTCAACTTTACTGCGTTGTATGGATAAGACGGAAGCAGAAAAGATCATGGCAGAGCTACATGAAGGTACCTTCGGAACACATTCCAGTGGGCACACTATGGAAAAGAAAATCCTTCGGGCAGGATACTTCTGGTCCACAATGGAAGCTGACTGTTACCAACATTCCCGGACGTGTCACAAATGCCAGATCTATGCTGATAAGGTGAACATTCCTTCAGTTCCTCTGAATGTCTTGACAGCACCTTGGCGTTTTGCAATGTGGGGCATTGATATGATCGGCGAGATCAGACCTACGGCATCCAACGGGCATCGCTTCATCCTGGTCGCGATTGATTACTTCACAAAGTGGGTTGAAGCAGCTTCCTACGCTACGGTAACCAAGAACGTCGTAGCACGGTTCATTCGACACAACCTGATCTGTCGATACGGTGTACCTGAGAGGATCATTACGGACAATGGTACCAATCTTAATAACAAGATGATCACTGAGCTCTGCAAGCAATTCAAGATACAACACCATAACTCTTCTCCATACCGGCCGAAGATGAATGGGGCTGTAGAAGCGGCGAATAAGAATATTAAGAAGATTGTGAAGAAGATGACAGTGACGTACAAAGATTGGCACGAGATGTTACCGTTTGCTCTTCATGGGTACCGTACCTCAGCACGTACGTCAACAGGGGTAACACCCTTTTCCTTGGTCTATGGCATAGAGGCAGTCTTGCCTATCGAAGTCCAGATACCCTCTCTCCGGATAATGAAGGATGCAGGTTTGAACGAAGATGACTGGATCCAGACTCGACTTGATCAATTAAATCTAATCGACAAAAAGAGACTCACTGCTATTTGTCATGGTCAGACGTACCAAAAACGGATGATCAGGGCATTTAACAAGAAAGTCAGACGACAAGAGTATCAAGTCGGAGACCTGGTAATCAAGCGCATCATTCTTCCTCAAAGTGATCCCAGGGGCAAATGGACCCCCACGTACGAAGGGCCATTTGTGGTTAAACATATATTCTTAGGAGGAGCTATGATTCTAACCATCATGGATGGTGACGACCTTCCTCACCCCGCCAATGCAGACATAGTAAAAAGATACTACGCATGAACAAAGACCCGCTAGGTTGACACACCTAGGCAAAAATAAGGGCTTCCCGGCGAACCAAAAGGGTTCGGGCAAAAATAAGGGATGAAAAATGAAAAAATATGTACACCCGGCAAGTCGAAAACCTGAAAAGGCGGCTTGGGCAAAAATGGGTATCCCGGTGGACTGAAAACCCGAAAGGGCGGTCCAGGCAAAAATAAGGGATTAAAGCGTAATACTATGTCTCATTGGATCACCTTGCATCCAGAATTCGGCATCAACTATCAGGTTCAGACGGCATCAATCAATCAACTTCATCTTCAACTAAGCAGCCAAGTGATGAGACGCTTGAAGACATAAAGGCGATAGCAGAGTTGGAACCCAGTGGGATTATTTTCACATAGCTGTTTTGTTTCCTTTTCACAAAATTGTATAAACTCTATTTTGCTCGGCGGCGTTCGCTTACTAGGACGTCAGCCTCTTGTACATAAACGCCTATTTACAGGCAAATTCAAAAATCAATACAAATCCACTTTTCCAGACAAATTGCCAATTGTTTTTCCTTTTTCTGTTTTGTTTTGCAAAGAACGTCCAATGTTCATTTTTGATATATGCATTTGACACTAATTGCTAATCATAAATATTTGCATACGAAACAAAGGACTAATTAGAAACAGGGGCAATAAGAATTGTCTAAGCGATCTAGTTGCTCTGTCCACCAAGGTACCAAGGTAAGTTCGGCTGAAGAACGTAACCAATATACCTTCACTCCCCGTAGAGTAAGACAAGATTCAGCCATGCTCTCCCCAAGCAGAATTGGTCTCCCGTCAGCCCTGAAAAGGCACAGTATCTCCAGCAAGTCAGCCATACTCTCCCCAAGCAGAGTTAGTATACTGTCAGCCTTAAGGAAGTTGGGTATTCCCAGAAAATCTCAATATTCCCCAGCGGAGTATACAGATGTTCCTAAGCAAGCATCCCCGGCAGTCTTAATATTCCTCGACAGAAATATAAGTTTGTTCCCCGGCGGAATACCAGACACCCCAGTGGAACCACTTCCCCAGTCTGAAAAAGCTTCCCCAGGAAAGTTGAATCAATCTCCCCAGTAGATTTTGGAAGCTTATCCCCAGTAGATTCTGGAAGCTTGTCCCCTGCGGAGTATGAATGCATCTCCCCGACTTTATTCAAAGGTTATTCCCCACCAGAGCCTATAACTGGGTTATCCTTAACTAATCACCACGGAAAGGTCGTCCTCGGCGAAGTTCTTCCTACCCCCCAGCAGAGTTCATCAAATTCGTCAACAAAGCTTATCAACGGTATCCCCAGCGGAGTTATCATCAAACCTCAGCGAAGTATCTCTTCCTCCAGAGTAATTCCCCGCAGAGTAATCTCTTCAACAAGTTTATTCCCCAACGGAGTCATCTTCTCCTACCGATTTGTTCTTGCAATCATCATCCCCAGCGGAAACGAAGAACTCTACTCTTCAAGCATCAGCCCAGGATTCAACAAGCTCCCGGCATTCGTCAAGGATTTATCTCCCTAGAGAAAAATACAATTCATAAACATTTACATACATAATTCATGCATATACGCATCACATCACACAATCTCATTTATTCTTGAGAACATCATGACATCATGCATCTCATACATCATGACATTGCATACAACTAATGTTTTGCCTTTTCAGGAAAAGGTCAATCAAAAGATGATTACTGTCAACTGTCGCAATTCCAGATTCGATACCTGTATCTAGCCAGGGCATATCTGTGAGCGATTGATTGTGGATTCGACACTTGTATCTAGCCAGGGCATATCTGCATGAAGAGTTTAGAGATTCGATTCCTGTATCCAGCCAGGGCATATCTGTAGACGACAAGTTCCAGATTCGATTCCTGTATCTAGCCAGGGCATATCTATGAGCGATTGATTATGGATTCGACACCTGTATCTAGCCAAGGCATATCTGCATGAAGAGTTTAGAGATTCGATTCCTGTATCCAGCCAGGGCATATCTGTAGACGACAAGTTCCAGATTCGATTCTTGTATCTGTCCAGGGCATATTTGTGAGCGATTGATTGTGGATTCGACACCTGTATCTAGCCAGGGCATATCTGCATGAAGAATTTAGAGATTCGATACCTGTATCCAACCAGGGCATATCTTTAGACGACTAATTCCAGATTCGATACCTGTATCTAGCCAGGGCATATCTGTGAGCGATTGATTGTGGATTCGACACCTGTATCTAGCCAGGGCATATCTGCATGAAGAGTTTAGAGATTCGATTCCTGTATCCAGCCAGGGCATATCTGTAGACGACAAGTTCTAGATTCGATTCCTGTATCTAGCCAGGGCATATCTGTGAGCGATTGATTGTGGATTCGACACCTGTATCTAGCCAGGGCATATCTGCATGAAGAGTTTAGAGATTCGATTCCTGTATCCAGCCAGGGCATATATGTAGACGACAAGTTCCATATTCGATTCTTGTATCTAGCCAGGGCATATCTGTGAGCGATTGATTGTGGATTCGACGCCTGTATCTAGTTAGGGCATATCTGCATGAAGAATTTAGAGATTTGATACCTGTATCCAGCCAGGGCATATCTGTAGATGACTAATTCCAGATTCGATTCCTGTATCTAGCCAGGGCATATCTGTGAGCGATTGATTATGGATTCGACACCTGTATCTAGCCAGGGCATATCTGGATGAAGAATTTAGAGATTCGATACCTGTATCCAGCCAGGGCATATCTGTAGACGACTAATTCCAGATTCGATACCTGTATCCAGCCAAGGCATATCTGTGAGTAATTGATTGTAGATTCGACACCTGTATCTAGCCAGGGCATGTCTGCATGAAGAGTTTAGAGATTCGATTCTTGTATCCAGCCAGGGCATATCTGTAGACGATAAGTTCCAGATTCGATTCCTGTATCAAGCCATGGCATATCTGTGAGCGATTAATTGTAGATTCGATACCTGTATCTAGCTAGGGCATGTCTGCATGAAGAGTTTAGATTCGATTCCTGTATCCAGCCAGGGCATATTTGTAGACGACAAGTTCCAGATTCGATTCCTGTATCTAGCCAGGGCATATCTGTGAGCGATTAATTGTAGATTCGATACCTGTATCTAGCCAGGGCATGTCTGCATGAAGAGTTTAGAGATTCGATACCTGTATCCAGCCAGGGCATATCTGTAGACGACTAATTCCAGATTCGATGCCTGTATCCAGCCAGGGCATATCTGTGAGTAATTGATGGTAGATTCGACACCTGTATCTAGCCAGGGCATGTCTGCATGAAGAGTTTAGAGATTCGATTCATGTATCCAGCCAGGGCATATCTGTAGACGACAAGTTCCAGATTCGATTCCTGTATCTAGCCAGGGCATATCTGTGAGCGATTAATTGTAGATTCGATACCTGTATCTAGCCAGGGCATGTCTGCATGAAGAGTTTAGAGATTCGATTCCTGTATCCAGCCATGGCATATATGTAGACGACTAACTCCATATTCAATTCCTGTATCTAGCCAGGGCATATCTGTGAGTAACTGATTGTAGATTCGATACCTGTATCTAGCCAGGGCACATCTGTGAGTAATTGATTGTAGATTCGATACCTGTATCTAGCCAGGGCATATCTGCATGAAGAGTTTGAAGGTCAACACCTGTAACAGGCCAGGAAATTATCTTTCTTTCTCAGGTACGCAAGTTCTCGCTAAGGAATCTCTTACGCGATCGACACCCCCGATGGCATCTTTAAGCCCATCTCCACCAGTATCCATTACATTCCCAAATGGCATCTATAAGCCCATTCCCGACAAGGTTCTGTCACATCTCCAGATGACATCTATAAGCCCATCCCCCTATCCATCATCTCTCCAAATGGCATCTGTAAGCCCATTCCCGACATCACATTGCTGATACTCCACTATGCGAGTGCAAATTTCTGGGCACTCTAGTGTTCAATCATCTTCCACCTTCGGATCACGAAAGGCACGCAAGCCAATCTACATCCTCAGGTCTAAGAAGATTGAACATGGGCAACTGTTGTACCCCAAAATTTGCCCTCCCACATTCTTCAAGATTTGTCAAGATCAATCTCCAAATGGTTCAAAATCTCTCAAGGGTTGCACAGTCAAACATCCTCCTAAGCCAGTCAAAATTAGGGTTTTGGTTCTTGCAAGGAAGTTGAGGTTTTCAAGGTCTCAATCAAGTCCCATATGCCTATATACATTGTCAAGCATCTACATGCCAAGTTGCAAGTCTCACAACATCAAGTTGCACAGTCAAAAGCCCTATTTGGTTCACAATCAACTGCAGGGGCAAAATGGTCATTTGGCAGTCAAAAGTCAAAAAATTTGGTCAACATCTTATTTTGAAGCCACAATCATCATTTGGTCAAGTCTTGACCATGATTCCACAAGAATGGCTCAAAAATCATCAAGATGCAAAAGTTTCCATTTTGGGACAGTTGAAAAGTCAACTATACATTGACCAGGGCATAACTTTTTCATGGTTCATCAAAAAAATCCCATCCAATGCTCATTTTGAATGGGATGACATTTCCTACAACTCATCTTCACATTCCAAGTCCAAGAAATGCTCTCACAAAAAGTTATCAATTTCTACATTATAGGTCATTTTCAAAAGTCAACAAAAAGGCATTTTAAGTCAAAGACCATAACTTGAGATTGGTAAATCCAAATGACCTAGGACCAAAGGCATTGGTTATAGGACTTCAAGACCTTTCCAAAATGTCCAAGAACATGTTCATATGATCAAAATTGAGCAAGATATGCATTGAAGAAGTTGGGAAATTTTTGAGAAATGGCAAAAGTCAACTATCCTTAAAACTTCAATTTTTGACAAAAGGGCCCACTTTCTTCCACTTGATTCAGCCTTGTCATGCCATACAAGTGTCCCATGCTTAATTTCAAGATCAAACATTTATTTTTCTATTTTATTTAATTTTTATTGATTTAATTCATTTTAAATTTATAATAATTCAAATAAAATCAAAAAAATTAATGGAATATCATCTTTTGGTTTGAATAGCTTTTATGTGTCATATGCCAGCTACCAAATTCGTGCCAAGCCATTTTGAGCATAAAATCCAAGTTTTGCTCCAAGTATGGAATGTTCTTCAATGGTGGTCAACAAGAATCCCAAACTTAATTGCACAAGGATACAAGCCCATATTTGAATCAAAACTGATTGCCATATACATATGCAAGGAGGCCAGACCTAATTCACGTACAAGCTGCTGCAGAAACACCATAACCAATATTGAAAAAATCAAAGAAAACTTGAAATCTGTTTTCTCACTTCCAGGCCAATTCCAAACTTTTAATTGATTCTAATACATTGCATAAGTCCCCAGGAACTTTTTGAGATCAAAACCACATGCCAACACTCAAAGAATCCATAGACAACAGCGTCACGGTTTGAATTTTTTTTCATAATTGCATACTTTGATTCATGCATCATTAACGTGTTTTGTGGATTGTTTTGCATACATAGGGACTGTACGAAGCTTTTGGTACAAAATAATTTAAGTATAGAGCCCTGAATCACAAACCACCATGGATGAATTTTAGGGTTTTCAAGCTCTTAAATTGGGGGTTTGTGATATAGGAAAAATTAGAGACTCTAAAGCCCATGGTTGGATTCGTCAAGGCTAGACGAATCAAACACTATACTCGTGAAATATTTATGAGCAGCAAGGAGCTATTCGCTATTTTTCATGCTCGCGGGTTGTGGGGGTTAAAACCCCCCGCTATCTAACTCTGTTTCTTGCAGTTTCAACGAAGAAGACAATACGTGTTCATGCGTGATTGGACGGTTCAAATATTATGCGCGCGTTTTGTTTTCCAGCATAGGCATTGGTTTTCACATATTATAATTAATTATTATTATTATATCAGATGCAGAGTTATAGCCTGGTGGTTAGTGAGTTGTCTGATGACCATTGGGACCTGGGTTCGATTCCCAGGTCCCCCAAATATTATTTCCATTTTTTCTATACAGGATCATATGTAGGTTACTCAAGGCATTCCACCATATGCCTCATACAGATGTGCGCCAAATGGCCTCAAACCCAGATCCAATGGCCTAGATTGGATGACCACCATGTACCCAGTCAACACGTGCCCTGGAGAAGTCAGAAGTCAACACAGGCTTGAGGAATTGGGCCACAAAATTACTTCAGCACCTCCATTCAGGGCCCAAACCCCCTTGGGTTTGCATTTTTTTTTCTTTCATTCAATTACTTCATTTATTTTTATTGTTTTTTAATTAAATACTAACCAGCAAATTAAATTAATTAACATTTTCATAATAAATTTATAAAACTAAAAAGAATGTAAATATTTTATTTTTATTAATTTCACTTAGGTTTAATTATTTTGTAAATAAATACTAATTTAAATTAATCTAGTTTAATTAGGTTGAATTTTAATTTTCTTTTACAATAAATAAAAATGAACTAGACTTAGGTTTTTTTTTACACTTTTAATTTCTCTTTTTTTATTTTATTTCATTAAAAACACAAAAAAACATTTTTTCTTTTAATAAATTAATTAATTAGTAATTAGGCTTAATTTCATTAATTGCAAAAAAAGGACTAAAATTTAATTCTTCTCTCAAAAAGGGTCAAAACCCTAAGGACGTCCCGATTCATTCTTTCGCGCGTATATATTTTTTTAATTCATTATTTTGATTATTTATGTATCTGCTCAGAAATGTAATAGTTAATTAGGCTTTTATCGCTTTATTTACTTTTCTCGCATTTATTTTCCAAACGGGTTTTTGTTTTTGGCGATGTATAGACCCGCGCCTTGTAATAGCTAGATTTACCTTTTCCGCACTTTATTTTCCGCACTCTTAACTATTAAAAAAATGCATGAAAGACTTGTATGGCAAATAAAATCAACCCGTAGCTCACAAATGACATGTACAAGATAAACATAAACTGAAACAACACACATGCACATGCCACTCTTAGGGTACGCCTCACTGGTTGCCTCGACGTGGTCATCAAGTATAGGGTGTCTTAGAGGTCGCCCTCCTGTCTAAAGATCCAGTTGCCTCGAAACGGTTGCCTCAGATAAAAAAGGATCTAGGACATTAGGGTTACCGCTAATGTGTCCTACCATTGCTTTGGTGACCACACATGTCCCTAATAATTGAATTGACCCGATACCTCCAACGACGGTGCTACCTACTTCTCAATAGTGGGATAGCACTGTCCAAAGGACTCTTACACAACCTAATTCCTTAGATTAGGTAGATTCTCCTGGGTACTTGCTCTTTCAAAAACAAAAAACAACTTTTCGCACCTACACTTTCAAAAGGTTTTCAAACAAATTTTTCATTCACTCTTGAGGACAGATACAAGAGTTACTTAGAAATTTTTCAAACGAAACTTTTTCAAAACCCACACACACTTGAAAAGCAAACAAATTTTGAAAACATAAGAGCAAGTACCTAAGAGCCGGTGGATAACCACGGATAGAAAGGGTGCTAACACCTTCCCTTTCTATAATCTACCTCCCGAACCGAGAAACATTCTCAAAGAAGGAATTTTGCTGTGCTTTTTTCCTTTCCATGTTGGAGAACCTAAAAGACGGTGGCGACTCTTGCTTACCGCGACATCTCGTGAACCAGCTTAAAAAACAGTCAGTTCTATTTCCACCGATCACACTAGCGTTTGTTTTTAGTCTTGCCATATAAACCTAATTACTAACAGTAATACAGTAAATATATTGACAGAAGATAAAGGCACAAATATAAACCTAGACTATTACAGAGCTCTTGGGGAAGTTGCATAATAGATAAGTGCGGGAAATAAAACATACAACTATTACATACTAGGAGCAATTACACGATAATAAAAAAATGCGAAAAAAATAATGCTACGCTATTACAATTGAACGCGCCCTATACACTTTATCTAGGAAATTAAAAATAAGATGATAATAGAAAAGAAAATGTTTTTGGTGTTTTTTTATGAAAAATGATTTATGATAATTAATTAAATAAAACCTAAAAATCTAATTAATTTTAAAATTAAAAAAAATAATTAAAATAAAAATTAATTGTTATAAAAACACTTTAAACCTAGTTCAATTAGTGTTAGAAAAAAATTAGGGTTAGTTAAAAGGTTATTAGGGTTTACTTAAAAGAATTAGGGTTTATTGGCTAAAAAGAAGAAAATAGGGTTAGGAAAAACAAGGAAAACAAAGAATGTTGGGGGTTGGTGTTGAACCAACGCCCTCTAGGGTATCAGCGCGCATGCTTTACCACTGAGCCATTGCTACTTTGGTGTTAGTATAACCAACGCGCTTCATAATATATAAAACCTGCAAAAGATATGAAAAACAAAGAAATTTTGCAAAAGGGAGGGATCGAACCCACGCCCTAGTGTAGTAATGCTTTAACGCAAACGCTTCTACCACTGGGGTGGCGATACATCCGTTCATTTTATCAAATCAAAACATATATAATATAAATTGAAAAAGTATGACCGAAGAAGCGCCGAAGCCCTAGCTCCGGTCGTCTTCTCCGGCTGGGTGTTTTTTTTAAAACCTACAAAATAGAAGGTGTTAGTGATCCAAAGGGACCATACCCCCCTAAATCAACCCTTCTGAGTCCAATGGTGGTCGTGGTTTAGGCTAATTCTTCATGTAAAGAGAGATACAACGTAAATATGGAAAATCGGTGTAAACATGGAAACACCTCATCCAGGCACCATGGGGCTGATGCAATGGTTCTATCTTGCACTAATACATCTCAGAATCATGTTAGTAACATTAGTTTTAACCAAAGCATGATAAAACGAAAAATATGAATTCATGTAAATATAGAAAATTGATGATGCATGCTCATGAGTTTTAGGCCTTTTAGATCATCACAATCGATCTCCACTTACTCTATAGCACTCCTGGAATTGAATGAGATGGTTGGCTTGCTTTGAGAGAGGCTGAAAATAGGGTTTGGAGATTGCCCTAGTTTTGGATGATTTTGGAGTTTTTGGAATAGTGATCTCTTTTTCACGTTTTTGTCCTCTCTTATCTTGTCTGACTGAAGAATATGTAAAGCCTGGATTAGGTCAAAAGATTGGGCTTGGACCTTTGTTTGAAAATCCTTGATTTAATTTAATTTATTTTTGAATTTAAATAAATAAAATAAAAAATAAATGGAATAAAAATCCAAAGGGTGTATGAAGTGATTCAAAGGTTCCCTATGAGTTACAAAACACGTTTGAACCTTGAATCATAAGCCCACTAGCCCAAAAATTCAAGTTTGATCAATTTGGGTTTCATGTATTTTCTCAAAATTCCCTAAGTTGCACCACTCATAAATCTCAATTTTTATTATATGAAGTTGATCTTAGACTTTTTGGAAATCTCAAGGTGTCCTCTATAATCTCTATGTTGATCATTTTTTCGTTTGAAGAATTTATCTTAATGTAAATTTCTTTGACCAAAAGTGTCTTTTTTGTTGACTTTTTGAAATGACATGTAATATTTTGACCCATATCTCTCAAATGAAGCATTTTTTAGATTTTAGCTTAGAGAGACAAAGTTATAGAGAATTAAATTTCCTTCAAAATGAGCTTTGGTTGATAAAAATCTGATGAAGCATGTGAAAGTTTTGCTTGGTCAAAGTTTAGTTGACCTCTCCTTAAGAAAACCCTAATTTGGAAACTTTGACTTTTGATGAATTGAGAGTTTTCTTGATGAGTCATGATCAACCCTTGACCAAATAATGAATGTGACTTAAAAATCTTGATTTTGACCAAAAATCTTGAAGTTTGACTGTATGTTGACCACAATTGACTATTTACCTAATACAATTGATTTTTAGTCATCTGAGAAATTGACTGAGCAAACTTGTGATGCAAGGGTTGAAATTTGGCATGAGCATTCCTTGAGACATATGAGGAACCATGAAATCCACTTGAGGCATTATAACCTCAAATTTCCTTGAGAAAAGTGAAACCCTGGTTGTAGGTCAACTACTTAGAAGAAGAATTTGTCTGATCAAATATTGATTAGCCTTGAGCAATTGAAAATCCTAGGAGCATGAGGAGGTGCCTTGAAGAAAATGGGAGGACAAAATTTGGGGTACAACACTTATAATGAATCATAACTCTTGTTGATTCTTGTATAGCCCTGGTCTTTTCCTCAATAAGTCCAACTTGGTGAGAAGTGATGGAAACATAAGATTCAAGATTGATATTTTCAGAAGCAAAAAACTAAGAGAATTTTGCATTCTCAAACTCCTTGTCATGGTATCTCCTAACCTTCACAATCTCACTCCTTTTCTCCTCTTGAATACTTTTACACAGATTTTTGAAAACTTCAAAAGCATATGATTTTTCTATAAGAAATTTCATCCAAGTATACCCAGAAAAGTCATCTATAACCACTTAGACATGCTTCTTTCCACCCAATATTTCTATCCGCATTAGTCCCGTTAAGTCAATATAAAGAAGTCCCAACACTTTGGAAGTAGTCTGATGTTGCAACATTGGGTGTGACATCATGATTTTCTTTCTAATATGACACTTACCACAAGCTTTACCTTCTCCAATTTAAAGATCTGACATTCCTTTGATAGCTTTTTCAAATAAGATCTCCTGCAATCCTTTTAGATTAAGGTGTGAAAGCTTTTGGTGCCATAACTTTACTTCATCTTCATTGATTATCAAACATGTGGAAGAATAAGCAGTTACTTGAGATTCCCACAGATAATAGTTGTCTTTAGACCTAATTCCATTCATTAGAATACCATCTTTTTCATTTTTGACCATACATTCTGATTTTAAGAAGTAAACTAACATACATTGGTCACACAATTGACTAATGCTAATGAGATTAACAGTTAATCCTTTCACAAAAGAACATCTTCTAAACTAGGAAAACCAGCCCACATCAAGTTTACATTTCCTTTAATTTCACCTTTAAAACCATCACCAAATCTAACAGAACCTGTGGGATAAGGTTTAATATTAACCAAAAACTTCTGAACCCTTGTCACGTGTCTAGAGCACCCATTATCAAAGTACCGATCTTCTCCATTTGAGTCTCTTAAGGAAGTATGAGAAATAAGGTTAATATCCCTAATTTCAACACTTCTCTTTTTGCTAACTTGATCAACGTTAGAATATTCAAAAGATTTGTTATCCCCATAGAATTTGTAATATAAAGGCTTAATATGGTCATGATCACCACAATAATAACATATCCACATTGATGATTGGAATCTAGATAATGTTTTACCATGTCTTCCAGGATGTTGTAACATGTGGTTGGACATGTTGATCATTTTCTTCCTTTCATGATAAAAGGATTCCTTTTTAGATACTCTTCTTTGTTTGTTATTAGATTGATAATAAACTTCAATATCTCCATCCTTTCTCACCATATCAGCTCCACTTTACATCTTCTTCAAGGAATCTGACATGTTATTAAGATTCGAATTTAATAGAGTTACCTCACTTTGAAGATTTGACACAAAACATAGAAAATTCTTCTTTTCATTATCCTATTCAACTATAGTCTTTCTCTGATCTTCTACTGTCTTAAGATTATCTTTTCACCTATCAAACATGTTCTTATAGGATACATCAAGGTCTTCATAGTTTAAACTTTTATCATAAAATTCCTCTTCATTTGCCCATCTTCCAGAAAGAGCCATCATAAGTTTTGCAGTTTCATTTTTAGCCTCATCATCTGACTCATCATCATCAGACCAAGAAACAGTAAAGCCCTTTTTCCGCCTCTTGAGAAAAGTGGGTCATTTCTGTTTAATATGGCCAAAACCTTTACACTCATAACATTGGATGCCTTTGATTTAATTGGTCTTGTCCTTAGTTCTAATATTTTCTAAAAATCCTCATCATTCCTGATGTCAGATAAGATGTTCCTGACAATTGGTCTTCCTCTTCTGTTCTTTCTTTTTTAGAATTCTATTAAATTGCTTTCCAAGTAACACAACGGTATTGGGCAGTCCTTCATCAGTATATAGATTAGCTTGACTATCTTTATCTTCAGCATTAGAAACAAAAGCTATGCTCTTGTTCTTTTTCTCAGTCTTGTCACCTATAGCCAATTTAAAAATTTGAAGTAACCCAACAAGTTCATCAAACTCTCATGGTGTTGATGTCTTGAGCTTCTTCAATAGTAGTTACCTTCATGTCAAATTTTCTTGGTAATGACCTAAGAATATTTCTAACAAGCTTTTGTTCTGACATCTTTTCTCCCAAAGCACTAGATACATTTTCTATTTCAAAAACCTTCATATGATATTCCTGGATATTCTCATCATCATTCATTTATAGGTTCTCAAATTTTGTAGTGAGAAGTTGAAGTCTTTACATTTTTACTTTGGATGTGCCTTCATGAGTTGGTCTGAGAATTTTCGAAGCACCATTGGCTACAGTACATGTGTTAATTAACCTGAACACATTCTTGTCCACTCCATTCAATAAAGTATTCAAGGATTTAGAATTTCCAAGAGCCAATTTATCATTCCCATCATTCTAATCTTCCTTTGGCTTCAAAGACACATTCCTATCGTTGTCCTTCTCAACAAGATGTTCTCATCCTTTTAAAACAACCTTCCAAGCTTTGTTACCCATGGACTTTAGAAAAGACACCATTCTAACCTTCCACCAATCATAATTTAAACCATCAAGCATGATTGGTTTGTTGTTTTATCCTCTTTCTTTTGCCATAGTACCGAAAATATTTCTCCCTGGAGCTCACCCAATAGACAGAACAGGATGACTGCTCTGATGCCAATTGAAATTATGGAACTTGCAAAACAAATGTTTAAGACTGATGTCCCAACACCATACAATGTCAAGACATATGTTACAACGTCTATTGACAGAAAACTTGCTAAATCTGAAGATTATGCAGAAAACTAAATTGTAGAAGATTAAACAACACAATCAATTGTTAACCTAGTTCAGTGCAATGTCACCTACTCTGGGGGCTATCAAGCCAGAAAGGAAATACACTATGATAGTATTTGTTCAAAGATAAACCAACCCTAATTTACAACTTCTCCTTAATCACTACCTTGTGCAACTTCTACCTAGAGATCACTAGATATGAGATCCCCCTCTAACTTTCAATCACCGTAGTGATATACCTACAATCACAAACCTTGTGACTAGACCAAAAAACCAAATAGAATATTACACTTCAAATAAATAATACTTAGTCTTGCTTAAAAGCTTCAACTAAGAACAATACTTAATTATTTTCTTAAAATCTCATGAGTGATAACAATAACTTGATATAAAATCAAGTAAGAATCAGTCAAACTCAATGCATCAAAAGATACATGAGTGGCATACAAAGAAAACAAACACAAAGAACTTAAAAGACTCCCAAAACCCTAATCCTTATGTTTCACCCATGGTTTTTCAATCTGAATGCTTGCTATTTTAGGTTTAGCTAGTCCTTATTTATAAACTCTTGCAGTATGGGCTTGGACTCTTCAAATCAAATTCAATCTTCACTTTTTAAATCAGCTGCAAGATCTTCACATAAAAATAGGAACAAATATTTTAAAGTTTCCTAAAAAGTCTCCATGATCCTTTTTATTGAAACCAAATCAAATATTCACATGTTCCTAATAAATCTCCTTGGCCAGTGAACAATATTGAGAGATATCAAAAAATATCTCTAAAAAACAAATCAAATTTGTCAAGAGAATAAAATAACAGTGCATGCTGCATAACAGGCCAAAAAGTCAAGACATCTGCCTCAACATCCGTCTGATACACAAGACAGCAAAAGCTATCATGATAGTTGATTAAGATGTTGTGTCTTCTTGCTTAACATCAACCCATGATCATGTTTTAGCAAATTTATGCCAAACCTAAATCCATGGATTTAACAACATATCACGTCCAAGGTGAAACATGTTATTTATAGTAGTGTGGGGCTATAAATCAGTGAAACGTGATGAATAACATCGTATCAAGAAAGGTAAAAAATATTACATGGTCGAAGCTAGTACGATGGATCTCCGACTCTGGAAACAATAAGCTTTCTTCTCATATTCTCTTCCTCTTTTGATTTTGTCCTCTTCTTCTCCTTATTTCTTCTGTTGAAATTCTATTTGGATTGTTGCTGATTGTTGCTCAGTATGTTCGTTGCAGGTGAAGGAGTATTTTCTCAAGCTTTAATTAGAGTTTAATTAGAAACTCTAATTAGATTCTTTGTGAGCTTTGGTGTAAAGTTTTTGTGGAGGAAGAGATTGGAAGAATTTTGGAGTAATTTCATAATGGTTTCTTCCTCTAATGTTCTAGTGTTTCAGTTTGCTAATATAAGGGATGAGATGAAATTATGAGAGTTTCAGTTTGTTTATATAGGGGATGAGATGAAATTATGAGAGTGATGTTAAATTGTAATTCATAGTGTCGAAAAAATTAGATTTGTTTTAGATTTAAATAGATTTGATTTAGATCTAAAATATAATAGATTTGATTTAGTACCAAAATAGGTATTTTGGGCTTTTGTAGTTTTGGGCTTAGGGTGCAAGATAAATCAATAAATAGAGGGAGTAACCCCTATTTTCTAAGCAAGTCAATTAAGTTGTATTCACAGAATTTACAGTTGCAAGTGAATAACAAAGTTTTCCACAGTTTGTTGGCAGAGAGAAACTTTGCAGAAAATAATTGTCTTCTTTCTTTTCTTTTCATTCTAATAATTCATTGCCATCGAAGAGAAATTCATCATAGATATTTGTTGGAATTCCAACATCTGGCATCAAGAGCTTTGTTTCGATTCGAGGGAAGTGTCAATCAAGAATGATTGAATAATTCATGATGGCAAATTATGGGAATGTAAATTATCCAGCAACTCTACCAATTCTAAAAATAGACAACTATGAGAATTGGTGTAAACATATGAAAGTCTTATTCAGGTGTCAAGATCTTTGGGACCTTGTAAAAGATAAAATTGAAGTGCTTGAAGAAAACGCTTCAGAAGAAGAAAAGAAGAAACATATAGAAATTGAGAAGTTGAGTTATAAAGGGAGCTTTATAATTCACCAATGTCTGAGTCCAAAAAACTTTGAAAAAGTGAGTGATTCAGAATCTTCAAAAGAAGCTTGGGACGTTCTTGAGAAGTCCTTTGGAGGTGCAGAAAAGGTAAAATAAGTGAGGTTACAAACTCATAAGAGAACCTATGAATTTCTTTAGATGGAAGATAGTGAGAGCCTATCTGATTTCTTCACTAGAGTTACAAAACTAGTGAATCAAATCAAGGCATATGGAGAAACATTAACAATAAGAGTTGTTGTTTCGAAGATCTCAAGATCTTTAGCTCCTAAGTTCGACCACATAGTGGTGGCGATAGAAGAAGGGAAATACTTGTCAAAAGTTTCAAAGGAATAACTTCAAGGGACGCTTGAATCTCACGAACAAAGAATGATCGAAAGAGCTGCATACAAATTGAAGAGTGATGTGGCCTTGCAGGCTCATTCAGAAAAAGAGACCAAAGGGAAAGGAAAGTGTTTCGACAGAGGTAAAGGTGGCTATAAAAAATTGAATGGTAGAGGAAACCAAATCAAAGGAAACGTGTCGAATCAAAGAAAAACCATACCAAGGCAACCAAAGAGGTGGTTTTGCAAATAGAGGAAGAGGTGGTGGTCAAAAACCTAATAAGAGTCACATTCAATGTTACAATTGTCAGAAGTGTGGTCACTATTTGAGTGATTGTCCAAAAAAACAAAAGAATCAAGAAAGTGATGCAAAGCTTGCAAAACATGAAGAAGAAGAGATGATGCTGATGGTCACAATAAAAGATGAAGATAGATTCGAGGACCAATGGTACTTGAATTCAGGATGTTCATCACATATTTCTGGAAGGAAAGACTGGTTTGTCAATATAAAGCCCTCAATGAAAAATATGGTAAAATTTGCAAATGATAATACCCTAGCAGCTGAAGGTATTGGTGATGTTATTATTATGAGGAAAGATGGTAAAAGGTCAGTAATCTTCAATGTGTTGTACATACCAGGCATAAAGAGCAATTTGCTCAGTATAGGGCAATTTGTTCGAAAATAATTATAAAGTGTCAATCAAAGATAAGATGATGAGAGTCGTTGATGAAAATGAGAGATTAATCTTGAAGGCTCCTATGTCTCAGAATCGAACCTTCAAGATTGAACTAAATGTGATGGAGCACAAGTGCCTTTCGAATGCAGCTAGTAGAAATGAATGAATATGGCATTATAGACTAGGCCATCTCAACTTCAGAGACATCAGAGATTTGAAGAGAAGAAATATGGTTTCAGAATTTCCAGAAATCGACATTCTAAACGAGGTATGTGAGGAATGTGTGCAGGCGAAGCAACACAAGAATAACATCAGCAAAGATGCATGAAGAAGGTCAAAGGCTACTCTTGAAGTCATATACTCTGATGTATATGGACCAATCCAGGTGGATTTGATGGGAGGTAACAAATACTTTTTTACATTCATAGATGACTTTAGTCGAAAGCTGTGGACTTACCTGATCAAGAAGAAAAGTGAAGTGATCAAAGTATTTGCCACGTTTAAGTCTATGGTCGAAAGACAAGGTGGTCGAAAACTTAAAGTTTTGAGAAATGATGGCGGTGGAGAATATGTGTCGAAAGACTACGACAGGCTATGTGAAAAGGAAGGGATTGTGCATGAGGTGGTGCCACCCTATACTCCACAACAAAAAGGGAATTACAGAAAGGAAGAATAGAACCATCATGAATATGGTACGAAGTATGTTGAAAGGAAAGAATTTACCTAAAGAGTTTTGGTGTGAAGCTGTTTCGACTGCAACATATATTTTGAACAAATGTCCTACGAAGAAGCTAGAAGGAATCACTCGAGAAGAATGTTGGTCTGGTGTGAAGCCTAGCTTGAGTCATCTGAAGGTATTTGGATCTATTGCATAGAGACATGTTCCATATCAGTTAAGAAGAAAACTTGATGATAAGTCAAGTCAAATGGTTCTAGTTAGATATCATTCGACAAGAGGCTACAGGTTGTTCGATCTAGTGAAAAAGCAAATTGTGATCAGCAGGGACATGATCATAGATGAGCTTAAAGAATGGGATTGGACTGAAAATGTCAAGAAATATTCAGTGGGAATCCTACTCGAAGAGCCAGAAACTCAAATCGAAAGAGAAGTTCGACAAGAGGAACCAACAGATATACCAAGTTCAAGCATGCCTCAAAGAACAAGACGCATGCCTGTAAGATTGCAAGATTGTGTGATTACATCAGATGATGTGATAGATAATGAAGGTGAGCTGGTACATTATACTTTCTATGCGGATGTCGAACCTGTTAATGCAGCTGAAGCATTGAAAGATTCGAAGTGGGTGAAAGAAATGAACGAAGAAGTGAAGTCTATCGAAGACAACAACACTTGGTCACTTGTCGAATTGCCTCAAGGCAAGAAGGCAATTGATGTCAAGTGGGTATACAAAGTGAAAACGAATTCAAAAGGTGAAGTAACTCGACACAAAGCAAGGCTTGTGGCGAAAGGATTTCTACAGAAAGATGGAATAGACTTCGATGAAGTTTTTGCACCCGTTGCTAGGATCAAAACAATCAGGTCGGTTGTTGGTCTAGTAGAAATAAACAGTTGGCACATATGTCAGATGGATGTAAAGTGTGTATTCCTAAATGGATCCTTAGACGAAGAAGTCTATGTTAAACAACCAGTTGGGTTTGTGAAACATGACCAAGAAAGAAAGGTGTACAGGCTGCATAAAACCCTGTATGGATTGAAACAAGCTCCAAGAGCTTAGAATAAGAAAATTGATAGTTTCCTAAGAGAGAAGGAATTTGTGAACTACACAACTGAACATGGAGTATATGTAAGAAGAAGCAATAATGAATTGCTTATACTATGTCTCTATGTAGATGATTTGTTGATAACAGGTAGCTGCAAAAGTGAGATCGAAGACTTCAAATGTGATCTCAGTAAGGAATTCGAAATATCTGATTTGGGTGAGATTTCATATTTCACTGGCATCAATTCTACAAGAGCAATAGAGGTTTGATGATGCATCAAAGAAGATATGCAGGAGAAATTCTCAAGAGGTTTGAGATGGAAGAATGCAAATCAACTTCGACACCTGCAGAACCAAGACTGCAACTGTCGAAATATGCAGATGAAGATGATGTTGATCCAACTCAATACAAAAGACTTATTGGATCATTGAGATACCTTTGTCATACATGGTCTGACTTAGCATATAGTGTAGGTATCGTAAGTAGATTCATGCAAGAGCTAAATGTATCACATCTAGCAGCAGTGAAGAGGATACTGAGGTATCTTAAAGGAACTCTTGACTATGCCATTTTGTTTCCTGCAACTGATAAAGGAAAAGAATGCAAGTTAGTGGGATAAACTGATTCGAGTTGGTGTAGTGATGCTGAAAATCGAAAGTCAACAACAGGACATGTGTTTATACTAGGTGGTGCACCAGTTGCTTGGAATTCAAGAAAGGAACCAATAGTGAAATTATCATCATACGAAGTAGAATACATAGCTGCTTATCTTTGTGCATGTCAAGCAACTTGGATGGTGAACTTGGTCGAAGAGATAACAGGGAAAGATCATGAAGCAATTACCATCAAGATCAACAACATGTCAGCTATCAATCTGGAAAAGAACCCAATAGCACATGGTCGAAGTAAGAACATCGAAATGAGGTTCCATTATCTTCGAGAGCAGGTAGCAGATGGGAAGATGAATTTGAAACACTGCAGAACTGAGAATCAGATTGCAGTCATCATGACGAAGGGAGTGTAAGTCGAAGTATTCAGAAGACTGAGAGTCATGATGAATATAGATAGTTTAAACACAATGAATTAGGTGGTGTGTTAAATTGTAATTCATAGTGTCGAAAAAGTTAGATTTGTTTTAGATTTAAATAGATTTGATTTAGATCTAAAATAGAATAGATTTGATTTATTACTAAAATAAGTATTTTGAGCTTTTATAGTTTTGGGCTTAGGGTGCAAGCTAAATCTATAAATAGAGGGAGTAACCCCTATTTTGTAAGCAAGTCAATTAAGTTGTATTCACAGAATTTGCAGTTGCAAGTGAATAACAAAGTTTTCCATAATTTGTGGACAGAGAGAAACTCTGTAGAAAATAATTGTCTTCTTTCTTTTCTTTTTGTTCTCATAATTCATTGTCATTGAAGAGAAATTCATCATAGACATTTGGTGGATTTCATACAGAAAAGAGAGGTAATTAGAATAAAACTTAAGGGGAAAGTTAGTTAGGAACTTGGGATGGAATAAAAGATTAAATTTATGGAAAATTTGTTAGGTTTGGAGAGAGATTTAGCTTACAAACTTTATTCAAAACAAGGCTTAACATCGACTTGAAATTTGGCTAAAAAAACATAAAGACAAAGGCTTGAAAAATGGCTTGCAAATTGATTTTGGCTCTTGCAAATTGATTTTGGCTCAATGAAATTCAACTTAAAAAGACTTTGAATTTAATTAAAATAAAAACCAAATCAAATTGAACATGGATTACATCATTGACTTTGACTTTTGAACACAAATGTTGAATTTTTTTTGTGACATTTTGAATTTATCAATTGAATAAATGAAAAAAAAAGTAACGATGCATGAAAATTGATTTAAGAATAAGATGAGGATCAAAATGCAATAGTTGACTATTTATTGACTTTAAAAAAAATGAAGTATGCATGAATAGGTAATGGCCAAAAATGGGATATTATACTTAGTATCATTTCCATTGGTCCAAAGAAAGTTGAAGTTCCTATTAGTTATGATAGACTATTTCATTAAATGGGTTGAAACAGAAGCAATGACTAAGATAATCGTATTGGATATGTCAATTCTATTGAAGAAACAACATACGTGGGTTTGGACTGTTAAAAAAACCATCGTCTTTGATAATTAGACATAATTATCTAGTTCCACTAAGGTTTACTACTGCAAGTAGCTAGGAATCCAAAGAAAGTTTATCTCAGTTGAGCACATGTAGCGGTGAAAATATTGAGACTAAGCCATTGGAATGACTTGACTCGCACAGATCAAATAAAAATTGTCACCACGCTTTATTATTTCCAAAGGAAATGAGAATATAGCGAATAAACCAAAAAAAAGAGTGAGAGAATCTAGGTACAGGGGTTGGTTATGCAAAGGGAAGGTATTATCACCCTAAACATCTATGGTACTCCATAGGAACCTCTTTGAAAATTTGTGTAATTAGTCTATAAATGATGTATACAAAAACATATGTTGGAGATGAGAAAAAAGTATTTTTTACAATTTTTGCTCCCGCCGCGGTTGCGAATCTTTAATTCCTACGAACCACTTTCTGTGCAATAGGGGATCAAGGTACTCGTAGTTCACCTCAAAAATTTTAAAACAGAAGCGTGTTGGTTAATTTTAAAAGAAGATACATCATCATCACATCCGAGGGGAAAACATACTATCCACAATTATGAGAAAGGATAATTTCCAACATCTCAAAGTGGAGGATATAACTTGGATTTAAAATCAACAAAGCCTCACTCAACACCCAAATAGAAAATATCTCACTTCCATACATATTGTAGAAGTATAGTAGCTCGCGTCACTACAAGAGTTTAATCTTTTGAGAAAAATTTAAGAGTAAAAAGAAGAAGAAGCAAAATTGACAAAAACGGTTTGAATAGGGTTAATGACTTTTAGTCTTCTCACAAAAAAATGTCAAAGTATGATTAATATTGATTAAAATTTGATTAAGAAAAGATTTTGAAAATACATGGACCTAAGTTCAAGTTTATTATGAAAGTGGTTCATGTTAGAAAACAAGAGGAGTTTTGAAAAGGAGAGAGAAGATTTTTGAAATTAAAGAAAATGGGAGGAGATGAAGGGACTATCCTAAAGCGTAAGATAAAAGCTAAGAAAAAGAACTATCTAACCAACAAGAAGCCAACACTTGACATAAAGAGTCAATGTAGAATTCTCATCTTTTGGATTGAAAACAAGCAGGCAAAAATACTAAACCTCTCAAGAATACCAAGCTTCAGATGCATTAAGTCTTCACAAAAATTAGGCAGGGTAACAAATGTATATAGAAAAGTTCTCAGTCACAGACAAAACACATAATCATAATAATCTGCACACAAATAAACAAACCCAATATCTTAGGGGTAAACTCCAAGAACTCAAAACAAAATAACAACAAAGTCAAAAGGTCCCAAGGTTAATCAAGGCTTCTAATCCTAAGTTCAAGAGGTCCAGAACTCCATAATGCCAAGGATAGTAACCAAATAGTCCAAGTAACCTTAAAGGTTTCTTTAATGTTAAAGTTGGTTATTAAGTGTCTTCAAAAAGAAAAGAAAGCTCATGTGAGCAAAATAAAAAAAGACATAAAGATAAATGCTCAAATAAGTAAAGATAAAATGACATAAAGATAAATGCTCAAGTGAGCAAAGATAAAATGACATAAAGATAAATGCTCAACTGAGCAAAGATGAAAATAACATGAAATGTAAATGCTAAAGTAAATGGTGCATAAAAGTAAAGGCATGAAATAAAGGGTATAAAGTAAAAGCACAAAGAAAAAGCATAAAGTAAAAACACAAAGTAAAGTCAATTATTAGTGAATTATAAGTTAGAGGTTAGTTGAATGACCATCTTGAAACTTGAATTTGAAAACTCATTAGAAGATTGATAAAATTAAAGCTTCTCAATAACAAGTCTCAATTGCTATTTGTCAAATATATCATTCATTTCAAGTATTCAAGGCAACCACATATGATCAACAATGTTCAAATAATTCACTTAGACCAAAGTTCATGAAGTTCATTAGAGGATTGATGAGATTAAAGCCTCCTAAAAATGAACCTCAAAGTTATTGGATCAAAGGTGTCAAATTAAACATACTTGGGCTTGCAAACATAGGTTTGTGCCACGAATGATCATTCTTCGAATCAGGATAAATTTAGCGCTATGTTAAGCAATCGTAAGTGGACTTATGTAGAAGACACACCTATTTTGAGGTTGATCAATAGCAATCTATGTACCACATGTTAGAGAAATGACATGTAGATTATTCTCCAACAACATGTAGCACAAGTAAGAAAGGGATAAGATGAAGAGGGAGGGGATGTATCAGATGAAATTAGGGTTTCAAATATCATCAACATCATTCATCCATTTTGGTGGATTTGGTTTTTTAACCTATCAACACCAAAGATCCAATGAGGTTGAAGAACTTGTCCCAAAATAACACCTAAATCAGAACCAAACAAAAATAATAAAATAATACTTAATAAAACAATATTTAAAATAATTAATAAAAGAGAAATAATTGGTAAAATACATAAAGTATATTAAAGTACCAAATAAAATTCCTAAAAAAATTCATAAGTTAAACATGATTCAATAAGTGTTGACAAAAATCTTCAGAATTTTTTAAAGTCATAAAATATTTTTTAAAATTCAAAGAAATAAGCAAAATAAACAAAAAATTGTAAAAAATAATAAAATCAAAAATAAAAATAAAATGAGGTCACCAATATTTGTCAAGAGGTCATTGGATCCTTCCATAATTTTTCTAGAATTTAAAAATAAATAAAAATATTTTTAAACAATTAAAACAAATCAAATAAAGTGAAAAATCATAAAAAAAATACCAAATCACAAAATAAAATTGTGAAAAAAATAAGAATCATAAAGAGAAAAATCATAAAAAATACCAAATCACAAAATAAAATTGTGAAAAAAATAAGAATCATAAAGAGAAAAATCAAAACATTCTTGAGAATTTTTTCAGAATTTTTGAAGTTGAAATAATTTTTTTATGAATTTTTGAAGTTTAAAACAATAAAATAGAAAAATTAGAAAATAAAAATAATACCAAAAAGATGTAGACCATTGGATCGATGTCAAAATGTGTTAGTAATCAAATCCAGTGGATGTGGTGCGCTGTACATGATATGGACATTATTGAATAAACCTTCAGATCATTAATTAAAAAACAGATTTGAAAAAAATGCATGGCACCATGTCATTGGTTGAGAGATGACATACTGATCATATTTAACCTTCATCCACGTGAATTGTGGGTCTCACAAACTGTACAATCAGGAGCTCATACCAGTCTCATTTGCTTCAAATCTTCAAGACGATTCCAATGGTACCCTCGCGAAAACTTATATAAACTGTAGCTCTGTCGATTTGAGAAAAACAAGAAGAAAAAAGTTGGAAAGGGATTTGAAAATTCATGACCAAAACTCACTTCCAGTTAAAATCTAATGATGCGACCAGTATCAGAGTGATGGGAGATACATTATAGCAACAAGTTTAGAGAGAATTGATGGAGGAATCTACCTATTGAACTTCAAATTCAGAGCTCTGAAACTTGACTTTGCTAGCACGATTCAGGGCACCTCAAGGTTTGATTCTTCTTCTGTTAGCTTTAGGGAAGTTCAAGGATGAAGAATCAACAAATAAATTGGATTGAAAGATGCTTTAGAACCAAATTCGAAGTTGTAGAATTGAGAGGTATGAAGGAAGTTCAACAGGGGTTCTTTGGCTCTCTAAAGCTTAAGTAGAGGAGGTTTCTATTTATAGGAGAATGTGATGCAATGCTGAGAGAGGGTGAATAATAAGCAATCAAGTGAAGTCATGTGCACCCTGATCATGACAAAAATGTGACTTATAACTCATCAAAACTCAACTAATTCTTGTGTTTCAATCCTTAATCCAACCTTAATAACTTTTTTAAACACGTTTAAGTGAAAAACACGTACAAAATTGATCATTAGAAACCAAATTAGTCAATTTGGAATCTAACTGTTTTGACAAAATCAATTTCATGGTGCCAACTTTGAATCCATGGTGCGCCCAACTCAAGAGAATTTAGAGAATAATTCTTGAAGAATTTGAAAGACAATACAATGTGCCAATAAATACATCGTTTGGATACTTGAGTAAAAATTTATGTCCAGTTGAATTTGTGAAAAACACACGGGTGTTTTGTACTTAGAAAAATTCTAAGTGTTGAACTTCAAAATGACCTATAATGTTCTTCCAAATTACATTAGTTTCCACTCAAAATTTGATCTTGAGATCTGAAGATGACTTGAAGTAGATCTCTTGAATTGAAGTGTGGAATTGAGATCACTCAAAACTCATAAAAATTGAAAGAGTTATGGTCTTTGGAAGATGATGAACAAATTTGGGGAAATTCACAAAAGACCTATAATCTTTTCAATTTTTCAACCATTTTCCAAGCATTCTCAAGTCTTGCACATGAAAAAAAAGTTGTAGTAGACATCCCAAAGGTTATTATGGAAAAATAATGGGATAAAATAGATAAAAATTTACCAAGTTATGATGATTTGAAGTCAAACCCTAGAATTCAAAGGTCTTTCAAGGAGACTTGTAATATTTCACAACTTTTAGTGATATTCCATTCAAAATTAGCCTTATATTTCTACAGATAGCTTGTTAAGGACCCTTTAAAAAGAATTATGGTTTTGGAACCAATCAAAAATCTCAAACAATTACCAAGATATGGTTCTTAGAAGTCAACAAACCCTAGCTCAGAGAGTGTCAAAATGACTTGAAACCCCTTTCAACTTTTTTATGATTTTTCTTGCACAATTGGATCTTGTCACGTGAAGAAAGGTTATTTTAGATGATGATAAGAATCCATAGAAAAAAGAACCAACTCAAAATGTTGAAAATTGAGAGATTTATGCACTTGTGATCACTAAATCTAGTATTTTCTCAATTAGGTCAAACTTGTTGAGTCAACCTTGAATCTTTTGGACTTTTTTTAGCAAAATAATCATGATGAATAATAAGAGGACTTGAAATTATGTTGTATTTAAGCACACTCAAAGATGGGTCTTAAGTCTAAATGAAGCTTGTTGAAGAAGGCATGTGAATAAACACATGAACCTATGAATCTTCTTGATGAACTCCACCACAAACTTTGGGGATATATTGACCTAAATAAAATGAGAGAGCTCCTTGAACCATAAATCTTTGATGCCATAGACATGACCTTGAGGTTTGAGCTCTTGCAATACATTAGAGAACCATTTGATTCAGAATCACCCCGTAAACCCTAGATTAGATGGTGAGATGAATGCAATTGTGATCACCTAAAATATGAACATTCAAAGGAACATGTATACACATATTGATGTTAGTTAAAAGAACATATGTACAAGATACACAAATCAATGTGCTTGGGGATATCTCATGAGAAAAATTAAAGATATGATTAAGAGAGAAACAACCCTAATGTGTATGTCTTGATACATTGTGACATGAGATGATGAGAAATCTTAAGGGTGAAAATTGGGGTATATCAGCTGCCCTTATTTAAGTGTCTTCTATCCGAAGATACGAAGGTTAAAATATTCGTCTATACGCGATTGAAGATACTTAAATACAAAACAAACCCTATTTTTGGCCATAAGATGCCATGAAATGCTTATGATCATGAATGTAAACAAACAAACTCCAAAGGTGACACAGAACACCACTGGGTAAGCAAAGGATAAAACAATAGATCAAAATGAGAGTCCAACCAAGAAAATAAATTGCTGGGGAACAAAAGACTCAACTCTATTAGGGTAAAGCCCAAAGAAGAGATAAGGCATCACTAACTCAAATGATGAGGGATAAACAATAGATGCCAATGATTACCAGATAATTGCGAACTACCCACTCCTAGAGGGGATAGAAAAAAGATAATAATATCGACTCACATGGGATCGAAAATTAACGACCGAAGGATGCAAATAGAAATAGTAAAATAATACCAGTAAATACCAACATTAGGTAGGTAACAAATGATTGACATTGGTACTTATGGCTGGAAACAAATGGTTGACATCAACACTTATGGATGGGAACAAAGTGACTCTATTAGAGTAAAGTGAAGCTCATTAATGAACTATCTCCCGTAATGAAGAGACTACCATTCATTAGAGTACAACATCTCAATAATAAACTATCTCTCATAATGAAGAGACTACCATCAATCAGAGCAAAAATCTCTTAACAATGAACTATCTCCCATAATGACGAGACTACCATACATCGGAGTACAACTCTCAATAACGAACTATCTCCCATAATGACGAGACTACCATCCATCGGAGTACACATATCAACAAAGAACTATCTCCTATAATAAAGAGACTACCATTCATCAGAGTGCAAACCTCAACAACAAACTATCCCCCATAATGACGAGACTACCATCCATCGAAGTAATAATCTCAACAACGAATTATATACCATAATGAAGAGACTACCATCCATCGGAGTAAAAATCTCTTAACAACGAACTATCTCTCATAATGAAGAGACTACCATCCATCAGAGTAAAAATCTCTCAATAGAGAACTATCTCCCATAATGAAGAGACTACCATCCATCAGAGTAAAAATCTTCTTGGGGTTAACAAACTTACTAGGGAGGAATAGGTTGCTCAAATAAGAGATCTGCCACGTGTCATTTACAAAGAGGATTGAAATAATGCTACTAGGAAATGAATCCTAACTTCATAGGGAAGTTCTAATACATTCCTGCTAAGGAGATAAAGTCTTCACGTGCAAAATAAATGCACATCTCAATCTAGAGCTCAAAGCCTACAAAATCAAAATAACAATGTTGCTGGGGACCAACATTCAAACCAGGAAGATACCAGAGTGAGTTATCCCTCGTGGAAGAATTTTTCTTTAGCCTTACTACCCAGTTTGTTATCTGGATGGAATGTGATCCCTATTTGAGCTTATTCCTCATTGGGTAGCATAATTTTGTAAAGAGGTTAGTATGCCAAAAAAAAAACATCAATGAATTCAAATGAGCAATGAATTTTAATTCAGCTATGCATGATGTATGTATAAATGTATGAATGTTATGATGTATATATTGACAAAACAGACATACAACACTGGGAATAACCAGAAAAAACCAACTTGGGTAAAGACAACACTCGACTAAATCACATCCAGAATGAAGATTCCATAAGAGAGTTAGCACCAACTGAGGAAACAAATTCCTACTTCACGACTTAACTCCACTGGGAAGAAACATGGCTTGAAAAATAATCAAAGCATAATTTGATAACAATAAACCAATACAGTTGCAAAGATATAACCCCTCCCTCCGGGCTTCACCGGGGAACATCATACAAACTTTTCTAGGGAAGACAATATCACATTGTCTAGACTTCAACTGGAGATTCCATACTGACTTCACTAGGGAAAACAATGCCACATCATCGAGGGGATCCCAATAACATTCTTCAATATCAATAGTAATGGTTGTGCAAACTTCTCTAGGGAGAAATTATTAAAGTTCACGGGGATAATAACTTTTAGAGAGAAGCATTATCTTTGCTTCATTTGGGGATCTAAGAAGTTAACAACGTAGCATGAAGTCAAAATTATGGGGATTTAAATCAAACTCAGCACTTGGTGAGAGAAAACCCAAAAATTTAATAGCTGTCTCAATAATTCTTAGAAAAGATATTGCCCTCATCTGGCTACTTAGCTGGAAAAAATCTGCGTCAAGTCTTGACTGGAGAATCCGGGATAGAGGCATCAAACCATGCAAACCGAAAACCAAATAATTAACTTGGAGAAAAATTTGAACCAAGACTTAACTGGGGAAAATAGGATTACATGCCCAACATTGCACCATATATCAATTGGTATGAAATCCAACTATCCAAGAAATGAAACACAATTGGATCATGCACATATCAACAAGAGTAATCCCGAGATACCTCTTGGGGGATCTTTTCAAAACTTTGGAGTTCGTCCATCCTTAGAATCATTACTATTGTTCCACTTGAATCACAAAATCTGAAGTAAAAAGTAATTTGTAAATTCTCTTCAAAAACATTTTTTATTATTAAGTCTTTTTGTTTTGAAAATTACTATAAATAATAAATGAAATTTTTGTAAACAGAATAAAATAAGAACTACAAAGAATTGGATAAAGGCTCAAACTTTATTAATAGAATGGTAGTCCATAAATGGCGTGACTCCATGGATGATTAAAAAGTTTTAGAAAATGGCAAATACATGGAAAAGATACATTGAAATACAATGACCACTATTCTCCCTAACAACTTTGAACTCCTAAGCAGAGGCTTCAGTTGAAGTGTGTTGAGAATATGAGAAGATTCTTGCTTCAATAATCAAGTCTTGTATGACGCAGTTACTTTCCAATAAATCCCTACCATTTTCCTAGATTTCCCTCGTGGGTTTTCAACCTACCGGGAAAATTTATTCTCTTTGTGTCTCTAACTTTTGCATAGCCCGCCCTTTCGGGTTTTTAGCCTATCGAGACACTCTTTTTTGCCTAAGCCGCCCTTTCAGGTTTTCAACTTAGAGAGCCGTTCTTTTATTTATTTAGGCAAAGTATTTCTTGACTGCGTCAACATTCATGGGATGTGGGAACTCCGCACCATCCATAGTTTCAAGAATCAATGGACTTCTGAGAAGGCTTTCTTGCCAACATACGTGCCTTCATAATTGGGAGTCCACTTTCCCCTAGAATCAATGTTAAAAGACATGATCTTTGAGCACGAGGTCGCATTCTCTGAATTCACGAGGCTTGACCTTCTTATCAAAATATTTCTTCATTCTTTTATGATATAACCAACCACGACACAAGGCATTCATTCACTTTTTTTCAATCAAATTCAACTGGTCGAACCTATTATGCACCCATTCAGCCACATACAACTTGGTTTCCATTATTACACGCTGTGATACGGTGGCAGAACCGACTGTTTTAGGAAAATGTTGGTTTGTGTTTTTTGTTCGCAAATGTCGCGGTAAGCAAGAGTCGCCACCGACTTTTATTTTATCCAACTGGAAAGGACAAAAGCACAGAAAAATTCCTTTTTCGAGATTTTGAGTACGGGGGGTAGATTATATAAGGGGAAGGTATTAGCACCCTTTCTATCCGTGGTTTTCCACGGGCTCTTAGGTACTTGCTCATCATTTTAAAAGTTGCTTCCGTGTTTGTGTGTTTTGAAAAGTTTTTGTTTTACTTCGTTTTAACCCTTGTATCAGTTCTCAAGAGTGTTACGAAGTGTTTTTGAAAACTTTGTTTGAAAAGAGTGTAAGTGTGGAAAAGTTTATTTGGAGCAAGTACCTACTAGCATCTACCTACTCGAAAAAAGAATGTTTTTGTTCTTGTTTCCTTTAGACAACGATATCCCAATATTAATGAGTAGGTAGCATCCTCGTTGGAGTTGTAAGGGTCAATTCGAAAGGGACGTACGATCACTAAAGCAATGTTAGGACGTCTTAGTAATAACCCTAATGTCTTAAGATCATATTCGAGGCAACATTTCCGAGGAAACCTTTCCGAACGGGACTTTTGATATTTTTTTAGACAGGAGGGAGACCACTAAAACGCCCTATACTTAATGACCGTTTACCGAAGGAAACCGAAGTGGGAGTATACCCTAGGAGTGTGCATGTGCGAGTGATTTGATTTCAGGTTATTATCTTTGCACATTTAGGGTTTGCTATCCATTTTAAAATTAACATACAGTCTTGTCATGCAATCCTACTATCATACATCTAACAGTTAATATTTGCGAAAATTAAAATGCGAGAAATAAAACTACGCTATTACAAGGCTTCGGGGAGGGGGATTAATTACATAGCCAAAAACCCGCAAAAACGATAAATAAAAGAAAATCCTAATTAAACTATTACATACCATGAGCAATTACATTAATATCGTAAAAATAATAAATGCGCGCGATGAATTGAGAACGAGAAAAATTAGGGTTTTGACCCCATCTAAACCTAATTGAAAGAAAAAAAATTATCTTTTGTTGTTTTTGATTATTTTTGAGAAAATAAGGTTTTAATTGAATAAATACCAACCTAATTACTAATTAATTTAAATTAAGAAAAATAATTAATTTTGACCTATTTTGTATTTTTATTTTATTGAGAAAAGAACTAAAAAATAAAATCAAGAACAAACCTAATTTTCTAATTGATTTTAATTTATTTACAAAAGTTAGAATTACCCTAAAATTAAACTAATATTAAGTTAATTTTGACAAAATAAATAAAAAAAACCTAAATTCTAATTTGATGAAATTGATTTTATGATTTTCTTATAAAAAAAGAATTTAATTTGTGATTAGAAAATAATTTAAACAAAATAAATAAATAAAAGAAAAATATAAAATAAAAGAGAGATGGGCCTGGTTAAGTGGCAATGGGGGGGGGGGTGTGATTTGCACTTTCTGGGCCCAAAACTCCTTGGCCCATGTTGACTTTCCAGATCTTGTATGCTTGCTTGACCAGGGTGCATTGTGGACCTCCATGTGATATGCGTTAGATCTGGCATTCTGGAGATCTGGTGGTTGAAGGATGATGGCATATGGTGGACTCAATGCATGCGCGCGTACCTGATGATGTAAAAGAAAATAACATTGGAAAATATGGGGACTTGGGGATCGAACTCAGGCCCTTTGGCAATTTCCCTTGTATACTTGACCATCTGAGCTAGTGCGTTTTCTTGTACATGGGATAACAAATAATGATTATATTGGAAAAATAAAATAATATTCTTCAAAACACGCGAATTTTTGAATGGGAAAATCAGGGAGTGCCACGCCATCATCTTCTTCCTCCTTCCGTTGCTAAAAGTTTGGAAACTTTTACCTACAGACAAAATGGCGTAGGTACAACCCTGTGAATATCCAAAATATTATGCAAGCATCATAAATCAATTCCAATGGTACTAATCAACTCGTTGCAATCTCACGAGCATCATGGTACCACTTTTCATGGCCAATTGTTCCTGCAAGCAAAACCCCTAAAAACGAAACCTAAACCCTAATCATGGCAACTTCTTGTATGGTTAACAAAAACGCAATTGAGTATTATCATTAGCTTGCAAATGTTTCAAGGATTCAGAATATGTCCATAAAATATGCTAACAATGCCAAATTTATGAGATACGATTTCAAAAAATCAAAGAGGTCGTGGGGTACTTACAATGCGTATCTGGGCACGAAAATGCTTGCTAATGATTGGGATAGAATCCTTGGATGCCAAGAAGACGAATGGTATGCTTGGAATGGCTTGAAAAAGCCTGGAATTGAGAAATCAAATTGCACCTTTTCTTGATTTTTTTTAAAGTTGTTTTTCTCTTTTCACGCCTCCAATTTTTTTTCTTTTGGTCTGCACTCGTTCTATATGTACCCTAGAACGAATTAGGCTTGCAATTTGGCTTCAAATCTTTACCAATAATGATCATTGATTCAAGATTTGATCCTTTATTCAAATCTTTCCAAATTTAGAAAATCCAATATTTTTGTGTCCATTTGAAGTTTGCACGATTTGAATCTTCTTCCAGCTGTATAAGAGGCCTAAACATGCACAAAATCTCAAGCTTTGATTAGTTTTGATATTTTTCATGATTTTATCTTGATTTTATTTGATTTAATTGAAATAAAATCCAAATAAATGACAAAAACAAAATAAAGCCAAGTGGGAAGGATTATGGGTCGTGGGTCATGTTACCAACTTAATGCAAGCAAAAAAATTGGGCCCATTTGACAAAAATTTCAATTTGAGACACATTTGACTTTTGGCAATTTTGCAAAAAAGGTCAACTTTACCAATGCATAACTCCTTCAATTTTGACCTTAGAGATGTGTTCTTGGACTTTTTAGAAATCTTAGGATGTCCTCTAAGCAACCCTTTTGGTATAATCTCAATTGAGTCTTCCACGTTCATGTATGAAGCTTTGACAAAAAAAGTGTTTTTGTTGACTTTTCAAAATGACCTATAATGTCCAAATTTATATATTCTTGTGAGTGTATATTTTGAACTTGGGAGATGAAGATTAATTGTATGGAATTGCATCCTCTTTTAAATGAGATTTGGATGGGTCATTTATGATAAAATATGAGAAAGTTATGCTTGGTCAAAGTTGAGTTGACTTTTCCTACAAAATCCTAATTTAACAATTTTTCGGTTTTGATCAATTGTGAGCAATGCTTGAGGAATTATGATCAAACCTTGATAAAGTGATGAATAATACTTCAAAATGAGGATGTTTACAAAAAATCTTGAAGTTTGACTGTATGTGGGCCACAGTTGACTTTTGCCCTAGCACAATCGATTTTCAGGCCTTTGAGCAATTGACTGAGCAAACTTTCTCTACAAGGCTTGAAACTTGACATGGATGATCTTAAGAACATATTAGGATAATTTTAAGCATTTGGGACTCTTTTGATTCAAGTACCTTGGTGCAAACTGAAACCCTAATTTGGTAGACTGCCTTAGGAGAGAGTTTGTCTGGTCAATCCTTGGACATCCTTGAGCAATTTGAGGACCTCACTTGAGATTTTTTTGAGAAATATGGGAGGGAAAATTTTGGGGTACAACACACGCAAATAGGAAATCTCAACCTCAACAGGGAGCTTTTCTTCCATGCCATACACAAGAGATAACGGGGTTTCCCCTGTTGAAGTGCGTACGAATGTCATCCAATAGTAACCTGCCTTAAGCACTTCTTTGCCATTGAATGTCCATTGGCATGGGTACCAAAGGAACCTTCATAGATATCATGCATTAACATGTCCGCTTCGTGTCTACCCACGTATCTGAGCAAGACCATGTCATAATTTCTTTTGTATAACACATCTTCATTGAGGAAAAAGTTACCTGTCAACTTTCTAAATGTCTTTCTATCTTTGTTCGAGGCACCAATCGGGTATTCTTGGGTCTGGAGGAAATGTTTGATATCATACTACCAATTTTTTTTATTTTACATCCCTCTGCAGCAAACACATGAGCTGGTCTATCAAGACGTCGAACTGTAATTTAAGGTACATCATTCCAAGCATTTACTTGGTACATGGAAGCTAAAGTCGCTAAAGCATCTGCCATCTGATTCTCATTTCTGGGAATGTGATGGAATTCAACTTTATTGAAGAAAGGTGATAATCTTATTGCATTACCTTTGTAGGGAATCAAGCCAATGTGATGAGTCTCCCATTCTCCTTTGATCTGATTTATTATCAAAGCTGAATCACCATATACATCAAGAACTTTGATTCTGATATCTATAGCCTCTTCAAGACCAATGATACAACCTTCATATTCTGCCATGTTATTGGTACAATCAAATGTCAACCTTGCAGTAAAAGGGACGTGTGACCCATGGGAAGTGATAATCACAACACCACTTCCTTTTCCATAAGTGTTGCACCCAAAAATTTTCCCTCCCATTTTTTCTTCAAGACATTCTTTCAAAGGTCTCAAATACCCAAGCTACTCAAGGGTTGACTAGTCAAAATGCTCCTCTTAAGCAAATGGTCTATAACTAGGGTTTTGTGCTTCTCAAGGAATATTGGGTTGCAAGGGTCTCAAATTATTTCCATGGTTGTCCATAGGTCTTCAATAAGTTTCATGTCAAGTTTCAAGTCCTACATCACAAGTTTGCTCAGTCAATGGCTTAGATGATTGAAAATTAACTATATGGGATAAAAAGTCAACTATGGTCAACATACAGTCAAACATCAAGATTTTTGTCAATATCAACATTTTGAAGTGATATTCATCATTTGATAAAGGGTTGATCATGATTCCTCAAGGAAATCCCTCAAATCATCAAAAGTCAAGAATTGCCAAATTAGGGTTTCCTTAGGAGAAGTCAACTGAACTTTGATCAAGCATAACTTTCACATGCTTCATCAACTTTTCACCAACCAAAGACCATTTTGAAGGAAATTAGATTCTCTACAACTTTTTATTTATGCTCAAGTAAAAAAAATGCTTCATTTGAAAGATATGAGCTAATACATTACAAGTCATTTCCAAAAGTCAACAAAAAGACACTTTTTGTCAAGGTAACTTACATCAAGATAAATCTTCAGATGCTAAAATAACCAAAAGATAAATTGTAGAGGACAACTTGAGATTTTCAAAAAGTCCAAGGTCACCTCCAAAAGATGAAAATTGAGAAATTTATGAGTTGCACAGGTTGGGAAATTTTGAAGAAATACATGAAATGCAAAATGTGCAAGCTTGAAATTTTGGCTCTGTGACCTAACTTTTTGGACTTCAAACATGTCCATGACCTTATAAAAGACTCCTAAGCTCACTCCTACCATGTATTGTATATTCTTATTATTTTATTTATATATATTTTGTTTTTATTCAAATAAATGCAAAATAAGTTAAATGAAGTACAAGGAAAATAGGCCAGGCGCAAGGTTAGTTTCTTAGAGCCTAATACAGTACATTCCATCCTATTACAACATGTTAAAACTATGAAAGTTAAAAGTGGCAAGGAAAATCTCAACTTTGGAAAGTTTTAAACATGATTGATCTTGCTTGATTTGAGCCATCATGGCTTGATTTTATTCCATCTTTGACGAGTCTTTTCCTTCCTCTATATATATATATATGCAAGCAAGTCAGATGCTAAGACACTATATTCTTCCCCTCAAAAGCTTGCTAAAAAAAATTATCAAAGAACCTAGGGTGTTCAAAACTTGTTTTCCAAGCCCTATTAACACAAAAAAGCTCCTTATTCACTCTCAACAGGTACACAGAGTAAGTTTGAGTCATGTTCTATGGTCCAAAACACACAAAAATGAAATAGCATATAGCTCTGGTGGCACGATGATCACATGTTGGATATTTTGATTTTTTACTTTGATTTGAACCATGCTAATGCTTTTATTATGTTCATGAGACTTTATTATACAGATCTGGGCCATCATTGTGAGTCTTCTATTGGTGTAACTTGGTTCGAAACACATGATCCAGAGGTTTTTAGCCAAAAACAAGGCTGGATTTGGAATCAGGGGGTTTGAATTAGGGGGGGGGGGGGGGGGGGGTAGCATGTATTTCTGCATTTAAATCTAACGTTTTGCAGGTTCTAGGTTTTGGCTTGCCGGAGATGACGACATGAGCTAGGGCTTCAGCGCTTCTCCAGCCATATAATTCATTCTTTATTTTTATTATTTTTGTTTGATTAAAATACCTGATGTACAGGCCACCCCAGTAGCAGCGCACTTGCTCATAAGTCTTTCATACGCCTGATCACGAGTTCGATCCAGGCATGGGACGTTTTTATTTTTCATATTTGTTTCTTTCAGATCCCATACAAGTAGGTCCAATACGCACACCATGCATCTCCAATCCTCAACCACTTGATCTCAATCAATCCAAATCTGATGTTGTTGGTGATTCCACCACAGTGCGCCCCATTGAACTATCCTCACTGAATCTCATAGGCGCCTGGGCTTTTGGATTTGGGCTTGGATGTTTTGCTTCTCTCTCACCCCCATTTTACTTGTTTCTTGGCCCATTTCTATTTTTTCTTTTGATTTAATTAATTTCTTTTTTTTTAATCAATCTCATTTTTTTATTAAATCAGAAAAAATCATAAAATCATAAAAAAAATTAGATTTAGTTTTTTTTAATTAATTAATTTAACTTTCATAAATTATTTAGAGTTCCCCCTCCCCATTTTATGGTTTGTAATCTCTCATTCCTGAAGCATTGTAATAGCGTGGATTATTTCCCGCATTTTTTTACTTTCTGCACTTGTATATATTTAATTGTATAGTAATTAGGCGTGCATGGAAAGACGTAAAAACAAATGTTAGAAAACATAATCTCAAGACAAATTAACAAAAAACAAATCATTTTCACACACGTACCTCTAGGATAACCTCACTTCTTTCCTTCGGATAAAAACAATCATGTCCCTCGAACGTGGGACGCTTTAGCAAAGACCCTCGATTAAAAAGATCGTAGTCCCTCGATGACCCTTCGATGTTGCCTTCGGTAAATGATCTTAGTCCCCTACGAAAAATCGCTAAAACGCCCTACGAGTTTCCTTTATGACTGTACGATGACCCGTGCCTGTCCCTCAAAAAGTCCAACAATAGGGCTTCCTACTAACCAATGATAGGATAACACTATCTAAAGAAGGAGGAAAAGAACAAAATACTTTTGAGTAGGTAGATAGTTCTTAATGGCTTTCTCGTGAACATTTCAAAACATTTTTCACACAATACACTTCTCTTCTGAAATATTTTCAAAATAAACACTTTATATGCGTTCTTATCTGATACGAGAATCATTACAAAGTTTCCGAACATAGACATTTTCAAAATATTTTCAAACTTACACATTCACTAAGAATTTTCAAAAGTGAGTTAGCGATTAAGAGCCTGTAGGTAACTACGGATGAAAAGGGTGCTAACACCTTCCCTTTTCATAACCTACCCCCCTTACTCAGAAAATTCTCAAAGGTCTTTCTTATTCTTTTCACTCTTTCCTTTATTGGATAAAATAAAAGTCCATGGTGACTCTTGCTATTCGCAACATTTGCAATAAAATGCAAAACCCAAAAGTCATTGCTGCCGCCGTATTACAGAACTGGCGACTCTGCTGGGGGATTACTAAAAGTGGGGTTACCTTAGAGATAGTTCACATTTAAAATGATTTCATTGTTTGATTTGCCTGATTTATGTTTAACGGTTGTTTTGATTATTCTTGTATAGATCCTATACCCGGATCTGGGGAATTTTAGGTAAGTAGCAATAGATCGTGAAAAATGTACGGCGTATACCAATATGATTGAAGCAGTGGCTATGTTAGTGCAACACATTGGTTGGTACTGGTGTCCCTTATGTTAAATCAAGGAGAATGTTGGGCTTTCGCGTGGTGTCATAAAGCACTAACTAACCATAGAACCTTAGTTGACACAACGTAGCCATTAGAAGGTAGCGATATAGTCGGCTTTGGTGCAGACGGAAGTTGGTTGATACTCGATGCTACTCTCTTTGAGGTCAGACTCTCGAGATATTTCGGTTGCAAATGAGATGCTTGTGCTGAAACAACGCTCGGGAGAAAGATCAACGATATTGAGACTCCTAGAACCCAGTTACTTTCTTTTAAGACAGGTTGAGTCAACAAAAACTTCAAGAGGGTACTTACCTACGACTCCATGCAAGCTTAAACCTAAGGCCTTGTGTGATTTATTTGTATATGATTAAATTGTTCAAACATAACATCATAACATCATGGCATCATACCATATGCATTTTCACTAACCATTTCAAGGACCAGGGAATTTATCTTTGTTCTGTTTTGCAGACTAAGGCCTCCGCTTGCAGAAACACTATCCGGGTCAACTTTGAAAGGGTGCCTCCTCAACTTAATGAGTTAGTCTCAAGGGTTCCCGAAAGTTCTCCATTTATCAAAAGGAACGGCCGACTACTTAGTCTGGTTAGCTCAGGTTTTGACGAAGACATGATGAGGAAGCTTCACCTTTCTCAATTATCAGTTGGTTCCCATAATGGAAGGGTTCTCTCAATTACCGGGAGTGCCTGTTCTTAATCAGATACCCTTCACCAGTTTAGAGGAAGCTCTGAAGCCATAAGTTATTGCAGCAGCCTTACACCTGAAGCGGTTCGACATTATATTCAATTGGGAAACAAGAAGTGGAGTCAAAGGTTTTTTGGCTAAATTTCTGATTGAGAAGGCTCAACTATTTCTGGATGCTATGAGTTTTCTGATTTCGAGGAGATATTAGCTCTTCTAATCTATGGGTTGGTACTATTCCCTAATCTAGACCAACTCATAGATGTGAATACCGTCAAAAAATTTCTTACTCGTAATCATGTGCCTACCTTGCTCGTAGATATTCTAAATTCACTTCACACTCGTACTATGAGGAGCTCAGGAACTCTAATGTGCTATATACCTCTACTATACAGGTGGTTTATTTCACACCTTCCCTGATCAATAGTAAAGAATTAACAAGGTTGAGGTGGTCGCAATGAATAATGTCACTTTCTCATACAGATATCTACTAGTGTCCCCGATCTCATGAGGATATCACTATCATTGATCACTGTGGGGAATTCCCAAATGTTCCACTCCTTGGCATTAGGGGAGGTATTACTTACAACCCTTCTCTAGCTCTATGTCAATTCGGTTATGCTCGAAGAGATGGTCCTCATGAAGCACTTATTTAGGGTATTATGTTCGATTACGAAAATGATCCTCAAGGTTATCGTTGGAGGTTTATATATGCTTGGGGCATGGTAAGCAAGATTAATAGTAAGACTTTAGGGAAGAAGAATTCCATATCTCTGGAGCCTTATCTCAAATGGGTACGAGCTCGCGCTCAAAACCTCGTGATGCCATACCCAGCTGTCTTACCAGTAATCATGGAGCTTGTTGTCGAAGGAGACGTTTCTCGCACCATCTTCCATCCAGACATGCCCACTGACCTTCAAGAATTACAGAAGTCTTAGATTCAACTCAAATAAGAAGGGGACACCTTTGAGACCCAATTCTATGCAAGTGAAATTAAAATGGTGGAGCTCACAAAGAAACTTCACGAGGAGCAGAGTCTTAATGCATACATCAGCACAAAAAGGAAGCATCCGTGGGAAACTTGAGTCTTAGATTTTAGAAATTCATTTTTGTTGTCTCTTTGAGACTTTATTGTTTTAATTGTAAGCCTAAGAGGCAATTGTAATTTTGAACTTACTAATAAAATCTTTGTTTCTGTTTCCTTTTGGCTAAGAAAATTTAAATCTCCTAAGGTCCTTGAAAACATTGCATTTTACATATCATGCATCATTACATAATAGGTTTTTCATACATGTTTCTCATTTTCTCGCTGTTTATTTCAACAGAAAAAATGACCCTCGAACAAACCATTAAGGATCTCCAGGATCATCATGCGCAATTCCAAGAGACTCTTCTAAATCTTGTACAGGGACATAAAGATCTGATGGCGCTCGTCGCGAAGAAAAAGAAGACCAAGAAGTCAGCTGCTTTCCTCAATATGGGGAGAAGGTTCAAGGGTCCTGCTCAACCAATTTAAGTGGATGATGTCTTCTCTGAAGAAGAAGACAACCGGGAAGAAGATGGTAGGAGCATCAAGCATGAAGGAAGAAACAACCAGGGTTATGAGAATGTTCCTAAAGATGAAGACTACTATGATGAACAATACCCTCCTGCAGATGACAAGTACAAATAGTTTAAGGACCGACTCAAGGCTATGGAAATCCAGAAGGTGTTTGGATTGGATTTTGGTGAATTAGGTCTGGTCCTAGGGGTGGTCATCCCACATAAGTTCTAGGTCCCCGTATTTGCTAAATATGATAGGGTCTCTTATCCTAAACTTCATTTGAGGTCGTATGTTCGAAAGATACAACCTCATACTGATGACCGGAATTTTTTGTCCATTTCTTCCAAGAGAGTTTAGCTGGAACTCAACTTGAATAGTTCTATCAGCTCGAAGGAACCAACATTCACACATGGGAAGACTCGGCGGATGCTTTCTATAAGCAATATCAATATAATTCTGACCTGACACCAACTCAAGTGCAATTGCAGAATATGTCCATGGGCTCGAATGAAGTTTCAAGGAATATGCACAAAAATGGAGGGATTTAGATAGAAGGGTGAAACCTCCTTTGACTGATTAGGAAATGGTAGATATGTTCATAGGCACTCTGACATACCCATTCTTTAATCTATTGATTGGAAGTTTGTTCTCTAGTTTTACGGAGATGATTTTGACTGGGGAAAGAATTGAAAGTGGTATTAAGAGTGGGAAGATCCCGATGGCTACATCTTCTAGTGCTGAGAAGAAGCCATTTGGAGGTAAAAAAGAAACCAATGCTGTCTATGGACAGAAGAGCCGTAGTAAAAATGACTGCCGTCGATATATGAGAGTAGTGTTGATTTCTAATCTGATTCCTGTTCAACAACAAAAACAACAACAACAAGGCAACCGACGAAGGCCAGACGCTCCATTGAGGAACTTTACCAAGACCGGAATGCCTTTATCTCAGGCATTGCAAATTTTTTTGAAGGATGAACTTATTTCACTACGGATCCTCCTCAGAATCCCAACACCTCCTCTCTAAAGTACAATCCAAATGCGAGGTGTTCTTATCATTCGAACAGTCCTGGGCACGACACCAATAATTGTCAGGCCCTGAAGAGCAAGATTCAGGATATGATCTATAATAAGGAAATTGAGTTCGATCCTCTAGAGTCTCCCAACGTGATTATTGCACCTATGCCCAAGCCTGATAAGGGAATAAGTGTTATTGAAGATGTTCAGTATGTTACTCCTGTAAGTGATATGGTTACTCCTCTATATACAATCAATAAGAATTTGTTACAAGCCGGTTTATTTTCGGGTTGTGCTGAAGAATGTTCTTGCTATGCAGTCCAACCTAATGGTTGCAGGTTACTGAAGGAAGGCGTTCAACGCCTGATGAATGAACATGTTATTTTGATTGAAAAAGTTCCATCTACAAAGAATTTATGCCGAGATTTGTCGGTTGTATCTGGTACTCCTTTTAGGATCACTTCCAAGGGTCCTGTAAGGATTACCGCCAACCCAAAAGCTTCACCTTTAATCATTACAACACATGGGCCCATCCTGTATTCCTCAGAAAAGGCTATTCCATTGAATTATGGGCTTGACGTCTATTTCCACAGTATTAAACAAGAGTTGTCTGACGAAGATGATGAAGAGGCTGATCCTAACATTGACAATATTGCAGGGACCAACAAAATCACAAGAAGCGAAAGGTATTTCTCCCCGGAAACCTCTCCACCTACTCAGGTCACGGTTACAAAGACAACTGCTGAGGCTCGGGGTAAAGAGCCAATGATAGAGCCTGCCCGGACGGAGGTGCCAAAAGAAGCTACGATTTAGCATAAATAGCCAATGATAGAGCCTGCCCGGATAGAAGCACCAAAAGAAGCTACAATCAAGGATACCTCTGGACAAGATTTGGAAGAGATTTTAAAGATCATTCGCAGAAGAGATTACAAAATTGTTGAACAGCTGGGGTAAACCCCGTTCAAAATCTCCATGTTATCATTACTGTTGTATTCTGGAGCCCATGCGTAGGATTTAGTTAAATTCTTGAAGACTGCTCATGTGCCGCAAGAAATTTAGGCTGACAAATTTGGAAGTTACGTGGCTAGTTTGAAAACTGATAATGGTTTAGGTTTCTCCGATGCTGACTTGACTCCGGAGGGGAGAAATCATAATAGGGCCCTGTATGTCTCCATTGAATGTAGGGGTACTACGTTGGCTCATGTGTTAATTGATACTGGATCTTTGCTAAATGTTCTCCCTAAAGGCGATCTTAATAGACTGGATTGTAAAGTGGTCATGCTGAAGCCCAGTAACATTATAGTTTGAGCCTTTGACGGGTCTAGAAGGATGGTGCATGGAGAAGTGGACCTCCCTATCAAGGTCGGTTCACAAATATTTGAGTCCACCTTCTATGTAATGAACATCCGACCGGCCTATTCTTGTCTATTGGGACTCCCTTGGATCCATGGGGCAGGCGTTGTCACCTCCACTTTGCATCAGAAACTGAAGTATCCTGTAAAAGGGAAGGTTGTTACTGTATATGGAGAAGAGGAATCCATGGTCAGCCACTTGAATTCATTCTGATACGTGGAGATGGATGGGGAATTTATCGAGACACCATGTCAGACCTTTGAAGTGATTTTCTGTGCTGCTGTTAAGGAAGTTTATTCCATTTCGAAGATCTCCAAAACTCGACACAAGATGACTTCCTTGAAAGATGCCAAAGCTACTATTAAAGAAGGTGGTAGTACTATTTGGGGTCAACTTCCTGGAATCCTTTATAAATATGACAAGTTTGGTTTGGGCTTTACTGTAGAAGGACAAAGGGTTGTTCATCGCGCTCGTGCTGGGAGACCTCTATTTTGTATCAGCAACAATGGAGTTAATGTTATAGAGGATGCTGACAGTGATTGTGACTTCAACAGTTGGATATTCCCTACCATTGGTGATGGGCTTGATAATTGGAAAGCAGAAGACATTTTCCTTATCTCCTTTATTTAGGAGTAATAGATACATTATTGTCTTATTACTTTTAAAATATTTTGGGTTATGTAATAAAACAATGACTTTAAACCCTGTGCCTTACCCGTGGCACAATGGTTCATTTGTTAAGGGTTGATAATTCATATACATTTGTTCATTTCAATAAAAACATTGGACGTTTGCATGCAAATTTTGTGATCTCTGTCTTTCTTTTATATTATTTCATTTTCAAATAGCTATGTGTTCATACACACACCCACACACTACATTGCAGATCCTCATCCACCCCGGATCTCATTGACAACAATTCTGCTATTTTCGTTTATGACTTTGAAAATCCGATCTACCAAGCCGAGGACAAAGGTGAGGAAGATTGTGAAATACCTGAAGAACTTGCTAGACACTTAATACCATAGGAAAAGGCTATCCAACCACATGAAGAGACGATCAAAGTTGTAAACTTGGGTACCAAGACATGCAGAAAAGAGGTCAAGATCGACACCAACTTAGAGAGCAGTGTCAAGAGAAAGTTAATCCAAATGTTGCATAAATACATTGAAATCTTTTCTTGGTCATACAAAGACATGTCAGGGCTCGATACCGATATTGTGGTTCACCACCTACCGATGAAAGAGGGTTGTGCTCTGATTAAGCAGAAGGTTCGTTGCATGCATCCTGAAATGTCGTAAAAGATCAAAGCTGAAGTTATGAAACAATTCAAAGCAGGGTTTTTTGAAGCGACAACATATCCTCAATGGGTTGCTAATGTTATCCCGGTACCAAAGAAAGACGGCAAAGTACGTATGTGTATAGACTACAGGGATCTGAACAGGGAGAGCCCTAAAGATGACTTCCCGCTTCCACATATTCATGTCCTGGTCGACAAGATCGCTCAGCACAAGATATTATCCTTCAAGGATGGTTTCTCGGGTTATAATCTGATTAAAATGGTGCCTGAAGACATGGAGAAAACTACCTTCATTACATAGTGGGGCAGTTTCTACTACAAGGTCATGCCTTTTGGGTTGAAGAACGCCGGGGCAACTTATCAGCGTGCCATGGTAGCCTTATTTCATGACATGATTCACCATGAGATAGAGGTCTACATTGACGAAATGATAGCAATGTCACAGACTGAACAAGAGCATCTTGATCATCTGTATAAATTGTCTGAAAGACTGATGAAGTACAAGCTAAGGTTAATACCGAACAAGTGCACCTTTGGGGTGAGGTCCGGTAAACTCATGGGTTTCGTCGTCAGCGGTATAGGTATTGAGTTTGATCCTGCAAAAGTTAAAGATATTCAAGAGATGACGGCTCCTCGTACCGAGAAGGAAGTTAGAGGTTTTTTAGGACGACTGAATTAAATTTCCCGTTTCATTTCTCATTTGACCGCTACTTATGAGCCAATCTTCAAGCTGCTGAAGAAAGTTCAAGTAGTAAAATGGAACAAAGACTATCAAGTAGCCTTCGATAAAATTAAGGAGTACCTACAAGAACCTCCAATTCTAATACCACCAGTGGAAGGAAGAGCTCTAATCATGTACCTAATAGTATTAGAGAACTCAATAGGGTGTGTGCTGGGGAAGCATGACGAGTCTGGTCAAAAAGAGCATGTAATATACTACCCTAACAAATAGTTTACCAACTGTGAAACACGTTATTCACTGCTCGAGAAAACTTGATGCGCTTTGGCATGCGCTGCTCACCGACTAAGACAATATATGTTGACCCATACTACCTTGTTGATTTCTAAAATGGATCCCATCAAGTACATATTCGAGATGCCAGCGTTCTCTGAAAGAATAACCCGATGGAAAATGGTCTTAACAGAATACGACATTCAGTATACCACTCAAAAATCAATTAAAGGAAGTGTACTGGTAGATCATTTAGCACATCAAGCTGTAGATGACTATCAGTCTATGAACTTCAAATTCCCGGATGAGAAAATTATGCTAGTTATAGATTGTGAAGAACTTGGACCGTATGAAGGACCTGAGCCAGGATCCTGATGGACTATGGTTTTTGAAGGAGCTTCCAACCCACTTGGTAAAGAAATCAGTGCGGTAATCATCTCTCCTCAGGGTTGTCATACGCCTTTCACTTCTAGACTTTGCTTTGACTGCACCAATAATATGGTTGAATATGAAGCGTGCATCATGGCTCTTAAAGCTACTATTGACCTAAGAATCAAGTTCTTAAGCATATATAGAGACGTAGCCTTGGTAATCATTCAGGTCAAGGGATAATGGGATACAAAGCATCCAAATCTTATCCCTTACCGGGAACATGTGCTAACCTTGATTCTGTATTTTGAAGAGATTACTTTTGAGCATATACCATAAGAAGAGAATCAGCTGGCGGACACATTAGCTACCATATCATCCATGTTCAAGGTCATATGGGACAATGAGGCTCCTAGAATTACCATTGAAAGATTCGACAAATTAGCACACTGCTATGAAATTGACACTGCTGAAGTAGAGGAAAAACCTTGGTTTCATGAAGGGAAAAGGTACCTTGAGGCTCAAGAATACCCTGAAATGGCATCCATCAACGACAAGAAGTTCCTACGGAGGTTCTCGGCTAAGTTCTTCTTAAGCAATGGAATTCTACACAAATGTAATCATGATTCAACCCTGCTTCGTTGTATGGACAAGAAAGAAGCAGAAGAAAGTATGCAAGATATGCACGAAGGTGTCTTTGGTAATTACTCCAGTGGGCATACTATTGCTAATAAGATTTTAAGAGCTAGTTACTATTGGTCGACTATGGAAACTAACTGTCACCACCACTCGAGAACTTGTGAAAAGTTCCAAATTTACGCTAATAAAGTTCATGTGCCCCGGTTCCTCTGAATGCCATGACTGCTCCTTGGCCATTTGCAATGTGGGGTATTGTACCCCAAAATTTGCCCTCCCATTTTTCTTCAAGGCATGCTTTCAAGGGTTCTCAAATACTCAAGAATCTCAAGGGTTGACCAATCAAGATACTCCTCCTAAGCCAAAGGTCTACAACTAGGGTTTTGAGTTTCTCAAGGAAATTTGGGTTGCAAAGGTCTCAAGTGGTTTCCATGGTTCTCCATAGGTCTTCAACAATGTTCATGTCAAGTTTCAACTATGGTCAACATACAATCAAACTTCAATATTTTTTGTCAACATTAACATTTTAAAGTGATATTCATCATTTGATGAAGGGTTGATCGATATTCCTCAAAAGAATCACTCAAATCATCAAAAGTCCAAAGTTGCTAAATTAGGGTTTCCTTAGGAGAAGTCAACTGAACTTTGACCAAGCATAACTTTCACATGCTTCCTAAATTTTCCCCCAACCAAGGCCCATTTTGAAGGAAATTCAATTCTCTAAAACTTTGTATTAATGCTCAAGTCCAAAAAATACTTCATTTGAAAGATATGAGCCCATACATTATAGGTCATTTTAAAAGTCAACAAAAAGACACTCTTTGTCAAGGCAACTTACATTAAGATAAAGTGTCCAAATGCAAAAATGAACAAATGATAAATTGTAGAGGACATCTTAAGCTTTTCATAAAGGCCAAGATCACCTTTAAAAGATGAAAATTGAGCAAGTATGAGTTGCACGAGTTGGGAAGTTTTAAGGAAATTCATGGAATGCAAAATGAGCAAACTTGAGATTTTGAACTAGTGGGTCTAATTTTGTATGTCAAACATGTTCATAAGATGTTAGAGGACCTCTAAATCCATTCACATATTTTTAATGATTTTATTTCTATTACTTGAATTTTTTATTCATTTAAATACAAATAAAATCAAATAAATATGAAACCATGGTATAAGGGCCTGGGCCTTTTGATTTCAATCATTTACATGCCTATTACAACTTGTGATAACTTGTGAAATTCGTGCAAGGTTTAAAAAGGAAGAGAATATCTCAAGATGGAAAGCTTTAAAAGTGTTTTATCTTGTTTGATTAGGGCCATCATGGCTTAATTTTGTTCCATATTTGTGGAGTCATTTCCCTTCTGTATAAAAACTACAAGCCTAACAGATCTAAAGACACGAAATCACTGTCTAAACAAACCTCTAAAATTCTCTAAATTTTCAAAAGTTTAGGGCTATCATCAATCTTATTCCTCAGCAGTCCTCAAGCCGATTTAAGCCTTCCATCGTCTTCCTGAGGTTGCCAGGAGTTAGTACAAATTTTTACTATCCTTTGTGAATCAACCCCAAAATCCGCCCTCACATCAACTCCGATTGGTAAGTTAGTAGGTTTCGTTTTCTCAAGATTATCACGATTTAAATCCTTATAAACGTGCTTGTTTCATTCATATGCATTTTATGAAATTTTCTAACGTTTTACATGTAAGTATGGATGCAGAAATAACATCACGCCATAGTTAGGGCAAGGAGCTTCTTAAGCTTCGAATTTCATGTTATAAAGACTTTTAGCCCAAACAGATCCCAGATTCGGATTCAGGGGAATTTTAAGGGGAGTAGGGTACCTTGTGTGTTTTGATTGTGCGTTTCTTGCAGGTTTTCAAATTTCTTCTCACCGGAGAAGAAGGTGGAAAACACCCTTCACGGTGGTTTGAATTGTTGACTAATCACGTGGAATTTTGGAGCATTATGGTTGGTTCATTCAAATCCAGAGGGCCCACCTGTGTGCGCATGTATTTTGGCTTGCTGACATTAGAATTTAATTTAAATTATATTTGTTTCGTTTGATTTACATTACCGGCTGTAACAACCGCCCCAGTAGTAAGTGTGTGTGTGTGTGTGTGTGTTAAGGTGTTGGTGTGCCAGGGCAGGGGTTCGATCCATATCCCTGGCATACTATTTTTCATTGTTTTCATTTTAAATCCATTGCAAACAAGTCTACAGCGCGCATGGTGTACCTAAGGTCTTGACCTTCAGATCTCATAATGTCTAAATCTAACGCTTCTGATGAGCTCCTCATGATGAACCCCGTGGAACCACCCTCACTGGATCCAGCACAGGCTCCCCAGATTGTTTGTTTTGGGCTTAATTTTCTTTCTCTTGCACCCCCCAATTTTCTTTTACAGCGCATAACCAGTTAAGTTCTTTTTCTTGTTTTAATTTAATTGTTTGCTTTTTTTAATTAATTTTATTTAAATCAAAAAATCAAAAAACATCAAAAATTTAGATTTAGGTTTTAATTAATTAATTTAATTTTTGATAAATAAAATTAATTTAATTTAATCACTTTGATTTTATTTTATTAATTAAAATTAACTAGAATTAGGTTTCATACTTCAATTATTTTTCTAAAAAAAAAAGAACAACAAAAAAAATATTTTTTTCTTAAAACACATAGAAATTTTTTAGTGTTTTTCATCTTTCCCTTTTTCATCTCCATACATTTGTTTATTTTTTCGCATTTATATAATTTTGTGACAGTCAAAGGAATTTAATAGCTAAATTTAGGGTTTCTTTACTTTTTCCCCCGTTTATGGTTTGTACTCACCATCCCCGAAGTGATGTAATAGTGTAGTTTATTTCCCGCAACTTTATTTTCCGCCCTTGTATATATTTAACTGCTAGATTAATTAGGAATGCATGGTAAGACATAAAAAACAAACACTAGAAAACCTAATCTCAAGAAAAATAACTGAAACATAACACACTTCGCACACACGCACCTCTAGGGTAACCCTCACTTTGTTGCCTCAGATTTAAACAGACTTGTCCCTCGAACGTGGGATGTTTTAGCAAAGATCCATTGGTTTAAATATCGTAGTCCCTCGATGATCCTTCGATGCTGCCTTGGTAAATGATCTTAGTACCTTATGATAATTTCTAAAGCGTCCTACAAGTTGCCTTTATGACTGTAAGATGACCAACGCCTGTCCCTCAAACATCCAATTATAGGTCTACCTACTAAATAATGGTAGGATAGCACTATCTAAAGGAAAAGAGGAAAAGAACAAAGACTTTTTGAGTAGGTAGATAGCTCGTAGTCGCTTTCTCATAAATAAAACAAATTTTCACACATACAATCTCTTTTCTAAAATATTTTCAAAGACTATACACTTTGTATGCATTCTCAATGATACGAGAAACATTACAAAGTTTGCCGCACTAAGGCATCTTTTAAAAATATTTTTCGAACCCACAAACACATAGCATTTTCAAAAGTGAGCTAGCGATTAAGAGCCCGTGGATAACTAAGGATGAAAAGGGTGCTAACACCTTCCCTTTTCATAACCTACCCCCTTACTCAAAAATTCTCGAAAGGTCTTTCCAGTTCTTTTCACCCTTTCCTTTATTGGATAAAAGAAAAGTCAATGGCGACTCTTGCTATCCGCAACATTTGCAATAAATAGCAAAAACCTAAAAGTCAGTTCTCCCACCGTATTACATGGGGCATTGATATCATTGGAGAAATCAAGCCTACTGCCTCTAACAGACATCGCTTCATCCTCGTCGCCATTGATTACTTTACAAAATGGGTTGAAGCAACCTCATTTGCCCCCGTTACCAAGAATATGGCTGCTCGGTTCATAAAGCATAACTTGATCTGTCGGTATGGCATCCCCGGAAGGATTATCATAGAAAATGGTACTAACCTCAACAACACCATGATCACTGAGCTCTGCACGCAGTTCAAGATCTAGCATCATAACTCTTCTCCATACCGTCCAAAGATGAATGGCATAGTGGAAGCCTCAAATAATAACATAAAGAAGATCGTACAAAAGATGTTTGTGACATACAAAGACTGGCATGAGATGTTACCGTTTGCTCCCCGTGGCTACCGCACTCCGGCTAGAACATCAACTGGGGAAACCCCATTCTCTCTGGTCTATGGTATGGAAGTTGTCCTACCTGTCAAAGTTCAGATTCCCTCTCTGAGAATCATGAAAGATGAAGACTTAGACGAAGACGAGTGGACTCAGACCAGATTGGATCAGTTAAATATAATCGATGAGAAAAGGCTTGTAGCTGTCAGTCATAGCCAAATGTATCAGAAGCGCATGATCAAGGCATTCAATAAAAAGATCAAGCATCGGGTATATCAGGCTGATGACTTGGTAATAAAGCGCATCATTCTACCACAAGGTGATCCTAGGGGAAAATGGACTCTCACTTATGAAGGGCCATTTGTAATCAAAAAAATATTTTTAGGCGGTGCCATGATACTAACCACCATGGGCGATGAAGATTTCCCGCACCCTATGAATGCGGACATTGTCAAAAGATACTACGCTTGAAAATGACCCGCTAGGTTGAGTGGCATAGGAAAAAATAAGAGCATCCCGATGAACCAAAAGGGTTCGAGCAAAAATTAGGGATATATATAAAAGATTGTACACTCGGCAAGTCGAAAACCTGAAAAGGCAACTTGGGCAAGAAAGGGTATCCCAGTGGACTGAAAACCCGAAAGAGCGGTCCAAGAAAAATTTAGGGATACAAGCGTACGATTATGTCCTCATTAGATCACTTACAATAAGCTTTATTACCAAAGTTAAAGTTCAAACGGTACAGATCAGTTCAATCAACTTCTTCTGACAACAAGAGATGAGACGCTTGAAGACATAGGGGCAATAGTAGAGTTGGAACCCGATGAAGTTATTCCCACATAACTATTATATTGTTTTCACTTTGTACTCTTTTCATTTCACGACGATTTCCTTTTACTTGGATTTCTGTCTCTTTGTATAAAATCTCTTGTTTAATGGGCAAACTATCAATAAAATACAAATTTCATAAATCAAACTTTTTACTTTTTCTGTTTTGTTTGCGAAAACGTCCAATGACTAAAATTGAATAAGCAGATGCATATGAATGCAATTAACTGTTAAAAAATATATGCATAAAAATAAGAATAAGCATTTAATCAAGTCTCTAGGAGTTGGGATAACGTTCAAGTTGTCCACAAATTCCCACAGAGCCACTTCCATGGGATTATCCCCACGGAGTAGTCTTATCATACTCCTCAGCAAGTCACTCCAGCGGATACAAGGATATGATATTTTTCCTAGCAATATCACCCACCTATGGAAACTCAATTAGTACAGTTTATGGAAATTCTCCTCCCCAACTGAATTTATTCCTCTAAAATTGTAAAACCCCCTTCAGATTTCTTCTCTTCAGCAGAGCTCATTCCCTCAGTAAGAGTGTTTCCTCAGCAGAGTATTTCTCCGTCAAAAGGGTTTATTTCCCCCAATAGGGTTTATTTCCCCAACAAAGTTTACTTCCCTAGCAGAGTTCAATCTTCCCAGCTTTAGTCTGCTTCTACCAAAAATTACCGGCAAAATTCCCATCTCTAGCAAAGGATAGTCTGGGTTGCTATCCCTAGAGAGTTATTATGGAATCTGAAACTGGATAAGATATTGTTCAACCTTATTCTGTCCATACGAGTCGGTGTCCATGTCAGGAACTCGGTCAAACAACACCTCGAAAGGACATCCATCTCTTTTATCCCCAGTCAAGGTATCTAAGAATTATAATCCCCAGTAGAATAATGAACAACCAATGTTTCTGAACTCTTCTCCCCAAGCAGAAATCAATATTCCCCAGGGGAGTTTCCTCAAACTGAAAACAGGACCCCCCATCAAGATCAAAGATACACATAGTCTTCATCCCCAGCAATAGTCAATGATTTATTTTCCCCAGACAAAGATGCTGCTCAAGTTTACAAATACAATTCAACAACATTTCACATTCGTACATCACTTACAAACATCATAGCATATGCATACAACAACACAGTCTCATTTATTTTGAGAACATCATTACACAATGCATTCCATACATCATGAAATTGCATAAACTCTTTAACTTTTCAGGAAAGATCAGTCAACAGATAAACATCATCAACTACTTGTATGACCAGACAACCTACTCAAAGGCTACATCTGAAAAATGGCTACTTAAGCAATTGCCTCAGAAGGTCATTCTCAAAGACAATATCTTCTGGATCAGTTTAAATTAGCATAAATTTATTCTGATACTTCTTCCAGTTGAAGACGGTCATGAGCATCTTCTGGCTCAGATTAAATCAAGCATAAATTTATTCGAATACTTCTTCCAATTGAAGACGATCATAAACATTTTATGCCTCAGATTAAATCAAGCATAGATTTATTCTTATAATTCTTCCAGATAAAGACGAGCATGGATATCTTCTGGCTTATATTAGATCGAGCGTAGATCTATTCTGATACCACTTCCAGTTGAAGACGGTCGTAGACATTTTCTGGCTCAGATTGAATCGAGCATAGATTTATTCTAATACTTCTTCCAGTTAAAGTCAAGCATAAACATTTTTTGGTTCAGATTAAATCAAGCATAGATTTATTCTGATACTTCTTCCAGATAAAGAAGAGCATGGATATCTTATGGATCATATTAGATCGAGCCTAGATATATTATGATACCTCTTCTAGTTGAAGAAGGTCATAGACATTTTCTGGCACAGATTAAATCGAGCATAGATTTATTCTGATACTTCTTCCAGTTAAAGTTAAGCATAAACATTTTATGGCTCAGATTAAATCAAGCATAGATTTATTCTGATACTTCTTCTAGATAAAGACGAGCGTGGATATATTCTGGCTCAGATTAGATCGAGCGTAGATCTCTTCTGATACCTCTTCCAGTTGAAGACGGACATAGACATTTTCTAGATCAATTTAAATTGACCATGGATTTATTCTGATACTATTTCCAGTTAAAGTCGGACGAAAACATTTTCTGGATCAGATTAAATCGACCATAAATTTATTCTGATACTTCTTCTAGATAAAACCATGCATAAACACTTTATGGCTCATATTAAATCGACCATAGATTTATTCTGATACTTCTTCCAGTTAAAATCGAACATAAACATCTCCTGGATCAGATTAGATCAAGCGTTAGATTTATTCTGATACCTGTTCCAGTTGAAGACATGCATATACCTCTTCTGGCTCAGATTGAATCGAGTGTAGATTTATTCTGATACTTCTTCCAGTTGAAGTCAATGGTTACTTTGGATGGCATATATAAGCCCATCTACAATGACCCTCCTTCACCCTTCCAAATGGCATCTATAATCCTAATCCCGACATAATCAAACAACAACTTTACTTCTTGCACAAGCGAGTGCAAATTTCTGGGCACTTAAGTGTTCAATCCCCTACTACCTTCAGGTTACGAATGGCAGACATGCCAATCTAACTCTTAAGGTTTAAGAAGATTGAACAGGGGCATGTATTGTACCCTAAAAGTTTCCCTCCCATGTTTTCTTCAAGACTCTCTTTCAAAGGTCTCAAATACTCAAGCTACTCAAGGGTTGACTAGTCAAAATGCTCCTCATAAGCAAAGGGTCTACAACTAGGGTTTTGTTCTTCTCAAGGAAGATTGGGTTGCAAGGGTCTCAAATGATTTCCATTATTCTCCATAGGTCTTCAACAAGTTTCATGTCAAGTTTCAAGTCCTACATCACAAGTTTGCTCAGTCAATGGCTCCGATGATTGAAAATCAACTGTATGGGATAAAAAGTCAACAATGGTCAACATACAATCAAACCTCAAGATTTTTTTCAACATCAACATTTTAAAATGATATTCATCATTTGATCAAGGTTTGATTATGATTCCTCAATAAAATCCCTCAAATCATCAAAAGTCAAGAATTGCCAAATTAGGGTTTCCTTAGGAGAAGTCAAGTGAATTTTGACCAAGCATAACTTTCACATGCTTCATTAACTTTTCACCAACCAAATCCCATTTTTAATGAAATTCAATTCTCTACAATTTTTTTTATGCTCAAGTCCAAAAAATGCTTCATTTGAAAGATATGAGCTAATACATTACAGGTCATTTCCAAAAGTGAACAAAAAGACACTTTTTGTCAAAGCAACTTACATCAAGACAAAATCTCCAAATGCAAAAATGACCAAAAGAAAAATTGTAGAGGACATCTTGAGCTTTTTAAAAAGTCCAAGATCACCTTCAAAACATGAAAATTAAGCAAGTTATGAGTTTCAAAAGTTGCGGAATTTCAAAGAAATACATGAAATGCAAAATGTGCAAGCTTGAAATTTTGGATTTGTGACCTAAATTTTTGGACTTCAAACATGTCCATGACCTTATGAAAGACTCCTAAGCTAACTCCTACCATGTATTGTATTTTCTTATTATTTTATTTATATTTTTCTTTTTTTTTTTGTTCAAATAAATGCAAAATAAGTTAAATGAAGTACAAGGCAAATGGGCCAGGCACATGGTTGGTTTCTTAGAGCCCAATACAATACATTCCAGCCAGTTACAACATGCCAAATTTGTGCAAGTTAAAAGTGGCAAGGAAAATCTCAAATTTGGAAAGTTTTAAACATGTTTGATCTTGCTTGATTGGAGACATCATGGTTGATTTTATTCCATCTTTGATGAGTCTTTCCCTTCCTCTATATATATGCAAGCATGTCATATGCTAAGACACGATTTTCTTCTCCTCAAAAGCTTGCTAAACATAAAAATTATCAAAGAACCTAGGGTGTTCGAAACCTGTTTTCCAAGCCCTCTTATCACAAAAAAGCTCCTTATTCATTCTCAAGAAGTACACAGAGTAAGTTTGATTCATGTTCTATGGTCCAAAATACGCAAAAATGACATAACAGATAGCTCCAGTTGCACAATGATCACATGTTGCATATTTTGATTTTTTTTTTCTTTGATTTAAACCATGCTAATGCTTTTATTATGTTTATGAGACATTATTATACAGATCTGGTCCATCGTTGTGACCCCATGGACGCAAAATGGCTATGTGCCATTTTCTTCTCCGATCGATGCAACCTGGTTCGAAACACATGTTCCAGAGATTTTAAGCCAAAAACAAGGCTGGATTTGGAATCAGGGGGTTTGAATTAGGGGGGTAGCATGTATTTCTGCGTTTAAATATAACATTTTGCAGGTTCTAGGTTTTGGCTCGCAGGAGAAGACGATCGGAGCTAGGGCTCCGACACTTCTCTGGCCATATAATTCATTCTTTATTTTTATTATTTTTGTTTTATTAACATACCGGATGTACAGGCTACCCCAGTGGTAGCGCGCTTTCTCATAAGTCTTTCCTACGCCTGATCATGAGTTCGATCCAGGCGTGAGACATTTTTATTTTTCATATTTGTTTCTTATAGATCCCATACAAGCAGGTCCAACATGCTCACCATGCATCTCCATCCCTCAACCACTTGATCTCAATCAATCCAGATTTGATGTTGCTGGTGATTCCCCCATGGTGCACGCCATTGAACTATCCTCACTAAATCTCACAACTGAGCTTTTGGATTTGGTCCTGGATGTTTTGCTTCTCTCTCACCCCCCATTTTACTTGTTTGCAAGCCCATTTCTATTTTTTCTTTTGCTTTAATTAATTTCTTTTCTTTTTTAATCAATCTCATTTTTTTTATTAAATTAGAAAAAATCATAAAAAATCATAAAATCATAAAAAAATTAGATTTAGGTTTTTTTTTAATTAATTAATTTAATTTTCATAAATAAAATTAATTTTAATTTAATCACACCTTTATTTTATTTTATTAATTAAATTGTTAATTAATTAGAACTAGGATTAATCACTAAAAATATTTTTCTAAACCAAAACAACAAAATATTTTCTTAAATGCTTAGAAATTTTTACGGTTTTTACATCTTTCCCTTTTCTATCTCCGTGCATTTATTTATTTTTTGCCTTATTATCATTATGTAACTGTCAATGGTATCTAATAGATAAAATAGAACTTCTTTATATTTTATCCCCATTTTATGGTTTGTAATCCCTCATTCTCAGAGCATTGTAATAGCGTAGATTATTTCCCGCATTTTTTTACTTTCTGCACTTGTATATATTTAACTGTATAGTGATTAGGTGTGCATGGCGAGACGTAAAAGCAAATGTTAGAAAACATAATCTCAAAACAAATTAACTGAAAATAAATCACTTTTCACACACGTACCTCTAGGGTAACCTCACTTGTTGCCTTCAGATAAAAATCAGTCATGTCCCCCGAAGATGGGACGCTTTAGCAAAGACCCTCAATTAAAAAAATCGTAATCCCTCGATGAACCTTTGATACCGCCTTTGATAAAAGATCTTAGTACCTTAAGAAAAATTGCTAAAGCGCCCTACGAGTTGCCTTTATAACTGTACGATGACCCACGCTTGTTCCTTAAAATGTCCAACAATAGGGATTTGTGATACAGTGGAAGAACGAACTTGGTGTTTTGCATTTTGATCGCATTTGTGCGTATAGCAAGAGTCACCACTGACTTTTCTTTTATCCAAAAGGAAAGGTAAAAAAGCACAGGAAAGACCTTTCGAGATTATTTCTCGGGTTCGGGGGGTAGATTATGAAAAGGGAAGGTATTAGCACCCTTTTCATCCATGGTTTTCCATGGGCTCTTAGTTACTCGTTTAGATCACTTGCTTTTGTTTGACAGTGTACTTGTGGTGTGGGCTTTGAAAGTGTTTAAAAAATATCTTTTTAATGGTTCTCGTTTCTATAAGAATGCGTACAAAGTTTTTATTTCGAAAAGTGGTTCAAAGATGTGTTTGTGGATTGTGTTTCCGAAAATGTTTTGAAAAGATGTTTTGCAATGGTTCTCATCTCTATAAGAACGTATACAAAACATTTTGTCTTTTGAAAGTGTTTTGAGATGAAGGTGTAGGTGCAAGAATGTTTTTGTCGTGAGCAAGCGAGTAACTAGGAGCGAATCTACCCACTCGAAAGGTCTTAAATGTTCTTTTCTTTCTCCTTTAGACGTTGCCATATTACCATTGATTTGGTAAGAAGCCCCAATCGTTGGATGTGAAGGGACAGGCGCGAGTCAATTTTACAGTCATCGAAAGCAACTTATGAGACGCTTTAGCAATTTTCTTAAGGGACGAGATCATTTTATTGAAAGAAACGTCGAGGGTCATCGAGGGACTACGATCTTTTTATCGAAGGGTCATTGCTAAAGCGTCTCGTATTCGAGGGACATGACTGTGTTTCCGAGGCAACAAGCGAGGTTACCCTAGAGGTGCGCGTGTGAAAAGTGTGTTTGATTCAAGTAAATTTGTCTTTGATTAGGGTGGTCTAGCAACTGTCTTTATGTCTTTCCATACACGCCTAATTACTATACAGTATAAGGAAAACAGTAAATTGTAGAAATTGAAATTCTACGCTATTACAAAGTTTTCAGGAATGGGGGTACAAATTTACAAATGGCGATGGATTGAATCGTCAATGTAATTAAGAGTCTAAATAGGCAATCAATACAACCAAATCGAATCAAACAATTAAAACTACAACACTCTATGAAGTAAAAAATTAATTAACAAAGTATAGAAATAAAATTCTAAGTTCTTTGTCTTGTGAGAGTTTTGGGAAAATAAAAATCTATTTTTTGGAGTTTTGGTTTATTATGAAGAAGATAAAACAATTAGAAGAAATCAATTAAATAATATTAAAACTAGAATAAAATTCTAACTAACAAGATTGATTATTCACAATATTTTCTTAACTAATTTTAAAAACTAAGTTAATTAAGAAAATGATGTGGTTAAGAAAAACTATATTATTAATTGAAATTAAAGTCTAAACCTAAAAAAAAGATTAAACAAAATAAAATTAAATAGACTTAATTAAAACATAAAAATGGGAGTTCATGAGGTAATTTTTGAAATGGGCTTAGCTGTTTGTCTAGTTGAAAACCCAAATGAATTTGTTAAAAATAAATAAAACAAAAAAAAAGGTATGTTGAGGCCCAAACCCGGATTCTCTAAAGGGCATGGGAAGGGTTTGTTACAAACCCTAGTTGAATGAGAGAGGCATTGTGCCAGCTGTTGTTGGGAGCTTGTTGTATCCAGAGCAGAAAAATTTGATGATACGCGTGGAAGAGGAAGTTCACGGAATGTTCCAGAAGGAGTTAACAATAGATGTATTGCTGGCGGAAGGAGGTAGATGAACAGAACAGAAGGTGAGCTATGATGGTTCGATACAATGCCGATAGAAGGAATTGGAAGTTGGGATTTGTTAACAGTGGGTTACGGTTTGATGGATGATGAAAGGGGTGGTGATGGTAGTATGTTGATGAGAATGTATGCAGAAGATGAAGCAGAATGTTGTTACGGTGAGAAAGGTAGTATGCCAGAGCTTGCGGTATCACGGTGATGGAAGGTTGCAGATTGAGGTTTGAAGAAGGTTGTGTTGTATGGTGATGATGGTGGAAGTGAGATGCAGGTTCGGAAGTAGAGAGGAAATGGTTGTTGACGGAAGTTAGAAGAAGGTGGATGGGCGGACTGAAGAAGGGTGGGTCACGGATGGTGGAATCGGTAATTGAAGGTGGTTTAAGAGATGAGGAATTTGGGAATTGCTGGTTTTTTGGTTAAATCACAGAGAAAGATGCTGTGAATTTCTTTTTGGTTTTGTTATTTGTTGGCCATTCTTTAAAAGCTTAAGTCTATTGTTTATGATTACAAATTCTTATCGAATTCTACTTGTTTCGCTTTCTTTTTTTTTAGCAGCAAAAATGACAACTACACTCAAGGTTTACTCTCCCAATGCAAATAAGAAACCAACAACAACACTGCTCTCACAGTACAAACAACAGCAAACAACACATGTGGTGATAATAACAGCAAATAAGAGTAAAGAGAAGATGAAGTTACCGAATCAGAGTTCCTCTGATGGGTCTTCAAATTTTCAGGTATGATTTTCAATATTCTTCCTTCTGTTCCTTCTCTGACTTGAATTTCTGGGCTGATTCTGAGTTTTCTGTATTGCAACTTCGTCGGCTAATATTATGTTTGAAGCTACAGGTTCTGAGTTGTTGTTGACTTGAGGCAAAGGGTTTATGTCACCTGATATTAATGTTGTTGGTTTTTTGTGATGGTTTGAGACAAGGAGTTTATGTGAGCTTTTGTTCTTATAATGTTTTAAAGATTGATGGTTTTTGTTGTTGATCTGACATCAATGTTGCTGTTTTTTTGTGATGGTTTGAGACATTGTTGGTTTTCGTTGTTGATCTGAGACAAAGAGTTTTTTGTGAGCTTTTGTTCTGTGTTTTTTTTTGTATCCTCTCTTGCTGGCTGTTTGGGTTGGTTTTATAACAGCTGAGAAGTGGGAATTTGGTGGGAAATATTAGTGAATTTGAACAATTACGGTATACTATTCTAATGCTCTTTGTTGCAGTTTTGGTTTTTCCATTTTGGTGCAAGTTATTTTCAGATTTGGACAGGTTTGGGCAGGGGTAGCAGGACTGTTTCTACAACAAATTTGGACTGGTCTTCTCGGCTTATTATGCAGATTTTGGCTTTGTATGCTTGGGTGATATTTTTCTAACTTGTCCCCATCTTCTTTCCTTTTTCATCTTTCAAATATACAAAGCAAACTTGCTTCTTTCTTTAACTTTCTGAAGGATTTGCATTTTTTTGGAAGATGATGACAGGGTGCATACCATGAGCTAGCATTGTTATGCTATTGCTGCTACATTTGTTTCTTTTGTATTGTTTTAGCAGCCTATGCTGCTGCTACCTTTGTTTGTTTCTACAGTGGGTTGGGCAGTTTTGCCTTATACATTTGTTATTTGCTTGGTTGTCTTGCTTTTGTACTGTCTTGTTGCGCTGCTGTTTGCAATACATTATTTCGCTGTTTTCTTTGATGGTTTTTGTTATTGTTGGAAAACCTTGGGCAATTTTTTTCTTTTTGTGAACCAAGGCCCAAACATTGTGATTTGCAAAAATAGGAGAAGATTGGATCATGTTATAAAAAAACAAACCTTTTAAACTGATTCCAAATGCAAATCCTTATGACGAGAAGTTTCTTGTTTAACAAATCATTCTTGCTTGAATTTGTCACCTATTGATTGTTTGCTAATTCTGTTCTTTCTTTTGTTACATGTACGAGTAATTGGATGGAAAGCGACGATTGGATTGATCACTTGAATATGTAACAAGCAGAGATTTGAAGAAACAAAATAAATGTTCTCTCTTTGTAGACAAAGCCTGTAATTCTTTGTAACAAAACAAAAACTTGTAAGTTAATCCATTTGTAATAAATATGAAGCCTTGAATAAATTTGGTGTAATTAATTTTATTGTTCAAGACTTGAATTTATTTTCAATTCTCAATTGAATGTTTTGGATTAAAACATCCTGGTTTGGTAACTTGGATTCTGAGCAGTCACAAATGATCAAATAATCAACGCTCCTTGTATTCCAATCAAACTTCCAAACAAAATAAATGTTTTAAAAATTCAATTCTAACTTGCTTAACTTAATCCCAAAGACATGGTCATCTAAACGATAGTATTAATCTTCGCCTCTTGTTCACACCAAATTTTCATTCAAAATGAAACTTGCACGCCATGCTTGATAAAAAATTGAACTTTATTGCTAAACAAATTATGCTTTGAGAACCATCATCAACCTTTACAAATTTTAAGATCAATGATGATTAAGAACATTTTGAAATCAAACAAATGACTTGCCATGATTTGATAACTTTTAAAGTCTTCCAAACGCAATTTTATTTCGATCTTTGAAGATAAACTCGTGAGCGACATTAATTATGACCACGTGCAGAAATAATCATCTCAAGATATTGTAAATTGAGGAAATCACAAATTTAGAAATCAGGCGACAGCTGTTTAAGATTAGGTCAAAAATCCAAGAAGTGACATTTAACGCATTCGAATTTTGGTGATCTTCTACGCGTAATCAGCTCTTGATTTGTGAAGAGAAATTGGAGATAAAATAGAGGAGAGTCATACGCAAGAACAACCGCTCAAAAATATCGAATAATGAAGAAGTTACAATTTCTTGAACTTGGTCTCACAAAAAAGGTCAGCTTTTGGATTAATGGAGTCATTTTTAGTCGTTTGAACCACTGACTGAGCAAACTTGTGACGCGAGGTTCGAAACTCGACATGAACATCCTTAAGGAGACATGAAGATATACGAAGACCATCTGAAACCTTGAAGAATCGATTTTCTTTGAGAAACGTCAAACCCTAATTGTTGACTTACCGCCTAGGAAGAGAATCTGTCCGATCAACTTCTGAACCAAATTAGGTGTCTGAGAAACCCTAGGGTAGCATCTTGAGTGAAAAATGGGAGGGAAAATTTTGGGGTACAACAGGCTTCATACTAACCAATGATAAAATATCACTATCTAAAGGAGGAGGAAAATAACAAAATACTTTTAAGTAGGTAGATAATTCTTAATCGCTTGCTTGGAACATTTCAAAACATTTTTCACATAATACACTTCTCTTCTGAAATATTTTCAAAACAAACACTTTGTATGCATTCTCAACTGATACGAGAATCATTACAAAGTTGTCGAACTTAGGCATTTTCAAAATATTTTCAAACTTACACATTCACTAAGCATTTTCATAAGTGAGCTAGCGATTAAGAGCCCGTAGGTAACTACGGATGAAAAGGGTGCTAACAACTTCCCTTTTCATAACCTACCCTCCTTACTCAAAATTATCAAAGGTCTTTCCTGTTCTTTTTACCCTTTCCTTTATTGGATAAAACAAAAGCCGGTGGCGACTCTTGCTATCCACAACATTTATGATAAAATGAAAAACTCAAAAGTCAGTTCTTCTACCGTATTACAATAAGAATTTACAATCCATCAAACAGCATACCCAATCGGGATTCGGGATCAGGACCTTCCTCAAGCAAAAGCTCATCACAATCTTTTATTTTCAAAAAAATCACATCCTCATTAGGGAAATCATAGTTAACAGACTGCTAATCATCCACCAGTTGGTGAGCAAGGTACTCTACCAACACACTTCCTTTAATAACCTTATGAGTACGGTATTCAATATCATATTCAGACAATGACAACTGCCAACGGGAAATTCTTCTTGTAAGAGCAGGTTTTTCAAAAAATACTTAATTGGATCCATTTTGGAAATCAACCAAGTAGTGTGATTCAACATATATTTCCGCAATCGCTTTGCCGCCCATGCCAAAGCACAACATGTTTTTTCTAGCATAGAATACTGTAACTCGAAGTCAGTGAACTTCTTGCTGAGATAATAAATGGCATATTCTTTTCTTCCTGTTTCATGTTGTTGTCCCAAAATACAACCCATGGAATTATCTAACATAGTCAGATACATAATCAATGGTCTTCCTTCAATAGGAGGGAGAAAGATAGGAGAATAAAGAAGACATTCTTTAATACTTTTAAATGGTCTTTGGCAATCATATATCCAAACACAACCTTAATCTTTCTTTAACAACTTGAATATTGGTTCACATGTTACAGTCATATGGGACATAAATCTGGAAATGTAATTTAAATGTCCAAGGAAGCCTCTAACTTGCTTTTCAGTTCTTGGTACATGCATTTCCTGAATTTCCTTAACTTTACCAGGATCAACTTCAATTCCTTTTTGGATTACAATGAAACCTATAAACTTTCCTAAACGAACACCAAAAGTAAACTTATTTAGATTCAAACGAAAATGATACTTCCTCAAACATTGAAACAACTTCAACAAATATTCTATATGCCCTTCCTCAATCTGAGATTTGGTGATCATATCATCAACATATACCTCAATTTCCTTAAGCATCAGATCATGGAATAAGGTTGTCATAACCCTCTGGTACGTTGCACCATCGTTCTTCAACCCGAAGGGCATCACTCTGTAACATAATGTTCCCAAGGGTATGATAAACCTCACTTTTTACATGTCCTTAAGAGCCATCCTAATTTGATTGTATTCGTAAAATCTGTCCATGAGCGAAAACACTTTGAATTTTGTTGTACTATTAACCAACATATCAATATGTGGTAATGGGAAGTAATCTTTCAGACTAAATTTATTTAAATCTCTATAATCGATGCACATGCGGACCTTTTCGTCTTTCTTTGGTATTGGAACAATATTGGAAATCCACTGAGGGTACACTGATGTAACAAGAAAACCAACATCAATCTGCTTCAAAACCTCTTCTTTAATCTTTACTTCCATGTTAGGATGAGTTCTTCGCAGCTTTTGCTTGATCGTTGGACATTCTGGCTTAAGCGGAAAATAGTGTTCCACAATATCAGTATCCAAACAAGGAAGATCTTGGTAAGACCAAGAAAATATATCCATTTACTCTTTCAACAACCCAATAAACCTGCTCTTAACCTCGGGATAAAGCAGTTCCCCAATCTTGACTTCTTTTAGATCTTCCTTTGAACCCAAGTTAATCGTCTCCAATGACTCTTTATACGACTGAATGGTATTTTCCTCGTGCTCAAGCAAGCGTGAAACCTCTTCTGGGATTTCATCATATTATTCTTCTTTAGTCACATACATGGGATATTCAAAGTTGGGAGAGAGGGTGCAAAGTTATTTCACTAAACATATTTTTTGATTAATTTGCACATATGATTTATGATTGATTTTAGAAACTGACACATGTGACAAGTGATTATGCAGATTTATTTACAATTATTATTTATTTTGAAAGGTTTTTTCTGATTACCATTTTCCAAGAAAAAAAAACAGAAAATAAAGTCACAATTTAGAAATCAAAAATAACTTTTATTAATGATTTTAAAAATCAAATCAAAAGATTCTCCCATGCAATCATTACTTCCACCTTGGGCAGAGTAAAAGACTTTTGAATAGACCCATAAAAAACAAATTATTTTGAAATGTGAATGCAAGAAGGAACATCAACAATGATCCGATTCTAGATTCTGACTCCATGTGTCACAAAGTTTGACATCTCTTGCTCGGGCTCGTCTTTTAGAATAGCGTTGATCTTTGGAGTAGTCGGGTGAAGATATCCTGCACTGTTAAAGATGTCAATATTTACTCAAAGTGGAATTCGAGTTCACAACTTCCTTCTTCACGGAGAAACCCAAACTAGTCCCATTCCTGTTCACAGGTGGATTAATAACCTGCCCCCACACCTTGCTAGGGCCTTTTTGCACTACCTGTTGCACATCCTTAAATGAGTTGATAAAATCTTTATTCTTTCTTATATTATCAATGGAAAAAGCTTGGAACTGAGTTCCAACAACGGCTTCATCGGCTTCTACAATTCTAAAGGAGGACAAATGAGATATCAATAGAGCTTTCTCACCGTTCACAATGACTACCTTTACTTCACGAACAAATTTCAGCTTCTGATGCAAGGTTGAAGTAACAAATTCTGCTTCATGGACCCATGGTCGTCCCAATAAACAAATATAGGAGGGGACAATATCCATAACCTGAAAGGTAATTTGGAATAGGTGCAGACCTATGTGAATAGGTAAATCCACTTCTCCGATGATAGACTTTCTCGAACCATCAAAAGCTTTCACTATAATTCCACTAGGGCGCATATGAGTTCCTTGGTACTTTAGCTTCATGAGAGTACTTATCGGTATGATATTCAAATAAGATCCATTGTCTATCAGCACATTGGACAAAGAGTCATTCTTACAATTCATAGATATATGCAGATTCAGGTTATGGTTTCTTCCTACATCAAGCAATTTTTCCACATACAAGCTCATATTGTTACAAGATGTAATATTCCCCACAACACTGTTGAACTGACCCATGGGCATATCACTTTCAAGAAAAGCTTGATCCAACACCCTCATTTGAGATTCCCAATAAGCAGAAGAGTTCATTAACAAGGCTAGAATGGAAATCTTAGATGGAGTTTGCAACAATTGATCCACAATCTTGTAATCACTAAACTTGATGATTTTTAACATATCATCAACATCCTTTTCCAAGGCGGGACCACTAGATTCTCTTACCACTTTCTTAGGTTCAACATAAGTCTCAACAATCGTTTTTCCAAGATTAACATCTTCTCGAAAGGTAGGGGCAAAGACACGACCACTACGAGTTACCCGACTAGCTTCAACAATATACTCAACATGGGACAAAGTTTGTATATGAATTTCCACACCATCTTCCAGGATAGTTGCATTATACTTATAAGGCACATATTTATCTGATTCATATAGGACATGACCGGGCAGACAAATAACTATGGGAGCGACAACAGGCTTGTTGTGGCACACTATCTCTACTGGAGCAAGAACACCAAAACATGACACAATAACATTCACCCCTGCTTCTTTAGAATACTCAGGGATCACATAATCATTTTATTAGAAAACATACCTTCATCAGAAGAAAAGAACACATCAGAAGAAACATATTCATTATCTGACATGGCTTCAACTGAGCAGTCTTAAATCACATTAATCCATTATCTCTGTTGCCTATGACTTTAATAGTACCATTATCTAACAAAAGTTGAACACCTCTTCTTACAACAGAATAACCACGGGAATCCCTACAACATATCTGACAAGACCTATAATAATGCCCCTTATGGCCACCTATGTGGCAAAATGTGGCGTGCAACTGTACCATATTATCATTCATGTAATTCACATAAAAAATATGGAATTCACCAGGACCTCCATAAACCATACTCAGATCCTCTTCGTATTTATCCCTTGGTCTGATTATGTGGATAAGACCTTCATCCATCATTTCTTAAAGATCATCTCTCACTTTATCGCATCCATGGATATCTGAACTGCAAATACTACAACCAACATGGTCATATGTATAATAGTTGAATTCATAGAGATCATCATGCATATTCATCGAATCACCTCTGGCCAGATTGTTATAAAAAATCCGGAGATCTCCAGGACAACCAGAAACCATATTGATAGCTCTTCCACCTCCATGTTTGGGTAGTGGATTATCCTTCACATTGGGACCAACATCCTTAAAAGACAGGAGACCAGATCTTACCATCTTCTGCACTTCACACTTTAATGGATAGCAGTTTTAAATGTTGTTCCTTGGGACTCCTTGATGAAAAGCACAAGTATGATTCTCCTTGTAATACCATGGTAAAGGTGAAGGTATAACAGGGAGATGCCTAGTGTGCACCAATTTCTTTTGAATCAAAGCCGAAAACAATTCTGCATAACTCATTGGAATATGATCAAAAGCTTCTCTCTTTTGACCTTGCCCTTGATTACCTTGAGGAGGTGTTCTGTGATAGGCAACAGTAGTCAGAGCTACACCGATAACTGGAGTTAAAAAAGTAACTTGTTGTTGGTGTTGATGATATCTTCTCTGAGGTCTAACCTTTCTTTCCTTAATGACAACATTTGTTTCACTATCTTTCTTCTTAGAAAACTCATATGATGATTTCCTTATTCAACTAGATCCTTCGTATTTTTCAATTGTCCTTCCATGATAGATTCTTTTAGACGGACACCCAAACTTACCATTTCAGTGAAATCACTCGGTGCACTTTCAACCATCCTTTCATAGTAAAATGAACCAAGGGTTTTCAGGAAGACCTTGGTCATTTCTTGCTCTCCCATTAGGGGTACCACTTGGGAAGTAACTTCGCGCCAATGCTGCACATACTCTTTGAATGAATCCTTATGCTTTTGAGCCATCACTCTCAATTGGTCACAATCAGGTGCCATAAACATATTGTACTTATAGTGCTTGATGAAAGCTTTACCCATGTCATTAAAGGTGCGGATGTTGCTATTGTCCAATCCCATATACCATTTCTAAGCAGCACCAATTAAACTATCTTGGAAGAAATGAATAAGCAAGCATTGGTCATCAGTATGATTGGACATCCTTCTTATATACATCACCTGGTGGTCACGGGGGCAAGAATTGCCCTTGTACTCCTCAAATTCTGGCAGCTTAAACTTTGCTTGCGCTTTCACGTTAGGAACTATGCAGAGGTCCCTAACATATTGTCCGAATAACTCTTTCCCTCGAAAAGCCTTCACTTCTTTATGCATTTCATTGAATTGATCCGGAAAGTCATCCAACCGGTCATAGAAGCCCAAACTTTCACTCGGTGGAGGAGCAAGATGATAAACTTCATCATTAATAACAGGCATATCATTCATTTTAGGAGGTGCAACATGATGAATCTCATTATTGGAAACATGAGTAGCATGCACCACAGGAGGTGAGGAAACAACAATAGTTTGAGTAAATGGAGAAACTTGAGCAGCATGATTGTAACCTCTTGGAACGAAATTCTCAAGCACTCCCCATGGGCAACTGTGAGGCATACGGTATTGAGCAGCAGTAACTGGAGTAACAGAGATGGGAACTAACAGAACTTCTGAAGCAACAATCGTCCATTATGGTTGAGTAGCATGAAGAGACAGAGGAGGAGTTGTCGGCTGATTCAGATCAACAACCAACGATTCCACCAAAGCAGTCAGATTGGCCATACCAGCCCTCAAAGCATTAACTTATTTGTGCAACTTGCGATTCTCTTATTCAAGATTTTCCATCTTCTTCCTAGAATTAGCCCAAGTATTATAGCGATGAGATAGCTTGCAGAATGAACAAAGCAGAGAAACATGTAAGACACTTGAGAATGAACATGAATGCAAAAAATATATGCAAAATGATGCATGATATGCAATGCATATGATTTTTGTGTTTATTCAATGAACTTAAAGAATCATGGAAAATTGCAAATATTAAAGTACTAACATTTTTGGAAATACTGAAAATTTCATTTTAATAATAACTTCGGAATGAATTACAACTTTTAGTATAAGTTTCAACAACCCTAAGTACAACAAGATAAAGGTAGAATGTAAAAATACTAAGGAGTCAAAGCTGATGAAGATCTCTCCACACACTGAAGCTTTCCCTTGAGTCTTGCTATCTGAGTCTTTAACTGCTTATTCTCTTCTGCATACTTGTCGGTGACTTCTTTCCAATTATCAGAGTCAAAAAATGAGTAATTGGGACCTGACTAAGCTCTAGAGGAAAATAAATCCTCTTGCTTATCCATCATCTCCATATCACGACTCTCAAGAATCTCGATCAAGTCATCCTTCTCTTTTAATTTTGTTGAGTAGAATACCTCCAAAGTCTAGTACTTGTTCTTCCATGCTTTCTTCTCTTGCTGCATCCTAATCATGGCAAGCTGATGTTCTTCCACATCATCTAAGAGAGGAAGAGTAGTCTTCATAAACATATCAGGTATAGGTTCTTCGTGAGAATAAGGAATCTTCAACTGAATTGCCTTTGCTTGTACCCAACAGAGATGAGGCTCCATGGAAACAGCTCCTCTTGGTCCAAAATCTTTTCTACCTTTTCTATGAATGTGACTCCAAGCCTTTTCAATCTCTTTCTTAAGTTTCCCAGAGTCTACATTCTTACTTCGGATATTGCCAACATCCCGGTTAACCCAGTAATCAACAATATTCTCAGAAAAAAATCGTCTGAGTGTAGCATCGTGTGACAACCACTTCTTGATTGCTCCTTCATAGTTTCCGCACTACACCTAAAAGGCCAAGATGGGTTAAGGGTTATACGGTCCTAAGTTTCAGTAGACTCCCAGGTCGAAAGCAACTTATCTTCCTTATTTCTCGGTAAACGAATACTACAGTCAAAGGGGCTTCCACTGAGTGGCGGATCTCAAGTCTCCTTTTTTGGGATTCCTCCCTCAAAGTTAACATGACTATATCACTCTTCCTTTCTTAAGTTTTCTCAAGTCCGGGTAGAGGACTTATGAGAAATTACCAAGCATCCTGAAAACCAGGAAAATCTAGAGAAACATATATACAACACATAATATACAACAAATAATAGCACATACACAATATTAACGAAGATAAGCTCAACCCACTTAGAGATGGACCAACATTTGGCTGATCTGTCCCCAATGAAGTTGCCATTTTTCATGTAGCAGTAGAAATGTTGAGACTAAGCCACTTGATTGAGTTGACTCGCACAGATCAAATAAATATCGACACCGCACTTTATTGTTTCCAAAGGAAATGGGAAAAGAGCGAATAAACCCAAAGCCTCACGGAACACCCAAGTGGAAAATATCTCACTTCCAAACATATCGTAGAAGTATAGTAGCTCGCATCACTATAAGAATTGACAAGAGTCTAATATTTTGAGGAAAATTTAAAGTAAAAAAGAAGCCAAAGTGGAAAAAATGGTTTGAATGTGGTTAATGACTTTTAGTCTTCCCACAAAAAATGTCAAAGTATGATTTATATTGATAAAAATTTGATTAAGAAAAGATTTTGAAATTACATGGAACTAAGTCCAAGTTTATGAAAGCGGTTCAAGTTAGAAAACAAGAGGAGTTTTGAAAAGCAGGGAGAAGATTTTTGAAATTAAAGAAAATGGGAGGAGATGAAGGGACTATCCTAAAGCATAAGGTAAAAGCTAAGGAAAAGAACGATCTAACCAACAAGAAGCCAACACTTGACATAAAGAGTCAATGTAGAATTCTCATCCTTTGGATTGAAACCAAGTAAGCAAAGATACTAAACCTCTTAAGAATACCAAGCTTCATATCCACATAACCAGAATAACTCAATCATAGACAAAGTACATAATTAGAATAACCTGCACAAAGAAAATTAACCCAATATGTTAGGATAAACCCAAAGAACCCCAGACAAAATAACAACAGAGTCACAAGGTCCCAAGGGTAATCAATGCTTCTAATCCTAAGTCCAAGAGTTCCTTAACTCCATAATGCCAAAGGTAGTATTCAAATAGTCCAAGTAACCTTAAAGTTTTCTTTAATGTTCAAGTTGGTTATTAAGTGTCTTCAAATAGAAAAGAAAGCTCAAGTGAGCAAAAAAAAAATACATAATGATAAATGCTCAAATGAGAAAAGATAAAATGACATAAAGATAAATGCTCAAGTGAGAAAAGATAAAATGACATAAAGATAAATGCTCAAGTGAGCAAAGATGAAAATAACATGAAATGTAAATGCTAAAGTAAATGGTGCATAAAAGTAAAGACATGTAATAAAGGACATAAAGTAAAAGCACAAAGCAAAAGCACAAAGTAAAAACACAAAGTAAAGTTAATTGTTAGTGAATTAGAAGTTAGAGGTTAGTTGAATGAACATCTTGAAACTTGCATTTGAAAACTCATTAGAAGATTGATAAAATAAAAGCTTCTCAACAACAAGTCTAATTTGCTTTTTGTCAAGTATATCATTCATTTCAAGTATTCAAGGCAACTACATATGATCAACGATGTTCAAATCATTCACTTAGACCAAAGTTCATGAAGTTCATTAGAGGAATGATAAGATAAAAGCCTCCTAACAATGAACCTAAAAGTTATTGGATCAAAAGTTTCAAATTAAACACATTTGGGCTTGCAAACATAGGTTTGGGCCACAAATGATCATTCTTTGAATCAAGACAAATTTAGCGCTATGTTAAACAATTGTAAGTGGACTTATATAGAAGTCACACCTATTTTGAGGTTGGTCAATAGCAATCTATGTACCACATGTTAGAGAAATGATATGTAGATTATTCTCCAACACCATGATGCACAAGTAAGAAAGGGATAAGATGAAGAGGGAGGGGATGTATCAGATGAAATCAGGATTTCAAATATCATCAACATCATTTATCTATTTTGGTGGATATGGTTTTTCAACCTATCAACATCTAAGATCCAATGAGGTTGAGAAACTTGTCCCAAAATAACATCCAAATGAAGACCAAACAAAAATTATAAAATAATACTTAACAAAACAATATTTAAAATGATTAATAAAAGGGAAATAATTCGTAAAATACACAAAGTATATTAAAATACCAAATATAAATCCTAAAAAAAGTCAGAAGTCAAACATCAGTCAATAAGTGTTGACAAAAATCTTAGAATTTTTTAAAGTCAAAAACTATTTTTTGAAATTCAAAGAAATAAGAAAAATAAACAAAAACTTGTAAAAAAAAGTAAAATAAGAAAGAAAAATAAAATGACGTCACCAATATTTGTCAAGAGGTCATTGGATCCTTCCATAATATTTCCATAATTTAAAAATCAAGAAAAGTGTTTTTAAACAATTAAAACAAATCAAATAAAGTGAAAAATCATAAAAAAATATCAAATTACAAAATAAAAGTGTGAAAATTAAGAATCATAAAGAGAAAAGTCAAAAGTATTTTTCAGAATTTGTTTAGAATTTTTGAAGTTGAAAGGAAGTTTTTATGAATTTTTGAAGTTTAAAACAATTAAATAGAAAAATCAAAAAATAAAAATGAAACCAAAAAGATCTAGATCATTGGATCAATATCAAAAAACATTATTAATCAAATACAAGGGATCTAGTGCATTGTGCATGATATGGACATTATTGAATAAACCATCAGATCATTAATTAAAACACAGATTTGAAAACATATATGGCAACATGTCATTAGTTGAGAGATGACAAGATGGTAGTCTTCAACATTTAGCCACACGTGAATTGCAGGTCTCACAAATTGTAAAATCAGGAGCTCAGACAAGTGCCATTCGCTTAGTCTCTTCAAGACGATTCCAATGGTATCCTCGCGAAACATTTATATAAACTGTAGCTCAGTCGATTTGAGAAAAACCAGAAGAAAAAAGTTGGAAAGGGATTTGAAAATTCATGACCAAAACTCACTTCCAGTTAAAAGCTAATGATGCGACCAGTATCAAAGTGATGAGAGCTACATTGTAGCAACAAGTTTGGAGATAATTGATGGAGGAATCTACCTGTTGAAGTTCAAATTCAGAGCTCTAAAATTTGACTTGGCTAGAATGATTCAAGGAATCTAAAGGCTTGGTTCTTCTTCTTTTAGCTTCAGGGAAGCTCAAGGATGAAGAATCAACAAAGAAATTGGATTGCAAGATGCTTTAGAACCAAATTCAAAGTTGCAGAATTAAGAGGTATGAAGGAAGTTCAACAGGGGTGCTTTGGCTCTCTAAAGCTTGTAAAATGAAGTAGAGGAGGTCTCTATTTATAGGATAATGTAAAATTGAAGTGTAGATTTAATATGACTCAAAAATCATAAAAATTGAAAGAGTTATGGTCTTTGGAAGATGATGAACAAATTTGTGGAAATTTACAAAAGACCTATAATCTTTTCAATTCTTCAACCATTTTCCAAGAATTCTCAAGTATTGCACATAAAAAAAGTTGTAGTATACATCCCAAATATTATTGTGGAAAAAGTAGGGGCTCAAGGATATAAAAACTGCTTAAGTTATGATCATTTGAAGTCAAACCCTTAAATTCAAAGGCCTTTCAAGGAGACTTGTAATCTTTCTCAACTCTTAGTGATCTTCCATTTAAAATTAGCCTTAGAATTATAAAGAGAGCTTGTTAAGGAACATTTAAATAGAATCATGGTATTGTACCCTAAAAATTTCCCTCTCACTTATCAAGATTTTTCTCACAAAGGTCTCTTTGACTCAAGAATGGATTAGGGTTTGATCAACTCAAGACATCTCCTCATGCACTGATGACCAAAATTAGGGTTTGAGTTTGCACAAGGATTTTGGACTATCAATGCTTCATATGACTTTCAAGGATCATTATGGACCCCCAAGATTATTCATGTCAAGTTTCAAGCCTTGAATCACACTTTTTATCAGTCAATTGAATAATTGACCTAAAAATAAGCTGTATTGAGGAAAAAGTCAACCATGGCCAATTTACAGTCAAACTTCATAATTTTTTATCCACATCAACATTTTAGACTCATATGTATCATTTGATCAAGTTTGGACCATAATTCCTTAATAAATTAGATTAAATCATCAAAAGGGCAAAATGGTCAAAATTAGGGTTTTGACTAAGAAGGGGCAATTTTTGATTTTTGACCTAGAAAATGATCAATTGGTTTGAAGCATGATTTCAAGAGTTAAATTGCATCATCTTGACCTAATGACATGGTTCAAAATATTACAAATCCATTGGATTGATAGATGAATTTTTCAGTCAAGTGATCAAAAGTCAACTATATATTGAAAAGTCAAACTTTGACTTTTTGGTCAAATTCAAGTACCAAGGATCACAATTCATCAAAACATGTCAAGATGTGAAACTTTTTCATAAAGAAATACAGGATTGAAGATTTTGTTTTGAAATTTGAAATTTCTTAACTTAGAAATTTTTCTAAGTATAGAAAATTTCTTATTTTTTCTCAACTTTGAGCCAAATTTTCATCATGATGCAAGATGATTCAAAGGAAACTTCCAACATAAAAGTTGTAGATCTCCATTAATTCTACAACTTTTATTAACACAATTTCTCCTAAATATTCTTGGATCTCAAGATATAATTTTGTGAATACATGCTCATGAACTAAAATAACTTAGTGAAATTTTGCCCTAGTTAGGCAAATTTTTTACCTAACTTCATGCCATTTTTTCACATAGTTCCAACGGGAATCCTTGAAAGAAATTCAAAGATGAGTTATAGAGCACATTTCAAGCTTTCCAAAATGTTCAAGAACGCCTTGAGATCATTCTTGAGTAGGGAGAATCGAAGAGATGAAGTTGGCAATTTCTCACTTTGATTTCAAGCCATTTCATGATGAACAAAAATTCAAATCCAAGCCTAGGCTGCATAATCTTTGCTTTGCAGGCCTAAAACTTGTTTCTCACTCCATAATTAAATGTTTACACAGCTTATAGATCTTTAATCCAACCATTAGAGACTTTGTCCAAGCTAAAATTCCATTTATGGCACAAAGTTGCCATTTCCATTTTGATAAAGCACAACTTTTGCAATTGTCAACTCCTTGAGCTTTGCACTTGTTATTTCTTCACACACAAACCCTATAAACCAAAATAAACGTGTCTAAAACCTCTACCAACTCATATCAGGCTTGTACAAACACTTAGGGACTTGTCTCCTCACTTTGCTTCAAAAGCAAGTTATAGAGCCAAAAGGCTACAACTCAGAAACCTGGTGTGGAATTGATCTAATACCTTTTCTATACTTATACACGAAGACATTGCAACCTAACACACGAATGCTAAGGCTCAGAAACTCTCCCAAACACTCTACCACATAAAATTTGCCATAACTTGCAGTTTTGCACCTTACATAGCAATCTCCAAAACTACTCGTATGTTTTGAGTTTTAACCACCTAAACTCTTAATATACATCATATCTAAGTGTTCCAGACCCCTGTTCCCTCACTGTAACTCCTACTCCTCCATCCACCATTTTCAAATTTCAAGCTTGCAGGTTGACTTGAGTAGGGAGATTCAGGAACTTTCAAGGCAAAGTAAAGATTGGAATACACTCAGGGAGGTTCAGGCAAGCTAAACAGATCCTCAGGCCTTCTCAAAACTTGCTCAAAATCCATTCACGATCTCAGCTGAAAGAGGTAAAAATTCAAACTTCTATCTCTTCATACATGCATCATTTGGTCTTGATTTGTGAAAACGAAATGTAGATATCATTGCACTAAAGCCAACCATGTTCATAATTTTCATTTATATTCATTGTGTATAGAGAATTTTGGATTTGAAATTTCTGTAAAAATTAGGTTTCAAATTAGGGCCAGTAAAATTAGCTTTGATCTTTGACTTTTAGTTTACATGAATTATATGGTTGAAATCGTGGGAAGAAATATTATCACTTTCATGTTTGGATTTTCCATTTTCATGGAGAAATGAGAGAGATACATGTGGTTCGGCCATGGCTCAAGGTTGAAGATGAAGTTGACTTCAGGAGGCGTTTTCTAATATATATTTCTGCTTTTGTTTATATAGACGGATGTATAGCCACCCCAGTGGTAAGGCAGCGCGTAAAAAGGCCAGAGATCATGGGTTCGAGCCTCAGCGCGCTACCTTTTTCAATTTTCCATATTTTTTCCACCTTTTTTGTTGTTTTTGCAGCGTGGGCTTCAGACTTCGGGCCTTGTGTTTTTTTGCTAACCTCCTGCCTCCTATTTGCTTGCAGCACCCTCTGGCCCAAATAATTTATTTATTTATTTTTACTTTCATTTTTATTTTATTAAATATTTTCTCCTTAATATAAAAAATCATAAAAAATATAAAAATGATAGATATTGTATTTTCTTTTATTTTATTTTATTTCCTCATAAAACATATTTTTATTTAAGTTATATATTAACCTTTTTTATAATAAACTTGTATATTAAATTATAACTAGTTTGATATTTTTTTTATATACTTATCAAACATATTATTTTAGTATAAAAAAGGACCCAAAAAAAATCTCATAATGCTATAAATATTTTCAAGACAAAAATGTATAAAAAAAATACTTCTTCTTAAAGAAATTTATTTTCTTTTAAACAAGTAGAATTAGGGTTTATTCAAAATCTTTCCTAAAATAATTTCTTTTCTTAACTAATTTGAGATAATCTTGATTTATTTATTAGGTTTAGGTTAAAACTTTTTCCACATAAAAAACCAAACAAAATCTTCTTTTGCGTTTACATATCTTTGCATATTTAATTTATGTTGTATATTATTTATTCCAATATTTGTACAAATTCAATTTGGTTGTAATAGATTAATTAGGTTTATATTATTGCAATCCCCATTCATCAATTGTATACCCCCCCCCCCCCCTCCCACAAAGTGTTGTAATAGCATAGTAATCTTTAAATTTCGCAATTTATCGATTTTATATAACATGCTAGTAATTAGGGTTTGTATGACAAGATAAAACGAATCAAATAGAAAACCCTAATTCAAGACAAAATCAAGCATGAAAATAACACACTTGCACACAAGAACCCCTAGGGTTACTCCTCTTGGTCGCCTTATACAAAAATGGCCATATTATGCATGTAAAGTATCTTAGCAAAACAAACAAATACAAGATCATAGTCCCTCGATGATGCTATTTTAAGTTGCCTTACAAAAATGATCTTAGTCCCTCAAAAAAGTCTAAGATACTTTGCAACATTGCTAATAATGACCATACGATGACCCACGCCCGTCCCGTTCACATCTAAAGATATGGTTGCTTACCAAATAAATGGTAAGACAACAATATCAAAGGAAAAGAAAATGAACAAGAAAGACATTTGAGTAGGTAGATTGCTCCTAGTTACTTGCTCCATTTCAAAACAAACATCCTTGCTATTTTCAAAAACAATCACATACACTTTCAAAACATCTTACCAACTTGAAATTTTTTTCAAAAGATCAACATCTTTGTATACATTCTTACGAACAAGAATCATTACAAAGATTGCCTAAACGATGGCCTCTTTACAAAATACTTTCAAAAACCACACAAAGCACAATTTTAAACAAAAGCAAGTGAATTAGCAAGTAACTAAGAACCCATGGAAAACCATGGATGAAAAGGGTGCTAACACCTTCCCTTTTCATAATCTGCCCCCCGAACTCAAGAAATAATCTCAAAAGTCTTTCCTGTGCTTTTTCACCTTTCCTTTTGGATAAAAGAAAATTCGATGGCGACTCTTGCTAACTGCAACATTTGCAATCAAACGCAAAACAATCAAGTCAGTTCTCCCATCGTATCACAGAACTGGCGACTCTGCTGGGGAGAATTCTAAAAGTGGGGTTACCTTAGGGATTAGATCACATTTATTTGCTTACATTGTTTGAATTGTATGCTTTACATTATGGTTCTTTGTGTGGGTTTGAATCCTCTACCCGAATTTGGGATACATTATAGGTAAGTACCAATATGTTGTGGAAACTGTGCAGGGTATACCCACATGGTCTAAGCAATAGCTACGTTAGTGTGACATATTTGTGGGTACCGGTAGCCTTTGAGTTAATCAAAGAGAATACGGGGCCGCTGAGTGATGTCATGAAGCACTAATGAACTTCTAGAACCTTTACTTGACCAACTTGGTCTTTATGATGTAGTGAGATGACCGACTTTGGTGCAGTCCGAAGTTGGTAGATACTGGATACTACAGTCGTTGAGGTTTGGTTTCTTGGGATATTTTGATCACAATTAAAGAGGCTTAAGCTGAAACAATGACCAAGGAAACAATTAGGTTATATTGAGCTCCTTAGAACCCATTTACTATTACTAGGACAGGTTGAACCAACTAAACTTCAAGAGGGTACTTACCTATAAAACTCCATGCAAGCCTAAACTAAGGACTTGTTTGCTTTTATTGTATATGAATACTTGTACATAACATCATGGACATCATGAACATCATATACATTCACTAACCATTTCAAGGATTTTGGGATTCATTTTTGTTCTTGTTTTGTAGGATATGGATTCACTTCGCAGGAAAACTATTCAAGTCAACCTTATGAGGATTCCTCCACAACTTAAGGAGCTAGCTTCAAAGATTCCTGAAAACTCTCCATTTACCGAGAGACATGGTCTTCTACTTAACTTGGTCACCTCCAACACAAATGAGGATATGATGAAGGTGCTCTTTCAGTTCTTTGATCCTTTGCACTATTGCTTCACATTTCCCGACTATCAACTTGTGCCTACTTTGGAAGAATTATCCCAACTCTTGAGGATTCCCATTCTCAATCAACTACTTTTCAACGGTACGGAAAGAGATTCAAAGACAGAAGAGATTTCTCAAGCTCTACACTTGCACTCATCTGATGTCACAACCCATTAGGAAACTAGGAGTGGTGTCAAAGGCTTCTTAGAAAAGTTCCTATTTGAGAAAGCCCAAAGCTGTAGGAATTACATAGATTTTCAAGCCTTTGAGGAAATTGTGGCTCTCCTCATCTATGGGATGGTTTTGTTTCCAAACCCTGACCAACTCATAGATGTGAACGCTGTCAAAATCTTCATATCACGTAACCCGGTGCCTACATTTCTAGGGGATATCCTACACTCTTTTCACACTCGCACAATGAGGAAAAGAGGTGTCCTTATGTGTTGCACTCCTCTCCTGGCAAGATGGTTTATTTCTCATCTTCCCTAATTAGTCTTAAAGAATGAGCAAGCTTCAAGGTGGTCACAAAGGTTGATGACGCTCAAACATTCAGACATTTATTGGTGCTCCCGATCCAAAGAGAATGTTATCATTGTTGACCGTTGTGGAGAATTCCCTAATGTCCCTCTACTTGGCATTAGGGGAGGTATCACCTACAATCCCTGCTTGGCCTTAAGACAGTTTGGTTATGCCCGAAGGGATGGCCTGCATGAGATGCTGATTTAAGGTTTGGTATTCGACTATGACAACGACGATCAAGGTCTTTGCCATAGATTTATCCGAGCTTGGAGGATCTTAAACAAGGTGGATAGAAAGACTTTGGGGCACAAGAATTCCATCCCTCTCGAGCCTTACCTCAAATGGGTATGAACTCGTGCTCAAAGTCTTATGATGCCTTACCCCTCCATTCTCCCAGTAATCATTGAGCCTGTTAAGGAAGGTGATGTTCCATACATTATCCTACATCCTGACATGCCCACATCTCTTGAAGACCTACAAAGGGATTGGATTAACTCAAAGGAGAGAGATACTTTCGAAGCCCAATTCTACGCAAGCGAGAAGAAGGTTTTGGAACTCACTAGGCTACTTCATGAGGAGCAGACTCTAAATGCCTACATTGCACCAAAGAGGATGCGTACTACTTTTTTATCTTAGGGTTTTTGTATTATTTAGTCCAAGGGGCATTGATGTACTCAAACTTTATCTTATTAATATAACGAGTGTTTCCTTTTTGGTCTAAAACAAATTTGACTCTTTGAAATCCTTGAAAACATTGCATATGCATATATCATTCATCATAACATAAACAGGTCTTTTGCAACAAGTCTCCTCATCTCTCTACTGTTTATTTCATTAAGATGGATCTCGAGCAAACAGTGAAAGATCTCCAAGCTCAGAATATGCAATTTTAACAGTTGCTCATGACCCTAGCCAAGGGGCAAGAAGAGTTGAAGACTCTGTTGGCTGAAGAGAGGAAAAAGAAAACAAAGAAGGTAACTGGAGTCTTAAACATGGGGAGAAGATTTCATGGGCAGACAAGAAGGAATTTGAATTTTGCAACAACATCCGGTGAAGGAGAAGGGAAAGGCAAGGAAATAGTTGTCCCGTCAGAATCGGAAGAAGAGGAGGAAGAAGAGGAAGACTACTCTGAGGAACAGTATCCTCCAGCTGATGACAAGTACAGACATCTCGAAGAGCACTTGAGCGCGATGGAAATCCAAAAGGTCCCAGGCTTGGACTTTGAGGAACTGGGTTTAGTGTCGGGGATTATGATTCCTCCGAAATTCAAAGTACCTATGTTTTCCAAATATGATGGAGTGTCATGCCCTAAAATGCATCTCCGATCATATGTGAGGAAAATCCAACCCCACACCGCTAACAAAGACTTATGGGTGCACTTTTTCCAAGATAGTCTGTCTGGAACACAACTCGACTGGTTTTACCAACTAGAAAGAGCCAACATCCACAATTGAGAAGATCTTGCCGTAACTTTCTACAAGCAATATCAATACAATGCTGATTATGCGCCTACCCGTACTCAACTCCAGAGTATGGCCATGGCTTCCAATGAAGGTTTCAAGGACTACGCACAAAAATGGAGAGATTTGGCTGGAAGAGTTCAACCCCCCTGTCTGAGAGAGAATTGGTGGACATGTTCTTAGGAACCTTATATGGTCCTTCTTCAATCATTTAATCGAAAGTTCATCTACAGGCTTTACTGAACTAATATTGACCAGAGAGAGGGTGGAAGCTGGCATAAAAATTTGAAAGATTCAAAAGGATTCATCTTCTTCTACAGCTGTAAGGAAGCCTTTCATCGGGAAGAAAGAGGTAGCAGCTATATATCCGCAAAGGAACCAAGATAGGGCCGAACGCCGACCAATGGTGGGGGCTGTTATGATTCCCAAGCCTACATCTGATCAACAAAGAAGTAATCAACCAAGGGTGGAAAGGCCAGTCAGGCAATTCACCAAAATTAACATGACTCTGCCTCAAGTTCTACCGCATCTTCTGAGATCCAATTTGGTAACCTTGAAAGAAGCTCCGAAAAACCCCAATACAACATCCCCTCATTATCATCCCAATGCTCGTTGTGCATATCACTCTGAAAGCCCTGATCAGAATACTAATAATTGTTGGTCCTTGAAGAAAAAAATACAAGACCTCATTGAAGAAAAAGAAATTGAGTTTGATGCCCCCGAAAAGCCAAATGTCATTTCTGCTCCTATGCCCAGACATGGTCACAATACCAATGCCATTGAAGAAGATTTGTTTGTTACCACAATTGATGAACTCGTGACCCCACTTCTGACTATCAAGATAAACTTGTTGAAAGCCGGTGTGTTCCCGGGCTGTAATGAAGTTTGCCATCTCTTATTATCCTCACCATTTGGCTGTCCTTTGTTGAAGACAGGCATTCAGTGCCTGGTAGATAACAAAGATATTTTGTTTGAAAAGACTCTTGTTTCACCTATTCCTGTTGAAGATGTTTCTATCATTTCCATTTCCGCCAATTCTTCCAGGGTCTCCACCAAAAGACTCGTTAGAATTACATCGGTTTCGAAAGCAACTCCTTTAATAATCACAATGCCTAGGCCAGTCCCATATGAATCAGACAAGACCGTGCCGTGGAATTACGGAGGGGACATTTACTACCATGGCGTCAAGCAAGACTGGCCGGCCGCCAAAGAGATAAATTCCGAAGAAGAAGATTCTGACATCAACAAAATTGTCGAAACTAGAAAAATTACCCGAAGTGGTAGAATCTTTTCTCCAGAAATTGCTCCACCAAAAGAAGTTTCTGGACCCGTGATCATCCCTACAGTGGCTCCAAAGTTTACTTCCATACCCATAATCATCTCTGCAAGTACTCCCATTGACAAAGTTGTTACAACCCCTAATACCATTCCTACCAACACCCCTGCTGCTGAAACTCGAGGGAAGAGTATTTTGGTTGAGCCTGTTCGGACGAAGGCCCAGTCATTGACTATCCCTGGGACCTCCAAGAAAGAAATGGAGGAGATCCTAAAAATTATAAAGAGGAGCGACTACGATGTAGTTGAACAATTGGGGCAAACTCCCTTCAAGATCTCCATGCTGGCATTACTACTGTGTTCCGAGGCACATGCGAAAGCCTTGGTGAAGTTCTTAAAAACAACCCATGTACCTCAAGAGACGTCTGCTGATCAATTCCAAGACCTCGTAGCCATCTTGACAGCGGATAATAGCCTAGGCTTCTCGGATGCTGATCTAACACCATGGGGAAGAAAGCACAATGAGGCATTGCACGTCTCAGTGGAGTGTATGGGCACAACCCTGGGCCATGTCTTGGTGGACATTGGCTCATCTTTGAATGTATTATCGAAAAAAGCTCTTGACAGACTTAACTGCGAGAGACTGACGTTAAAGCCAAGAAACATAATGGTAAGGGCATTTGATGGCTCGAAGAGGATGGTGCACGGGGAAGTGGATATCCCCATAAAATTTGGAACCTGAACTTTCAATTCAACCTTTTATGTAATGGACATACGCCCTTCGTATTCCTGTTTGCTATGTCGGCTATGGATCCACAATGTTGGCGCTGTGACCTCTACATTGCACCAGATGCTGAAGTATCTGGTCCAAGGGAAGATTATCATTGTCCATGGAGAGGAAGAATACATGATCAGCCATCTTAATTCCTTCAGATATGTGGAATTGGACGGTAAATTCATTGAAACTCCATTTCAACACTTCGAAGAGGTCCCCCAAGAGGTGGCAGTGACCAAGACTGTGTCCTAGATTCCCAAGGTTACAAGGCCTCCACTCCAGATGTCATCGCTGAAAGACGCCAAAGTAGTGGTAGAGGAAGGTGGATGCACTATCTGGGGGAAACTTCCAGATATCCCGTATAAGTCTGACAAGTTTGGCCTAGGTTTTACTTGAAGTGCTCAAAAGGTTGTACGTTGTGCCCGTACTGGAGGGCCACCCTTAAAGATTAGCAACCGTGAGGTCAACGCGGTAGAAGATGGTGAAGATGATTGCGACCTAGAGGATTGGATCTTTCCGACTGTCAATGGAGGGCTCAACAATTGGGAGGCTAGAGACTTTGTCCCAATCACGTTTTCCCCACAGTAATTTATCTTTACATTTTGTTGGATCTGTAATATTCAAAATAATTCGCACTCTTAAAACCTTGTGTCTTACCCGAGGCACAATGGTCCATATGTAAGGGTTATTATTTCATCTTCATATGACATCAATGAATCATGGACGTTTTTCGCATACAAACTTTTATGCTCATTGTTTTTCTTTTACATTTTATTTTCTTTCAAAGATAGTTATACCCTTACACACACCCACACTCACAATGCAGGTATACATCCATTTTGGATCCCATGTGTAACGATACTGCTATGGCCTTTTGTGACTCTGAGAATCTAATCTACCAAGCCAAAGACGAAGGTGAGGAAGATTGTGAAGTACCGGGGGAACTTGCCAGACTGCTGCAACAAGAAGAAAGAACCATTCAGCCTCACGAGGAACTCGTGGATACGATCAACCTGGGTACCAAAGAGGATAAAAAAGAAGTCAAAGTGGGTGCCAATTTGGAACCCAGCATCAAGGAGTGTTCGATTCAGCTATTACATGACTATGTTGAAATCTTTTCCTGGACATATGAAGACATGCCAGGACTTGATGCAGACATCATGGTACATCGTCTGCCTACAAGAGATGATTGTCCGCCAGTAAAGCAAAAGGTTCGCCGCATGAGGCCTGATATGTCAGAAAAGATTAAAGTAGAGGTCATGAAACAATTCAATGTTGGATTCTTGGCTGTCACTTCCTACCCTCAATGGGTTGCCAATATTGTTCCCGTACCTAAAAAAGACGTCAAAGTACGAATGTGTGTGGACTACAGAGATTTGAATAGGGCGAGCCCTAAGGATGATTTCCCACTCCACCATATTGATATCCTAGTTGACAATACGACACAACACAAAGTGTTTTCCTTCATGGATGGATTCTTAGGTTACAACCAAATCAAAATGGCACCTGAGGATATGGAGAAAACAACATTTGTCACACAGTGAGGCACATTCTGCTACAAGGTGATGCCATTCGGATTAAAGAATTCTGGGGCAACCTATCAGCATGCCATGGTAGCTTTATTTCATGACATGATACATCATGAAATAGAGGTCTACGTAGACAATATGATAGCCAGATCACAAACAGAAGAAGAGCACCTTGATCACTTACAAAAGCTGTTTGAGAGACTGAAAAAGTACAAGCTTAGGTTGAATCCAAACAAATTTACATTTGGGGTACGGTCTGGTAAACTCTTAGGTTTTGTCGTCAGCAACAAAGGTATTGAGGTCGATCCTGCCAAAGTTAAAGCAATAAAAGAGATGCCTGCTCCTCGTACTGAGAAGGAAGTCAGAGGATTCTTGGGACGTTTGAACTATATTTCCAGATTCATTTCTCACCTGACAGCTACTTGTGAGCCAATCTTCAAGCTCTTAAAGAAAGATCAAGTAGTCAAATGGAATGATGAGTGCCAAGTTGCTTTTTACAAAATCAAAGAATACTTACAAGAGCCTCATGTATTGATGCCACCAGTCGAGGGAAGACCGTTGATCATGTATCTGACTGTTTTAGAAAATTCAATGGGGTGTGTATTGGGGCAGCATGATGAGTCTGGCCGAAAAGAGCACACTATTTACTACTTGAGCAAAAAGTTTACCGACTATGAAACCAGATATTCACTGCTCGAGAAAACTTACTGCGCTCTGGCATGGGCTTCTCACCGGCTAAGACAGTATATGCTGACTCATACTACCTTGTTGATATCTAAGATGGATCTGATAAAATACATCTTCGAGAAGCCTGCTCTTTCTGGGAGAATAGCAAGATGGCAGATGATCCTAATAGAGTATGACATACAATATACTACCCAGAAAGCTATAAAGGGTAGTGTACTATCTGATCACCTTGCTCACCAAGCTGTGGAAGACTACCAGCCCATGAAGTTTGAATTCCCGGATGAAGACATCATGGCATTAGACAACTGTGAAGAATTCAGGCCATATGATGGACCTGAACAAGGATCCCGATGGACCCTGTTCTTTGATGGGGCATCTAATGCACTCAACAATTGTATAGGTGTTGTACTCATATCTCCGGAAGGGTGTCATACTCCCTTTACTTCCAGGCTTTGCTTTAATTGTACAAACAACATGGCAGAATACGAAGCATGCATCTTTGGTCTCAAAGCTGCCATAGACTTGGGGATCAAATCCTTGGATGTACTTGGAGATTCAGCTTTGGTCATCAGTAAGATCAAAGGGGAATGGGACACCAAACACCCTAACCTCATCCCTTATAAAGAACATATTTTGGCATTGTTACCGCATTTCGAGAAGATTACCTTCGAGCATTTCCCGCGAGAAGAAAATCAACTAGAAGACGCTCTAGCCACAATGTAATCTATGTTTAAACTTAATTGGGATAAGGAGGCTCCCCAAATCACCATCGAATGAATGGATGAACCAGCACACTGTCACAAGATTAATACTGAAGAAGTAGTGGACCTGCCTTGGTTTCACGAAGTCAAGAGGTATCTCGAGGCTCAAGAATATCTAGAAGGAGCTTCAATCAATGATAAGAAGTTCTTAAGGAGATTCTCTGCTAAATTCTTCCTTAGTAACGGCGTCCTGTACAAACGCAATCATGACTCTGTGTTGCTTCGGTGCGTAGATAAGGTTGAAGCTGAAAGGATCATGGCTGAATTGCATGAAGGTACTTTTGGCACCCATTCCAGTGGGCATACGATGGAAAAGAAAATCCTACGGGCAGGATATTATTGGTCTACCATGGAAGCAGATTGTTATCAACATTCTCAAACCTTCCATAAGTGTTAGATTTATGCTAACAAGGTGCACGTACCTCCGGTTCCTCTGAATGTCTTGACAGCTCCTTGGCCTTTTGTTATGTGGGGAATTGATATGATTTGGGAAATCAAGCCGACAACCTCCAATGGACATCGCTTCATCCTAGTGGCCATTGACTATTTTACAAAGTGGGTTGAAGCAGCCTCCTTCGCCTCCGTTACCAAGAATGTTGTTGCCCGCTTCATCAAGCAAAACCTTATTTTCCGGTACGGTATCCCAGAAAGGATCATCACTGACAATGGTACAAATCTCAACAACACTATGATCACCGCACTATGCGAGCAATTCAAGATTCAGCATCACAATTCTTCTCCCTATCGGCCAAAAATGAATGGTGTTGTCGAAGCTGCGAATAAGAACATTAAAAAGATCATACAGAAAATGACAGTCACATACAAAGACTGGCATGAGATCTTACCATTCGCTCTCCATGGATATCATACCATGGCCCGCACATCAACTGGGGAAACACCCTATTCTTTGGTGTACGGCATGGAAGTTGTCTTGCCTATTGAGGTTAAGATCCCCTCTCTGAGGATTATGAAGGATGAAGGATTGAACAAAGACGATTAGATCCAGACTCGACTTGATCAACTAAATTTGATTGATGAAAAGAGACTTGCTGCTGTTTTCCATGGTCAAATGTATCAAAAACGGATAATCAAGGCTTTCAAAAAGAAAGTTAAACACCAAGTGTATCAAGTTGGGGATCTAGTGATCAAACACATCATATTGCCACAAGGTAATCCTAGGGGCAAATGCACTCCTACCTATGAGGGACCATTTGTAATCAAAAACATATTCTCTGGTGGGGCAATTATCTTGACTACCATGGATGGCGACGACCTGCCACACCCTTTGAACACATACATAGTCAAAATATACTACGCGTGAGAGACCCTCTAGGTTGACACACCTAGGCAAAACAAGGGCATCCCGGCGAACCAAAAAAAAAGGATCGGGCAAAAGTTAGGGATAAAACAAAAATTTGTACACCCGGCAAGTTGAAAACCCGAAAGGGCGACTTTGGCAAAAAAGTGTTTCCCGGTGGACTGAAAACCTGAAAGGGCGGTCCAGGCAAAAGTTAGGGAATTAAAGCGTACGACTATGTCTCGTCGGATCACATAACAAACAACCTTTGGCTTCCACTGACAAACTCAAAGATTCTGATCAAATTCAATCATCTTCAGACGAAGCAACAAATAGGCAAGATGCTCAGAGATACGAAGGCTATAGCAGAATGGAAACCCCATGGGATTATCACACATAGCTATTTTTCTTTGTGTCAAAATTTTCTTTTTTTATGATAGAATTCTCTTACTAGAATGTTTATCCCCTTGTATAAAAACATTTACTCAAAGTCAATACAAAGATATCTCTTTGAAAGTGCAAAAATTATTTGTCTTTTTCTTTACGCTTGTGTTTTTTTTACAAAAACATCCAACAATTCATTGTTGAGCATATGCATTTGAACATAATTACTGTTTATAAATAAACAAAATGGGAAGAACAATTACTGATAGGTTAAAAAGATAGGAAAATATCTCTAGGCCATTCCATAAGTAATCCCCTGCAGTACGTCATTTAAGTCCCCAGCGAAACAAAGTTTCAATTTGTTGATCCTCATTAGAAGTTGCAAATTTCTCAGGACTCCCCAACAGGATTCTACAAGTAGTACACGGTATTTTCCTTACAACAGAGTTTACTTCTCAAAGCGAAAATTCATCAACATTTCAACTTCAAGATATGAAGACTTACATATCCTCAGCAACATTCAAGGATTTTTTTCTTCAATCCAACAACAATGCAGCAGATTAGCTCACAAACACATACATTGCATCCATATATCATAAACATTGATAAAGCAAATACATTACATCATACATTTCATGTAACATGACTTTGTATTTTATCTAACATTTTACCCTTTTCAGGATAAGATTAACAACTACCGTTAACAATATTCAATCTTGACACAGTACAGGTACGCTCTAGACACGGATGCCATTCTGATACTCATTCAGATTCGACCTCTTGATACAGCTCAGATACGCTCCAGACACGGATGCCATTCTGATACTTATTCAGATTCAATTCAGATACAATTCAGATACGCTCCAGACACGGATGCCATTCTGATACTCATTCAGATTCAATTCAGGTATAGTTCAGATACGCTCCAGACACGGATGTCATTCTGATACTCATTCAGATTCACCTTTCAGATATAATTCAGATATGCTCCAGACACGGATGCCATTCTGATACTCATTCATATTCAACTTTCAAATACGGTGCAGATACGCTCCAAACACGGATGCTTTTCGGATGTTCATTCAAACAAAGTTTCCATATACAGTTAAGATACGCTCTAAACACGGACGCCATTCTGATACTCATTCTTCCAACTTACAAATTACAATTCAACAATCACTTCTGGATGGCATCTACAAGCCCATCTCCCACAGCTTTCTATCACCTCTCCAAATGGAATCTTTAAGCCCATTCCCTCAACCTTCGCATCAGCGAGTGCAAATTTCTGGACACTCTAGTGTCCAATCATCTTCCACCTTCGAGTCGCGAATGGAAAAACTCGCCAATCTAACTCTATAGGTTTAAGAAGATTGAATAGGGGCAGTTGTTGTAACCCAAAATTTTCCCTCTCACTTATCAAGATTTTTCTCACAAAGGTCTCTTTGACTCAAGAATGGATTAGGGTTTGATCAGCTTAAGACATCTCCTCATGCACTGATGACCAAAATTAGGGTTTGAGTTTGCACAAGGATTTTGGACTATCAATGCTTCATATGACTTTCAAGGATCACTATGGACCCCCAAGAATATTCATGTCAAGTTTTAAGCCTTGAATCCCACTTTTGATCAATCAATTGAATAGTTGACCTAAAAATCAGTTGTATTGGGGAAAAAGTCAACCATGGCCAATTTACCGTCAAACTTCATAATATTTTATCCACATCAACATTTTAGACTCATATGTATCATTTGATCAAATTTGGACCATAATTCCTCAAGAAATTGGATCAAATCATCGAAAGGGCAAAATGGTCAAAATTATGGTTTTGATTGAGAAGGGGCAATTTCTGATTTTTGACCTAGAAAATGATCAATTGGTTTGAAGGATTATTTCAAGAGTTCAATTGCATCATCTTGACCTAATGACATGGTAAAATTTGACTTTTTGGTAAAATTAAAGTGCCAAGGATCACAATTTATCAAAACATGTCAATATGTGAAACTTTTTCATCAAGAAATCAAGGATTGGGGATTTTGTTTTGAAATTTGAAATTTCTTAACTTAGAAATTTTTCTAAGTATACAAAATTTCTTATTTTTTCTTAACTTTGAGCCAAATTTTCATCATGATGCAAGATGATTCAAAGGAAACTTCCAACATGAAAGTTGTAGATATCCATGAATTATACAACTTTTCTTCACACAATTTCTCCTAAAGATGCTTGGATATCAAGATATAATTTTGTGAATACATGCTCATGAACTAAAATAACTTAGTGAAATTTTGCCCTAGTTAGGCAGGTTTTTGACCTAACTTCATGCCATTTTTCACATAGATACAAGGGTAATCTTTGAAAGCAATTCAAAGATGAGTGGTAGAGAAAATTTCAAACTTTCCAAAATGTCCAAGAACTCCTTAAGATCATTCTTGAGTAGGGAGAATCGAAGAGATGAAGTTGGCAATTTCTCACTTTGATTTCAAGCCATTTCATGATGAACAAAAATTCAAATCCAAGCCTAGGCTGCATAATCTTTGCTTTGCAGGCCTCAAACTTGTTTCTCACTCCATAATTAAATGTTTACATAGCTGATAGAGCTTTAATCCAAGCATTAGAGCCTTTGTCCAAGTTACAATTCCATTTATGGCACAAAGTTGCCATTTTCATTTTGATAAATCACAACTTTTGCAATTGTCAACTCCTTGAGCTTTGCACTTTTTCTTTCTGCACACACAAACCCTATAAACCAAAAGCAATGTGTCTAAGACCTCTACCAACTCAGATCAGGCTTGTACAAACACTTAGGGACTTTTCTCCTCACTTTGCTTCAAAAGCAAGTTATAGAGCCAAAAGGCTATAACTCAGAAACCTGGTGTGGAACTAATCTAAAACCTTTTTCTATACTTATACACAAAGACATTGCAACCTAATACACGAATGCTAAGGCTCATAAACTCTCCCAAACACTCTACCACTTAAAATCTTCCATAACTTGCAGTTTTGCACCTTACATAGCAATCTCAAAAACCACTCGTGCGTTTTGAGTTTTAACTACCTAAACACTTAATATACATCATATCTAAGTGTTCCAGACCCCTGTTCCCTCACTGTAACTCCTCCTCCTTCATCCACCATTTTCAAATTTCAAGCTTGCAGGTTGACTTGAGTAGGGAGATTCAGGAACTTTCAAGGCAAAGTAAAGATTGGAATACACTCGGGGAGGTTCAGGCAAGCTAAACAGACCCTCAGGCCATCTCAAAACTTGCTCAAACTCCATTCATAATCTCAGCTGAAAGAGGTAAAAATTCAAACTTCTATCTCTTCATACAAGCATCATTTGGTCTTGATTTGTGAAAATAAAATGTAGATATCCTTGCACTAAAGCCAACCATGTTCATAGTTTTCATTTATATTCATTGTGTATAGAGAATTTTGGATTTGAAATTTCTGTAAAAATTAGGTTTCAAATTAGGGCCACTAAAATTAGCTTTGATTTTTGAGTTTTAGTTTACATGAATTATATGGTTGAAATCGTGGGAAGAAATACTATCACTTTCATGTTTGGATTTTCCATTTTCGTGGAGAAATGAGAGAGATACAGGTGGTCCGGCCATGGCTCAAGGTTGAAGATGAAGTTGTCTCCAGGAGGCGTTTTCTAATATATATTTCTGCTTTTGTTTATATAAACGGATGTATAGCCATCCTAGTGGTAACGCAGCGCGCAAAAAGGCCAAAGGTCATGGGTTCGAGCCTCAGCGCAATGCCTTTTGCAATTTTCCATATTTTTTCCACCTTTTTTGTTGTTTTTGCAGCATGGGCTTCAGACTTTGGGTCTTGTGTTTTTTGCTAACCTCCTGACTCCTATTTGCTTGCAGCACCCCCTAGCCCAAATAATTTATTTATTTATTTTTACTTTCATTTTTATTTTATTAAATATTTTCTCCTTAATATAAAAAATAAAAAAAAAATATAAAAATGATAGATATTGTATTTTGTTTTATTTTATTTATTTCCTCATAAAAAATATTTTTATTTAAGTTATATATTATCCTTTTTTATAATAAACTTGTAAATTAAATTATAACTAGTTTGATATATTTTTTTATATACTTATTAAACATATTATTTTAGTATAAAAAGGACCAAAAAATTTCTCATAATGCTATAAATATTATCTAGACAAAAATGTATAAAAAAATACTTCTTCTTAAAGAAATTTATTTTCTTTTAAACAAGTAGAATTAGGGTTTATTCAAAATCTTTCCTAAAATAATTTCTTTTCTTAACTAATTTGATATAATCTTGATTTATTTATTAGGTTTAGGTTAAAACTTTTTCCACATAAAAAACCAAACAAAATCTTCTTTTGCATTTACATATCTTTGCATATTTAGTTTATCTTGTAAATTATTTATTCCAATATTTTTACAAATTTAATTTGGTTGTAATAGATTAATTAGGTTTGTATTATTGTAATCCCCATTCATCAATTGTATACCCCCTCCCACAAAGTGTTGTAATAGCGTAGTAATCTTTAAATTTCGCAATTTATCGCTTTTATATAACATGCTAGTAATTAGGGTTTGTATGGCAAGATAAAACCAATCAAATAGAAAACCCTAATTCAAGACAAAATCAATCATAAAAATGACACACTTGCACACAAGCACCCCTAGGGTTACTCCTCTTGGTTTCCTTATACAAAAGTGGTCATATTATGCATATAAAGTATCTTAGCAAAACAAACAAATACAAGATCATAGTCCCTCGGTGATGCTATTCAAAGTTTCCTTATAAAAATGATCTTAGTCCCTCAAAAAATGCTAAGATACTTTGCAACATTGATAATCATGACCATACGATGACCCACGCCCGTCCCGTTCACATCCAAATATAGGGTTGCTTACCAAATCAATGGTAAGACAACAATATCAAAGGAAAATAAAATGAACAAGAAAGACATTTGAGTAGGTAGATTGCTCCTAGTTACTTGCTCCATTTCAAAACAAACATCCTTGCTATTTTCAAAAACAATCACATACACTTTCAAAACATCTTACCAACTTGAAAACATTTTCAAAATATCAACATCTTTGTATACATTCTTACGAACGAGAATCAATACAAAGATTGTCTAAACGATGGCCTCTTTACAAAATACTTTCAAAAACCACACAAAGCACAATTTCAAACAAAAGCAAGTGATCTAGCAAGTAACTAAGATCCCATGGAAAACCATGGATGAAAAGGGTGCTAACACCTTCCCTTTTCATAATCTGTCCCCCGAACTCAAGAAATAATCTCAAAGGTCTTTCATGTGCTTTTTCACCTTTCCTTTTGGATAAAAGAAAAGTCGGTGGCGACTCTTGCTAACCACAACATTTGCGATCAAACACAAAACAATCAAGTCAGTTCTCCCACCATATCACACGTGGATTTAGACCCAATTAAAAATATCAAACAATGAGAAAGATATGGTCCTTAGAAGTCAACAAACCCTAGCTCAGAGAGTGTCAAAATAACTTGAAACCCCTTTCAAATTTTGATGATTTTTCTTGCACAATTGGATCTTGGCATGTGAAGAGAGGTTGTTGTAGATGATGATAAGAATCCATGGCAAAAATAACCAACTCAAAATGTTCAAAATTGAGAGAGTTATGCACTTGTTCTCACTGAATCTAGTATTTGCTCAATTAGGTCAAACTTGTTGAATCAACCTTGAATCTTTTAGACTTTTTTTGGCAAAATAATCATAATGAATCATAAGAGGCATTGAAATGATGTTTTCTTGTAGCACACTCAAAGATTGAGCTTAAGTATCAATGAAGCCTGTTGAAGAAGGCATGTAAATAAACACATTAACCTATGAATCTTCTTGATGAATTCCACCACCAACTTTGGGGACATCTTGACCAAAACAAAGTGAGAGAGCTCCTTGAACCACAAATATTTGATGCCATAGACATTATCTTGAGGTTTGAGCTCTTGTAATCCATTAGAGAACCATTTGATTGAGAATCACCCCTCAAACCCTAGATTAGATGGTGAGATGAATGCAATTGTGATCACCTTCAATATGAACATTCAAAGGAACATGTATACACACATTGATGTTAGTTAAAAGAACACATGTACAATATACACAAATCAAAGTGCTTGATGATCGCTCAAGAGAAAACTTAAAGATAGGATAAAGAGAAAAACACCCCTAATGTGTGTGTCTTGATGCATTGTGACATGAGATGATGAAAACTCTTAGGGGGGAAATTGGGGGTATAATAGCACCCCTAAATGAATGGTTAGGAATAGTCACCTAACAAGTTTATACTCGCAGGAATGAGAAAAAAGTTAGATGAGGCTAAAGGAATTTGGGAGAAATAGCTTCACAGGGTATTATGGTCATATCACATGACTCCTTACCAGTCGACCAAAGAAAACCCTTCATAATGGTTTATGGGTCAGATGTGATTCTCACAGGAGAGATCAACACACCCACATAACATCGAGAACATTTTAACGAGAAATACATCTAAGCATGGAAAAGAACTTTAAATAACATGATAGAATAAGTAAGATAAATAACTCATATCCCGAAGTTTGCAGCAAAGTAGAAGGCAACAAGAAGGTGCAACACCAAGGAAAAACCAAGAGCAGTGAATAAGGTGACCTGGTGCTAAAACATGTAGTGCTTCCAACTAATAAATATAAGCTATCTCACAACTAAAAACGACCCTACTATGTATGTCAAAAGTTGTCTTGGGGCGCATACATGCTTGAAAGCAGAGTGGCGAGGAGATTCCCATAACGTAGAATATTGTAAGTCTGAGACATTAATATAGTAGTTAAAGGAAACTCTTCACAACAAAAATATGTGACAACAAACTAACCAATAAAATAATAATACCTCAAGATAGTTCTGTTTTACTTTGCTATGGCATGGATTTTTAATGAGGCACCTCATGTGTTTTAAACAAATTAGATGTTTTTGACCACATGCCAAGCTCATCTAGGAATCAAGATTCAAAAAGGAGAACAACACAGGAACCCAAAAGGCTCTTCATGCACTTATCTAAGACTTTAACTAGAGCATAATGCAGAAACCCACTAGGCTCTCCTTGCACTTATCTAAGAGTTCAATTGGAGAAAAATGTAAGAACCCACAAGAATATCCTTATTCTTATCTAAGACTCCAACTGGAGCACAATGTAGAAACCCACTAGGATCTCCTTGTAGTTATCTAAAACTCCAACTAAAGTTCAATGCAAAAGCCTATCAGGCTATCCTTATGTTTAGATAAGATTCCAACTGAAGCACAATGCATAAATCCAACGACCACTCCTTGCGCTTATTTAAGACTACATATAGAGCATGATGCAAGAACCCATAAAGCTTACATTACGCTTATCTAAGAATACAATTTGAGCATAGTGCAGGAACACATTGGGCTCTCCTTACACTTATCTAAGACTCTAACTAGAGAATAATGCAAGAACCCATCGAGCTTCACTCACTTATTTAAGACACCAACTATAGCACAACAAAGGAATCAACCAAGTTCACCTTGTGATTATCTAAGACTCCAAATGGAACACAACACAAGAATCAACTTGGCTCTCCTTGTGCTTATTTGAGACACCAAATGAAGCACAATGTAGGAACCCATCAGGCTCTCCTTTGCATTATGTAAATCTCTAAATGTAGAATAATAGAGGAACTCACCCAACTATCGTTGTAGTTATCTAAGACTCAAAGTAGAGCAAAATTTTGGAAACCACTAGTGCTCAATACACGCTTAACTAAGACTCATGTTGCACCAATACAATGGTAGGACACACACACATAAGGATTAATATCTAAACTTGAGAAATCAAAATGTAAAAAATATACAAACACAAAGTATAATACATATTGATTAAAAAGGGAGAAACCCAATTACAAAATTAGCCCGTAACAGGGAAATAGGACTATCTTAGAAGGTAAAATAAAAACAAACAACAAAAGCCAAATCTTAAGTGTAAAAAAAGAGGACTCTGATATATTTTCCACTAATGGGTTTCCTTCCTTCATAATGGTTGCTTTGACAGGCATCTCTTCCTTTAATAAAAGTCATGTCTCAAGCGCAACATTCAAATTATGATCGACCTTAGGGACACACTCCTCTATATGAAGAAAATTCACCACTACCTTGAAATAGTCTAACTTAGTGAGATCAAGCCCAATGTACAAATAAAGTACTTGAGTTTTTTCTTTCTCAAACCTCTGACCCCTTAAGAGGAGGCCTTCCATTCGAGCCTCTTCATGGTATATTTTGAGACTACCTACCTGAGCCTCGGTTTTAGGGATCTTGTTATGTTGGTTCTAGAAAGACATTTCAAAAGACTTTTTATCCCCTAGAAGGGAATCTATCTATTGCTCCACATTCTAGAGATTGAATTAGGTGTCCTTAAAATCTGTCTTGAGATTAGTTATCCTTTTATTGGCCGAGTTATGTTGGGCATTGTCAACCTCTTGGATTTCCTTCATCTTCTTCAGCTCTACTGACAGGCCATTATTTTTGGGAGAATAAGTAAGAATCCTCAAATAATTCCCTCCGTAGAACGAAACTCCTCATCAAGTAAATACCAAGAAGCTATAGAATTTTTTGAGATCCCACCAATCTCGCTTATCACTAGTAGCGTTGAGATGGTCATAGAGAAATTCCAATCCTCATTCCCAAAAATGAAACTCCCCCGCACCATGGGAAGAATATAGTCTTATTTGATTAAGGGTCGCACCATGTCCCCCCTGTGATACGGTGGGAGAACTGACTTGAGGTTTTGCATTTGTTTTCTCAAATGTTTTGGTTTAGCAAGAGTCGCCACCGACTTTTTATTTTATCCTAAGGAAAGGTTAAAAAGCACAGGAAAAACCTTTGAGATGTTTTCTTGGGTTCGGGGAGTAGATTATAGAAAGGGAAGGTATTAGCACCCTTTCTATCCATGGTTATCTATGGGCTCTTAGTTACTTGCTTAGATCACTTGCCTTGCATTTTCAATTGTTTGAAATGGTGCTTTCAATTGTTTGAAATGATGCTTTGTGTGTGTGGTGTTGAAAATGTTTTGAAAAGAGGCCATGGTGGTGGCAACCTTTGTAATGATCCATGTTTGAATGTATACAAAGGTGTATTTGTCTTTTGAAAAGTTTTCAATGTTTTGAAAGTTGTGTTGTGATGTGTATTTTTGAAAAGTAGGCAAGTTTGTTTTGCAAGTTTGATCAAGTAACTAAGAGTTGTCTACCCTAAATTTCTCAAAGATCTTTCCTATGTTTTAACCCTTTTAACAGTATTGTTCCACCATTGTATTTGGTGGACAATCTTGTGTTAGGATGTTAACGGGACGGGCGCGGGTCATCGTTTAGACCATGAATGTAATGGTGCCAAGTGTCTTTGGCAATTTTTTCCTTTAAGGGACTTGATCATTTTTAGGCAACTTCGAAAGCGTCATCGAGGGACTATGATCATTTGAATTGTTTTTGTTTGGCCAAAGACACTCAACATGCAAGCATGGCCCATTATAGAAGGCAACAAGTGGAGTAACCCTAAGGGTGCAAGTGTAATTAGTGTTGTCCATTTTCATGCTTTTTTAATCTTTGAATTAGGTCAAGCTATTTGTTGGTTGATTTTTGCCTACAAACCCTAGGTCTATCATGGCATAATTGGAAAGCTTTAAAATGCGGAATTTAAAGTCCTAAATTATTACAACATAATTATGGGGATGGGGGTACAAATGTTTGAATGGGGGATATTTAGCAAGAAATTAAATCTAGAACTATTACATCCATATCGAATATACAAGTTATTTAATTGTACAATAATTGAATAAATACAATAAATATGTAAAATGTATTATGCACAAAAATATTTTTTATGTATGTAAAAGTGTTTTACAATGTAAAATATAAACAAAAATAAAAAGTCAATTTTTTTGGATATTTTCATGGTTTAGGGCAAAACCCTAGTTTTCTAAATAAAAGGCATTTATTAATTATATTATATACAATATTTATTAATTATATACAAAAAATGAAAAAAGAAGTATATTGTGAAAAAAGTATCTTTTTTATGTCATACATTAATAAAATAAAATAAAAGTATTATTTTCATGTTTTTGTCCTAAATATTCTAATAAATATACAAGTATTTATATTATTTATTAAATATACTAAGTACATATAAATAAAATATTTATTATTTACCAAAAAAAAATATATTTTTGAGAAAAATGTTTTCAAAAGGTAAAATAAAATAATAACTGAAAATAAACATGTTTTTGTATCATTTTTAATATTTTAAATAAAAAGTGTTACATTTATTTATATGTACAAGTTTAAATAAAGCAAATAAATTCCAAATAAATGCAAAAATGGGTGGAAAAATATTTTTTATATTTGAGCAAAAAATAATAAGTCAGAATCAAAAATAAAAAATCAAAAAAGATTAGAAAAACACACAATGGGCCAGGGGGGTGCAAAATGAGAAAAGTGGTGCAAACAGAAGAAACAACTCAGGCTCAGCCCAAGTAGCTTGTCTTCAACCTCCAACCATGTTTGAACAAGAAAACGCGCGTTTCCTTCTCCACTTGCTATCTCTTGATTCTTTGACTTTTAACAAAAACTTACAACATCAACATTATAGAGTATCATGTCACGATTTCAAATATATAAAAAAGTTGTTCTAACTCTCAGAAATGAGAGAGAATTTCTTCTCCCCCAATTCTTGACCTAAGTTTTTTTCAATGTTCAGGTTCAAAATTCTCTCAGCACACACCACATAAATGAAAAGTAAGTATATGGGTAGCTTCAGGGCTATGATTAGAACATGCTTTCTTCACAAACTTAAGCCTAAATATGCCTGGATAGAGAGATAGAAGTTCAAACTTTTACCTGTTCAGCTTGAGTCGTGTACAACAATGGAGGTACTTTCAATGGAGTTTGAGGACTTGTACAGCTTGCCTGAAGTCCAATGATGCTCCTCCAACCTTTAGCTTGCTTTGAAACTAACTGAATCGAGCTATAGAAGTCAACCTGCACAGGTGAAAAGTGAAAATGGCAACCTTGGTTATGGATGTTACAGTTCAAGTTCAATGCTTGGGATAGCTTCAATGGATGGTAGGGAGTGTGTTTGAACAAGCTTTGGCCAAAACGCACGAGTGGAAGTGTTTGTGGAAGTCAAGTTGCAGAAGGGACTCTGTTTTTGCAGCAAGGGAGTGTTTCTGTGAATGAGGAGGTTTGAGGGATGGTCTGGTCGTGTTTCAAACTCGGTTTGATGTATGGAAAGTGTTCATGAAGTTTGTTTTTGCTTGTGCTTGCAGGAAGTGAATCTGGTATCCCTTTTGCAATGTTTCTTCTTACATAAGTAAGAAAATGCAAGTTTTTATACAAGCCTGTCCAATGCCCTAAACTATGCTGCACCTCTTGTTCTTGATCAGAGTGATTTGTGTACAGAATGCTAGCTTCAAAGATCTGGCCCATGCCTCTTGGATTTGCTATTTGACATAAAGTGTACCTTTTCAAAAATGGCAAACTTACTTTTTCTAATTATGGATTAATCTTGCATGTAATGACCAAATTATCAAAATAAAGCTAGAACACAATGGATTGGCATTTAATTATTGAGTGTGAATGAGATTAGAGGCCTGTAATCTAGCTTGTGCAAGCTGACTTTGAAAATGCAAAGTTATGAACATGTATTTGGCTATGAACAAAGTGACTTTTGCCCATCTTTGCCAATTCGAATCTCCCTAACCACAAGGGTGTTTGATGAGTTCTTGGACAATTTAGAAAGCTTGGCATGTGTAATACAATTCATCTTTGTAATGAAAGTTGAAATTCCAAGTGGAAGCATGTGAAAAGTGGCCATGAAGATGGGTAAAAATCGTGCCTAGAATAGGTCAAAAATTTTCTAAGTTAAGAATGTTTTGCACCCTTATTCCAAAAATCATAACTTGAGCTACAAGCTTCTTTTGAGGAAACTTTGTGAATCAAAGTTGTAGATTTTGCAATGGACTATAACTTTCATGTTTTGAGTTTTGTTTGAATCCAAATGTATCTTGATGAAAAAATGGGACAAAGTTAGGAAAAAATAAGGAAATTTTATAACTTAGAAAAATTCTAAGTTATGAAATTTCTTCATTTTAAACCCTAATTTGCAATTTTGGGTTTCTTGATGAACAAGTTTCATAATTTGACATGTCTTGATGAAAAATGAATCTTGGCACTTGATTTTGACCAAAAAGTCAAAGTTTGACTTTTCAGTATACAGTCAAATTTTGATCAGTTGACTGGAAAATTCATCTGTCAATCTTGTGCATTTGGGATCTTTTGAACTTGTTGAATGTGTCAAGACAATGCCATTGAGTCCTTGAGTCCATATGTGAGCTTGATTTGCCATTGGTTAGGTCAAACAGTCAAAAATTGCCTTTGTGCAGTCAAAACCCTAAAAATGACCATTTTGCCCTTTTGGTGATTTGATCAACTTTCTTGTGGAATTGTGATCCAAACTTGACCAAATGGTTCATATGAGTTCATTGTGTTGATGTGGGTCAAATTTCATGAGGTTTGACTGTCAATTGGCCACAGTTAACTTTTTCCCCGATACAGCTGATTTCTAGGTCAACTGTCCAATTGATTGGGCAAAGATTGGAATCAAGGCTTGAAACTTGGTATGGATAAACTTGTGAGTCCAACATGAAGCATGAAAGTCACCTTGGGCACTTTAGGTCAAAACATCCTTGTGCAAACTCAAACCCTAATTGGGGCCAACAGTGCAAGAAGGAGTCTTGAGCAGGACAAACCCTAACTTGATCTTGAGCTCCAAGAGTCTTGTGATGAGAAAATATTGGAGAAATGAGAGGGAAAATTTTGGGGTACAACAGTTGCCCCTGTTCAATCTTCTTGCACCTGAAGAGTTAGATTGGCAAGTTTGCCTTTCGCGTCTCGAAGGTAAAAGGAGATTGGACACTATAGTGCCTTTAAATTTGCACTCGTCAGAACAATGGATGCGGGAATGGGCTTAGAGATGCCATTTGGGGATGGGCTTAAAGATTCCATCTGGAGGGGTGACAGAATCTTGTCGGGGATGGGCTTAAAGATGCTATTTGAAACGTTTGTTGAACTGCAATGTGATTGGCCAGAAGAATGAGGATCAAAATGGTATCCGTATCTGGAATGCCTTTAAACTGTATCTGGAGACTGAGTTTGTATGAGCAAAATAATGGCCTCTGTGTCTGGGGCGTATCCGAGCTGTAACTGCGTTTGAAGGTAGAATGAATATTAGAATGACTGTCGTGTCTGGAGTGTATCTGTATTGTATCCAGATAACAGAGAAATATCTGTATGGGGCAACTGCGTATTGGGGACAAATTCTGAATGAGTGACAGAATGGTAATTGTGTTTGGAGCGTATATGGACTGTATCTGAATAACCGAGAAATATCTGTATGGGGCAACTGCGTGCTGGGGACAAATTCTGAATGAGTGACAGAATGGCAACCGTGTTTGGAGCGTATCTGGACTGTATCTGAAGTTGAGATTTGTATGAGTAGCAGAAGGACTTCCGTGTTTGGAGTGTATCTGAAACTGTAACTGGGATCTAAATAAATGGCAGAATGACTTCCGTGGCGAACGCACTGGGGAGAATCAAACTGCTGTTGTAAGGGTCAGAATGGTATCCGTGCTTGGAATGCATTGCACCTTGAGGTGGATAAGTGAATCTGAATGAGAGATAGAATGACTGCCGTGTCTGGAGCGTATCTAGTCTGTATCTGATTGCTGTAGTCTGAATGAGTAGTAGAATGACCGTCGTGTCTGGGGTGTATCTGTACTGTATCTGACTTGAGATTCTGAATGAGTAATAGAATGACCGCCGTGTCTGGGGTGTATCCATACTGTATCTGAATAAATTCTGAATAAGTAGTAGAATGACCGCCGTGTCTGGGGTGTATCCATACTGTATATGAATAATTGTTAATGATAGCCTTTTAATCTTATCCTGAAAAGGATGAAATGTTAGCTTAAAACAAAAAGTTATGTTGCATGATATGTATGATGCAATATATATGTTATATCGATGTTTATGATATGAATGTAAATGAATGCGCATGTAAGCTGAAGAGCTGTCTTGCTGAGGATAGATGAGTCCTGGATGTCTGGCGATAAAAGAATCTTGACTACTGCCAGGGGAAGTGAATTCTTGACTGCTGTAGGGGCTTGCAAGAATCTTTGATTGCTGAAGATGAGATATCCTTGCTGTTGTACCCCAAAATTTGTCCTCCCATATTCTTCAAAGTTTTGACAAGCATCATCTCAATATGCTCAAGACTACTCCAAGGCTACACAGTCAAACCATCCTCCTAAGCCAGTCAAAATTAGGGTTTTGGTTCCTGCAAGGAAGTTGAGGTTTTCAAGGGCTCAATCAAGTCCCATATGCCCATATAGATTGTCAAGCATCTACATGCCAAGTTTCAAGGCTCACAACGTCAAGTTGCACAGTCAAAAACCCTAATTGCCTCACAATCAACTGCAGGGGCAAAATGGTCATTTGGCAGTCAAAAGTCAAAAATTTTGGTCAACATCTTATTTTGAAGCCACAATCATCATTTGATCAAGTCTTGATCATAATTCCTCAAGAATGGCTCAAAAATCATCAAGATGCAAAAGTTTCCATTTTTGGACAGTTGAAAAGTCAACTGTAACTTGACCAAGGCATAACTTTTTCATGGTTCATCAGAAAAATCCCATCCAATGCTAATTTTGAAGGGGAGGACATTTCCTAAAACTCATATTCACATTCCAAGTCCAAGAAATGCTCTCACAAAAAGTTATCAATTTCAACATTATAGGTCATTTTTAAATGTCAACAAAAAGGCATTTTAAGTCAAAGACCATAACTTGATATTGGTAAATCAAAATGACATGGGACCAAAGGCATTGGTTAGACGACTTCAAGACCTTTCCAAAATGTCCAAGAACATGTTCATATGATCAAAATTGAGCAAGATATGCATTGGAGAAGTTGGGAAATTTTTGTGAAATGGCAAAAGTCAACTATCCTTGAAACTTCAATTTTTGACAAAAGGGCTCACTTTTTTCCACTTGATTCAGCCTTGTCATGCCACCCACGTGTTCCATGATTAATTTCAAGATTAAACATTAATTTTTCTATTTTATTTAATTTTTATTGATTTAATCCATTTTAAATCCATAAAATTCAAATAAAATCAAAAAAATTAATTAAAGGGGATCTTTGTGGTTTGAATGACCTTTATATGCCATTTACTAGCTTCCAAATTTGTGCAAGATATTTTTTGTACACAATATTTTGAATTTATGCCAAGATGTCCAGATACATGTAAGCATGGAAAGGGAAAGTTTTGCAAATTTTGGAAGCTTTTTAATTTGTTGGATTTTGGTTTGAAAGCATGGCTTTATGGCTTGGATTCTTGCCTTATTTCTTTGTCCCCTCCATCTCCTCTATAAATACAAGCCATGAGAAAGCATTACAAAAAAAAAATACACACAGCCTAGAGAACGCCCCAAAATTGCAAAAATTTCCTTGAAGTTGTCAAGCTCGAAAGACCTGATCTAGCCAGATTCAACTACTTCCAAGCACTCCATCAACATCCCAGGTCCCCCAAATGCTTATTTCTATTTTTCCATAACATGTTCCTATGCAGGTTTCACAAAGGCTTTCCACCATGTGCATCAAACGATCATGCGCCAAGTGGCCTCAAAGATCAATCCAGGGGCTATGAGATGATGGATACCATGCTCCAAGTCAAAGCACGTGCAGGCAATTCCTAAAGTCAACAAAGGCTTAAGCTTATTGGGCCATATTGCTTCCTCAAACCTCCATACCTGGGCCAACACCCCCATGGTTCTTTCATATTTTCTTTTGTTTTCTTTTCCTTTTTTATTTTCTTTTAACTAATTATTATTATTAACTATTATTATTACTATTATTTAATTCATAGATAATTATTTTCATAAACAAAAAAATCAAAAAAAACTAATATTTTTATTATTCTTATTTATTAATTTCACTTTAATTCATTGTTTTGTAATTAAATTATAATTAATTAATTAGTTTAATTAGGCAATTTTAATCTTTTTTTTAATAACTAAAATAAATTTAGAATTATATTTTATTAACTTTTAATTTTAATTCCTTTTTATTTTATTTCATTAAAAACATAAAAACACAATAATATCATTTTCTTAATTAATTAATTAATTAGTTATTAGTTTTAATTTCATTAATTACAAAAAAGGACAAAAAATTCAATTCTTTTCTTAAAAGGGTCAAAACCCTTAGGACGTTCCCGATTAATTTTTACTCGCGCGTATTTATTTATTCTGATTATATTCATGTATCTGTACAAAGGATGTAATAGTAATTAGGATTTTATTGCTTTCCTTAATTTTCTGCATTTACTTTTCAAAAACGGGTTTTTGTTTTTGGCGATGTATAGACCCGCGCCTTGTAATAGCTAGATTTACATTTCTGCAATTTACTTTCCGCACCTCTAACTGCTAATATTCCTGCAAGAATGTATGTAAATAAAATTAATCTGTAGCTCACAAATAACATGTATAAGATAACCTTAACTGAAAAACAACACAAGCACATGCCACTCTTAGGGTACGCCTCACTGGTTGCCTCGTACGTGGTCATCAAGTATAGGGTGTCTTAGAGGTCTCCCTTATGTCCAAAAGATCCAGTTGCCTCGAAACGGTTGCCTCGGATAAAAGGATCTAGGACATTAGGGTTACTTCTAAGGTGTCCTACCATTGCTTCGGTGACCACACATGTCCCTTAATCGAATTGACCCGAATACCTCCAACGATGGTGCTACCTACCTCTCAATGGTGGGATAACGCTATCTAAAGGATTCTTACACAGCTTAATTCCTTAGAGTAGGTAGATTTCTCTTAAGTACTTGCTCTTTTCAAAACAAATAAAAAACAACTTTTCGCACCCACACTTTCAAAAGTTTTCAAACAAATTTTTCACACACTCTTGAGGACAGATACAAGAGTTACTTAGAAATTTTTCAAACGAAACTTTTTTCAAAACCCACTCACACTTGAAAAGCAAACAAATCTTTTGAAAACATAAGAGCAAGTACCTAAGAGCCCGTGGATAACCACAGATAGAAAGGGTGCTAACACCTTCCCTTTCTATAAATCTACCTCCTGAACCGAGAAACATTCTCGAATAAGGAATTTTGATGTGCTTTTGTCCTTTCCATATTGGAGAACATAAAAGACGGTGGCGACTCTTGCTTACCGTGACATTTCGCGAAACCAGCTTAAAAATACAGTCAGTTCTATTTCCACCGTTCACAGAACTGGCGACTCTGCTGGGGAAATTAAAAGTGAGGTGTACCTTAGGATTAGACCACTCATGTTTTCAATTGAATGCTTTGCTTGATTTAAAATTGTGGGCTTTGTTTTGGAGTTTCATAGATCCTAACCCGGATCTGGGGAATACCCTTCTTTAGGTAGCATAAGCTGTGAGGGACTTGTCCGGCGTAGACCGACACGGGTGAAGCAGTGGCTACGTTGGTGTGACACCTTGGTCTGTACCGATATCCCTTGTGTTGCAACGAGGAGAATATGGGTCTTCTGAGGAGTCATTAAGCACCAACCGACCTTAGAACCCTAAATAGACCCAACTTGGCCATAGAACAGTAGCAGGTGCTACACCCATTGAGGCTAAACTCTCGTGATGGTTCTGGCCGCAAGAAAAGATTGCGATGCTGGAGTTATGACCGATTGAGGGTAGTCAGTGATATTGGGATCCTCTAGAACCTGGTTACTATTTTCTAGGACAGGTCTTAACCAACAAACTGAAAGAGGGTAGTACCTGAACTTCATGCTGGCCTAAACTCTAAGGGCTGTCTTGCGTGACTTGTGTGCCTTCATACTTGAACTACTTGCATACTTGTTATCTGACACACGAGTTCCTTGCAGGTTTTGTTCACAGTCCTTAATTGGGACTCATTACAGGGCCTACTTACATCACTCCATGCATAGCATAACACCATACCATTGCATGCATCCTGCATAAGGACTAATCCATTTCAAGGATCTCAAGGGTTTGTGATGCAGGTCATGATGAACCAAACTGTCTAGAAAGGGGCAAAGGGGGTTCATTTTCCTATAACCAAGCGAGTCAGGGGCTATGACCCACTCGATATGGTGAGCCTTGACTCTTGAAGAAGGACTCTCAGCAACATGAAGTTCCTTCAGTCAAGCTACCGGTTTCGAATTCTAACAAGTTTCTCTGTTTACCCCACGAGATCCTTGAAAACATTTCATACATCATACATATCATTGCACTACAAGTACACTTCCTACAGGTCACTTACCTTCTCCGTTGTTTATTTCAGCAATCATCATGAATCCTGAATCATCTAATGAACAAGCTATCAAGGCCCTCCAGGCCCATAACGCCCAGTTTCAAGAGCTGGTCATGAGCCTAGCCCAGGGTCAACAGGAATTGAAGACTCTGCTTTTGAAGAAGAAGAAGAAGAAGAGGACTGTTTTGTTCAACCCTAGACGCAGATCTGGGGATGGATCACAAAATGAGGCTGATCAGGCTACCCCATCTGTAGGCAAAGACAGTCCCCAAGAGAGAACGGTTCCTAGTCCTGTGGTCTATGACAACGAGACGGAATATGATGAGGAATAGTACCCTCCTGCTGAGGATAAATATAAACAGTTGGAAGACCGCCTAAGTGCTATAGAAATACAGAAGGTTCCCGGCCTGGACTTCGAAGATCTAGGTCTATCCTCTGGGGTGGTGATTCCCCACAAGTTCAAGGCACCTGCCTTTGCAAAATATGACAGAGCTTCATGTCCTAAGCTGCATCTGAGGTCTTATGCAAGGAAGATCCAAACGTATACAGCTGACAAGAATCTATGGATCCATTTCTTCCAGGAAAGTCTTTCAGGGACTCAACTCGAATGGTTCTATCAGCTGGATGGAGCCAGTATTCGTAACTGGGAGGACTTGGCTATTGCATTTTATAAGCAGTATCAGTACAATGCCGACCTCGCTCCTACACGTACCCAACTCCAGGGTATGTCGCTAGGGACGGGCGAAGGTTTTAAGGAGTACGCACAAAAGTGGAGAGACCTGGCTGGCAGGGTGCAGCCACCGTTGACTGACCGTGAGCTGGTTGACATGTTCTTGGGGACCCTGTCTGGTCCATTCTTCAACCATCTGATTGGTAATTCTTCTGCAGGGTTTACAGACCTCATTCTGACCGGGGAGAGGATAGAAGCTGGTATTAAGTCAGGGAAGATACAAAAGGGTGACTCCTCGAACACTGAGAAGAAACCATCCAAGAAAGAATCTAGTGCTGTCAACGCGGTAGTTATTGCAAGACCGGCCGGTGCTCCTCAGCGTCACAATCAACAAAGGGAAGAGAGACCTAAATGGCAGTTCACTCCACTCGGCATGACCTTGTCCCAGATATTGCCACAGTTGCTAGAAACCAAGTTGGTAACTCTAAGGGACCCTCCTAAGAATCCCAACAGGACACCTTCAAGGTACAACCCCAACGTTCGCTGCGCTTATCATTATGACAGCCCGGGGCATGCTACAGATGATTGTTGGACTCTGAGGAATAAGGTTCAGGACCTGATCGATGCAAAGGAAGTCCAGTTCGACTCTCCGGAGACTCCCAATATGATCACTGCTCCCTTGCCAAAACATGGCTAGGATTGGAAAAATTTTGTTCATTCGAATGTTCAAGTTGTATTTCTCTTTGATTGTTTAAACATTTTATTCATGTCAAACGTTGTTATTTCATTAATGTATTACACATGTCTGTTTTGAATCAATATATTCATATTCACTATATCCAAACTGCTTTCATTTTTTATGATGTTCAAACTCTCGATTAATAACTCTAAGCCTCTTGAGGGAGGATGACAAAAACGATACCACAATTTACAGTATGCTTTTGAACAGACCCCGCTGATGAGGTACAGGCATTGTTTCAATTCCTAAACACTGGAGTTATAAGGCAGATAATCCCTCGTCAATCCCTTCGAGCCAAAGAAGTAGGAGTTTTTTTCTTTTCACAAAAAAATTAAACCCTTAATCATAACCTGGGGCAGGGTAGTTCTCTCAGTTGATCCAAGTGCACAACGAATAGCGCCAAAGGAGTCCTTCTGAAACAAAAGACAATGACGGTTCTGAATGATCATAAAGACAGGCAGTCATTATCTCTCAAAATAAAAGCCCATTAATTCAAAACCTATGAAGGAGACTTACAAAACTGGGGCATCCCGCTGACTGTAATTCCAAAAGAAACAGTTCAGGCAAAAAACAGGGATAATAAAATCAAAAAAAGAAAGAGGTCATACAAACCCTCAACAAAAAGAAATGACTGCCTATTCAAAATAAACTATCAATATCCGAACCATCACCGGAATATCAGAGCAAGACTCAAACAAGGTCTAATGCATGATCAGCTAAATTTAGGTTTGAAGAACATCACGAAGAGCGGGTGGGTACAAATAAAAATTTGAGCCTTTATCCTTTGTTTCTTAAACTGTGAACCAGGCCACGCTACAACCCTTAAAAGTCCTAGCTAAAGCATGGGTTAGTTCGAAAGCATACTGTTACAAAGGTATCTTGACTCCTTAAGGCTTGCGGTAAAATAACGAGTTGACATCACATTTTTACAAAATTTGCTTGTTTTACTGAAAAATGCATTTTCAAAAACTTCAAAACAGACATAGGCTTTGCATTCTTGATATGATATTGTTTGCATATGATGATTTGTTCGAACAACGGAGAAATTCGCACGAAGAATATCTAATGAACAAAAGCACTTCCAACCAAGGGGCATGGCATGAGCATTGTCCATCATCTGGGGCAGTTAAGTCAAGATTCAAGGAATCTCTCAAAAATGCCAAATAGCCAGGGGCAGATCTCCATATGAATCAACTGGGGCATTGGACATGAATTCCAGCAACGAATCTTGCCTGATCAGACATCTTCTGGTAGTATGGCAACGCAACACTACTGACAGGGGCACCTCTCTACATCCTGAGAGCATGGACATAGTCGAAAAATACTACGCATAATCAAAGACCCGCTAGGTTGACACACCTAGGAAAAAATAAGGGCTTCCCGACGAACCAAAAGGGTTCGGGCAAAAATAAGGGATGAAAATGAAAAATCTGTACACCCGGCAAGTCGAAAACCTGAAAAGGCGGCTTGGGCAAAAATGGGTATCCCGGTGGACTGAAAACCCGAAAGGGAGGTCCAGGCAAAAGTTAGGGATCAAAAGTGTACGACTATGTTCCGTCATCTCGTCACTTGCCTACCAGAAGAAGATTCGTCAACCGGCAGTCATCAAGCGCCTCCACAGGTATCTTCTCCCATAGAAACAGGGGCAGTAATGAGTTGTCTAAGCGATCTAGTTGCTCTGTCCACCAAGGTACCAAGGTAGGTTCGGCTGAAGAACGTAACCAAGATACCTTCACTCCCCGTTAAGTAAGACAAGATTCAACAACTCTCCCCGAGCATAGTTGGTCTCCCATCAGCCCTGACAAGGCACAGTATCTCCAGCAAGTTATCAATACTCTCCCCAAGCAGAGTTAGTCTACTGTCAGCCTTAAGGAAGTTGGATATCCCCAGAAGATCTCAATATTCTCCAGCAGAGTATACAGATATCCTCAGCAAGCATCCCCGGCAGTCTTAATATAAGATTTTTCCCTGGAGGAATACAGATATCCAGTGGGGCCATTCCCCAGTACAGTCCAAAAGTCTCCCCAGGAAAGTTGAATCAATCTCCCCAGTAGATTCAGGAAGCTTATCCCCAGTAGATTCTGGAAGCTAATCCCCTGCAGAGTGCAAAAGCATCTCCCCGGCTTTATTCAAAGGTCATTCTCCACCAGAGCCTATAACTGGGTTATCCTCAGCTAGTTACCACGGAAAGATCGTCCTCGACGAAGTTCTTCCTATCCCCAGCGGAGTTCATCAAATTCCTCAACATAGCTTCTCAATGGAATCCACAGCGAAGTTATCACCAAATCTCAGCGAAGTATCTCTTCCCACAGAGTAATTCCCCACAGAGTAATCTCTTCAACAAAGTTTATTCCCCAATAGAGTCATCTTCTCCTACCGGTTTATTCTTGTAATCATCATCCCCAGCGGGAACGAAGAACTCTATTCTCCAACATCAGCCTAGGATTCAACTTCCCGGCATGCGTCAAGGATTTACTTTCCCAGACGAAGATACATTCATAAACATCACATCATGATACATGCATATGTGCATCATGTCATACAATCTCATTTATGTTGAGAACATCATTGCTTGATCCATATCATGCATTGCATACGACTGACCTTTACCTTTCAGGAAGGATACAGTTAAATAATCAGCTATGTCAAAGTAGACAAATACAGTCAAAAGAGACCAATCCAGTCAAAAAAGACAAATCCAGTCAAAGAAGACAAATCCAGTCAAAGAAGACAAGTCTAGTTAAATCCCAAAGGTTTTTCTGATGCTCATCCAGTCAAAGAAGACAGGTCCAGTTAAATTACTTCCTAAAGTCAAAGAAGACAATCCGTCATTATAGACACCCGTCATTATAGACACCCGTCGTTATAGACACTCGTCATTGAAGACAACTCGTCATTTAAGACAACTCGTCATTTAAGACACCTCGTCATTGAAGACAACTCGTCATTGAAGACAACTCGTCATTGAAGACGACTCGTCATTGAAGACAACTCGTCATTGAAGACAACTCGTCATTGAAGACAACTCGTCATTGAAGACAACTCGTCATTTAAGACAACTCGTCATTGAAGACAACTCGTCATTGAAGACAACTCGTCAATGAAGACGACTCGTCATTGAAGATCACTCGTCGTTGAAGACAACCCGTCCATGAAGACAACCCGTCCAAAGAGACAACTCGTCAAGAAAGACAAAACCTCCTCTGGTTCAGTTAAATCCTAAATATTTTTTTGAGATAACCTGTCAGTATAGACAACCCAGCAACCTTTTGAAGTTCCAAATTCGATTCCTGTATCCAGCCAGGGCACGTCTGAAGAGTTTGAAGATTCGATTCCTGTATCCAGCCAGGGCATATCTGTTGACGACTAATTCCAGATTCGATTCCTGTATCCAGCCAGGGCACGTCTGAAGAGTTTGAAGATTCGATTCCTGTATCCAGCCAGGGCATATCTGTTGACGACTAATTCCAGATTCGATTCTTGTATCCAGCCAGGGCACGTCTGAAGAGTTTGAAGATTCGATTCCTGTATCCAGCCAGGGCATATCTGTTGACGACTAATTCCAGATTCGATTCCTGTATCCAGCCAGGGCATGTCTAAAGAGTTTGAAGATTCAATTCCTGTATCCATCCAGGGCATATCTGTTGACGACTATTTCCAGATTCGATTCCTGTATCCAGCTAGGGCACGTCTGAAGAGTTTGAAGATTCGATTCTTGTATCCAGCCAGGGCATATCTGTTGACGACTAATTCCAGATTCGATTCCTGTATCCATCCAGGGCATATCTGTTGACGACTAATTCCAGATTCGATTCCTGTATCCAGCCAGGGCACGTCTGAAGAGTTTGTAGATTCGACACCTGTATCCAGCCAGGGCATATCTGCATAAAGAGTTTGAAGATCAACACCTGTAACAGGCCAGGAAATTATCTTTCTCAAGTACGCAAGTTCTCGCTAAGGAATCTCTTACGCGATCGACACCCCGATGGCATCTATAAGCCCATCCACATACCAACAGTCTCCAAATGGCATCTATAAGCCCATTCCCGACAAGATTATGTCACGTCTCCAGATGGCATCTATAAGCCCATCCTCCTACCCACCATCTCTCTAAATGGCATCTGTAAGCCCATTCTCGCTGTCACACTGCTGATACTCTACTATGTGAGTGCAAATTTCTGGGCACTCTAGTGTTCAATCATCTTCCACCCTCGGATCACGAAAGGCACATAAGCCAATCTACATCCTCAGGTCTAAGAAGATTGAACAGGGGCAACTGTTGTACCCCAAAATTTGTCCTCCCATATTCTTCAAAGTTTTGACAAGCATCATCTCAATATGCTCAAGACTACTCCAGGGCTACACAGTCAAACCATCCTCCTAAGCCAGTCAAAATTAGGGTTTTGGTTCCTGCAAGGAAGTTGAGGTTTTCAAGGGCTCAATCAAGTCCCATATGCCCATATACATTGTCAAGCATCTACATGCCAAGTTTCAAGGCTCACAAGGTCAAGTTGCATAGTCAAAAACCCTAATTGCCTCACAATCAACTGCAGGGGCAAAATGGTCATTTGGCAGTCAAAAGTCAAAAATTTTAGTCAACATCTTATTTTTAAGCCACAATTATCATTTGATCAAGTCTTGATCATAATTCCTCAAGAATGGCTCAAAAATCATCAAGATGCAAAAGTTTCTATTTTTGGACAGTTGAAAAGTGAACTGTAACTTGACCAAGGCATAACTTTTTCATGGTTCATCATAAAAATCCCATCCAATGCTAATTTTGAAGGGGAGGACATTTACTACAACTCATATTCACATTCCAAGTCCAAGAAATGATCTCACAAAAAGTTATCAATTTCAACATTATAGGTCATTTTTAAAAGTCAACAAAAAGGAATTTTAAGTCAAAGACCATAACTTGATATTGGTAAATCAAAATGACATGGGACCAAAGGCATTGGTTAGAGGACTTCAAGACCTTTCCAAATTGTCCAAGAACATGTTCATATGATCAAAATTGAGCAAGATATGCATTGGAGAAGTTGGGAAATTTTTGTGAAATGGCAAAAGTCAACTATCCTTGAAACTTCAATTTTTGACAAAAGGGTCCACTTTTTTACACTTGATTCAGCCTTGTCATGCCACCCACGTGTCCCATGATTAATTTCAAGATTAAACATTAATTTTTCTATTTTATTTAATTTTTATTGATTTAATCCATTTTAAATCCATAAAATTCAAATAAAATCAAAAAAATTAATTAAAGGGGATCTTTGTGGTTTGAATGACCTTTATATGCCATTTACTAGCTTCCAAATTCGTGCAAGCTATTTTTTGTACACAAAATTTTGAATTTGTGCCAAGATGTCCAGATACATGTAAGCATGGAAAGGGAAAGTTTTGCAAATTTTGGAAGCTTTTTAATTTGTTGGATTTTGGTTTGAAAGCATGGCTTTATGGCTTGGATTCTTGCCTTATTTATTTGTCCCCTCCATCTCCTCTATAAATACAAGCCATGAGAAAGCATTACAAAAAAAAAATACACACAGCCTAGAGAACGCCCCAAAATTGCAAAAATTTCCTTGAAGTTGTCAAGCTCGAAAGACCTGATCTAGCCAGATTCAACTACTTCCAAGCACTCCATCAACATCCCAGGTCCCCCAAATGCTTATTTCTATTTTTCCATAACATGTTCCTATGCAGGTTTCACAAAGGCTTTCCACCATGTGCATCAAACGATCATGCACCAAGTGGCCTCAAAGATCAATCCAGGGGCTATGAGATGATGGATACCATGCTCCAAGTCAAAGCACGTGCAGGCAATTCCTAAAGTCAACAAAGGCTTAAGCTTATTGGGCCATATTGCTTCCTCAAACCTCCATACCTGGGCCAACACCCCCATGGTTCTTTCATATTTTCTTTTGTTTTCTTTTCCTTTTTTATTTTCTTTTAACTAATTATTATTATTAACTATTATTATTATTATTATCTAATTCATAGATAATTATTTTCATAAACAAAAAAATCAAAAAAACTAATATTTTTATTATTCTTATTTATTAATTTCACTTTAATTCATTGTTTTGTAATTAAATTATAATTAATTAATTAGTTTAATTAGGCAATTTTAATTTTTTTTTAATAACTAAAATAAATTTAGAATTATATTTTATTAAATTTTAATTTTAATTCCTTTTTATTTTATTTCATTAAAAACAAAAAAACACAAAAATATCATTTTCTTAATTAATTAATTAATTAGTTATTAGTTTTAATTTCATTAATTACAAAAAAGGACAAAAAATTCAATTCTTTTCTTAAAAGGGTCAAAACCCTTAGGACGTTCCCGATTAATTTTTACTCGCGCGTATTTATTTATTCTGATTATATTCATGTATCTGTACAGAGGATGTAATAGTAATTAGGATTTTATTGCTTTCCTTAATTTTCTGCATTTACTTTTCAAAAACGGGTTTTTGTTTTTGGCGATGTATAGACCCGCGCCTTGTAATAGCTAGATTTACATTTCCGCAATTTACTTTCCGCACCTCTAACTGCTAATATGCCTGCAAGAATGTATGTAAATAAAATTAATCTGTAGCTCACAAATAACATGTATAAGATAACCTTAACTGAAAAACAATACAAGCACATGCCACTTTTAGGGTACGCCTCACTAGTTGCCTCGTACGTGGTCATCAAGTATAGGGTGTCCTAGAGGTCGCCCTTCTGTCCAAAAGATCCAGTTGCCTCGAAACGGTTGCCTCGGATAAAAGGATCTAGGACATTAGGGTTACTTCTAAGGTGTCCTACCATTGCTTCGGTGACCACACATGTCCCTTAATCGAATTAACCCGAATACCTCCAACGATGGTGCTACCTACCTCTCAATGGTGGGATAGCGCTATCTAAAGGACTCTTACACAGCTTAATTCCTTAGAGTAGGTATATTTCTCTTAAGTACTTGCTCTTTTCAAAACAAACAAAAAACAACTTTTCGCACCCACACTTTCAAAAGTTTTCAAACAAATTTTTCACACACTCTTGAGGACAGATACAAGAGTTACTTAGAAATTTTTCAAACGAAACTTTTTTCAAAACCCACTCACACTTGAAAAGCAAACAAATCTTTTGAAAACATAAGAGCAAGTACCTAAGAGCCCGTGGATAACCACAGATAGAAAGGGTGCTAACACCTTCCCTTTCTATAAATCTACCTCCCGAACCGAGAAACATTCTCGAATAAGGAATTTTGTTGTGCTTTTATCCTTTCCATATTGGAGAACATAAAATACGGTGGCGACTCTTGCTTACCGCAACATTTCGCGAAACCAGCTTAAAAAAACAGTCAGTTCTATTTCCACCGATCACACTTGCTGACTACTGCTGGAGGATCAGGAACTTGGGTTTGTATGCCAATCTACTGGGGAATTCCTGTCCTGAGGAGATCTTCACTGGGGAATATTTGAATATCCTGTGAGGAACTGAGAATGAGAGTCCTGGATCTGCTTGGGGAATGCAAGATCTTCAATTGTTGGGGGATCTTAGGATCACTGCTGGTGATTGGAACTTCTTGATGACTGGTAGGGCAAGAGAATTCTGATGATCTCTACTGGGGAGTCCAGAATCTGGTAGACTTATGCTGGAGGAGTGAGACTGAGAATTTTTAATCTGGTGAGAAGCATCTCTGTGGGGAGAAAGTTCACCAGTCTGGTTCCGCTGGGGATTGATAGCTGGACTTCAATTGGGGACAATGTTTTCAGATTTCAAGGCTCCACTGGGGATACTGAAACTTAACTCTGTGGAAAATTTGAGTTTCGGAAGGCTCTTTGGCTGGGGAAGCCAGTTTTGAGAAAGATTTTCTGCTGAGGATCCTGGAGTTTAACTCTGTTTGGGGAATCAAGTTCTGGATTTTGACTTTGCCGAAGAATTTGGAGTTTAAATCTGCGGGGAATTTCTTCTAAAAGGGTATCGAGATACCTATTTGTACCCTTAAACTATCTGCAATCATCTTTCTTGGTTTGTAAGGAAAATGATTATGTTCAAATGCATATGCCTATTTAACAAAACATTGGACGTTTCTCAAATAAAACATAAGTGCAAAAGAGAAAAAGGAAGACAAAGCAAATTTCCGTATTTTGGAAAAGTATTTGTATTAACTTTTTATGAGTATCTTTGTACAAAGGAGACATCCATCCTAGTAAGAGGATGTTGTCGTAAAGAATTGAAAAAAAATTTATACAAAAGAAAGATGGCTATGTGCGACAATTCTATGGGATCCCATTCTATTATAGTCTTCATAACTCTGAATATCTTGTCCATTCAAATGCTTCGTTTGCCGATGACTGGATTGATTAGAAGCTTGGAAATGGTTGATGAAGAGATTGTTCTTTAAAGTGATCCGACGAGACATAGTCATACGCTTTAATTCCCGAACTTTTGCCTGGATCGCCCTTTCAGGTTTTCAATCCACCGGGAAACCCCTTTTTGCCCAAGCCTCCCTTTCGGGTTTTCGACTTGCCGGGTGTACAGATTTTTTGTTTTATCCCTAATTTTTGCCTGAACCGCCCTTTCGGGTTTTCGGTTCACCGGGATGCCCATTTTTTCCCATGCCGCCCTTTTGGGTTTTCGACTTGTCGGGTTGTTTTATGCGTAGTATCTTTTGACTATGTATGCGTTCGCAGGGTGCGGCAAATTGTCGTCGTCCATGGTGGTCAGAATCATTGCACCACCCGAAAATATGCTCTTGATCACAAATGGTCCTTCGTAAGTAGGAGTCCATTTGCCCCTGGGATCACTTTGCGGTAAGATAATCCGCTTGATTACAAGATATCCGACTTGATATACTTGACGTCTGACTTTCTTATTGAAAGCCTTGATCATCCGTTTTTGATACGTCTGACCATGGCAAACAGCAGCGAGTCACTTCTCGTCGATCAAATTGAGTTGATCAAGTCAGGTCTGAATCCAATCGTCTTCATTCAGACCAGAGTCTTTCATAATCCTTAAAGAAGGAATATGAACCTCCATGGGCAGAACAGCTTCCATGCCATATACCAAAGAAAATGGGGTTGCCCCGGTTGAAGTTCGTGGCGTGGTACGGTATCCGTGCAGAGCAAACGGTAACATCTCATGCCAGTCTTTGTAGGTGACTGTCATTTTCTTAATTATCTTCTTAATGTTTTTGTTCGCAGCTTCAACAACACCGTTCATCTTCGGCCGATAGGGAGATGAATTGTGATGATAAATCTTGAACTGTTCGCATAGAGCGGTGATCATAGTATTATTCAGATTTGTTCCGTTGTCTGTGATGATCCTGTTGGGAACACCGTACCGACATATGAGGTTTTGCTTGATGAAGTGGGAAACCACATTTTTTGTAACAGAGGCGAAGGAAGCTGCTTCGACCCATTTGGTAAAGTAGTCAATGGTGACCAGGATGAAGCGATGTCCATTAGACGCTGTGGGCTTGATCTCTCCAATCATGTCAATGCCCCACATTGCGAATGGCCAAGGAGCTGTCAGAACATTGAGAGGAACAGGAGGGATGTGTACCTTGTCGGTGTAGACCTGACACTTGTGGCAAGTACGGGAGTGCTGATGGCAATCTGCTTCCATGGTAGACCAGTAATAGCCTGCCCTTAGGATCTTTTTAGCCATCGTATGCCCGCTCAAGTGGGTGCCAAATGTACCGCTGTGTATCTCGGTCATGATTAGCTCTGCTTCAGCTTTGTCTACACATTAGAGTAAAACACAATCATGGCTGCGTTTATAGAGGATGCCGTTGCTCAGGAAGAACTTGGCAGCAAATTTCCTTAGGAACTTCTTGTCATTTACAAAAGCTCCTTCGGGATATTCTCTAGTCTGGAGATACCTTTTGATTTCGTGAAACAAAGGTTGTTCCACTACTTCTTCGGTATTAATCTCATGACAATGCGCTGGTTCATCCATTCGCTCGATGGTGATTTGGGGGATCTTGTTATCCCAGTTGAGTTTAAACATGGAAGACATTGTGGCAAGAGCATCTGCAAGCTGATTCTCTTCTCGCGGGAAATGCTCGAAGGTGATTTGCTCGAAATAAGGCAACAATGTCAGGACATGTTCTTTGTATGGGATAAGATTAGGATGTTTGGTATCCCACTCTCCTTTGATCTGAATGATTACCAAAGCCGAGTCCCCAAATACGATCAAAGATTTGATCCCCAGGTCAATAGCAGCCTTGAGACCAAAAATGCAAGCTTCATATTCAGCCATGTTGTTGGTACAGCTGAAGCAAAGTCGGGCCGTGAAAGGCGTGTGACAACCTTCCGGGGAAAGGAGTACCGCACCGATGTCGTTTCCAAGTCCATTTGAAGCACCATCAAAGTACAGGGTCCATCGGGATCCACTTTTAGGTCTGTCATACGGTCCGTTACCTTTAATGTTGTCCAAATTCATGATGTCCTCGTCCGGGAAGTCGAATCTCATGGACTGATAATCTTCGATAGCTTGATGAGCTAGATGGTCAGCTAGCACACTCCCCTTTATAGCTTTTTGGGTAGTGTACTGGATGTCATACTCTGTTAGGATCATTTGCCATCTAACTATTCTTCCAGATAAAGCTGGCTTCTCGGAGATATACTTGATAGGATCCATTTTGGAAATCAACAAAGTGGTATGAGTCAGCATATACTGCCTTAGTCGGCGAGCAGCCCATACCAAAGCGCAGCAAGTTTTCTCGAGCAGTGAGTAGCGAGTTTCACAGTCGGTAAGCTTTTTGCTAAGGTAATAAATAGCATGCTCTTTTCGACCAGACTCGTCATGCTGGCCCAAAACACACCCCATTGAGTTATCCAAGACGGCCAGGTACATGATCAACGGTCTTCCTTCGACGGGTGGCATTAGAATAGAAGGTTCTAGCAAATACTCCTTGATCTTATCAAAAGCAGCTTGGCAATTGTCGTTCCATTCGACAACCTGATCTTTCTTCAATAGTTTGAAAATTGGCTCACAGGTAGACGTCAGATGAGAGATGAATCTGGCAATATAGTTCAAGCGCCCCAAGAACCCTCTAACCTCCTTTTCAGTACGGGGAGCAGGAATTTCTTGTATTGCTTTCACTTTTGCTGGATCGACCTCAATGCCTTTGTTGCTGACAATAAATCCTAGAAGTTTACCAGACCTAACTCCAAAAGTACACTTACTTGGATTCAGCCTGAGTTTGTACTCTTTCAACCTGGCAAACAGCTTTTGCAGAAGTTCAAGGTGTTCCTCCTTTGTTTGTGATCGAGCTATCATATCGTCTACGTAAACTTCGATCTCATGATGTATCATATCATGAAACAAAGCTACCATGGCGCGTTGGTAAGTTGCCCCTGCGTTCTTTAGTCCGAACGGCATCACCTTGTAGCAGAAGGTTCCCCATTGTGTAACAAAAGTTGTTTTATCCATGTCCTCGGGGGCCATTTTGATCTGGTTGTAGCCCGAGAATCCATCCATGAAGGAAAACACTTTATGCTGAGATGTGTTGTCAATCAAAATGTCGATGTGCGGTAGCGGAAAATCATCCTTAGGGCTGGTCCTATTCAAATCCCGGTAGTCCACACACATTCTGACCTTGCAATCTTTTTTAGGTACTGGCACGATGTTAGCAGCCCATTGCGGATAGGATGTAACCGCCAGAAAACCCGCATTGAACTGTTTCATTACTTTTGCCTTGATCTTCTCTGACATGTCAAGTCTCATTCAGTGGACCTTTTGCTTGATCGGGGGACAATCCTCTCTTGTAGGGAGACGGTGAACCACGATATCGGTGTCGAAACCCGGCATGTCTTCATAAGACCAGGCGAAGATTTCAATGTATTCAATTAACAGCTGTACCAAACGCTCCTTGACACTTGGTTCCAGATTTGGCACCCACTTGCACTTCCTTCCGGTCTTTCTCTGTTCCTAAGTTGACAGTTTCCAACAACTCTTCGTGAGGCAAGATGGCCCTCTCTTCCTGTTGTAGAAGTCTGGCTAACTCCCCTGGTACTTCACAATCTTCGTCATCTTCATACTCAGCCTGATTGACCAAATCTTCAGAGTTGTTGAAGGACATAGCAGAATAGTCATCCATAGAATCCAGAGTGGATGGGTACCTGCATTTTTGAGTGTGGGTGTGTGTAAGGGATATCCATCCTTAAACAAACAAAAATGCAAAAAGGAAAGAAAATGAACACAGCAGTTTTATAAATGAAAAAAACGTCCAATGAATCATTAAACATGGCATATGAATATGAAGAGAATCAAAACCCTTACAAATGGACCTACATACCCCGGGCAAGGCATGAGGTGAAAAAGTAGTGTGCAGATTGTTTAAAAGTAATTATTACAGACAACCAGGAAATGCTCGAAAGATAAGTTACTGATTAATGAAAGTAATGGGGACGAAGTCTTTCGCCTCCCAGTTGTGTAGTCCCCCTTAGATGGTTGGGAAGATCCAGTCTTCAATGTTACCCTCTTCATCTTCGTCTTCCAAAGCATGGATTCCATGAGGAGAAATCTTGATGGGTGTCTTTTCAATTTTTGAGCGACGCATAGCTTTTTGCCCCGCAGCGGTGAATCCCAACCCAAACTTGTCTGTTTTGTGATGAATGTCAGGCAACTGTCCCCATGTTGAGCTCTTCCCTTCCTTCATTGCAGCCTTTGCGTCTTTCAGAGATGCCATCCTGGCCATCTGCTTAGGTTCCTCAGCTACTGCCTTTGCTACAACAACCTCGGGAGCAATTTCCTCGAAGTGTTGGAACAGTGTCTCAATGAATTCGCCCTCTACTTCCACATACCGAAAGGAGTTCAGGTGACTGATCATATATTCTTCTTCACCGTGTACAGTTATAATCTTTGCTTTGACAGGGTATTTCAGCATCTGATGTAGGGAGGAAGTGACTACCCCAGCATTATGTATCCATGGTCTCCCTAGCAAGCAAGAGTATGACGGACGGATGTCCATCACATAGAAAGTTGAATGGAATACTTCAGTTCCTACCTTGATAGGGATATTGACCTCCCCATGCACCATTCTTTTAGACCCGTCAAAGGCCCTGACAATGATATTACTCGGTTTCAGCTCCAAGACCTCACAATCTAATCGATCCAGAGCTTTCTTAGGCAGCACGTTCAGAGAAGAGCCAGTGTCGACCAAAACATGGGCAAGAGTAGTTCCTCGGAATTCAACTGACACATGAAATGCGTCATTGTGCTTTCTTCCTTTCGGATTCAGGTCAGCATCAGAGAAACCCAGGCCGTTGTCTGCGGTAAGGCTGGCTACACAATCCTGGAATTGATCGGCTGAGGTTTCTTGGGGAACATGGGCAGTCTTCAGAAACCTTATCAATGCTTTGGCATGAGCCTCAGAACAAAGCAACAATGCTAACATGGAGATCTTCGAGGGGGTTTGCCCCAGTTGCTCCACCACGTCATAATCGCTCTTCTTAATTATCTTCAGAATCTCCTCCATTTCTTTCTTATAGGTTTCGGGGATAACCAATGGATGAGCCCTTGTCCTGACGAGCTCGTCTTGGATCCCTTTCCCCTTATCATCAGAAGTAGGAGGGACAACCACAGGAATAACAGCTTCTTCAATTAACGGAGTTCTTGCAGAAAGTTTTATCGGCGCAGGAGTAACTTTGGCAGCGGCTGAGGGTCCAAAGACTTCCTTTGGAGGGGCAATCTCTGGAGAGAATATTCTCCCACTTCGGGTAATCTTGCTCGTACCGGCAATGTTTCCAATATCGGAATCTTCTTTGTCGGATCTCTCTTCAGTTATCTCAACTTGTTTAACATCAAGGGAGTATATTTCTCCACCATAATTCCATGGTATTGATTTGTCAGAAATGTAGGGGACAGGCCTAGGCATGGTTATTTTCAGAGGAACAAACTTCATAGCGGATGTAATCTTAACAGGCTTTTTAGGGACCTGGGAAAGATTGGTTGAAATGGTGATTATTGAAACATCTTCGACAGGAGTTGGAGTAGCAGGAATCTTTTCGAAAAGAATTTGTTGGCTGTCCATTAGGCCTTAGATGCCTATCTTCAGCAATGGACAGTCGATTGGTAGGCAGGAACAATAGTAGCAGTCTTCTTTACATCCTGGGAAAATCCCAGCCTTCAACAGATTTAACTTGATTGTCAACAGTGGGGTTACCAGATCTTCAACAGTAGAAACATACAGATCTTCTTCAACAGCATGAGCATGATGGCCATGCTTTGGCATCGGCGCGGATATTACATTCGGCTTCTCCAGAGCATCGAACTCGACCTCTTTTGCATCTATCAAGTCTTGAATTTTATTCTTTAGCGCCCAACAATTGTTGGTGCCATGTCCGGCGCTATCAGAATGGTAGGCACATTTGGCATTTGCATGATAGTACGGAGATGTGGTGTTAGGGTTTTTCGGTTCCTCCTTTAAGCCAGTTAGATTCAATTTCAACAAATGGGGAAGAACTTATGCAGGCGTCATATTGATGCGGGTGAACTGTCGTTGCGGCCGTTCTACCCGTTGCTGATTTGGTCTGGACTGATTGTTACGAGGCTGATCGTTTGATGAATTTTGAATCATCACGGCCCCTACAGTCGGCCGGCGCTCAGTTCTTCCTGATCCCTTCTGAGAGTTCACAACAGCTGCCTCTTTCTTGGCCAAAATGATTTCTTAACAGTTGTAGATGCAGAGGCCTCCTTTTGAATCTTCCCATTCTTAATACCAGCTTCCACCCGTTCGCCAGTCAGAATCAATTCAGTAAACCCTGCGGAAGAGCTCCCGATATAATGGTTGAATAACGGGCCAGATAGGGTCCCCAAGAACATATCAACTAGTTCCCTATCAAAAAGAGGTGGCTGTACTCTTCCGGCCAAGTCGCGCCATTTCTGGGCGTATTCTTTGAATCCCTCATTTGAGGCCATTCCCATACTTTGTAGCTGAGTACGGGTTGGCGCCAAGTCAGAGTTATATTGATAATGGTGATAAAAGGCAGCTGCCAGATCCTCCTAACTATGTACCTCTGACCTCTCAAGCTTGTAAAACCAATCTAGCTGTGTACCCGACAGACTATCCTGGAAGAAGTGTACCCAAAGATTTCTGTCGGATGAATGAGGTTGAATTTTCCTGACATACGACCTCAGGTGCATCTTCGGGCAAGACAGCCCGTCATACTTTGCAAAAGTTGGCACCTTAAACTTTGGAGGGATCACAATTCCAGCAATCAATCCCAATTCTTCAAAATCTAACCCAGGAACCCTTTGCAGCTCCATAGCTGCCAGTCTATCCTCTAGGTTTTTGTACTTGTCGTCCGCTGGCGGGTATTGTTGCTTTGAGTAGTCTTCATCTTCCTCAACCTCTTCCTCTTCAGCCTCGGACTCAGAAGGTAGTGCAGCTCCTTTTCCCTTACTGGTTTCCTCCTCAGATGCGGAGGGAAATTCAAGAACTCTTCTAGCTTCATTCTCAAACCTTCTTCCCAGTGTATCTACCCCAACTCTTTTCTTCTTCTTTTTCACTTTTTCTTGCTCTTTGTTCCTAAGAAGTGTTTTTAGATCCTCCTGGCCCTTTGCCAAGGTCATTAGGAGTTGTTGAAACTGTGAGTTTTGTGCCTGCAGATCTTTGACCGTCTGTTCGAGATCCATCTTACTGAAATAAACAGCAGAAAGATAAGGAAACCTGGTGTGAAGACCTTCTTATGCATATGATGAATGATATGTTTATTCATGTAATGCATTCAAGGATTTAGACATTCAAATTTGTTGCAAACAAAAAGAACACACGTCATATTAATAAGAAGAAATTTTGTCAGTACATAAATGCCCTATGGGCCAAATATTACAAAAACCCCTTAAGGTAAAAAGACGTTGTGCATCCTTTTTGGTGTGATGTAAGTGTTGAGGGTCTCCTCCTCGTGAAGTCGGCGGGTAAGCTCCAAAACCTTCTTCTCACTGGCGTAGAAGTTGGCTTCAAAAGTATTCCGTTGCTCCTTGAGTTGGATCCAACTCTTTGCATTCTCCTCCCATGATGTTGGCATGTCAGGATGTAGGATGGTGTAGGGGACCTCTCCTTCCTTAACAGGCTCTTTGATCAAAGGGAGAATGTGAGGGTAAGGCATCATAAGACTCTGGGCGCGGGCTCGCACCCACTTGAGATAAGGCTCAAGAGGGATGGAGTTCTTGTGCCCCAGTGCCTTAGTATCTACCTTGTTAGGCATCCTCCAAGCTCTGATGAATCTTTGGCGAAGTCCTTGCGCATTGTTATCGAAGTCAAAAACTAGGTCAGGAATCAGCATGTCATGAGGGCCATCCCTCCGTGCATATCCAAAATGTCTCAAAGCTAGACAAGGGTTGTAGGTAATGCCTCCCCTAATGCCAAGTAATGGAACATTAGGAAACTCTCCATAACGATCGACGATGATGACATTTTCTCTGGACCGAGAACACCAATGTACATCAGAATGTGTGAGGGTCATCAACTGTTGTGACCACCTTAAGCCTTGGTCATTCTTCAAAACAGATTGTGGAAGGTGCGAAATAAACCACCTTGCAAGGAGAGGAGTACAGCACATGAGAACACCCCTCTTTCTCATTGTTCGTGTGTAAAATGAGTGGAGGATGTCCCCAAGCAATGCAGGTATGGGATTCCTGGATAGGAAAATCTTGACGGTGTTGACATCTATAAGCTGGTCAGGATTTGGGAATAAGATCAGCCCATAAATGAGGAGTGCCACAATTTCTTCGAAGGCTTGTAGATCCAAAGAATTCCAACACTCTTGTGCCTTCTCAAACAAGAATTTTTCCAAGAAGCCTTTGACACCACTTCTAGTCTCCCAATGCCCCTTGATGTCAGATGGTTGCAAGTGTAGTGCTTGAGCAACATCTTCAGGCTTTGGTTCTTTTTTCGTACCGTTGTAGGGTAGTTGATTAAGAATAGGAATTCTCGGGAATTGAGAAAACTCCTCCAAAGTGGGCACCAATTGGTAGTCGGGGAATGTGAAACAGTGGTGAAGGGGGTCAAAGAACTGGAACAACACTTTCACCATGTCTTCTTCAATGTTGGTGTTGACTAGGTTGAGCAGTCTACCATGTCTTTCACTGAAGGGAGAGCTTTCCGGGATTCTGGATGTGAGCTCCTTGAGTTGAGGAGGGATTCTCACAAGGTTGACTTGGATAGTTTTCCTGCGAAGAATTTCCATGACCTGCTAAACAAGAACAAAGATGAAGATCCAAACCCTTGAAATGGTTAGTGGATGCATATGATGCTTTATGATGTTCATGATGTATGCACAAACACATGTTCAAGCAAGTCACACAAAAACCCTAGTTTCAGGCTTGCATGAGGTTTCATAGGTAAGTACCCTCTTGAGTGTAGTTGGCTTAAAAACCTGTCCTATAAATAGTAACCGGGTTCTAAGGAGCTCAATATCATTGGATTGTTTTCCATGTTCATTGTTTTGGTTTAGCCACTTAACTAGCGACCAAAATATCCCAAGAAAACAACCCTCAATGAGTGTAGTATCGAGTATCTACCAACTTCGGACTGCACCAAAGCCGGTCATCTCACTACCCCTAATAAAAGGCCAAGATGGTCAAGTAAGGTTTTAGGTCATTAGTGCTTAGCGACATCACTCAGCGGCCCCGTACTCTCCTTGATTGAACTCAAGGGTTACCGGTACTCACAAATATGTCGCACTAATATAGCTATTGCTTCAACCGTGTCGGTATACCCCACACAGTTTCCACAACGTATTTGCTATCTATGAATGTTTCCCCAAATCCGGGTGTCGTATTTCAAACCCCAAACAAGAGAACCAAGATGTAAAGCAATCAAAGCAAACAATTAGTCATGCAAAGGGGTGATCTAAGCCCTAAGGTTACTCCACTTTTAAATTTGTCCCCAGCAGAGTCGCCAGTTTTGTGATACGGTGGGAGAACTGACTTGAGGTTTTGCGTTTGTTTTTGCAAATGTTTCGGTTTAGCAAGAGTCGCCACCGACTTTTTATTTTATCCTAAGTAAAGGTTAAAAAGCACAGGAAAAACCTTTGAGATGTTTTCTTGGGTTCGGGGAGTAGATTATAGAAAGGGAAGGTATTAGCACCCTTTCTATCCATGGTTATCCATGGGCTCTTAGTTACTTGCTTAGATCACTTGCCTTGCATTTTCAATTGTTTGAAATGGTGCTTTCAATTGTTTGAAATGGTGCTTTGTGTGTGTGGTGTTGAAAATGTTTTGAAAAGAGGCCATGGTGGTGGCAACCTTTGTAATGATCCATGTTTGAATGTATACAAAGGTGTATTTGTCTTTTGAAAAGTTTTCAATTTTTTGAAAGTTATGTTGTGATGTGTATTTTTGAAAAGTAGGCAAGTGTGTTTTGCAAGTTTGATCAAGTAACTAAGAGTTGTCTACCCTAAATTTCTCAAAGATCTTTCCTATGTTTTAACCCTTTTAACAGTATTGTTCCACCATTGTATTTGGTGGACAATCTTGTGTTAGGATGTTAACGGGACGGGCGCGGGTCATCGTTTAGACCATGAATGTAATGGTGCCAAGTGTCTTTGGCAATTTTTTCCTTTAAGGGACTTGATCATTTTTAGGCAACTTCGAAAGCGTCATCGAGGGACTATGATCATTTGAATTGTTTTTGTTTGGCCAAAGACACTCAACATGCAAGCATGGCCCATTATTGAAGGCAACAAGTGGAGTAACCCTAAGGGTGCAAGTGTGATTAGTGTTGTCCATTTTCATGCTTTTTTATCTTTGAATTAGGTCAAGCTATTTGTTGGTTGATTTTTGCCTACAAACCCTAGGTCTATCATGGCATAATTGGAAAGCTTTAAAATGCGGAATTTAAAGTCCTAAATTATTACAACATAATTATGGGGATGGGGGTACAAATGTTTGAATGGGGGATATTTAGCAAGAAATTAAATCTAGAACTATTACATCCATATCGAATATACAAGTTATTTAATTGTACAATAATTGAATAAATACAATAAATATGTAAAATGTATTATGCACAAAAATGTTTTTTATGTATGTAAAAGTGTTTTTCAATGTAAAATATAAACAAAAATAAAAAGTCAATTTTTTTTGATATTTTCATGGTTTAGGGCAAAACCCTAGTTTTCTAAATAAAAGGCATTTATTAATTATATTATATACAATATTTATTAATTATATACAAAAAATGAAAAAAGAAGTATATTGTGAAAAAAGTATCTTTTTTATGTCATACATTAATAAAATAAAAAAAAGTATTATTTTCATGTTTTTGTCCTAAATATTCTAATAAATATACAAGTATTTATATTATTTATTAAATATACTAAGTACATATAAATAAAATATTTATTATTTACCAAAAATATATATATTTTTGAGAAAAATGTTTTCAAAAGGTAAAATAAAATAATAACTGAAAATAAACATGTTTTTGTATCATTTTTAATATTTTAAATAAAAAGTGTTACATTTATTTATATGTACAATTTTAAATAAAGCAAATAAATTCCAAATAAATGCAAAAATGGGTAGAAAAATATTTTTTATATTTTTTATATTTGAGCTAAAAATAATAAGTCAGAATCAAAAAGAAAAAATAAAAAAAGATTAGAAAAACACACAATGGGCAAGGGGGGTGCAAAATGAAAAAAGTGGTGCAAATAGAAGAAACAACTCAGGCCCAGCCCAAGTAGCTTGTCTTCAACCTCCAGCCATGTTTGAACAAGAAAATGCGTGTTTCCTTCTCCACTTGCTATCTCTTGATTCTTTGACTTTTAACAAAAACTTACAACATCAACATTATAGAGTATCATGTCACGATTTCAAACATATAAAAAAGTTGTTCTAACTCTCAGAAATGAGAGAGAATTTCTTCTCCCCCAATTCCTGACCTAAGTTTTTTTCAATGTTCAGGTTCAAAATTCTCTCAGCACACACCACATAAATGAAAATTAAGTATATGGGTAGCTTCAGGGCTATGATTAGAACATGCTTTCTTCACAAACTTAAGCCTAACTATGCCTGGATAGAGAGATAGAAGTTCAAACTTTTACCTGTTCAGCTTGAGTCGTGTACAGCAATGAAGGTACTTTCAATGGAGTTTGAGGACTTGTACAGCTTGCCTGAAGTCCAAGGATGCTCCTCCAACCTTTAGCTTGCTTTGAAACTAACTGAATCGAGCTATAGAAGTCAACCTGCACAGGTGAAAAGTGAAAATAGCAACCTTGGTTATGGATGTTACAGTTCAAGTTCAATGCTTGGGATAGCTTCAATGGATGGTAGGGAGTCTGTTTGAACAAGCTTTGGCCAAAACGCACGAGTGGAAGTGTTTGTGGAAGTCAAGTTGCAGAAGGGACTCTATTTTTGCAGCAAGGGAGTGTTTCTGTGAATGAGGAGGTTTGAGGGATGGTTTGGTCGTGTTTCAAACTTGGTTTGATGTCTGGAAAGTGTTCATGAAGTTTGTTTTTGCTTGTGCTTGCAGGAAGTGAATCTGGTATCCCTTTTGCAATGTTTCTTCTTACATAAGTAAGAAAATGCAAGTTTTTATACAAGCCTGTCCAATGCCCTAAACTATGCTGCACCTCTTGTTCTTGATCAGAGTGATTTGTGTACAGAATGCTAGCTTCAAAGATCTGGCCCATGCCTCTTGGATTTTCTATTTGACATAAAGTGTACCTTTTCAAAAATGGCAAACTTACTTTTTCTAATTATGGATTAATCTTGCATGTAATGACCAAATTATCAAAATAAAGCTAGAACACAATGGATTGGCATTTAATTATTGAGTGTGAATGAGATTAGAGGCCTGTAATCTAGCTTGTGCAAGCTGACTTTGAAAATGCAAAGTTATGAACATGTATTTGGCTATGAACAAAGTGACTTTTGCCCATCTTTGCCAATTCGAATCTCCCTAACCACAAGGGTGTTTGATGAGTTCTAGGACAATTTGGAAAGCTTGGCATGTGTAATACAATTCATCTTTGTAATCCAAGTTGAAATTCCAAGTGGAAGCATGTGAAAAGTGGCCATGAAGTTGGGTAAAAATCCTACCTAGAATAGGTCAAAAAATTTCTAAGTTAAGAATGTTTTGCACCCTTATTCCAAAAATTATAACTTGAGCTACAAGCTTCTTTTGAGGAAACTTTGTGAATCAAAGTTGTAGATTTTTCAATGGACTATAACTTTCATGTTTTGAGTTTTGTTTGAATCCAAATGTATCTTGATGAAAAAATGGGACAAAGTTAGGAAAAAATAAGGAAATTATATAACTTAGAAAAATTCTAAGTTATGAAATTTCTTCATTTTAAACCCTAATTTGCAATTTTGGGTTTCTTGATGAACAAGTTTCATAATTTGACATGTCTTGATGAAAAATGAATCTTGGCACTTGATTTTAACCAAAAAGTCAAAGTTTGACTTTTCAGTATACAGTCAAATTTTGATCAGTTGACTGGAAAATTCATCTGTCAATCTTGTGCATTTGGGATCTTTTGAACTTGTTGAATGTGTCAAGACAATGCCATTGAGTCCTTGAGTCCATATGTGAGCTTGATTTGCCATTGGTTAGGTCAAACAGTCAAAAATTGCCTTTGTGCAGTAAAAACCCTAAAAATGACCATCTTGCCCTTTTGGTGATTTGATCAACTTTCTTGTGGAATTGTGATCCAAACTTGACCAAATGGTTCATATGAGTTCATTGTGTTGATGTGGGTCAAATTTCATGAGGTTTGACTGTCAATTGGCCACAGTTGACTTTTTCCCCAATACAACTGATTTCTAGGTCAATTGTCCAATTGACTGGGCAAAGATTGGAATCAAGGCTTGAAACTTGGTATGGATAAACTTGTGAGTCCAACATGAAGCATGAAAGTCACCTTGGGCACTTTAGGTCAAAACATCCTTGTGCAAACTCAAACCCTAATTGGGGCCAACAGTGCAAGGAGGAGTCTTGAGCAGGACAAACCCTAACTTGATCTTGAGCTCCAAGAGTCTTGTGATGAGAAAATATTAGAGAAATGAGAGGGCAAATTTTGGGGTACAACAGTTGCCCCTGTTCAATCTTCTTGCACCTGAAGAGTTAGATTGGCAAGTTTGCCTTTCGCGTCTCGAAGGTAAAAGGAGATTGGACACTAGAGTGCCTTTATATTTGCACTCGTCAGAGCAATGGATGTGGGAATAGGCTTAGAGATGCCATTTGGAGATGGGCTTAAAGATGCCATCTGGAGGGGTGACAGAATCTTGTCGGGGATGGGCTTAAAGATGCTATCTGAAACGTTTGTTGAACTGCAATGTGATTGGTCAGAAGAATGAGGATCAAAATGGTATCCGTATCTGGAATGCCTTTGAACTGTATCTGGAGACTGAGTTTGTATGAGCAAAAGAATGGCCTCCGTGTCTGGGGCGTATCCGAGTTGTAACTGCGTTTGAAGGTAGAATGAATATCAGAATGACTGTCGTGTCTGGAGTGTATCTGTATTGTATCCAGATAACAGAGAAATATCTGTATGGGGCAACTGCGTGTTGGGGACAAATTCTGAATGAGTGACAGAATGGCAACCGTGTTTGGAGCGTATCTGGACTGTATCTGAATAACCGAGAAATATCTGTATGGGGAAACTGCGTGCTGGGGACAAATTCTGAATGAGTGACAGAATGGCAACCGTGTTTGGAGCGTATCTGGACTGTATCTGAAGTTGAGATTTGTATGAGTAGCAGAATGACTTCCGTGTCTGGAGTGTATCTGAAATTATAACTGGGATCTAAATAAATGACAGAATGACTTCCGTGGCGAACGCACTGGGGAGAATCAAACTGTGTTTGGAGCGTATCTGGACTGATACCTTTTCCCGTAACAACATTTTTCTCTCCTTGGTCACCAGGTTCTGCAAGTAGGCATGCACATTATGGTGCACGGGTTGAACCTCACCCCGACGAGTTTTATCCCTCGCTAACATAGCCTTCTCCTTAGCCACTAAGACATGTGTTATCCTTCCAATAAAAGAGAAAAAAATTTTAGAATCAGTTAAAATCAAACAAAAGAAAACTAATTAAAAGAGAACCTTACCTTAAAAACTCATCAACATGGGGTATTTCATCTAAAATATAAACAGATTTTTGCATGTACATGATACGAAACTGCTCCAAAAGTTCAATTTCTTCTCTCTTCGTCTCAGTAAGTTTAGTCATCTTTTAATCATTATGGTAAGGGGTTCATTTTCCCAGTAAAGGGGAAACTTGTATGACCCATTTTACTTGTAGATGGCTTCAGTGCACTAGGAACTAACAAATTTTCCTCTAAATCTAATGAAGTTATCCTTCCAATTATTTTAGTTTGAAGTATAGGGAAGAAACGAAAGTATTTCCTTGGATAATGCTCATATAAAACCACTCACCTAAGGGAAGAAATTTCATTTTGTAAAAATAAAAGAAGATCTTGGTCGTGGGTGAGAGGTCATGACCCCATTAGAGTATCTCAAATCCTCGAATAAATGGCCAACTATTTGGATGTAACTGAGACGAGGTGATGTTGATTACCAAAGAATATAGAATTCAAGAAGGGTGAAGGGGTTACCAGTCCCAAAGTCTTCAAAAACCCTAGTGTAAAAGTAGAAGTATTCATTATCCACCTCAGTAGGTTGTTGCATGCAAACCTTCTTTCCTCGAACACAAGGCTCCCAGATTTAGTCGGCCTCATTATAAGTGTTAGACAACTTGATGTGTTTCTCATTAAGCATGATATTGTTTCTATTAAAGAAGAAATAGGTGTTTCTCATAATATAATTATAATTTGTTTGTGGGTAAACAAGTTGCAAACATTGTTCTTCCCAATGTTTTAAATATTAGTGAGTCTGATCTAGCTGTTGGTGAGAGTATGATTGATTTCTCGCACATGTTTGGGCATGTAAGAGGACATCTTCTCAAGTTTATTATGTAAGAAGCTAAGGCATCATAGGAAATCATAGATACTTCCATTGGTATAAAAGGTATGGTTGAAGGCCTGGTTAAAATGTTAAATTCAGAGACTACAATTGTGAAACAACCGGCCGAAAATCATCTAGAGTAAATCAATGAAGTCACCATCAAACATTTTTTATCCCACCAGAAGGGAAAGGTAAACATCGACCATCAAGGTATTGTGAGCTACTCTTGGTACTCGACGAGATCAAATCTTATTGTTCTAATTAAAGGGCGTGTTCATATCTAAAGCTTACGAGCTAAAATGCATGAATGCAGATTGTATGTATAAAGAAAAGGTTTTATTAAGAGTGCTTGCCTCGATTGCGAACCTTTGTACCTACGTACCACCGTTCGTGAAATGGGGATAAAGGCACTCGTAGTTCACCTCAAAAGTTTTGGTTTTTTGTATGTTTTTTATGAAAAATATTAAATTCACTTCCTACCGCAGCTCAACCTTTGGAGACTCACGTGTTGGCATAGAAAGGAATTAACATGTTCTACATGAAGAGGTGTTTTCAAAAGAAAATTTCTCGAAGGAGGATAATGCTACATTCATGCTCTAGAAAGTAGACATAGTGCCACTCGACTTTTTGGAGGGTTGATAGCAACTGGATCCCACAGGAGAGAGCACTCACCATTTCTCCTCTTATTTGCAAAAGAGTTTGGGACTTGAACCATAATAAATTTTGAAGTGAAAATAGAGCAAGATTCACTCTAAACTGACTCCCAGTCATGCATCTCTATTCCTACTTCTCATGGCAAGGAAAAGAAAAGACAATGCCAAAATTAAACTAGAATCAGAATAATACCAAACGAACAAGAGTTCATAGCAAGCAAGCTAACATCAGCAAACAAAACAAATCAGAGCTCGGGTGCTCGGAATAGGTGCCAAAGTATCGGTAATGTCAAAATAAATCGCATGTGAAATATGCATCAGACACATCCGCATAACAAATAGTACACCTGCACAAAAATACACATCCAAACAAAAACACAAGCAAAGTAGATTTCTCATACAATGATAATCACAATCAAACGCGTCAAAAGTGAACTCGAATCCACAAAGAAGGGGAATAAAATGCCTCTCAATCGAATAATCCAAACATTAATTAAGCGATTGAAAGCTCTCTTGAAAGGCCTTGCAAAAGTTAACAAACATGTTAGTAATAATAAGGAGGCATAATCAGAATCAAGTATCCGCATCACAAATTAAATCAAGATTAAATTGTGAAGAAAAGAAATTCGAACAAGCATTGGAACACCAATATCAAAAACCGGGAAGCATTGTTGTTATTTCATAATCCACACGAAATTTCGAACAAAAACCGCACAAACAAGGCAAGCCTACTTATGCACCAAACAACAATTAAATCACATGTTTACACCAACTTACAAAACCGGGAAGCATTTCACCAACCTACGACATCGCATAAAATATCAGTCCGAAACCATCAAAACTTGACATAGATGTCGTCCAAGTACAAAAAAAACTCCCTTGCACATTAACCATCAATTAAATCATGCCTTAAGCTCAACTTACAAAAATCGGGCAGCATTGCACCATATCACAATATTACTCGAAAAACCGCATCCAAAACGATATAACTTGATATCAACGGTCCATACACGCACAATCATGCTTAAGTAAGCATCAAACAACACTTAAAACACGATTTACAAGGTATTTTGATTATCCGGGAAGCAACACTTACATGTATCAGAATCAGACAAAACAAGTTTAAAATTCACGAACGGATACACAAAAATATTCACCGATTCATGTAATGCCGCTTAGAAATTACAAATTCTTTGTAACAATTAATCCCACATGCAAGCAATGATTCCAAGTCTTAAACAAAATCATTCAAGTATTGATGCAATTAATCGAATCAAAGCATTTTAACATCGAAAATACTAAATCATCATTTAATTCGACATAAATTGCATCAACACATGAATTTCACATAAATTCCACACGAAATTCAACAATCGGGTAAATCGATTCACAATTAGACATGGGACATGAATCACATTTGTATATAACAAAATTTATGATCACACAATTCGAGAATCGTCCTGAACGGATAAAAAATGAGAAAGTTACGAATTTTGCGATATCGAGAAACCGTCTGGTAGAAACCATTTCTGGGTGCAATTTTCTCAATTAATTCGCACTTTCAGAGATCTTCTGCAACGAATTGGCTTCCGACCGAAACATACGAATTGAAGATAAAATCAAGCAGAATTTTATGCCAAAAGAACCATTCAAAAACGTCGAACCACGTGAAAATTATGAATTTTTTAGTATCCGCACATTCGGATTTCCTTTTCAATGAGTTGGCTTCCAAGTCGAACATGAAAGTTGAAAAAAATAACAAGACAATTCAAATGCTCCAAAAGCTACTCAAAGATGATTTTTTGGTCATAAGTTACGAATTTTTAAGCATCCGAAAACCATCGAACCAACCAATCCACTATATAACGTGATTTCAAGTATTTGGCGCTTTTGAAAATCTTCCTTACAAGATTAGCATTCGATCCGAACAGATGAATTTGAGAAGATCTCAAGTGGGTTCTAAAGGCTGAAGAATCATTCCCAAACCAATTTCCAGTCTCAATTTATGAATTTTTAACCTCGCACCGCAGGATATTGAATTTTTGTCCATACTTTCTCAAATTGATTGAAACACTTGACTTTCTATGCAATTCAAAGCGTGCCAGGACACATAAGAGTTTGATATGATGATGACTTGTTTAGTTGATTAAATATCTTGGAACACGTGCGGTGTGCATTAAAAATCCAAAGACCTAGAGTTTTTCTTCACAATGCTGTTTAACGGAACAATCATCTTTCACAGCTCTTTTCACAAAGAAAAACCTTGATTCCAGGAGTATAGACCCAATTACATGTATTTATGCATATGAAGATGAAGTATAAGAAAATTAGGGTTCAAATGAAGAGGAAGAATTTTGGGGTGCAACATCTACCCCTATTCAATCTTCTTTAACTTTAGGGTGAGATTCGCGGTAGCCTTTTGAACAATCAAGGTAAAAGAGAATTAAATACTCAATAGAACCATAAAATTTGCACTCTGAAGACAATCAATATTATTTATTTTTGATTTTTCTATTTTTCTATTTTTTGGTCTGCTATTCTTTTTTTTATGAATAATGGTTATCAGGGGATAAAATTCTTTGAGGGACATATATCAGGTCAAGATTAGACACATGAAAGAGAGATTAGATATATATGTCTGATAAGGATATTGGACACATAAGAGAAAGAGGACGAAAAAGGACTCTATCAAAAATATCAAGAATGTATGTTCGGAGTCGGTGGCAAACACATATAAGAAAGAGACTAATCGAAGTAGGCTCTAACCAAGATATCAAGAATATATGTTTGGAGTTGGTAGCGGACATAAGAAAAAGATCAGAGGAAATGACTCTAACAAAGATATCCCAAATACATTTCTGGAAGAAAGGTCATATACCAAAAAGACCGGAAGAAAGGACTATGTCGAAGATATCAAATATACATGTTCGAAATTGGTAGCGGACATAAGGAAGAGACCGATGAAAAGGACTCTGACAAAGATATCCCAAATACATGTCGGGAAGAAAGGACATATATGAAAGAGACCGTAAGAAAGGACTATAAAAAAGATATTGAATATATATGTCTGGAGTTGGTAGTGGATATAAGAAAGAGACCGAAGGAAAGGACTCTAACAAAGATATCCCAAATACATGTTCGGAAGAAAGGACATATACGGAAGATGCCGGAAGAAAGGACTCTATCTAAGATATCAAATATATATGTTCGGAGTTGGTAGCGGACATAAGAAAGAGACCATAGGAAAGGAATCTAACAAAGATATCCCAAATAAATGTTTGAAAGAAAGGACATATATGAAAGAGATCAAAAGAAAGGACTCTATTGAGATATCAAATAGATATATATATATATATATATATATATATATATATATATATATATATATATATATATATATATATATATATATATATATATATATATATATATATATATATATATATATATATATATATATATATATATATATATATATATATATATATATATATATATATATATATATATATATATATATATATATATATATATATATATATATATATATATATATATATATATATATATATATATATATATATATATCCGGAGTTGGTAGCGAACATAAGAAAGAGATAGAAGGAAAGGACTTTAACAAAGATATCCCAAATACATGTCCGGAAGAAAGGACATATACGAAAGAGACCGGAAGAAAGGACTCTATCAAAGATATAGAATATATATGTCTGAAGTTGGTAGCAAACATAAGAAACAGACTGGAGGACTGGACTCTAACAAAGATATTAGGTATATGCCACGTAAAATTAGACATATACAAACAATGAAGAGACCGACCGAAGAAGGCTCTAACACATAATGATAACTGAAGATAGACTCCTGGAGAAAGAATACCAATCAAAGGCGAACTTACTGGGGATAAGATATACATTTCTGGTCCGGGTTAAACACATATAAGAAAGAGATCGACCAAATCAGACTCTAATAAAGGAAACCTAAACAAAGGCGAACCTATAATGACAAGAAGAATAACCGAAGATAAACTCTTGAGGAAATAATGCTGATCAGAAGTGAACTTACTGGGAATTCACAGATATACTGAACCTGAACAGAACGCTAATCGAAGGAGAACTTGCAAATGAAAAGGAGACCAACTGAAAGGACTCTAGAAAAGGATTTCCAAAAAATGTTGAACTTTTAAGAGGTTGAAAATGCGCAAGAACTACAGTATCCCTCAGACGAAAGGTGAGGTGTAATTCTTACAAAGTAGAAATTATATGAATTACCACACACCATGTACGGATGTTCCAAATACTTGATAAACAATAAAGGTTATATACCGACTCTTACTCGCACTCTAACTAAAAAGTGATCACGAGTAGAATAACCGAGGACTTGCATGGGCAAGGGAAATTCACGATTCATCAGGGAAATAGGAAATACCAAAGACCCTGGTAAACCAAAACAGACTCTGTTAGGGAAACATGATAAGATCACTCTAGAGACAAGCTATAAAGGTAATTCAAATCTGAGCATATAACAATCTGGTTATTTCAGGTAAACATGATTGACTTATACCTTAATATATGTTTGAATTTCTTTTTATAGCGTAATGCTCCATACTATGGAAATGCTACGCGTTTTTGTAGATGCAATGAAATGATGCATGTTTAGTGTCTCACTGAGAAAAAAACACAACAAAAATTGAATACTGTGAAGACAAGGAATTTTGAATAATTATCCTTACACATCTGATCTTCTAATGAGAATAATCAATCTGAACTTTATTGGGAGATTGCGAAGCTGAGATATCAACTTCCAAGGATCGACATCCCAAGGGAAATAAATTGTTGGGAGGAATACTGCAAAAATAAATTGCAGTATAGAGAAAATCTTGAATTCTAGTTAAACTCTCATATTCCTGGGGAACAAATCCCATTTCTCCTATCCGGATGAGGAGAACTTCGCTGGGAATGGAAGATTTCTCGCGTAGAGTTTCTTGATGAAGATAACTTCTATTGGGGATAATAAGAATTCTTGAATCAAAAGAAAACCAATATCAGACCGCACTGGGGACTTTACCGTTGGGATATAAACTTTCACTTGGGGAAGAGGAAATAATATTTGAACCAGAAACTTGGGGTTCCAAAACTCCACTGAGGAATATCTCAACAATCTTCTATCACTTGGGTGATAACCCGATATTATATCGTTTATTCGACTTGACTCGCGTGCATTTTTAGTACCATTTTTATTTATTTATGTCATATTATGCTGGTTTTTTATTGTATTTCAGGTATATGCTAGAAATATACCTAAATATGAAGAAGAGAAAGAAACCGGAAGAAACAGAAAAAAAAAATGGAAGAAATGAAGAAAAGAATATATATATATATATATATATATATATATATATATATATATATATATATATATATATATATATATATATATATATATATATATATATATAAAGGATTATTTGGGCCCAACCACACCCTATGTGCCTCGTCATACTTAAATCCATGCCCCGGGGCACACAATCCATGCCCCTGGTCACAATACTATGCCCCTTGGCACACATGGCTTGCCGGTCGCCACGCCTTGGAATTATATGTACCCCTCGGCGCATAACACATCCCGTTTAGCACAACCCAAAAGTGTGTGTGCCACATGGCATACAAACCATGGTGTTCGCCGCAGTTGTCCAGAAGTTTTATTTCCTAAATTCTCTCCATGTCTTCAACGAAGCAGCACTATTTTCTCAATGACTAGTTCTACCCATGATTACCAAGTCCCAGATTTTTGGGAGAAAGTCAGTTTCAACCACCATGCATTCTGGATTCCACTACTTCCTAATTCTTCTCCAACAGATGTGATACATAGGCTATATAAGAGAAGCGCTTGTGAAGTGAAAAGGGACGGAGAATTTTACATCCAAGTTTTGTATGCAGAAGTGCTTCATAGTTTTAGGCAGCATATTACTCATGTAAAAATGAAAGTTTCTCACATTGACGAACTACCACACCATTAATGTAGGTCTATAATTTATGTAACGCTTGGATCAATCTTGCCGACATTATTTCAAAGCTCTATTCAAGTTTCAAGATTTATTTTATTCAAGTTTTATTCCAGATTTATTTATTTGCAATTATTTTAGTTTCTTGTTCTTATAATATTGTTTTATCATTACAAATCTAAATATTTCTATGTTCATGGTTAATAATTATAATTGCATGTTTATTTCTTTAAGTATGTCCGGTTAAATAGTTTTGAGTCCGATATGTGAGGACCGTCATTTCCGACGGGACTAAGTAATAAGTTGGCTTAATTATTTGTTTGAAAATTCAGTTTTGGTCTTTGTTTTTAAACTTAATTTAAATAGCTTTGTCACGAGAGTGGGAGGTTACTTAACACGATTTTTCCACGAGAGTGGGAAATTAACTAAGGTTCGTGTAGCGGTAGAAATGTTGAGACTAAGTCATTGGATTGACTTCACTCGCACAAATCAAATAAAAAATCACCACCACGCTTTATTGTTTCCATAGGAATGGGAAAAGATCGAATAACACAAAAAGAGGGGGAGAGAATCTAAGTTCGAGGATTGATTATGAAAAGGGAAGGTATTAGCACCTTAAACATCTAAGGTACTTCGCAGGAACCTCTTTGAAAATCTATTTATTTTTTACAATTTTTGCACCCACCGCGGATGCGAACCTTTAGTGCCTACGTACCACCTTCCGTGAAATAGGAGATCAAGATACTCGTAGTTCACCTTTAAAAATTGAAGAAAAAAACATGTGTGTTGGTTAATTTTAAGAGACGAGACATCATCATTTTACCCGAGTGAAAGAACATACTTACTACCCACAATTATGAGAAAAGAGAATTTGCATCATCTCAAAGTAAAGGATATGGCTTGGATTTTAAAATCAACAAATCCTCTCTAAACACCCAAGTGGAAAATATCTCACTTCACTACATATTGTAGAAGTATAGTAGCTCAAATCACTACAAGGATTGCAAGAGTCTAATCTTTTAACAAAAAGTTTTAAAGATAAAAAAAATAAGCCAAAATGGAAAAATGGTTTGAATGAGATTGATTGACTTTTAGTATTCTCACAAAAATGTCAAGGTATTATTAAGTTGGTTAAAGATTGATTAAGAAAATATTTTGAAAATGCATGGACCTAAGTCCAAGTTTATTATGAAAGCGGTTCAAGTATGGAAAACAAGAATAATTTTGAAAAGGAGGGAGAAGATTTTTGAAATTAAAGAAGATGGGAGGAGATGAAGGGACTATCCTAAAGCATAAGATAAAAACTTGGAAAAAGAAACATCTAACCAACTAGAAGCCAACACTTGACACAATGAGCCAATGTAGAATTCTCATCATTTAGATTGAAACCAAACAAAGAAAGATGATAAACCTCTTAAGAAAACAGACCTTCAAAGGCATTAAGTCTTCATAAAAATTGGGCCGAGTAACGGCTGTATACAGATGAATTCCCAATCATAAACAAAGCATATAATCAGAATAACCTGCACACAAAGAAAACAAGCAACCTAATGTCTTGGGGTAAAACCCAAGAACTCCAGACAAAATAACAATATAATCCACAAGGGTCTCAAGGTAGGTCAAGGTCTCTACTCTTAAGTCCAAGAAGTCCACAACTCCAAAATGCCAAGGATAGTAACCAAATAGTCCAAGTAACATTAAAGTTTTTTATTGTTCAAGTTGGTTATTAGGTATCTTCAAAATGAAAATGAAAAGCTCAAGTGAGAAAAACAAAATAACATAAAGATAAATACTCAAGTGAGCAAATATGAAAATAGCATGAAATGAAAATGCTAAAATAAATGTGCTTAAAGTAAAAAGAATAAAGTAAAAGCATATAATAAAGTCAATCGTTAGAAATTAGAGGTTAGTTGAATGACCATATTGAAACTTGCATTTGAAAATTCATTAGAAGATTGATAAGATCAAAGTCTCTTAACAACAAGTTTCATTTTTTTTGTCAAGTATATCATTTATTTCGAAATCTGAAGGCAACATTAAATGATCAACGATGTTTAAATGATTCACTTAGTTCCAAAATTTATGAAGCTTCATTAGAGGATTGATAAGCCCAAAGACTCCTAAAAATGGACCTCAAGGTTATTGGATTAAATGTTTCATATTAAACATACTTGGGCTTGCAAACATAAGTTTGGGCCACGAATGATCATTTCTCGAATTTGGACAAAATTTAGCGTTATGTTAAGCAATCGTAGGTGGACTTATATAGAAGTTGCACCTATTTTGAGGTCGGTCAATAGCAATCTATGTGCCATATCTTTGGAGTGATGGTATGTAGATCATCCTCTTACAACATGTAGCACAAAGGAGAAGAGGATGAGATGAAGAGGGAGAGGATACATTTGAATAAAAAATTAATCAAACTATCATTAAAATTATCCATTCATTTTAGTGGAGTTAAACTCAACACTCAAGATCCAATGATGTTAATGAAGTTTATGATCAACAATCTGAAGGAAAATTGCGATCAAAAGCGCAGCGGAATATAAAAATTTCCTTTAGCGATCCTTACGAATGAGCATGGTCAGTGATAGAAACATTTACCTCTTGTGGCGATTCAGACCTTTGATGTTGTGATCACGAGCGTTGATGAAGAACAACGCCTCTACTCAGTCCACACGAACAGATCGCTTCCGGTCACAGTGCTAGCTGATCACGAACGGAAACTTTGAGTGAGAGAGAGAATCAAAAACGAAATTGCATCAAGTGAAATTGCTTCATCACAAGGGATCTATTTATAGAATCACTCGTGTGGGCTACAAGCTAAAAGCCCAATTAAGGCTATAAGCTAAAAGCCCAATTAAGCTTATGGACATCATACCTTATGACGTACCATATATCACTTATCCACGTGGTACCTTACCACTTTCCGTATTACACTTAAGTGCACTGTACCTTACGGTGTTCCTTATTTATTCTATCTCTCATCAACCTGTCCTTATGTGTGTGACCCTGTAGGTTTTCGCGACGTTGGCAATTATATTAAATCACACATTTAAATATAATAAGCAGTGAGCGGTATCTAGCAACACATCACTGTTACCCAAGTCACGAAAATGTCATGTGATCTGACCAAACCTTTTCCGTGATAATATTTGTGTTGTATAATTACCCTTTTGCCCTCATGTCTATATTGAACACAAGGCATACACTATGTCACCCTTGTCCAGTTCAATATTGGGCCCTTACACATTTATCCTGTTATGTAGGATGAGCAAATTCCATCTAGGTCACTCATGTCCCTTAGCATGCTTTGTGAAGTACCCATCAACCGTCTTTATAGTCATCCAGTTACGGATGACGTTTGATCAACAATAGAGTACTTGGCTCTACATCTAGGGTCCATAGTGGTTTCAGGTCGAAGGGTGGTATACACCATTATCATCATGAGAATAACTTATGACACTTTGCATAACATTCTATGTAGTATTCTCATAGCGGGTCAATCCAGCATAAATATTACTCCTAATATTCATACCTATGTCAAGACTTGATAACTCCTTATCTATGATCCATGAGATATGATCATCAATCTATCTTCATAATAATCTTAATGCTTTAATTGTATCCCACTTCACATTAAAGCTTGACTACGGATACTTTAAGAATAGTGTCTTATGTTTAATGGGATCTCATGATTAAGTCACACTTAACATTTCATTAAACCAATAAACCATTCTGGGGACTTTATTATTTTGGAAAGCAAACATAATAAAGAAATGCCTTTTATTATTAATAAATAATTCGATACAAGTACCAAAAGTATTGGCCTCTAGGGCTTACACCAACAATCTCCCACTAGCACTAGAGCCAATCAGGCATACCCCTAATACCCATAGATCTAGTATGTCCATTATGCTTCAGCTGCGCAAGAGGCTTTGTTAATGGGTCAGCAACATTGTCAAGTGTAGGTACTCTGCATATTTTTACATCTCCCCGATCGATTATCTCTCGAATGAGATGATAACGCCTAAGTATGTGTTTGGATCGTTGGTGAGATCTAGGCTCCTTAGCTTGTGTGATAGCACCATTGTTATCACAATAGAGATTAATGGGATCCACAATGCTATGGACTATGCCAAGTTCACTAATGAACTTCTTGATCCAAACAGCTTCCTTTGCTGCAGTTGAGGCAGCAATATACTCAGCCTCGGTTGTAGAATCAGCAACTGTATCTTGCTTTGAACTTTTCCAGCTCACAGCGCCACCATTTAAACAAAACACATAACCAAATTGCGATCTAAAGTCATCCTTATCTGTCTGGAAGCTAGCATCGGTGTATCCAATTATAGGAAGCTCTTCCTGACCTCCATATATCAAGAATGAATCCTTAGTCCTTCTCAAGTACTTAAGGATATTCTTGACAGCTACCCAATGAGCATCACCGGGATTAGACTGGTACCTACTCGTTGCACTTAAAGAATACGAGACATCTGGTCGAGTACATAGCATGGCATACATGATAGATCCTATTGCAGATGCATATGGAATCTTATCCATGCAATCCCTTTCTTCCTTACTTGAAGGGGATTGTGTTTTTGACAGACACATGCCATGTTGCATAGGTATGAATCCTTACTTGGAATCATGCATATTAAAGCGTCTCAACACTTTTTCTATGTATGTACTCTGACTTAGGCCAAGCAGTTTTTGTGACCTATCTCTATAGATCCTGATTCCTAATATATAGGCTGCTTCACCTAGGTCCTTCATTGAAAAGCATTTCCCTAACCAAGTCTTCACTTGTTGCAAGGTAGGGACATCGTTTCCAATGAGTAATATGTCATCTACATATAATACCAAGAATACGATCATGCTCCCACTAACCTTCTTGTAGACACAAGGCTCATCTTCATTCTTGATGAATCCATATTGTTTTACTGTTTCATCAAAACGAAGATTCCAGCTTCTGGAAGCTTGCTTCAATCCATAAATTGATCGCTGTAACTTACATATCTTTTGGGCTTCCTCTGGTATGTCAAATCCTTCAGGTTGTGTCATGTACACATCCTCAAGAAGATTCCCATTTAGGAAAGCAGTTTTGACATCCATCTGCCATATTTCATAATCATGATATGCAACGATAGCAAATAAAATCCGAACAGATTTAAGCATTGCAACTGGTGAAAAGGTTTCATCATAGTCAACCCCATGAATTTGTTTATAGCCTTTTGCAACCAGTATTGCCTTATAGGTATGTACCTTACCATCCATGTCAGTCTTCTTTTTGAATACCCACTTGCATCCTATAGGGTTAACTCCTATAGGGGGCTCTACCAAGGTCCAAACCTGGTTTGTGTACATGGAATCCATTTCAGATTTCATGGCTTCTAGCCACTTCTCGGACTCAAGACCAGTTATGGCCTCTTGGTAGGTCACAGGCTCATCTTGATCCATGAGTAATACATCACCCTGATCACTTATGAGATATCCATATCTCTCAGGTTGTTGACGTGTCCTGCTTGACCTACGCTGGTCTTGTTCTACTTGAGCAGGTTGCTCTTCCACAACTACTTGTGTTTCCTGCTCTAATTCCTCCATAGGTGTATCAATGTTTTGTGGTTCTTGAATTTCTTCAAGCTCTATTTTCCTCCCACTGATTCTTTTGGAAATAAAATCCTTTTCCAGAAAAACTCCAGTTCGAGCGACAAACACTTTGCCCTCAGAAGGATTGTAGAAGTAATACCCTCTTGTTTCTTTAGGATACCCCACAAATAAGCATTTGTCATATTTGGGCTCAAGCTTAGTTGAAATTTGTCGTTTCACATAAACTTCGCAACCCCAAATCTTCATGTAAGACATATGTGGTTTCTTACCACTCCATATCTCATATGGTATCTTCTCAACCTTTTTGGATAGAACCCGGTTAAGTGTGTAAGCTGCAGTCAATAGTGCATGTCCCCAAAAGGAGTTCGGAAGATCGACGTGACTCATCATGGATTGGACCATGTCTAACAAGGTTCGATTTCTTCTCTCAGATACACCATTCCATTGTGGTGTTCCGGGAGGAGTAAGTTGGGATAAAATCCCACATTCCTTTAGATGGTCATCAAACTCTAGGCTTAAATATTCACCGCCTCGATCTGATCGAAGAACTTTAATATTCTTACCTAGTTGGTTTTGTACTTCATTCTTGAATTCCTTGAATTTTTCAAAGGTTTCAGATTTGTGTTTCATTAAATACACATAACCATATCTACTGAAATCATCAGTAAATGTGATGAAGTATTGAAAACCTCCTCTGGCTGGTATGTTCAGTGGTCCACATACATCAGTATGCATGAGGGCCAAAAGATCATTAGCCCTTTCACCTTTTCCTGTGAATGGGGACTTTGTCATCTTTCCAATTAAACAAGATCTGCATGTCTCATATGATTCATAATCAAAAGGGTCCAAGAGTCCATCTTTATGGAGTTTGTAAATGCGTTTCTCATTTATGTGGCCTAAGCGACGGTGCCAAAGGTAACTTGGATTTAACTCATTAGGTTTAATCCGTTTAGTATTAATGTTATAAATTGGCATTTCAAGATCAAGGACATATAGTCCATTGTTCATTTGTGCAAAAGCATAGAATATATCATTCAAATAAATAGAGCAACAATTGTTCTTTATTATAAATGAAAAACCAAACTTGTCCAAACAAGAAATGGAAATAATATTCCTACTAATTGCAGGTACATAATAATAGTTCTCTAACTGAATTATTAAACCACTAGGTAAAGTCAAAACATAAGTTCCTACGGCTAAAGCAGCAACCTTTGCTCCATTTCTAACTCGTAGGTCAACTTCACCTTTCGCCAAATCTCTACTCCTTTTTAGCCCCTGCACATTAGTACAAATGTGAGAACCGCATCCAGTATCTAATACCCATGATGCAGAAGTAGATAAATTAATTTCAATAACAAAAATACATGAATTTGAAGTCCCTACTCCATTTTTCATATCTTCCAGGTACTTTGGGCAGTTTCTCTTCCAATGTCCGGTCTTACCGCAATGGAAGCAAGTGCCCTCCTTTGCTATGCCTCCACTAGGCTTCAAAGCAGGAACAATAGGTTTAGGATTGGCAAATTCCTTGCCTTTCCCTTTACCAACCTGCTTGGTAGGCCTCTTGTTCAGCTTCTTTCCATTACTGACCATCAGAATGGACTTCCCTTTTGTCTTCATATTCTGCTCAGCAGTTTTCAACATGCTTAGCAATTCTGGAAGACTCTTATCCATGTCATTCATGTTGAAATTCATGACAAACTGATTAAAGCTATCTGGCAACGATTGCAAGATAAAATCAGTTGCAAGTTCCTTTCCAAGCGGAAACCCTAACCTTTCAAGGTTCTCCATATACCCAATCATTTTGAGTACATGGGGACCTACAGGGTTTCCCTCAGATAACTTGCTGTTAAAAAGGGCCTTTGAAACCTGAAACCTCTCATTTCTTGCCTGCTCTTGATAGAGCATTTTCAGATGTCCGATCATATCGAACGCTGACATGTTCTCGTGTTGCTTTTGCAACTCCGAGTTCATAGTAGCTAGCATGAGACAAGCGTCTTCGTTAGCATCATCAAAATGCTTCTTATAAGCTTCTCTTTCTGCCTTAGGTGCCGAACTAGGCGGTTCCTCTTCAGGAACAGGTGTCTCCAAGACATACAGCTTCTTATCGTGCTTGAGGACAATCCTCAGATTTCGGTGCCAATCCAGGAAATTTGTCCCAGACAATTTTTCCTTATCTAGGATTGATCGCAAAATATGGTTGTTTGTTGTCATGGTAATCTACAAAAAAAATGAAAATATAAGTATCATTAAAACAACATATTTAATTAGGCCTTTAATCAAATATGCTCCCACTATTTTACTCAAACCAAATGACCCTCATCATTTGATTCGGAAAATCCCGTTGGAAGACTTTCTAGTGGGTCGAGATCCACATTTCACTTCGTTCTAAGTCAGCGTTAGGCTGATTACACAAAACTAGGTTATTTAGGTAGGAACTCCTTCCAATTGTATCTCATACAACTCTCGAATATTTTCAGTTGGGTGAATAACTCCTTATTCTAATTCATCATATGAATCATTCCCAAGTCTTACTTCTAAACATGTATAATCTTATTATAATGTGTTTAGTTAAGTTTGACCCATTGTTTTAGCAGTTGGATATTACAATTATCCCATCACACCTTACTAATATAGAACATGCACCTCGCGTAGGCGAAACCTACATTGTTCGATACTAGTCTTGATGAGTGCTAAAAATTGGAAAGCATGAACTTAATATTTAACTTGAGGGATTTTGTTATTAGTTTGATCTCACCGGCTTAACAAGCAATTCGTCTCTCTCATGCATCAACATACAAACACATGCATCAATATACATAAAAGGATACAGTTATGGCCCCTAGTGCAATTGTTCTCCCAAGCCAATGAGAGAACCTAAGATAACCTAATAACGATCTAAACTTCTCCAAGCAAGATCTCCAAGGTTATCCTCCTTTGATATTGTATTCTTCTCTTTCTTCATAACATTACATTACATAAAAGAAACTCGTTTTACATACGAGGGAGTGAGATGAGAAAAGAAGTTACATCAAGAATTTTAGAGAGAGGCACTACAATCCCAAAACAAAATAAAGGAAAAAACTAAGGCCATAACTGATCACCACAAGACAATAATAATAAACACACTTTTATTATTAGTTTAAATTTTGTTAATTAAAAAAGGCAAATTAAATTTCGACGATTGACCACAACTCCAAAATGCCAAGGATAGTAACCAAATAGTCCAAGTAACATTAAAGTTTTTTATTGTTCAAGTTGGTTATTAGGTATCTTCAAAATGAAAATGAAAAGCTCAAGTGAGAAAAACAAAATAACATAAAGATAAATACTCAAGTGAGCAAATATGAAAATAGCATGAAATGAAAATGATAAAATAAATGTGCTTAAAGTAAAAAGAATAAAGTAAAAGCATATAATAAAGTCAATTGTTAGAAATTAGAGGTTAGTTGAATGACCATATTGAAACTTGCATTTGAAAATTCATTAGAAGATTGATAAGATCAAAGTCTCTTAACAACAAGTTTCATTTTTTTGTCAAGTATATCATTTATTTCGAAATCTGAAGGCAACATTAAATGATCAACGATGTTTAAATGATTCACTTAGTTCCAAAATTTATGAAGCTTCATTAGAGGATTGATAAGCCCAAAGACTCCTAAAAATGGACCTCAAGGTTATTGGATTAAATGTTTCATATTAAACATACTTGGGCTTGCAAACATAAGTTTGGGCCACGAATGATCATTTCTCGAATCGAGACAAAATTTAGCGCAATGTTAAGCAATCGTAGGTGGACTTATATAGAAGTTGCACCTATTTTGAGGTCGGTCAATAGCAATCTATGTGCCATATCTTTGGAGTGATGGTATGTAGATCATCCTCTAACAACATGTAGCACAAAGGAGAAGAGGATGAGATGAAGAGGGAGAGGATACATTTGAATAAAAAATTAATCAAACTATCATTAAAATTATCCATTCATTTTAGTGGAGTTAAACTCAACACTCAAGATCCAATGATGTTAATGAAGTTTATGATCAACAATCTGAAGGAAAATTGAGATCAAAAGCGCAGCGGAATATAAAAATTTCCTTTAGCGATCCTTACGAATGAGCATGGTCAGTGATAGAAACATTTACCTCTTGTGGCGATTCAGACCTTTGATGTTGTGATCACGAGCGTTGATGAAGAACAACGCCTCTACTCAGTCCACACGAATAGATCGCTTCCGGTCACAGTGCTAGCTGATCACGAACGGAAACTTTGAGTGAGAGAGAGAATCAAAAACGAAATTGCATCAAGTGAAATTGCTTCATCACAAGGGATCTATTTATAGAATCACTCGTGTGGGCTACAAGCTAAAAGCCCAATTAAGGCTATAAGCTAAAAGCCCAATTAAGCTTATGGACATCATACCTTATGACGTACCATATATCACTTATCTACGTGGTACCTTACCACTTTCCGTATTACACTTAAGTGCACTGTACCTTACGGTGTTCCTTATTTATTCTATCTCTCATCAACCTGTCCTTATGTGTGTGACCCTGTAGGTTTTCGCGACGTTGGCAATTATATTAAATCACACATTTAAATATAATAAACAGTGAGCGGTATCTAGCAACACATCACTGTTACTCAAGTCACGAAAATGTCATGTGATCTGACCAAACCTTTTCCGTGATAATATTTGTGTTATGCAATTACCCTTTTGCCCTCATGTCTATATTGAACACAAGGCATACACTGTGTCACCCTTGTCCAGTTCAATATTGGGCCCTTAGACATTTATCCTGTTATGTAGGATGAGCAAATTCCATCTAGGTCACTCATGTCCCTTAGCATGCTTTGTGAAGTACCCATCAACCGTCTTTATAGTCATCCAGTTACGGATGACGTTTGATCAGCAATAAAGTACTTGACTCTACATCTAGGGTCCATAGTGGTTTCAGGTCGAAGGGTGGTATACACCATTATCATCATGAGAATAACTTATGAAACTTTGCATAACATTCTATGTAGTATTCTCATAGCGGGTCAATCCAGCATAAATATTACTCCTAATATTCATACCTATGTCAAGACTTGATAACTCCTTATCTATGATCCATGAGATATGATCATCAATCTATCTTCATAATAATCTTAATGTTTTAATGTTATCCCACTCCACATTAAAGCTTGACTACGGATACTTTAAGAATAATGTCTTATGTTTAATGGGATCTCATGATTAAGTCACACTTAACATTTCATTAAACCAATAAACCATTCTAGGGACTTTATTATTTTGGAAAGCAAACATAATAAAGAAATGCCTTTTATTATTAATAAATAATTCGATACAAGTACCAAAAGTATTGGCCTCTAGGGCTTACACCAACACAATCACATAGAAAGAATATATTAAAAAATAAATTGCATTTAATGAATAAAGTAAAAAAAGGAAAAATAATTTTTAAATTGTTTTTAAAATGAAAATAAAAGGTAAAATAGTAAACTATGTTCAAAGTATCAAAGTAAAATTTAAAAAGACCACGGAAAAATCAAAGCTGGCCTCAAATATTTTTGTAATTTTTTTGGTAATTTTTTTAAAATAGGAAAGTATTTTTAAACTAATTAAAATCACTCAAATAAGTGAAAAAAAGATCAAAAAAGTAGAAGTCTAGATGAAATTCTAGAAAAATTTCAGAAAAGTCAGAAATGAGTAAAATGATTTTTATAAATTTTTTCAGAATTTAAAAACATCAAAATGTATTTTTAAATAATTAAAAACAAGTTAAAATAAAGGAGAAATTATAAAAAAAATATTAAATCTGAAAATAAAATCATGAAAAAATAAAAATCAGGAAGAGAATATTTGAAAATATTTTTATGAATTTTTTCATAATTGTTTAGTTAAAAATGAATTTTCTATGATTTTTTGAAGTTTAAATCAATTAAAATTAAAAAAAAATCAGAAAATAAAATAACAAACCAAAAAAAAAATGGACCATCTGATCATTGTCAAAACGCGTTAGTAAATACATCCAGTGGATGTGGCGCGCTGTGCATGTCATGGACTTTATTGAATATCACACCAATCATTTTTTATAGAATAAAAATAACTTAAAATGTGGCACGTTGGATGGAGTTTGACTCACTAAAGTAATCAGATCCTAGGGCTCACAACACGTGCGCATGGTAAAGTGAAACACCAAATCTATTTCAAAAAAATAACGTGGCTAAACGTCATTGGTTGAAGACGGACATGTGATCGTCTTCAACCTCCAGCCAACCTCAAATTGAATTCCACAAACTGTAAAATTAACAATCCAGACCGATACCATTATATTCGTCTCTTCAAGACGATTCTAATGGTACCATCGCGCCAAATTTATATAAACTAAGCAAGGCTTAAATTGATAAAATGTAGAAATAATAGCGAGCACAAAATTCTAGAATATCTCACTCAAATCTCAATGAAATTGCAAATTATAAAAAGTATGAGAATCAGAAGGATACAAAGAGTGGATTAGTCTTTTATTTGGATCGATTTGACCAAGGAATCTACCTGAACAAAGTAGCAAAAGGTGGATCTGAAATTGGAATTCTGTAGATCAGTATAGGTTACAATTCTTCAAGGTAAGAGTGTGGTCAGCTTCAGAGAAGTTCAATGACGCTAACTGAATAGAGCTTTTGGTGTTTTGGAGTGAGAAAGCAAGAAATAAAAAATTCAAATTCAGAGTTCGTGTGGGATCTGATCATGGGTCAATTGAGTATCAAAAGCTTGAGAAAATGATTGAGATATAACCCTCTATTTATAGGGAAGAAAACGGGATGCTCAAGCGTGTGGAATGATGATGTTTGGAGGGAATTCGTGTGAAGTTGCAAGCATGAAAAGTGTGACTCATGTTTTTCTCAAAACTCATCCAAAACTTGTGTTTCAAGGTGCTAACCACTTCTGGAAGATTGTTAAACATGATTAGAAGTAAAAACGAGCAACAATTTAGTGATTAGAAGCTGAATTGTGCATTTCAAATTCTTACTTGGAGGAAAAAGTCAGTTTCAAGGTACCAACTTTGAATCAATGGTATTCACAACTCAAGGAGTCTTAGGGCATGATTCTTGAGGCAATTGAAAGATAAGGTCACAAATTTTACAATGTGAAAATAAGGGGATCAATTAGATATTTGAGCTAGGAGTTGTGATGAGTCAAAGTTAAGAAAAAGATGCAGACTTTTTGTACTTAGAAAAATTCTAAGTTTTTCTTCAAAAGTGACCTATGATGTTTTGAGTTCAAACAAGGCCTTCCTCCAAAATTGAGTTTGATCAATGATGCTATCTTGAATTAGACTTCCTAAAGAGCATTGTGAAACTTGAATCACTCAAAAACAACAAGTATTGAAAAAGTTATGGCCTTGTGAAGTTGGTGAAAATTCATGAGATGACCTATAATCTTTTGCATTATTAGGGAATCTTCCATCCATTTTCAAGTTTTAAACATTAAATAAGATTTGAATTTCACATCCTTAAGATCATTATGTAAAAATAATGGTCTCAAGGAGATAAGAATTGACCAAGTTATGATCTTTTGAAGTCACATAAGGTAATTTGATGGCCTATCTAGAGGACTTGTAATCTTTCTTCATCATTAGGAATCTTCCACATAAAAGTTTCTTGAAATTTTTGAAGTGATTGGTTGATAACTTTTTAAAGGTAAGCATGTCTTTATAATAACTCAAAAATACCAAAACATGAGCAAGATATAGCCCTTAGAAGTTCAAAACCCTAGCTCCTAGAGCACCAAAATGACTTGGAAAACCCTTTCAATTTTGACAGTCTTCCTTGCACAATAACTTTTTCCATGTGAACAGAAGTTGTTGTGGATAATAATTGAAATTCTGGCTGCAGATACTCAATGTCACGTTCAATGTTATGACACCGTATCTGACTTACTATATGACAATAAATACAAAAGCAATAAAGAACACAGTCAATTGTTTACCCAGTTCAGTGTGCAACAACACCTACTCTGGGGGCTACCAAGCCAGGGAGGAAATCCACTATAAGAGATTTTAATTCAGGAATAAACCAACCAGTTTATCTCCTTCACTTAAGACCTACCCAATGCAATTCCAATCTAAGTACAACTTAAACCTGAGTTCCTACTCACTCCCCCTCAATCACAGCAGTGATACATAAACCAATTTGACTTAAGAATTGATGAAGACACTCTTCATAAACAAACACTTGATTAAGCTTCACAGCTTTTTAATCAAGCAACACAATCACTCGTGCTTCACAGCTTTGAGTGATGCGCACAACTAACTTGACTCTGCTTCACAGCTTTAGTCAAGGAACATTCAAACACTCTTGCTTCAAAGCTTTGAGTGCTACACAACCCTTACAATTAGAAACCTATTCCAAGGCACTTATCACAATGATAATTGCTTGGAGTACAATAATCAAATCTATACAGATTACAAATGATCTTCTGATCAATAAAGAGAGATACTTGAAAAACAGCAGCTTTGTTGAATATATAGCAGCTGCAACTTCAGTTAGGGTTTCCAAAATCCTAGGGTTAATTCCGTTTGACCTAAAGACCAGGTCACAGGACTTTATTAACCAGGTTAGGGTTGAGCTAGGTTACCCCTCAGAAAACGCAGGATTCTGTTCAGGAAAGACTGAGTTATTTCCTGAAAAAACTCAGACTTATCCATCCTGCATACCTGTTAGTTCAGAACAGGATGTCATAACATCTGTTATGACATCTGAGAAAACCTGTCTACTGATTTAGCAAAATGTGATCATTTTGCAAAATGCTCAGATACACACTTATAAACATCAGTACTTCAATTACAATATTTTTCTGCAAAGGTACCTAATGAGTCAGTACAAACTGAACTAGAATGTTATGACATCAGTCATGACATTCACACATACACTTGGGATTTACCAAAAATGCAAGCCAATACCTAAACACCTACAAACTCCCCCTTTGGCAGATTTTTGGCTAAAGACCCTAAGCAATCAGAGATAGATAGCAGCAGAAATAAGTGACAGCAGAAAAATAGAATGTCAAGTACTAATTAAGTAAGTACCAAAATATTCTCCCCCTCTTTAGCCACAAATGGGCCAAAGATACATGTTCATGAAATTATACAGTTATCCAAAACAAATTAATATGAGCAGCAGCAGAAAACAACTTCCAAACTCCACCAGATATCAGCACCAACCAGCAACACCACCAAACAGCAATCAACCTTCAAGCACTGTCATCAGACTCAGAGGAGCTGGTTTCTTCAATGTTGAGATGTCCTTCAGATTCTACACCTTCTTCCATTCTGTTTTCTTCAGCTTCCTCCTTTTCTAGCCTGGCAATTAGAATTTCTAGGGTCCTTTTTCTAGCATCCAGCTCTTTGCAAGTTTCTCTTAAAACAGCTATGACATCTGATGTCTTGGACTGGGTCTTCACAGACGATGTCTCAGCTGATGTTATGACAATGTCTGGAGCATGAGATCCATGAAACAGTTTGTAGTGCAGGCCAAGGGCAGGAGCTCTTTTGCAGACTGTATCTCTTGCCACAAGGATATCAGGGTATTGTGCAAGGATGATTCCACAAAGGAGGGAGGGAAAGGCAATTGGTCCTTTGACAGCATAACTGCCAGCATGCTTTAAAGTTTGTTCAAAGATGTACCTTCCATAGTCAAAAGCAGTCTTGGTTCCCACAGCATAGATAAATCTCCCCAATCCTGTGGAGATAGTTGATTTGTGATTTGTAGGCACCCAGTTGGCTGCACCTATTTTATGCAAGATGGCAAATTTCATGCTGAGTTTACTATCATTCAGCTTCCCTTTCAATGGCCAGCACTTTACTTGCCTGGCTGTGATTGTTAGACAAACTTTATTGTCAGTTGCCTCTAGATCAGGACAGTCCTCATTTGTTCTTCCAAGAAACTTGTTGATTTCTGATGGAGAGAACTTGACCCTTCTTCCTCTAACAAAAACACTTTCAAAGTCAGCTGACCTTCCATCAGCACAATCATTAGACAAGTTCACTACAAACTCCTTAACCAGATTTTCATAACATTTGTTGAACTTTATCACTGTCTTTATTAATCCAGCATTCTTGATCAGGTCCATGATGTCTTTGCACTCCAAGGCATCATTGTTGAGTTCTCTCTCTAAGGCTATTCTCTTTAAGCAAACATACTTCCATCTGTTTGCATTGTCAGGATGATGAAAAGAGATGTTGTCTGTTGGCACTTCAGGCACTCTAGCAATTTTGCTGGAGGGGAGCTTCCTTCTGATGGGAGTTTCTTCAATATCAATCTCAAATTCTGATTCCTCATCAGAATCAGAAGATTCAGGTTCTTTACTCTTCTTAGAGATTGGTTGTCTAGCAGTGTGCACCTGGGCCTTCTTTCCTTTTGTCTGAATACTTTTCTCAGCCATGCCTTCAGCCTTGGATTTCTTAGCATTAGGTTTATCATTCTGACTACTCTTTCTTTTCATCAATCTCCTAGCTATGCTAGGGTTCACATTAGCAATCAGATCATTATCTGAGTAATCCTCATCCACATCAATGATAGGTGGATCAACAGCCTTTTCTGAGGGGTTCTGAATGTTGTCTTTTTGTGTCACAACATTCTCAGTGACATCTACATTTTCAGAAGCTTCCACATTTGGACTTTCAGATTGATTCAAAGGGACAAAAATCCCCGGTACAGATTGGTTGCCACTCAGTATACTGGTAACCAGCCTAGCAATAGCTTGGTGAACTTGAACTGATCCTTCTCTATTAGGTACAGAAGACGAAGGATGAGAAGAATTACCAGAGGCTGTAGCTTGAGCTCTTCCTGCATGTCTGGTTCTGAGCTTTTTGACTTTGGCTGGGTCAGTTGCCATCTCTCTGAGAGGAGTGACCTCAAGAACTTCAGATTCTATGCATGTGGTGATTGCCCTAGAATCTTGGTCAGATGAAGACGATGATGAGGATGACGAAGTTGCCATGGTTGAAGACGATGTCTGAGACATTTGGATTGACTTTGAGTAATGGTAGCAGTTTGAGAAAAATCTTTGATTGGGAGGAGGAAACAGGTTGCAAGGATGAGAGAGGTAGGGGGTAAAAGGGAGTCTCTTCAACTTCTTAAAGATTTTGAAGGAATTGTGAAAGAGTATGATTAACCCACTAAATATAGACTTAATAAAATTAATCCCTTCAACCTTTGTTTTAAGCAAAATTAATTGCTATAATATCTCATGTTGGTGAATTCCCAACCTGCCCCTCAAATTTTCAAGTTTATTTCCAACAAGAGCCTTGGTAGAAGAATCAGTCAGCTGAAGCTTAGAGAAACTATGTTCCAGTTTAAACGACTTCTTCTCTTCAAAGTCAATAGGGTTCAAGGAAATGTTGATTGTTTTCAGATTGTCACAACACAATGTCACAACATCTTGTGTAACATTGTACTCAGGGAGCATCTGTTTTGACCAGATGTTTTTAGACTTGTTATTTCCAACATCCTTGTCCAGATGACTTAAGGTTCTGACAACACATCCTTCTTCAAGTTTATTTGCCACATCACAGATATTATCAACCTGTAGTTTTGGAGTTCTTCTGACAGCTTCCATAGTAATAGCTCTCTTCATTCTTCTTAGATGAAGGAGGCCAAGCTTATGCTGACACAGTTTCATCTCTTTTTCTTCTTTGATTATTTGACACATAGTGGAGATATCAGTGTTCTCAGGCTGCCACACGTAACAGTTATCTTTGGATCTGATTCCTCTCATTACAACTTCTAGTTTTTCATTAATTACTAGACATTCAGATCTTGAGAAGTTGACCTTGAATCCTAGATCACATAATTGACTGATACTAATGAGATTAGCAGTCAACCCTTTTACCAGCAGTACTTTATTCAGACTTGGAACTCCAGGGCAGTCCAAATTACCAACTCCTTTAACTTCACCTTTAGCACCATCTCCAAAGGTCACAAAACTGGTGGTGTGAGGCATAACATTATTGAGGAGATTTTTGAATCCAGTCATGTGTCTGGAACATCCACTGTCAAAGTACCAATCTTCCTTTGCAGAGACCCTCAGGGAAGTGTGAGCTATCAGTGCAGTAGCCTTTTTCTTCCATTTAGGAGCATGTGGTACCTTTTTAGACTTAGGTTTGACACCTGAGTTCTGATTAAGATATCCATGTAGTCTGAAGCAGAAGGGCTTTATGTGACCATATCTCCCACAATGATGACATTTCCATCTTTGGTACCTTTTCTTCATATGTCTCTGTTCCTGATGTTGAGAGTTGTGTTGAGACATCTGTTTTGACATTTTCTTACCAGTACCAGATTTCTTTGCTTCCATAAATCCTAGTCCAGATTTATTTCCCACATTTTGTCCAACCTGAAGGATCTCTTCCAATTTGTCTGTTCCATTTGTCAACATCTTGACAGATTTGGTCATTTGATTCAGTTGTGAGTTCAGCAATTGAACTTCTCCTTCTAGATGACTTATAGTTTCAAGATTTGCCCTTTTTTCAGCCTCCAGCTTTATAATGAGTTTTGATTGTTTCTCATTCTTCACACAGACTTCAGCACTTCTGATACACAATTTCTTGTAGGTATCAGCCAGTTCTTCAAATGTCACTTCTTCATCACTAGTGTCACTTTCAGAAGTACAAACACTAGTTAGGGCAGTAACTAGTTTGGCAGATTCTTCTTCAGAATTACTTTCTGAATCATAGTCAGACCAGGTAACAGTCATTCCTTTCTTTTGTTTCATAAGAAAGGTAGGACATTCAGCTCGAATATGTCCATATCCTTCACATCCATGGCATTGAATACCTCTGCCTTGGTTTCCCTTATCCTCTGACCTTGGTCTTCTGCTAGAACTGTCAATGTCAGAGGGAATGTTATGAACATTAGACCTTGACTTTGGATCCATTCTTTTGATGAGCTTGTTGAACTGTCTTCCAAGCATGGCAATAGCTTCTGATATGTTTTCCTCTTCATCCTCCTTGTATTCAACATCAGTGTTGGATACAAGTGCTATGCTTTTGTTCTTCTTGTCACCATTATCAGTGATCCCCATCTCAAAAGTCTGAAGAGACCCAATAAGTTCATCCACTTTCAACTTGCTAATGTCCTGGGCTTCCTCTATGGCAGTTACCTTCATTGCAAATCTTTTAGGCAAGGATCTGAGAATCTTCCTCACCAGTTTTTCTTCTGACATCTTTTCTCCCAGTGCTCCTGAGGTGTTGGCAATATCCAAGATGTTCATGTGAAACTCATGAATGGTTTCATCTTCCATCATTTTTAGATTCTCAAATTTGGTAGTCAACATCTGAAGCCTTGACATTTTTACTTTGGAAGTGCCCTCATGAGTAGTTTTGAGAGTGTCCCAAACTTCCTTGGCCAGTTCATATTGATGTACTAGTCTGAAAATGTTTCTATCAATTCCATTGAACAAGGCATTTAAAGCTTTTGAATTTCCCAGAGCTAACTCATCTTCTTCTTTACTCCAATCTTCCTCAGGCTTCAGACTGATTGTCCCATCTATCTCAGTTATGGTGGGATGAATCCATCCTTTGTCAGCAGCTCTCCAAGCCTTTTTGTCCAGAGATTTTAGGAAGGAAATCATACGAGGTTTCCAGTAGTCATAATTAGTTCCATCCGGAATGGGTGGTCTATTTCCAAAAACTCCTTCTTTGTCCATAGTGCCAGAAAGTGATATCCCTAGATCTCACCCAGTAATACAGGCAGGGTGCCTGCTCTGATGCCAATTGAAATTCTGGCTGCAGATACTCAATGTCACGTTCAATGTTATGACACCGTATCTGACTTACTATATGACAGTAAATACAAAAGCAATAAAGAACACAGTCAATTGTTTACCCAGTTCAGTGTGCAACAACACCTACTCTGGGGGCTACCAAGCCAGGGAGGAAATCCACTATAAGAGATTTTAATTCAGGAATAAACCAACCAGTTTATCTCCTTCACTTAAGACCTACCCAATGCAATTCCAATCTAAGTACAACTTAAACCTGAGTTCCTACTCACTCCCCCTCAATCACAGCAGTGATACATAAACCAATTTGACTTAAGAATTGATGAAGACACTCTTCATAAACAAACACTTGATTAAGCTTCACAGCTTTTTAATCAAGCAACACAATCACTCGTGCTTCACAGCTTTGAGTGATGCGCACAACTAACTTGACTCTGCTTCACAGCTTTAGTCAAGGAACATTCAAACACTCTTGCTTCAAAGCTTTGAGTGCTACACAACCCTTACAATTAGAAACCTATTCCAAGGCACTTATCACAATGATAATTGCTTGGAGTACAATAATCAAATCTATACAGATTACAAATTATCTTCTGATCAATAAAGAGAGATACTTGAAAAACAGCAGCTCTGTTGAATATATAGCAGCTGCAACTTCAGTTAGGGTTTCCAAAATCCTAGGGTTAATTCCGTTTGACCTAAAGACCAGGTCACAGGACTTTATTAACCAGGTTAGGGTTGAGCTAGGTTACCCCTCAGAAAACGCAGGATTCTGTTCAGGAAAGACTGAGTTATTTCCTGAAAAAACTCAGACTTATCCATCCTGCACACCTGTTAGTTCAGAACAGGATGTCATAACATCTGTTATGACATTTGAGAAAACCTGTCTACTGATTTAGCAAAATGTGATCATTTTGCAAAATGCTCAGATACACACTTATAAACATCAGTACTTCAATTACAATATTTTTCTGCAAAGGTACCTAATGAGTCAGTACAAACTGAACTAGAATGTTATGACATCAGTCATGACATTCACACATACACTTGGGATTTACCAAAAATGCAAGCCAATACCTAAACACCTACAATAATAATAACCCATAGCAAAAAAATTCACCTCTAAATATTAATAATTGAGAGAGTCATGCACTTGTGATCAAGAAATCAAGAACTTGTCCAATTAGGTCAAACTTCTTCAATCAACTCTTCCATCTTTTGATTTTCTTTGACAAATTGAGGCATGATAAATCATGGTATACCTTGCCATGATATTAATTTAAAGAATTATCAATAATCAAGCTTGAATCTCAATGAAACTTTGTTGAAGAAGGCATGGGAATAAACTCATGAACCTATAAATCAAACTGATGAAATGTGTTGTGCCCTTACCTATAATATCATCAATTAGAGCAAACATTCATTGTATTTATTAGTTAAAAGTTAATCAATACAAAACATAGATGATCATAATATATAAATCAAGGTGCTTGGTGATTCCTCATGAGAAAACCTAAAGATAGGTAGAAGAACCAAACCCTAGTGTGATCTTGTTGTGATTGATTTGATATGAGATGATAGAGAAATATTAGGGGCAAAAATGGGGGTACAACAACTGCCATTATTTAAATGTCTTCTATCCGGAGATACGAAGGTTAAAATCCTCGTGTTGACATTATTGAAGATACTTAAATTTAGAACAAACCCTATTTTTGGTCCTAAGAGGCCATGAAATGCTTATGATTGCGCATGCAAATAAACAGATCCAAAGGTGACACAGGAAACTATTGGGGAAACAGAAAATAAAAGATCAAAAGAGAATTAGACCAGGAAAATAAGTCACTAATGAACAAAAGACTCGACTCTATTGGGGTTAAGCCCAAGGAGGAGACAAAGTAACATCAACTCAAACATTGAGGAGAGAAAATAAAGGATAATAGTGACCGACAGATAACCGCAAACTATCCACTTACTAAGAAGATAGTAAAAAAAAGGTAATGTCGACCCACAGGGGTAAAGAAGTGGCAAGATAATACCAGCAAACATCAATATTAGGGTAAGTCACAAATGACCAGCATCAATACTTATAACTGGAAACAAACGAACTCTTCAGAGAACAATGAGTCTCAACAACAAACTATCTCCCATAATGACGAGACTACCATTCATTGGATTAACAAAAATCTCAACAATGAACTATCTCCCATAATGACGAGACTACCATCCATCGGAGTAACAAAAATCTCAACAACAAAATATCTCTCATAATGACGAGACTACCATCCATTGGAGTTAAAATCTCAACAACGAACTATCTCCCATAATGACGAGACTACCATCCATTGGAGTAACAAATATCAACAACGAATTATCTCCCATAATAATGAGACTGCCATTCATCGGAGTAAAAAATATCAACAACAAACTATCTCCTATAATGACGAGACTACCATTCATCGAAGTAACAAATCTCAACAACAAACTATCTCTCATAATGACGAAAATACCATCCATCAGAGTAAAAAATCTCAACAATGAACTATCTCCCATAATGATGAGACTGCCATCCATTGGAGTAACAAATCTTAACAACGAACTATATCCCATAACGATGAGACTACCATCAATTGGAGTAACAAATCTCAACAATGAACTATCTCCCATAATGACGAGACTACCATCCATTGGAGTAACAAATCTCAACAACGAACTATCTCCCATAATCACGAGACTACCATCCATTGGAGTAACAAATCTCAACAACGAACTATCTCTCATAATGACGAGATTACCACCCATTGGAGTAACAAATCTAAACAACGAACTATCTCCCATTATGACGAGACTACCACCCATTGGAGTAACCAATCTCAACAACAAACTATTTACCATAATGACGAGACTACCATCCATTGGAGTATAAATCTTAACAATGAACTATCTTCCATAATGAAGAGACTACCATCCATTGGAGTAACAAATCATGATTCTTCTCTGGGAACTAACAGACTTACCGGGGAAGTACAAGTTACTAAAATAAAGAGACCTGCCACTTGCTATTATGAGAAGGAGTTGTAATAATGACTTCCTGGGGAAATGCCAATATATTCTTACTGAGGAGATAAAAATCTTCATGTGTAGAATAAATGTACATTCTAAAACTAGGCTCAAAGTATGCAGAAATCCAAAATAATAATGTTACCGGGGACCACAGATTCAAACCAATAATAAACTGGAATAAAACAGTCAACCAAGATAGCACCTGATGAGAAATAAACTCAAGAGGGGACCATGTTCCATCCAGATAATGAGCTGAATAGGAAGGCTAGATAAAAATTATTCCATGAGGGATAACTCAACGGGGAAATTGAAAGGATATACACTTTTTTCTTAAGGTTGACAATCTATTGGAGAGAGGGTAACTAAACTCTGCAAATAGGGTAATATGCCAACAAAAATTATAATAAATTCAAATGAGCAATGAATTTTAATTCAGCTATGCATGATGTATGTATGAATATTATTATGTATATGCTGACAAAACAGACATACAACACTGGGAATAACCAGACAGAACCAGCTTGGGTAAAGTCAACACTCAGCTAAATCATATCCAGGAGTAAAAAATATATAAGAAAGTAAGCATCAACTGAGTAAACAAATTCCTATTCAACATCTTAACTTCCCTGGGAAGAAACACAATCCGAAAGTAATCAAATCAAAATAATAAATCAGTACAAATACTGGTATATAACATCCTCCTCCAGGCTTCAATCGGGAACATCACACAGACTTCAATGGGGAAAATAATGTCTCAACATCTAGACTTCCACTGGAGATTATAATGCTGACTTCATTAGGGAAGCTGAAAACCACATCGTCGAGATTTAAATTGGGGATTTCATGCTGAATTCATTGGGGAGTACAACACCACATCATCGAGAGGATCCCAAAATACATTCTTCAATACCAAGAGTGATGATTACACAAACTTCCCTGGGGAGAAATTATGAAATCACATGGGGATAACAAAATTTCAAGAAGAAACATTATCTCAGCTTTACTTGGGGATTTAAGAAGTCAAGCAATACAACAAGAAATCAAAATTATGGGGATTTTAAATCAGACTCAACACTTAGTGAGAGAAAACCCAAAACATCGAAAATTGTTTCAACACCTCTTTGAAAAGATACTGCCCTTGTCTAGTTTTCTGGGCAACAAATAACAACAATAATGCCAATACCGCAAAGGGCGATGTTTTGCAAATGATTCCACCTCATCACACAAAGGGAGAAGGAACTTTCATCATATAAGTGAGGACCTCATTGGGGAAAATGGGATCACAAATCCAATACCGCATTATACATCAATTGGTACCATCTCCAACCATTTGAAAAACAATAATAAGATTATACGCATATCAGCAGAAGCGACCTGAGAGAACTTTTCCGGGGAATATATTCTTCCAAAAAAAATCAAAGCTCGTCCATCTCTGGAATCACTATTTTTGTTTTTCTTGAATCACAAAATCTAAGGTAGAATGTAATTTGTAAATTCTTTTCATAAAAACAATTTTGTTATTTAATCTTTTTGTTTTGAAAATTAATATCAATAATAAATGAAGTATTTGTAAGCAAAATAAAAATGAGGATTACAAAGAATTGGATAAAAGCTCAAACTTTATTAATAGAATATTAATCTGCGAATGGTGAGACCCCACAGATGATTACAAAGTTTAGAAAATGGTAATACATTAGAAAAGATACATTAAAATACAATGACCACCATTCTCCCTAACAACTTTGAATTCTTGAGCAATGACTTCTGTTAAATTATGGTGAGAGTCCAAGAAGATTGTTGCTTCAATGATCAAGTCTTGTCTGACACAATTACTTTCCAAGAAATCCCTAACTTTTGCCTAGGTTTCCCTTGCGGGTTTTCAACCTAGAGGGAAGAATCTATTCTGTTTATGTCTCTAATTTTTTCCTAGACCTTCCTTCCAGGTTTTTAGCCTATCGAGACGCTCTTTTTTTGCCTAAGCCGCCCTTTTGGGTTTTTGACTTAGCGAGTTGTTCTTTTATTTCTTTAGGTGAAGTATTTCTTGACAGCATCAACATTCATAGGACGTGATAACTCTTTTCCATCCATAGTTTCAAGAATCAATGCACCGCTAGAGAAGGCCTTCTTAACAACATATGGGCATTTAAAATTGGGAGTCCACTTGCCCCTAGAATCAGCGTTAAAAGACATGATCTTCCTAAGCACGAGGTCGCCTTCTCTAAGTTCACGAGGTTTTACCTTCTTATCAAAAGCTTTATTCATTCTTTTCTAGTATATCAGACCATGACACAAGGCCGTCATTCTCTTTTCTTTAATCAAATTTAATTGGTCAAACCTGTTCTGGACCCATTCAGCCTCTGACAACTTGGTTTCCATTATCACACGTAAAGAGGGAATGTCAACCTCGACGAGGAGCACTGCTTCCATACCATACACAAGAGAGAACGAGGTTTCCCCTGTTGAAGTGCAGACATATGTACTATACCCATGTAAAGCAAAAGGGAGCATCTCGTGCCAGTCTTTAGAGGTAACAACCATCTTCTGGATGATCTTATTTATATTTTTATTAGTAGCTTCCACAACCCCATTCATCTTTGGCCTGTAAGGAGATGAATTATGATGGACAATCTTGAATTCTTCACAAAGTTCTATCATCATCTTGTTATTCAGATTTGAGTCGTTGTCGGTGATAATCCTGCTGAGCACACCATATCGACATATAAGATTGTTCTTGATAAAACGTACTACCACCTGCTTAGTAACATTAGCATAGGAAGCTTCTTCCACCCATTTGGTGAAGTAGTATATTGCCACCAGGATGAAATGATGTCCATTTTACGCCTTAGGTTCAATCATTCCATTCATATCAATACCCCATATAGAGAAAGGCCATGTGGAAGAAATAATATTGAGAAGCGTCGGAGGCACATGAATTTTGTCAGCATAAATCTGGAATTTATGGCACTTCTTTGCAAATCTATAACAGTCAGATTCCATTGTCAGCCAATAGTAACGAGCCCAAAGCATTTTTTTGCCATCGGATGTCCATTGGCATGAGTGCCAAAGGAGCCTTCATGAATTTCATGCATCAACATACCTGCTTCGTGTCTATCCACGCATCTGAGCAAGTCCATGTCATAATTTATTTTGTACATCACATCTTCATTGTGGAAAACTCTTCCTGCCAACCTTCTCAATGTCATTCTATCCTTGTTCGATGCACCAACCGGGTATTCCTGAGTTTGGAGAAAATGCTTGATACCATAATACCAAGGTTTTTTGTCTGACGTTCCCTATGTTGCAAACATATGAGTTGGTCTATCCAAACATTGCATTGTGATACGAGGCATGTCATTCCAAGTATTTACTTGATACATAGAAGCCATAGTGGCTAAAGCATCCGCCATCTGATTCTCATCTCTAGGAATATGATGGAACTCAACTTTCTTAAAGAAGGGTAATAATCTTCTAGCATAGTCTTTATAAGGAATCAAGCCATGGTGACGAGTATCCCATTCTCCTTTAATCTAATTTATTACCAAAGCTAAATCACCATACACATCTATAATTTTGATTCTGAGATCAATAGCCTCTTCGAGTCCCATGATACAAGCTTCATACTCTGCCATGTTATTGGTGCAATCAAATGCCAACCTTGCAGTAAATGGGATATGTGATCCATGGGGAGTGATAATCACATCACTAATTCCTTTCCCATAAGCATTCACAATTCCATCGAACACCATGCCCCAACGAGATTCAGGATCAGGACCTTCCTCGGGCAACGGTTCATCATAATATTTTATTTTCAAAAACATAACATCCTCATCAGGGAAATCATTATTAACAGACTGATAATTATCAACCGATTGGTGAGCAAGATAACCCGCCAACACACTGCTTTTTATAGCCTTCTGAGTACGGTATTCAATATCATATTCAGACAACAGCATCTGCCAACGGGAAATTCTCCTAGTAAGAGCAAGCTTTTCAAAAATCTGCATAATTGGATCCATTTTGGAAATCAACCAAGTAGTATGATTCAATATATATTGCCGTAACCGTTTTGCCGCCTAGGCCAGAGCACAACATGTCTTTTCCCGCATAGAGCGACTCACAGTTAGTAAACTTCTTGCTGAGATAATAAATGGCATATTCCTTCTTCCCTGTTTCATCTTGTTGTCCCAAAGTACAGCCTGTAAAATTATCTAACACTGTCAGATACATAATCAATTGTCTTCCTTCAACAAGAAGGATCAAGATAGGAGGTTCCAGAAGATACTCTTTAATACTATCAAATGCCCTTTGGCAATCATCTATCCATACATAACCTTGATCTTTATTTAACAACTTAAAGATCGATTCACACATTGAAGTCATATGGGAAATAAATCTGGAAATGTAATTCAAACACCCAAGGAAGCCTCTAAATTTATTTTCAGTTACTGGTGTTGGCATTTCTTGAATTGCTTTGACTTTATCAGGGTCAACTTCAATCCCTTTTTGGCTGACAATGAAACCTAACAATTTCCCTGATCGGACACCAAAGGTGCGTTTATTTGGATTCAAGTAGAGACGATACTTCCTAAAACGCTAAAACAATTTTAACAAATCTCCTACATTCCCTTCTTCAGTATGGGACTTAGAAATCATATCATCAACATATACCTCAATTTCCTTGTGCATCAGATCATGGAATAAGGTTGTCATAGCCCTCTTGTACGTTGCACCAGCGTTCTTCAACCTGAGGAGCATCACTCTATAACAGAATGTTCCCTAGGGTGTGATAAACATTGTTTTTTTCCATGTCCTTAGGAGCCATTCTGATTTGATTATATCCGGAAAATCCATCCATGAACGAGAATACTTTGAATTTTGCTGTACTATCGACCAACATATCAATATGTGGTAATGGAAAATCATCTTTTGGACTAGCTTTATTTAAATCTCTATCATCCATGCACATGCGAACTTTTCTGTCTTTCTTTGGTACTAGGACAATATTAGAAATACACTGAGGGTACACTGACATCATAAGAAAACCGACATTAATCTGCTTTAAAACTTCTTCTTTAATTTTTACTGCCATATCAGGGTGAGTTCTTTACAATTTCTGCTTGATTGGCGGGCATTCTGGCTTTAGCGGCAAATGATGTTCCACAATATCAATATCCAAATCAGGCATGTCCTGGTATGACCAAGCAAATATGTCCACATATTGTTTTTATAATTCAATCAACTTGCTCTTTACATCGGGATAAAGCAATGCTCCAATCTTGACTTCTTTCGGATCTTCCTCTGAACCCAAATTAATCGTCTCCAACGACTCTTTATATGGCTGAATGGTACTTTCCTCACGCTCAAGCAACTGTGAAACCTTTTTTGGGATTTCATCATATTCTTCTTCTTCGGCCACATACGCATGACATTCAAAGTTGGGAGAGGGTGCAGGGTCATTGTAATCAACGAGGTTTTTAATTAATCTGCACATATGATTAATGATTGCTTTTAGAAACTAACACATATAGCAAGTGATTATGCAGATTTATTTACAGTTATTATTTATTTTGAAAGGATTTTTCTGATTACCATTTTCCAAGAAAAAGCAGAAAATAAAGACACAATTTGGGAATTAAAGACAACTTTTATTATTGATTTTAAATATCAAAGCAATAAATAAGCTCATACAACATCAATACTTTCACCTTGGGCATAATGAAAGAATTTTTTTTGAAAATATTAATAAAAAACAAATTACTTTGAGACATGAATGCTAGAGGGAACATCAATAGTGATCCAATTTTGGACTCTAACTCCATGCATCACGTAGTTTCACATCTCCTTCTCTGCTCCACCTTCCACAATAGCATTGATCCTGGGAACAGTTGGATGAAGATAACCTCCACTGTTAAAGATGTCTTGATATTTTCCCAAAGAAGACTTCAACTTCATATTCTCACCTTTACCATTCTTCACAAAGAACACTAAACCAACTATATTCTTATTCACAAGTTGATCCACAATCTACCCACATACTTTATTAGGGCCATTACGCACTACCTGCTGAACATCCTTAAATGAAGCTATAGAATTATCATTTTTCCATTACATTATCAATGAATAAAGCTTGGAATTAAGTTCCAACAACAGCTTCATCTGCTTCCACAACACTGAAAGAGGATAAATGAGATATTAACAAAGCATGTTCTCCATTTATGATGACCACCTTTCCTTCCCGAATAAACTTCAGCTTATGGTGCAAAGTTGAAGTAACAACTCTTGCGTCGTGTATCCACAGTAGTCTCAGTTAACAATTTTAAGTGGGCACAATATCCATAACCTGGAAAGTAATCTTAAATAAATGCGGGCCTATATGAATAGGAAAATCTACTTCCTTGATGACAGACTTCCTCGATCCTTCAAAAGCTTTCACAATTATGCCACTCGGGAACATGGGAGTTCCTTGGTACTTCAACTTCATAAGTGTGCTCCTCGGTATGACATTTAAAGCGAATCCATTGTCAATAAGCACATTTGACAATAAATCGTTCTTGTCGTTCATGGAGATATAGAGAGCCAGATTATGATTCCTTCCTTCATCGGGCAGCTCATCATCATAGAAACTCAGGTTATTACAAGATGTAATATTTCAAACAATACTACTGAATTGGTCCAAAGGCATATCACTTTCCATGAAATCTTGATCCAATACTCTCATCAAAGATTACATGTGGGCAGAAGAGTTCATTAGCAAGGCTAGAATAGATATCTTTGATGGAGTCTGCAACAAGTAATCTATGATCCCATAGTCACTCATCATGATAATATTCAATATATCGTCCACATATTTTTCCAGAGTAGTACCACTAGATTCCCCCACTACCTTCTTAGTTTCAATACTTTCAACAATCTTTTTATCAGCATTAACATTTCCTCGATTGATAGGTGCGAAAATACGGCCATTGCGGGTCACTCGGCTGGCTTCAGCAATATTCTTGACATCAAACAAAGGTTAGATGGGAACCTCCACACCCTCCTCTAGTGTTGTAGCATTGTATTTATATGTGTGATACGGTGGGAGAACTGACTTGAGGTTTTGCGTTTCATCGCAAATGTCGCGGTTTAGCAAGAGTCGCCACAAACTTTTATTTTATCCAAAAGGAAAGGTAAAAAAAGCACTGGAAAGACCTTTGAGATGTTTTCTTGAGTTCGGGGGGTAGATTATGAAAAGGGAAGGTGCTAGCACCCTTTTCATCCATGGTTTTCCATGGGCTCTTAGTTACTTGCTTAGATCACTTGCTTTGCTTTTGAAATTGTTTAAAATGGTGCTTTGTGTGGTTTTGAAAGTATTTTGAAAAGAGGCCTTTCGTTTAGGAAATCTTTGTAATGATTCTCGTTCGTAAGAATATATACAAAGATGTTTGTCTTTTGAAAAACGTTTCAATGTTTTGAAAGATGTTTGAAAATGTGTGTGTGTTTGTTTTGAAAATAGCAAGGATTGTTTTAAAATGGAGCAAACAACTTAGAAGCTATCTACGTACTCAAAATGTCTTTCCTATGCATTTTTATTCCTTTGACAATGTTGATTTACCATTGCTTTGGTAAACAACCCTATCTTTGGATGTTAAACGGGACGGGCGTGGGTCATCGTATGGCCATGATAGAAATGTTGTCAAGTATCTTAGCATGTTTTAGGGACCAAGATCATTTTGTTTTAGGAAACCTTTTGATAGCATCATCGAGGGACTATGATCTTATTTTGTTTTGTTTTGCCAAGATACTTCGCATGCGTACCATGGCCATTTTTGTTTAGGCAACCAAGTGGGTGAAACCCTAAGGGTGCTTGTGTGCAATGTGTGTCATTTTACATGCATTTGTTTTGTCTTGGATTAGGTCATCTATTTGTTTGATTTTGGTCTTATCATGCAAAACCCTAATTTACTACACATGGTATAAATGCAATAAATTGCGTAAACTAAACTAAACTATTACAACAATTATTATGGGAGGGGGAATACAAGTTTGTGAATGGGGATATTGCACAAAAATAAACCCTAAAATGCTATTACAACCCAATTGAATTATTGTGCGAAATAAATAAATATACAAATATTTAAATATGAAATGCAATGTATTTGTGCAAAATGTTTTGTATTTGATTTTTGTATGAGAAAAATAAATTATTTAAGCCCTAAAAATAAGAGAAAAAATATACATTTATTTTTGAAAGGGGAAAACCCTAATTTTTGATTAAAGAAAATATATGTTTCCTATTATTTATTTTATCCATTTTTGTACAATAAATAATAAATAATATTATTAACAAATATTAAAAATTAAAATATGTATGAAAATAATATTTTATGTGAAAAATAATAAAATAAAAATGTATACTATTTTTATTAAATGTATTTACAAATAAATAAGAAAATAAGTTCTATTTGTTAAACTAAACTATTTTTTCATGTAAAAAAAAATAATAAAAGAATAATAAAATTGTAAAAAAAATATTTAATATTTTTTAGGTTTTTTAATGTTCAGAAAAAATGATTAAAATCAATAAACATAAAAAATATGAGAAAATGTGGAAAAATATAAAATGTGCAAATAGTGGTCAGGGGGGTGTGGAAAATAAAACAGAAGGCCCAAGCGCGCCAAGGCCCAGACAGGTCATCCCTGTCCTCCAGCTTCATCCTTCTGCGTGTGTTTTTAATTCAAATATTTAACTTGCTATAGCTTGCATAAAAACAAAAACCCATAACATAAAACAGGTAGCTTGTAATCTCACAATTTCAATGATATAAAATTCGTAACCTAACTCTCAAAGATCAGAGAGAATTTAATCACCCCTAATTCGTGACCTAGTTATTTCATGAACTTCAAGCATTAAATTCTCACTGCTCAATTAATATAAATGACAAGTATGCATATGTACAGCTTCACCATGTTAAGGACTACATTTTTGCTTCACAAATCGTGGCTTGAGGATGCCTAAATAGAGAGATAGAGTTTTGAAAAATACCTCCTTCAACTGGGTTTGAATATGACAATGTGGAGACTTTGAGTGAGGCCTGAGGATCGTGTGAGCTTCCTTGAACTACCCTGAAGCTATTCCAATGCTTAGCTGGCTTTATGGATGGCTGAAACTCTTTGTAGAAGTCAAGTTGCAAGCTTCCAAAGTGAAAAGTGAGATGGCTGAAACATGGGTTACAACAACAATGTAAAGGCTTGGATAGCTTGGATATGATGTGGATGAAGTGTTTCAAAGGTTAAAAGGCAAAACGCACGAGCCAAAATGAAGTTGGCAAGGATTTTGCAGAAGCTGGCAGTTTATGCAGAAAAAATGTGTTTTTGTGTTTTAGAGAGTTTCAGATGATAAGCATTCGTGTTCTAGCTTGAGATAAGTTTGTGAATCTCTCTAGAATGATACAAAGTCCACCCTTTATCAGCTTGTACAAGTTTTGAACTTTTGGCCAACTTTCTTGCATTTTAAGAAAAGTGGAAGTGACTTGTGCAACAGGCATGTACTGGCTAGTTCTTGAGCTGATGAGAGTTGGTATGCTTTGCTTAATTCCTGTGGAAATTGTTTGTACCAAAGGAACAAGTCCAAGGCTCAAGGCTGATAAAGTTGGAAAAGCTTGCCTTTATGAAAATGGCAATGTGAACTTTTGGCCATTTATGGAATTATTTCTTGTACAATGCTCCAAAAGCCAAAATAAAGCCTTTAACCACTGAGTTAGAATTTAATTATGGAGTGTAGAATGAGTTTAGGACCTGTAATGCAAGGTACAAGCATGCTTGATCAGATTTGCAACTTGACACTTTGTAAAAAATGGCTTGACCAAAAGTGACAAAATGCCAACTTCTCTTCTTCGATTCTCCCTAACCACAAATGATCTTTGAGAGTTCTTGAACATTTTAGAAATCTTTCAATGTGCTCTACAATCCACCTTTGAAATTCATTTTGAAATACCTCTTGGAACTAGGTGAAAAATGTCCATGAAGTTGGGCAAAAACCTGCCTAAATTAGGGAAAATCTTCACTAAGTCTTTTAGTTCATGGACCCCTATTCACAAATTCATAACTTGAGATCCAAGCATCTTTTGGGAAAACTTTGTGAATAAAAGTTGTAGATTTCATGTTGGACTAAAACTTTCATGTTGGAAGTTTTCTTTTAATCAAATTGCATCATGGTGAAAAAGTGATGAAAAGTTGGGAAAAAATAAGAAATTTTCCATACTTAGAAAAATTCTAAGTTATGAAATTTTTCAAATTCAAAATCCTAATTTTCAAAATTGGTTTTCTTGGTGAAAAAGTTTCATGTTTTGGCATATCTTGATGAATTATGACCCTTGGCACTTGATTTTGACCAAAAAGTCAAAGTTTGACTTTTCAGTGTACAATTGACTTTTGATCAGTTGATTGGAAATTTCATCTGTCAATCTAATGAACTTGAGATCTTTTGAACCATGTGGTTAGGTCAAGATTATGCCATTGAACCCTTGAAATCATGCTTGAACCCAATTGGCCATTGGCTAGGTTAAAAATCAGAAATTGCCCTTTCTCAATCAAAACCCTAATTTTGAACATTCTGCCCTTTTGATGATTTGATCAAATTTCTTGAGGAGTTGTGATTCAAACTTGATCAAATGGTACATATGAGTCTAAAATGTGGTTGTGGATCAAAAATAATGAGGTTTGACTGTAAATTGGTCATGGTTGACTTTTTCCCCAATACAGCTGATTTTTAGGTCAACTGTCCAATTGACTGAGCAAAAATGTGATTCAAGGCTTGAAACTTAACATGAGCAATATTAGGGGTCCAAGATGGTGTATGAAAGTCACATGAAGCATTGATGGTCCAAAAATCCTTGTGCAAACTCAAACCCTAATTTCAGGTTATCAGTGCAAGATGAGGTCTTGAGCTGACCAAACCCTAATCTTGTCGTGAGTCCAAGAAGTCTTGTGAGGAAAATCTTGATAAATGAGAGGACAAATTTTGGGGTACAAAAACTTCCCCTGTTCAATCTTCTTGAACCTGAAGAGTTAGATTGGCGAGTTTTGTCGTTCGTGACTCGAAGGTAAAAGATGATTGGATACTAGAGTGCCCGTAAATTTGCAGTCGTCAAAGTGTAGTTGAGGGAATGGGCTTAAAGATGCCATTTGAAGATGTGATAGAATCTTGTTTGAGATGGGCTTGTAGATGCCATCCAAGAATGTTTATTTTAAATCAGAAGAATGAGCATCATAATGGTATCCGTATCTGGAACGTATCTGAGTTGTATCTTGAACTTGACTCTGAATAAGTGACAGAATGGCAACCGTGTCTAGAGCGTATCTGAACTGTGAGAATCTGAATAAGTAATCTGAATGAGTGACAGAATGGATTCCGTGTCTAGAGCGTACCTAAGCTTGGGAAAATCAGAATAAGTGACAGAATGACTTCCGTGTCTAGAGTGTATTTGTACTGTATCTGAATAAGAGATCTGAATAAGTGACAGAATAGCTTCCATGTTTGGAGCGTATATGAACTTTGAAAATCTGAATGAGTGATAGAATGACTTCCGTGTCTAGAGTGTATTTGTATTGTATCTGAATAAGAGATCTGAATAAGTGACAGAATAGCTTCCATGTCTGGAGCGTATCTGAACTTTGAAAATATGAATGAGTGATAGAATGACTTCCGTGTCTAGAGTGTATCCGTACGGTATCTGAAATTGAAATTTGAATAAGTATCTGAATGGCTTCTGTGTCTAGAGCATATCTGAACTGTATTTTGACTTTGAATTATGAATGCGTAATAGAATGACTTCCGTGTCTAGAATATATCTTTACTGTATCTGAAGTTGAAATCTAAATGAGTATCAGAATGGCATCCTTCTCTGGAGCGCATCTGTACTGTATCTGAAATCTTTTGAACGTTTGTTAAAAATAGTTGTTAATCTTATCCTGAAAAGGGTAAAATGTTAGTTGAAACACAAAGTTATGTTGCATGAGATGTATGATGCAATATATGTGCTTTATCAATGTTTATGATATATGAATGTAATGTATGTGCATGTAAGCTGATTTGTTGTACTGCTGAGGAAAATAAATCCTTGACAGCTGGGGATAATAAATCCTTGGTGATTGTTGGGGATTAAAATCCTTGATTGCTGAGGGTAAGAAATCCTTGGTGACTTCACTGGGGATATAGGGATCCTTCATGTCTTGAAGTGAGAGTAATGCCATGTACTTCCTGAGGAATCTGCTTGGAGAAATCCAGAGAACTCTGATGACGTCTACTGGGGATTACACAAAGAGAATCCTTGTTCTGCTGGGAAATAAGAATGAGAATCTTCATTCTGTTGGGGAGCAATGAAAACTCTATGGGGAAGAAAGCTATCCTTCTGGGGAGTAGGTTCAGGAGTTTGGGTTATATGCAACTCTACTGGGGAGTTATCAGAAGTTCGTTGTCTGGTTAGTTTCCAGGCATCAAAATAACTTGTTGGGAAATTTTGAGAAACTGGATGGTCTCCACTGGGGATTGATAGTTGGAAAATTTTACTCTGCTGGGGATTGAAAGTTTCAATTCTGTTGGGGATCTGTAGTTAAAAGTTTTGGCTCCGCTGGGGATTAAGGGTTTGAAAGTTCAACTCCGCTAGGGATTAATTAGTTTGAAACTTAGGCTCCGTTGGGGATCTTAATGATGTACTGTAGGGATTGCTCATGGAATAGCCTAAAGAAGTTTTCCTAATATTTTAACCTGTCAGTAACTGTTCTTTTTCATCCTGTTTATTTGTAAATAGTAATTATGTTCAAATGCATATGTTCATTAATGAATGATTGAATGTTTTTGCAAATAAAAAGACAACTAGTTTTCTGCACTTTAAAGAGATATCTTTGTATTAACTTTGGGTAAGTATTTTGTACAAAGGAGACAGACATCCTAGTAAGAGGATGGTGTCATAAAAAAAGAGAAAAATTTATACAAAGAAAGATAGCTATGTGTAAAAAATCCCATGGGGAGGCTGTCCATGAAGAGGCTGTCCTTAAAGTGATCCGACGAGACATAGTTATACGCTTTAATTCCCTAACTTTTGCCTGAACCGACCTTTCGGGTTTTCGATTCACCGGGAAACCATTTTTTGCCCAAGTCGCCCTTTCGGGTTTTCAACTTGCCGGGTGTACAGATTTTTTTATTTTTATCCCTAATTTTTGCCTGAATCGCCCTTTCGGGTTTTCAATTCATCGCGATGCCCTTGTTTTTCCTAGGTGTGTCAACCTAGCGGGTCTTTTATGCGTAGTATCTTTTGACTATGTCTGCGTTCGCAGGGTGCGGCAGGTCGTCACCGTCCATGGTGGTTAAAATCATTGCCCCACCAGAGAAGATGTTCTTGATTACGAATGGTCCTTCGTAGGTAGGAGTCCCTTTTTCCCTGGGACCGCTTTGTGGCAAGATGATGCGCTTGATCACTAGATCTCCAACTTGATATACTTGGCGTCTGACTTTCTTGTTGAAAGCCTTGATCATTCATTTTTGATACGTCTGACCATGACAAACAGCAGTAAGTCTATTTTCGTTAATTAAGTTCAACTGATCAAGTCGGTTTTGGATCCAATCGTCTTTATTTAAACCTGCATCCTTCATGATTCTCAAAGAGGGGATCTGAACCTCAATGGGTAAAACAGCCTCCATGCCATATACCAAAGAATAGGGTGTTGCCCCGGTTGATGTGCGTGCCGTGGTACGGTACCCGTGGAGAGCAAATGGTAGCATCTCATGCCAGTAGTTGTAGGTGAGTGTCATTTTCTGTATGATCTTTTTGATGTTTTTGTTCGCAGCTTCGACAACACCATTCATCTTTGGCTGATAGGGGGATGAATTATGATGTTGAATCTTGAATTGCTCGCACAGAGCGGTGATCATAGTATTGTTAAGGTTTGTGCCGTTATCAGTGATGATCCTTTCTGGGATACTGTACCAGCAAATGAGATTCTGCTTGATGAAGCGGGCAACAACATTCTTAGTGACAGATGCGAAGGAAGCTGCTTCGACCCACTTTGTGAATTAATCAATGGCCACCAGAATGAAGCGGTGTCCATTGGAGGTTGTAGGCTTGATCTCCCCAATCATGTCGATTCCCCACATAGCGAAGGGCCAAGGAGCTATTAAGACATTTAGAGGAACTGGAAGCACGTGTACCTTGTCTGCATAGATTTGACACTTATGACAAGTCCGGGAGTGTTAATAGCTGTCTGCTTCCATGGTAGACCAGTAATAGCCTGCCCTTAGAATCTTCTTAGTCATCGTATGCCCGCTAGAGTGAGTGCCAAAGGTGCCTTCATGCAATTCAGCCATAATCCTTTCAGCTTCAATCTTGTCCACACAGCGGAGCAGATCATAATCATGATTGCGTTTGTACAAGATGCCATTACTTAGGAAGAAATTAGATGAGAATCTCCTTAAGAACTTTTTGTCATTGACTGAAGCTCCTTCTGGATATTCTTGAGTCACGAGATACCTTTTGACCTCATGGAACCAAGGCTGGTCCACTATTTCTTCGGTATTAATCTCGTGATAGTGTGCAGGTTCGTCCATCCGTTCAATGGTGATCTGGGGAGCCTCATTATCCCAATTAAGTTTAAACATGGATGACATTGTAGCTAGAGCATCCGCTAGCTGATTTTCTTCTCGCGGGAAGTGCTCGAAGGTAATTTGCTCGAAATGTGGTAGCATTATCAGGACATGTTCTTTGTAAGGGATAAGGTTTGGATGCTTAGTGTCCCACTCTCCTTTGATCTGACTGATGACCAAAGCTGAATCCCCAAACACAACTAAAGATTTGATTCCCAAGTCTATGGCATCCTTGAGTCTAAAGATGCATGCTTCGTACTCTGCCATGTTGTTCGTACAGTTGAAGCAAAGTCTGGCAGTGAAAGGAGTATGGCAACCTTCCGGAGATATAATCACAACGCTGATACCGTTACCAAGTGCATTGGAGGCCCCATCAAAGTACAGAGTCCATCGGGATCCTTGTTCAGGTCCGTCATATGGTCTGAAATCTTAAATATTATCCACTATCACGATGTCTTCGTCGGGGAAGTCGAACATCATGGTTTGATAATCTTCTACAGCTTGATGGACCAGATGATCAGCTAGCACACTGCCCTTTATAGCTTTTTGGGTCGTGTACTGTATATCATATTCCATTAGGATCATCTGCCATCTAGCTATCCTTCCAGACAAAGCAGGCTTCTCAAAGATGTACTTTATCGGATCCATCTTAGATATCAGCAAAGTGGTATGAGTCAACATATACTGCCTTAGCTGGCGAGCAGCCCATACCAAAGCGCAGCAAGTTTTCTCGAGCAGTGAATATCTGGTTTCACAGTCAGTAAACTTTTTGCTAAGGTAATAAATGGCATGCTCTTTTCGGCCAGACTCGTCATGCTGCCCCAATACGCACCCCATTGAGTTTTCCAAGACGGTCAGACACATGATTAGCAGTCTTCCTTCGACGGGCGGCATCAAGACAGGAGGCTCTTGTAAATACTCCTTGATTTTATCGAAAGAAATTTGACAGTCATCATTCCATCTAACTACCTGATCTTTCTTCAACAGCTTGAAGATTGGCTCACAAGTAGATGTTAGGTGAGAAATGAACCTAGCAATGTAGTTTAGGCGTCCCAAGAAACCTCTGACCTCCTTCTCAGTGCGAGGAGCAGGCATTTCTTGTATAGCTTTGACTTTGGCAGGATCAATATCGATTCCTTTGTTGCTGACAATGAAACCCAAGAGTTTACCGGACCAGACTCCGAATGTGCACTTGTTTAGATTCAATCTTAGCTTGTACTCTTTCAACCTGACAAACAGCTTTTGCAAGTGATCAAGGTGTTCTTCTTCAGTTTGTGATCGGGCTACCATGTCATCTACGTAAACCTCTATCTCATGATGTATCATATCATGAAACAAAGCTACCATAGCGCGTTGATAGGTTGCCCCGGCATTCTTCAGTCCGAATGGCATCACTTTTTAGCAGAACATACCCCACTGTGTGACAAAAGTAGTTTTCTCCATGTCCTCAGGGGCCATTTTGATCTGGTTATAGCCTGAGAATCTATCCATGAAAGAAAATACTTTGTGCTGGGCTGTGTTGTCAACCAGGATGTCCATGTGCGGAAGTGGAAAGTCATCTTTAGGGTTGACCCTGTTTAAATCTCTATAGTCCATGCACATTCTCACTTTGCCGTCCTTTTTAGGCACAGGAACAATGTTAGCAACCCATTGTGGATAGGAAGTAACAGCGAGAAATCCAGCATTGAACTGTTTCATAACTTCTGCTTTGATCTTCTTTGACATGTCAGGTCTCATGCGGCAGACCTTTTGTTTCACTGGTGGACAGTCTTCTCTTGTGGGTAGACGGTGTACCACAATGTCTGTATCGAGTCCCGGCATGTCTTCGTATGACCAGGCAAAGATCTCAACATAGTCATGCAACAGCTGAATTAGGCGCTCCTTGACACTCGGCTCTAGATTGGCGCCCACTCTGATTTCCTTCTTTTCTTCCTCAGTACCCAAGTTGATTGTATCCAACAGCTCCTCATGAGGCAGAATATCTCTTTCCTCTTGTTGTAGTAATCTGGCCAATTCCCCTGGCACCTCACAATCTTCCTCACCTTCGTATTCGGCTTGGTAGATCAGATCTTCAGAGTCACTGAAGGCTATAGCAGTATCATTACCCATGGGTTCCAGAATGGAAAGGTACCTGCATTTGTGAGTGTGGGTGTGTGTAAGGGTATAGCCATCTTAAAACAACAAAATGTAAAATAAAGACAATGAGCATAAAAGGTTTATATATGAAAAGCGTCCATGATTCATTAGATGACATATGAAAATGAAATAAGAACCCTTACAAATGGACCGTTGTGCCTCGGGTAAGACACAAGGTTAAAAAAGTACGAATTGTTTGTGAATTATTACATATCCAATAGAAATGGAAAAGATAAATTACTGCGGTATGAAAGTAATCGGAACAAAGTCTTTTGCTGCCCAGTTGCACAGTCCTCCGCCGACAGTAGGAAATATCCAGTCTTCTAGGCTTCCATCTTCTTCACTGTCCTCTAGTGCATTAACCCCTTGGTGGCTGATCTTCACAGGTGGCCCTCCGATACGGGTGCGGTGCACGGCCTTCTGAGTAGTCGAAGTAAATCCCAGGCCGAACTTGTCTGATTTGTAGGGAAAGTCTGGAAGCTGCCCCCAAATAGTGGATCCGCCTTCTTCCACTACTGCCCTTGCATCTTTTAGAGAAGACATCCGAGATGGAGGTCTTGTGATAACAGGAGTTGAGGATACCGCCTTGGTCGCCGCTATTTCCTGAGAGACTTCTTCAAAATGTTGGAAAGGGGTCTTAATGAATTCGCCATCCAATTCTACATATTGGAAAGAATTCAGATGACTAATCATGTATTCCTCTTCCCCATGGACAGTTATGATCTTCCCTTGGACGGGGTACTTCAGCATCTGATGCAAAGTGGAGGTGACAGCACTGGCATTGTGAATCCAGGGGCGTCCCAACAGACAAGAGTAAGAAGGACAGATTTCCATCACGTAGAATGTCGAATTGAAGGTCTGAGTTCCCACCTTGATTGGGATGTCCACCTCCCCATGGACCATCCTCTTAGAGTCGTCAAATGCTCTCACAATTATATTGCTGGGTTTTAAAGTCAGTCCCTCACAATCCAGTCTATTAAGGGATTTCTTTGGCAAGACGTTTAAAGATGGTCCTGTATCAATGGGCTAGGGTGGTTCCTCTACATTCCACTGAGACATGTAGTGCATCGTTGTGTTTTCGCCCTTTAGATGTCAAGTCTGTATCGGAGAAACCCAGGCCATTGTCAGCTGTTAAACTGGCCACACACTCTTGGAATTGATTCGCGAACGTCTCTTGCGGCACATGGGTCGTCTTCAAAAATTTTACCAAAGCTTTAGCATGTGCCTCAGAGCACAGCAACAGGGCTAACATAGAGATTTTGGAGGGGGTCTACCCCAGTTGTTCGACCACATCATAATCACTTTTCTTAATGATCCTCAGGATTTCTTCCATCTCCTTCTTGGATGTTTCAGAAATAACTAGTGATTGAGCCTTCATCAGGACAGGCTCCTCTTGAACATTCTTTCCTTTATTTTCAGCAGTGGAAGTAGGGATAGGAATTGTATTGTCTTCTTTATTGGTCGGTACACTTGCAGGTGTAATCACTGGCACAAAGGTAATCTTCAGAACAGCCACGGGTCCAAAGACTGCTTTTGGAGGAGCGATCTCTGGAGAGAAAATTGTTCCACTACGGGTAATTTTGCTTGTTCCGGCAATGTTACTGACGTCGGAATTGTCCTCTTCGGAGCTCTCCTCTTCGGCAATCTGTTCAATCTGTTTGACACCATGGTATTGCATTTCTCAACCATAGTTCCATGGTACCGTTTTATCTTATTTGTATGGGGTTGGCCCGAGCATTGTTATCTTCAATGGAGTAGTCATAGGAGCAGATGTAATCCTAACGGGTCTTTTAGGGACCCTGGAAGGATTGGCGTATATGGTTATTATTGAGACTTCTGGAACTAGAATAGGAGCTTTCTCAAACAAAATTTCCTGGTTATCAATCAGTTGTTGGATACCTTTCTTCAACAGAGGGCATTCAAATGATGAGGATAGGCAAATATAGCAATCTTTGTCACAACCTGGGTACACCCCAGCCTTTAACAAATTCAACTTGATGGTCGAAAGCGGAGTCAACAATTCATCCACGGTGTCAACAAATAAGTCTTCCCCAATAACACTAGCATTGTGTCCATGCCTAGGCATTGGAGCAGAGATAACATTCAGTTTTTCAGGAGCTTCAAATTCAACTTCCTTTGCGTCTATCAGATCTTGAATCTTGTTCTACAAAGCCCAACAGTTGTTGGTGTCGTGCCCTAGACTTTCAGAATGGTAAGCGCACCTGGCATTCGGATGGTAGTGTGGAGATGTAGTATTGGGATTTTTAGGGGCCTCTTTTAGCATGGCCAAATTCAACTTCAAAAGATGTGGTAGGACTTGAGCAAGAGTCATGTTTATCTTGGTGAATTGTCGTACAGGCCTTTCCACCCTTGGCTGATTATTTCTCGGCTGATCATTTCTCAGCTTGTTGTTTCTTGGCTGGTCTGATGTAGAATTTTGAATCATAACGGCCCCCACAGTTGATCGGCGCTCGGTTCTTCCCTGATTCCTCTGAGCATAGACAGCAGACACTTCCTTCTTTCCCGTGAAGGGCTTTTTTACAGCAGCAGAGATAGACGCGCCTTTATGAATTTTCCTACTTCTTATACCGGCTTCTGTCCTCTCTCCAGTTAAAATCAATTCAGTGAAGCCTGCAGAGGAGCTTCCAATCAGATGATTAAAGAAAGGACCTGATAAAGTTCCCAGGAACATGTCCACTAGCTCCCTTTCAGATAATGGTGGTTGCACCCTTCCGGCTAAATCCCTCCACTTTTGGGCGTAGTCTTTGAAGCCCTCATTGGATAACATGGCCATACTCTGGAGTTGAGTACGGGTTGGTGCCAAGTCGGTGTTGTATTGATACTGTTTATAGAAGGCGGTTGCCAAGTCTTCCCAATTGTGAACATCAGACTTTTCCAACTGGTAGAACCAATCAAGTTGCGTCCCCGATAAACTGTCCTAGAAAAAGTGGACCCACAAGTCTTTGTCAGCAGAATATGGTTGAATTTTCCTGACATAAGATCGTAGGTGAATCTTGGGACAAGACACCCCACCATACTTGGCAAATAGTGGCACTTTAAACTTAGGAGGGATTACAATCTCATACACCAACCCTAACTCCTCAAAGTCCAGACCCGGTACTCTATGTACTTCCATAGCAGTTAGACGCTCTTCCCAGTGTTTGTATTTGTCATCGGCCGGAGGGTATTGCTGTTCAGAGTAGTCCTCTTCTTCCTCTTCTTCTGCTTCTAAATCAAATGGTACTGCCGTCTCCTTTCCTTTTCTTTCCCCTTCGTCAGAGGTTGTTGGAAATTCTAACGTCCTTCTGGCTTGTCCCTCAAACCTTCTGCCCATGATAACCACACCGGCTCGCTTCTTCTTCTTTTTCTCTTTCTCTTTCTCTAGCAGAGTCTTGAGCTCCTCCTACCCCTTGGCTAAGGTCAAGAGTAGCTGTTGAAATTGTGAATTCTGAGCTTGCAAGTCTTTCACCATTTGTTCAAGATCCATTTTGCTGAAATAAATAGCAGAGGGATGAGGAAACTTCTTGCAAAGACCTGTTTATGCATATGATGAATGATATGTATTCATGTAATGCTTTCAAGGATTTGAAAATCAAATTTTTTTCAAACAAAAAGGAACACACGTTATATTAATAAAATAGAATTTGATTACATCAATGCCCCTAGGGCAAAATAGTACAAAATTCTAAGATAAAAAGACGTTGCGCATTATTTTTGGTGCAATGTAGGTGTTGAGAGTCTGCTCTTCGTGAAGTAACCGAGTGAGTTCTAAAACCTTATTCTCGCTTGCGTAGAATTGGGCTTCAAAAGTATCGCGTTCTCCCTTGAGCTGTATCCAACTCCTTTGTAAATCTTCGAGTGATGTTGGCATGTCAGGATGTAGAGGGTGTATGGAACCTATCCTTCCTTAACAGGCTCTATAATCACTGGGAGAATGGAGGGGTAAGGCATCATAAGACTTTGGGCGCGGGTTCATACCCACTTGAGGTAAGGCTCAAGAGGGATGGAATTCTTGTGTCCCAAGGTCTTACTGTCTACCTTGTTTGGCATCCTTCAAGCTCGGATGAACCTTTGACGAAGTCCTTGATTGTCGTTGTCGAAGTCGAAAACCAAGCCTTGAATCAACATGTCATGTGGGCCATCCCTTATGGCATAACCAAACTGTCTTAAGGCCAAGCAGGGGTTGTAGGTGATGCCTCCCCTAATGCCAAGTAGAGGGACATTAGGGAATTCCCCACAACGGTCGACGATAATAACATTCTCTTTGGATCGAGAACACCAATGAATATCTGAATATGTAAGAGTCATCAATCGTTGTGACCACCTCAAACCTTGCTCATTCTTCAAGACTGATTGGGGAAGATGAGAAATAAACCATCTTTCCAAGAGAGGAGTGCAACACATGAGAACACCTCTTTTCCTCATTTTACGAGTGTGGAAAGAGTGTAAGATATCCCCAAGCAATGTAGGCACCGGATTGCGTGACATGAAGATTTTGACAGCACTCAGATCTATGAGTTGGTCAGGATTAGGGAACAATACCATCCCATAGATGAGAAGAGCTACAATCTCCTCAAAAGCTTGTAAGTCCAAAGAATTCCAACAGCTTTGGACCTTCTCAAACAAGAACTTTGCCAAGAAGCCTTTGACACCACTTCTAGTTTCCCAATGAGTTGTGACATCAGATGAGTGCAAGTGCAGGGCTTGAGCAATCTATTCTGGTTTTGGATCTCTTTCTGTACCGTTGAAGGGTAGTTGATTGAGAATAGGAATCCTTAAGAGTTGAGAAAATTCCTCCAAAGTGGGCACAAGCTGGTAGTCAAGAAATGTGAAGCAGTGATGCAAAGGGTCAAAGAACTGGAAAAAAAACTTTCAACATGTCTTCCTCTGTGTTGGAAGTGACTCGGTTGAGTAGACGACCATGCCTCTCGGTGAATAGAGAGTTCTCAGGAATCCTTGAAGCTAGCTCCTTGAGTTATGGATGAATTCTTACAAGGTTGACTTGGATAGTTTTCCTACGGAGTGAATCCATAACCTACAAAACAGGAACAAAGATGAATTTCCAAAATCCTTGAAATGGTTAGTGGATGCATATGATGCTTCATGATGTCCATGATGTTATGCACAAGTATATATGTACAAGCAAGTCACACAAGTTCCTAGTTTAGGCTTGCATGTGGTTTCAGAGGTAAGTACCCTCTTGAAGTTTAGTTGGCTCAACCTGTCCTAGAAATAGTAACCGGGTTCTAAGGAGCTCAATATCACTGGATTATTTCCTTGTTCATTGTTTAAATTCAACCTCTTTAATGGCGATCGAAATATTCCAAGGAACCAACCCTCAATGAGTGTAGTATTGAGTATCTACCAACTTCGTACTGCACCAAAGTCGGTCATCTCGCTACATCCTAAAAGGTCAAGTTGGTCAAGTAAAGGTTCTAGAAGTTCGTTAGTGCTTCATGACATCACTCAACGGCCCCGTATTCTCTTTGATTGACTCAAAGGCTACCGGTACCCACAAATATGTCACACTAACATAGCTATTGCTTAGACCGTGTCGGTATACCCCGCACAGTTTCCACAATGTATTGCTATTTACCTATGAATGTTTCCCAAATCCAGGTAGAGGATTCAAACCCAAACAATAGAATCAAAGTGTAAAGCAATAAAGTCAAACATTTGTAAGCAAATAAATGTGATCTAAACCCTAAGGTAACCCCACTTTTATTATTTATTCCCCAGCTGATTCTCCAGTTCTGTGATACGGTGGGAGAACTGACTTGAGGTTTTGCGTTTTGTCGCAAATGTTGCGGTTTAGCAAGAGTCGCCATCGACTTTTATTTTATCCAAAAGGAAAGGTAAAAAAGCACAGGAAAGACCTTTGAGATGTTTTCTTGAGTTCGGGGGGGGGGGGGGGGGGGGGGGTAGATTATGAAAAGGGAAGGTGCTAGCATCCTTTTGATCCATGGTTTTCCATGGGTCTTAGTTACTTGCTTAGATCACTTGCTTTGCTTTTGAAATTTTATTTGAAATGGTTCTTTGTGTGGTTTTGAAAGTATTTTGAAAAGAGGCCTTTCGTTTAGGAAATCTTTATAATGATTCTCGTTCGTAAGAATGTATACAAAGATGTTTGTCTTTTGAAAAATGTTACAATGTTTTGAAAGATGTTTGAAAATGTGTGTGTGTTTGTTTTGAAAATAGCAAGGATTGTTTTGAAATGGAGCAAGTAAATTAGAAGCTATCTACCTACTCAAAATGTCTTTCCTATGCATTTTTATTCCTTTGACATTGTTGATTTACCATTGCTTTGGTAAACAACCCTATCTTTGGATGTTAAACGGGACGGGTGTGGGTCATCGTATGACCATGATAGCAATGTTGCCAAGTATCTTAGCGTGTTTTAGGGACCAAGATCATTTTGTTTTAGGCAACCTTTTGATAGCATCATCGAGGGACTATGATCTTATTTTGTTTTGTTTTTCCAAGATACTTCGCATGCGCACCATGGCCATTTTTGTTTAGGAAACCAAGTGGGTGAAACCCTAAGGGTGCTTGTGTGTAATGTGTGTCATTTTACATGCATTTGTTTTGTCTTGGATTAGGTCATCTATTTGTTTGATTTTTTTCTTATCATGCAAAACCCTAATTTACTACACATGGTATAAATGCGATAAATTGTGTAAACTAAACTAAACTATTACAAAAATTATTATGGGAGGGGGGATACAAGTTTTTGAATGGGGATATTGCACAAAAATAAATCCTAAAATGCTATTACAACCCAATTGAATTATTGTGCGAAATAAATAAATATACAAATATTTAAATATGCAATGCAATGTATTTGTGCAAAATGTTTTGTATTTGATTTTTGTATGAGAAAAATAAATTATTTAAGCCCTAAAAATAAGAGAAAAAATATACTATTATTTTTGAAAGGGGAAAACCCTAATTTTTTATTAAAGAAAATATATGTTTCCTATTATTTATTTTATCCATTTTTGTACAAGAAATTATAAATAATATTATTAACAAATATTAAAAATTAAAATATGTATGAAAATAATATTTTATGTGAAAAATAATAAAATAAAAATGTATAGTATTTTTATTAAATGTATTTACAAATAAATAAGAAAACAAGTTCTATTTGTTAAAATAAACTATTTTTTCATGTAAAAAAAATAATTAAAAAATAATTAAAAAAATAAGAAAATTGTAAAAAAAATATTTAATATTTTTTAGGTTTTTTGATGTTCAGAAAAAATGATTAAAAGCAATAAACATAAAAAATATGAGAAAATGTGCAAAAATATAAAATGTGCAAATAGTGGTCAGGGGGGTGTGGAAAATAAAACAGAAGGCCCAAGCGCGCCAAGGCCCAGACAGGTCATCCCTCTCCTCCAGCTTCATCCTTCTGCGCGTGTTTTTGCTTCAAATATGTAACTTGCTATAGCTTGCATAAAAACAAAAACCCATAACATAAAACATGTAGCTTGTAATCTCACAATTCCAATGATATAAAATTCGTAACCTAACTCTCAAAGATCAGAGAGAATTTAATCACCCCTAATTCGTGACCTAGTTATTTCATGAACTTCAAGCATTAAATTCTCACTGCTCAGTTAATATAAATGACAAGTATGCATATGTACAGCTTCACCATGTTAAATAGAGAGATAGAGTTTTGAAAAATACCTCCTTCAGCTGGGTTTGAATATGACAATGTGGAGACTTTGAGTGAGGCCTGGGGATCGTGTGAGCTTCCTTGAACTACCCTGAAGCTATTCCAATGCTTAGTTGGCTTTGTGGATGGCTGAAACTCTTTGTAGAAGTCAAGTTGCAAGCTTCCAAAGTGAAAATGGTGATGGCTGAAACATGGGTTACAACAACAATGTAAAGGCTTGGATAGCTTGGATATGATGTGGATGAAGTGTTTCAAAGGTTAAAAGGCAAAACGCACGAGCCAAAATGAAGTTGGCAAGGTTTTTGCAGAAGTTGGCAGTTTATGCAGAAAAAATGTGTTTTTGTGTTTTAGAGAGTTTCAGATGATAAGCATTCGTGTTCTAGCTTGAGATAAGTTTGTGAATCTCTCTAGAATGATACAAAATCCACCCTTTATCAGCTTGTACAAGTTTTGAACTTTTGGCCAACTTTCTTGCATTTTAAGAAAAGTGGAAGTGACTTGTGCAACAGGCATGTACTGGCTAGTTCTTGAGCTGATGAGAGTTGGTATGCTTTGCTTAATTCCTGTGGAAATTGTTTGTACCAAAGGAACAAGTCCAAGGCTCAAGGCTGATAAAGTTGGAAAAGCTTGCCTTTATGAAAATGGCAATGTGAACTTTTGGCCATTTATGGAATTATTTTTTGTACAATGCTCCAAAAGCCAAAATAAAGCCTTTAACCACTGAGTTAGAATTTAATTGTGGAGTATAGAATGAGTTTAGGACCTGTAATGCAAGGTACAAGCATGCTTGATCAGATTTGCAACTTGACACTTTGTAAAAAATGGCTTGATCAAAAGTGACAAAATGCCAATTTCTCTTCTTCGATTCTCCCTAACCGTAAATAATCTTGGAGAGTTCTTAGACATTTTAGAAAGCTTGCAATGTTCTCTACAATCCATCTTTGAAATTAATTTTGAGATACCTCTTGGAACTAGGTGAAAAATGTCCATGAAGTTGGGTCAAAAACCTGCCTAAATTAGGGCAAATTTTCACTAAGTCTTTTAGTTCATGGACCCCTATTCACAAATTTATAACTTGAGATCCAAGCATCTTTTGGGAAAACTTTGTGATTAAAAGTTGTAGATTTCATGGAGGAATACAACTTTCATGTTGGCAGTTTTCTTTGAATTAAATTGCATCATGGTGAAAAAGTTGGGAAAAAATAAGAACATTTCCATACTTAGAAAAATTCTAAGTTATGAAAATTTTCAAATTCAAAACCCTAATTTTCAAAATTGGTTTTCTTGGTGAACAAGTTTCATTTTTTGACATATCTTGATGAATTATGACCCTTGGCACTTGATTTTGACCAAAAAGTCAAAGTTTGACTTTTCAGTGTACAGTTGACTTTTGATCAGTTGACTGGAAAATTCATCTGTCAATCCAATGAACTTGAGATATTTTGAACCATGTGATTAGATAAAGATGATGCCATTGAACCTTTGAAATCATGCTTGAACCCAATTGGCCATTGGCTAGGTTAAAAATTAGATATTGCCCTTTTTCAGTCAAACCCCTAATTTTGACCATTATGCCCTTTTGATGATTTGATCAAATTTCTTGAGGAGTTGTGATTCAAACTTGATCAAATGGTACATATGAGTCTAAAATGTGGCTGTGGATCAAAAATCATGAGGTTTGACTGTAAATTGGCCATGGTTGACTTTTTCCCCAATACAATTGATTTTTATGTCAACTGTCCAATTGACTGAGCAAAAATGTGATTCAAGGCTTGAAACTTAACCTGAGCAATCTTAGGGGTCCAAGATGGTGTAAGAAAGTTACATGAAGAATTGATGGTCCAAAAATCCTTGTGCAAAATCAAACCCTAATTTCAGGTTATCAGTGCAAGATGAGGTCTTGAGCTGACCAAACCCTAATTTCAGGTTATCAGTGCAAGATGAGGTCTTGAGCTGACCAAACCCTAATCTTGTCTTGAGTCCAAGAAGTCTTGTGAGGAAAATATTGATAAATGAGAGGGCAAATTTTGGGGTACAACAATATGGAACAACTTTGTATGATTCGAAAGGAACAGGACCCGACAAGCAAATCACCATTGGAGAAACAACTGGCTTGCTATGATACTCAATCTTTGTAGGGGCGGAAACACCAAAACAAGGCACAATAACATTCACCCCTTCTTCATCATACTTAGACATCACAAAATAGTTGTTGGAGAATGCATCTTCATCAGCAGAAAATAATTCATCTGCAGAAGCATACTCATCATCTGACATAGTTTCGGCTGAGCAATCTTTAATCACTTAATCCCATGGTAATCGTCTCTATTGCCTAAAATCTTGATATTACCATTGTTTAACAATAACTGAATACCCCTTCTCACAATGGAACAACCCTTGGAATTTCTGCAGCAAATCTTGCAAGACCCATAGTGGTGTTCTTCTTGACCATCCATGTGACAGAAGGTAGCGTGCAACTGCACCAAAAATCCACATCAAAAAATCTAGAATTCTCCAGGACATCCAAAAACCATATTCACATCTTGTTCGTACTCTTCCCTTGGCCTGATTATATGAATGAGGCCTTCGTCTATCATTTCTTGAAGATCAGCTTTTATCTTATCACATCCCTGGATATCTGTACTGCAAATACCACAACCAACATGGTCATGTGTATAGTAACTGAACTCGCAGAGGTCAGTATGCATCTTTACCAATTCTCCTATAACCAGGTTGATATCAAAAATCTGAAAGTCCCCTGGACAACCAACATCCATGTTTACAATATTTGCTCCTCCATGCTTAGATAAAGGATTATCTTTCACGTTAGGGCCAACATCTTTAAAGGATTAAAGGCCAGATCCCACCATATTTTGTATTTCAGATTTCAAAGGCTAACAGTTCTCCATATTGTTCCCTGGTGCTCCCTGATGAAAAGCACACATCTGGTCTGGTTTATAATACCAAGGTAAAGGTGATGGTATAGCAGGGGGTGGCCTGGTTTGAACCAACTTCTTCTGAATCAAATCCGGAAGTAACTCTGCATAACTTATTGGAATAGAGTCAAAAGCTTCTCTCTTCTGACTTTTCCCTTAATTCCCCTGAGGAGATGGTCTTTGATAGGCATCAGTGGTTGGAGCTACATTGACGATTAGAGTTACAAAAGTAACCTCTTGCTAGTACCGTTGATGCCTTCTAGTGGGTATAATCTTCCTTTCTCCAATAACATCATTCATTTCACTTTATTTCTTTCAAGAGAAACCGTAATACGACTTCTTTGTCCCTTCATCTCTTGTCAAGATCCCCTCTCTGATAGCCTCTTCCAAATGAACATCGTGCTTACCATTTCAGTAAAATCACTCGGCGCACTGGCGACCATCCTTTCATAATAAAATGATCCAAGGGTTTTCAGGAAGACCTTCGTCATTTCTTGTTCTCCCATAGGTGGCACCACATGGGTAGCTATCTCGTGCTATCTCTACGCATATTCTTTAAACGAATCCTTGTCTCTCTGAGCCATTGCACTCAACTGGTCAAGGTCAGGCGCCATGAACATATTGTACTTATACTGTTTGATTAAGGCTTCCCCTAGATCATTGAAGGTGTGGATACTAATATTGTCCAGACTCATATACCACTTCAGAGCAGCACCAATTAAACTATCTTGATATGGGAAGAAATGAATATGCAAACGTTGATCATTAGTATGGTAAACATTTTCCTGATATACACCACAAGGTTGTCACGATGGAAAGAGTTTCCCTTGTACCTCTCAAATTCTGGTACTTTAAACTTGGCTGGCACCTTTACATTGGGAACTAGGCAGAGCTCACTGACATTTTGTCCAAATAATTATTTTCCTCGAAAGGCCTTCATTTCCTTCTGCATCTCATTGAACTGGTCTTGAAAGTCATCCAACCAGTCATAGAAACCAACACTTTCACTCGATGGAGGAACAAGATGATAAACTTCATCATTAACAAACAACATAGCATTCACTGAAGGAGGTGCAGTATAATGGATCTCATTTCTAGCAACAGGAGTAATATGCACCGCAAGAGGTACGAGAGTAGCAACAACTTGCACAATTGGAGAAACTTGAGTGTCAAGGTTAAAACCTTCTAGCATGAAGTTTTCAGGAATTCCCCATGGGTAACCCTGAGGCATACAGTTCTGAGAAATAGTAACTGGGGTAACAGAAACGAGAATTGATGGAACTTCAGAAGTGTTAGTTGTTTATTGAGGCTGAGCAAGTAGTGGCTGATTATGAGCAGCCCCAATGATTCCATCAAAGTATTAAGATTGGCCATACTGGCCTTCAAAGCAGTAACTTCTTCCCGTATCTCGCGATTCTCTTGTTCAAGATTCTCCATTTTCTTCCTGGAATTAGCTCGAGTATTGTACCGGTGAGACAACTTGCTGAACGAAGTCGAGAAATTTAGTAAGACACCCGAGTATAAACATGAACGCAATAAATATGTACCAGATGATGAATGATATACAATGCACATGATTTATTTTATTATTATTAATATTTCAAGGGACTCAAAGAATTATAGACAATTTTGCAAATATTAAAGTACCAATACATTTTGAAATACTGAAAATCTCATTATAATAACTCCAAAATGGATTACAAATTTTTAGTACAAGAAGAGATAGAAACTGAAATCCTAAAAAAGAAAAGCTGGTGAAGATCACTCCACACACTGACGCTTTCCGGTGAGTCTTGTAATCTGAGCCTTCAACTACTTGTTCTCTTCTGCATACCTGTCGGCAACCACTTTCTGATCACCAGAATCGGGAAGTGAACGACTAACTCCTAATCGAGCTCGAGAGGAAAGTAAATCCTCTTTCTCCTCCATCAATTTCTATAGCATAACTCTCAAGAATCTCAATCAAGTCATCCTTCTCCTTCAAGTCTACTCGGTAGGACATCTCTAAAGTCTAACATGTATTCTTCCAAGCCTCTTTCTCCTGCTGCATCCTGACTAGGGCAAGCTGAACTCTTCCACATCATCTAAAAGGGGAGGAATGGTCTTAACAAACATATCAGACATAGGTTCTTCTTGGGAATACGGCATCTTCAACTGAATTTCCCTTGCTTGTACCCATCGGAGATAAGGCTCTAAAGAAATAGCTCCTCTAGGTCCCAAGTGCTTTCTACTCTTCGTGTAAACATGGCGCCAAGCCTTTGCAATCTAACCTTTAGCTTTCTTATGATCCTCTCCCTCTTTGAGAAAGAAACCACTCAGATGAATATTATTTGTCTTATCTTTCATCGGATATCCAAGCTGTCGTCGTGCAAGAACGGGATTGTTGTTAATTCCTCCCTTTGTCCCAAGAAGAGGTACATTGGGAAAAATACCACAACTATCGACAATCTCTACACCATGGTAATCCTGATGATACCAAACAATATCTGAATGAGTGAGGGCCGTAATCTTTGGGGCTCAACTAGGTCCCTTCTTTACATCTCAAAAAGCATCAGACCGAGGTAAGTGAGAAATAAACCACTGATACAACAAAGGCGTGCAACAAATGATCATCCCTCCGTGATAAGAATCCTGAAGATGAATGGAGTAATAAGAATCTCCTAATAATGTAGGGACTGGATTCCCTATCAAAAAGATCCTGATGGAATTAATATCCATAAAATTTTTGATGTTCGGAAATAAGAATAACCCATAAGCAAGAAGAGTAAAGATAGATTCAAAAGAAAATGTACTCTTCATCCTAGAAAAATAACGAGCTTTCTCTAACAAAAACTGGGCGGATAATCCTCTAATTCCTCCTTTGGTATTCATGTGGGCCTCAATCTCTAACTTCCCCCAATGAACCATAGCAGCAGTCTCATGAGAATATGGCTACTCCTCCAAACCGGTAAAAGGAACACGATCGGTAATAGGTAAACCCAATAGATAAGAATACTCCTCCAATGTAGGCATCAACTGATAATCAGGGAAAGTAAAACATCGACACATTGGATCATAGAACTGGACCAAAGTTGAAATAATCCCCTCCTTCATCCTGAGCTTCTTAAGAGACATGATGGATTTATACTTCTTCCGAAAATCTGTAGAACTCCCAATCTCGGTAATCAGACTCATCAAATCATCTATCTTAGGATTCTTGAAACTGTACTTCCGAGTCTTTCTTTTTCTAGAATCCATGGTCAAAAGTATCTGATATGTTCGCAAAAAGTCAACTTTAAGTCCCTTGAAAAAAATGTTTTTAAGGATGCTCATGGGTGCATGAATACATGAATGCATGATGTAACAATCACACATAAGATCACAAACATGGGGGGTTCATAGGTTCGACGTCACGAGGATGAGGTCAAATGTACTACCCACAATGTATGGTCTAATAGTTTATCACCAGCCGAGCAAGGTTCTAAGAGGTTCCCAGAGTCTACATCCTTCCTTCGGATATTACAAACGTCTCAATTGACTCGGTAATTAGTAATATTCTCAGGAAAAACTCGCCTGAGTATATTATCGCGTGACAACCGATTCCGGATTACTCCGTCATAGTTTCCACACTACACCTAAAAGACCAAGATGGCTTAAAGTTTCTATGGTCCTCAGTTTCAGAAGGCTCCCAGGTCAAAAGTAGCACATCTTCTCGATCACTCGGTAAACGACACTACAGTCAAAGGGTCCTCCACTGAGTGGGGGATCTAAGCCTCCTTTTTTGGGATTACTCCCTCAAAGTTAACATGAATATACTGCCCGTCCTATCTTAAGTTTGCCCAAGTCTGGGTAGAGGACTTATGAGAAATCACCAAGCATCCTGAAAACCAGGAAAATCCAGACAAACATATATACAACATATAACATATAAACAACAATAGTACATCCATAGATAAACAAAGATAGGCTCAACCCACTTAGGGATGGACTAACATTTGGTCGAGCATTCCCCAGTGAAGTCGCCATTTTTTCTGTAGCGGTAGAAATGTTAAGACTAAGCCATTGGATTGACTTGACTCGCACAAATAAAATAAAAATCACCACCGTGCTTTATTGTTTCTAGAGGAATGGGAAATAAGCGAATAACCCAAAAAGAGGGGGAAAGAACCTAAGTTCAGGGGTTGGTTATGAAAAGGGAATGTATTAGCACCCTAAACATATATGGTATCCGCAAGAACCTCTTTGAAAATATGTGTATTTTGGCTATAAGAGATGTATAAAAAATAAATGGTGGAGATGGGAAGAGAAGTATTTTTTACAATTTTTGCACCCGCCGCGGTTGCAAACTTTTAGTGCTTATGTACCACGTCCCGTGTAATAGAGGATCAGGGTACTCATAGTTCACCTTTAAAATTAAAAAAAACATGTGTGTTGGTTAATTTTAAGATACGAGACATCATTGTCTTATCCGAGTGGAAGAACATACTTACTACCAACGATTATGAGAAAGGAGAATTTGTGTCATCTCACAGTGGAGGATATGACTTGGATTTTAAAATCAACAAAGCCTCACTCAACACCCAAGTAGAAAATATCTCACTTCACTATATATCATAGAAGTATAGTAGCTCGCATCACTACAAGAATTGACAAGAGTCTAATGTTTTGAGAAAAAGTTTTAAAGTTAAAAAAAATCCAAAATGGTTTGAATGAGATTGATTGACTTTTAGTCTTCTCACAAAAATGTCAAGGTATTATTAAGTTGGTTAAAGTTTGATTAAGAAAATATTTTGAATAAGCATGGACCTAAGTCCAAGTTCATTATGAAAGTGGTTTAAGTTTGGAAAACAAGAATAGTTTTGAAAAGGAGGGAGAAATTTTTTGAAATTAAAGAAGATGGGAGGAGATGAAGGGACTATCCTAAAGTATAAGGTAAAAACTAGGGAAAAGAACCCTCTAACCAACAAGAAGCTAACACTTGACACAATGAGTCAATGTAGAATTCCCATCGTTTTAATTGATACCAAACAAACAAAGATCATAAACCTCTTAAGAAAACCGAGCTTCAAAGGCATTAAGTCTTCACAAAAATTGGGCAGAGTAACGACTGTATACATATGAATTCTGAATCATAGACAAACCACATAATCAGAATAATCTGCACACAAATAAAACAAACAACCTAATGTCTTGGGGTGAACCCCAAGAACTCCAGATAAAATAACAATATAATCCATAAGGGTCTCAAGGTAGGTCAAGGTCTCTACTCCTAAGTCCAAGAAGTCCACAACTTCAAAATGCCAATGATAGTAACCAAATAGTTCAAGTAACATTAAAGTTTTTTATTATTCAAGTTGGTTATTAGGTATCTTCAAAAATAAAATGAAAAGCTCAAGTGAGAAAAACAAAATGACATAAAGATAAGTACTCAAGTGAGCAAAGATGAAAATATCATGAAATGAAAATGCTAAAATAAATGTGCTTAAAGTAAAAAGAATAAAGTAAAAGCATAAAATAAATTCAATTGTTATAAAGTAGAGGTTAGTTGAATGACCGTCTTGAAACTTGAATTTGAAAACTCATTAGCAGATTGATAAAATCAAAGCCTCTCAACAACAAGTTTCATTTGCTTTTTGTCAAGTATATCATTCATTTTAAAATCTCAAGTCAACAATAAATGATCAATGATGTTTAAATGATTCACTTAGTTCCAAAATTTATGAAGGTTCATTAGAGGATTGATAAGACCAAATCCTCCTAACAATTAACCTCAAGGTTATTGGATCAAAGGTTTCAAGTTAAACATATTTGGGCTTGTAAACAAGTTAAACATACTTAAGCAATTGTAAGTGGACTTATATAGAAGTCACACTTACTTTGAGGCCGGTCAATAGTAATCTATGTGCCATATGTTTGGAGTGATGATGTGTAGATCATCCTCTAACAACATGTAGCACAAAGGAGAAGAGGACGAGATGAAGAGGGAGGGGATACATTTGAATCAAAAATTTAATCAAATTATAATTAAAATTATCCATCCATTTTAGTGGAGTTAAACTCAATACTCAAGATCCAATGATGTTAATGAAGTTTATGATCAACAATCACATAGCCAGAATATTTTAAAAAATAAATTTTATTTAATGAATAAAGTAAAAAAGGAAAAATGATTGTTAAATTGTTATTAAAATGAAAATAAAAGGTAAAATAGTAAACTATGTTCAAAGTATCAAAGAATAATTTAAAAAGACCATGGAAAAATCAGAGCTGACCTCAAATATTTTTATAATTTTTTTTGGTAATTTTTTTAAAACAGGAAAGTATTTTTAACTAATTAAAATCACTCAAATAAGTGAAAAAAAGATAAAAAATAGAAGAAGTCAATATGAAATTCTAGAAAAAATTTAGAAAAGTCAGAAATGAGTAAAGTGATTTTAGTACAATTTTTCAGAATTTAAAAACATCAAAAAGTATTTTTAATTAATTAAAAACAAGTTAAAATAAAGGATAAATTATAAAAAAAATATCAAATCTTAAAATAAAATCACGAAAAAATAAAAATCAGGAAGAGAAGATTTGAAAATATTTTTGTGAATTTTTTAATAATTTTTTAGTCAAAAATGAAGTTTCTATAATTTTTTGAAGTTTAAATCAATTAAAATAAAAAAAAAAATTAAATAACAAACCAAAAAAATATGGACCGTGTGATCATTGTCAAAATACGTTAATAAACAGATCTAGTAGATCTGGCGCGTTGTGCATGTCATGGACTTTATTGAATATCACACCTAATCATTTTTTATAAAATAAAAATAACTTAAAATGTGGCACATTGAATGGAGTCTGACTCATTAAAGTAATCAGATCCTAGGGCTCACAACACGCGCGCATGGTAAAGTGAAACACCAAATTTGTTTCAAAAAAATGACGTGGCTAAACGTCATTGGTTGAAGATGGACATGTCATCGTCTTCAACCTCCAGTCAACCTCAAATTGAATTCCATAAACTGTAAAATTAGCAATCTAGATTGGTACCATTAGATTCGTCTCTTCAAGACGATTCTAATGGTACCACCGGGCCAAATTTATATAAACTAGGCAAGGCTTTAATTGAGAAAATGCAGAAATAATAGCGAGCACAAAATTCTGGAATATCTCACTCAAATCTCAATGAAATTGCAAATTATAAAAAGCACGAGAATCAGAAGGATACAAAGAGTAGATTAGTCTTTTATTTGGATAGATTTGACCAAGGAATCTACCTGAATGAAGTAGCAAAAGGTGGCTCTGAAACTGGACTTCTATAGATCAATATAGGTTACAATTCTTGAAGGCGAGAGTGTGGTTAGCTTAAGTTCAATGAAGCTTACTGAATGGAGCTTTTGGTGTTTTGGAGTGAGAAAGCAAGAAATTGGAAATTCAAACTCAGAGTTCATATGGGATCTTAACAGGGGTCAATTGGCTATCAAAAGCTTAAGAAAATGAGTGAGATATAACCCTCTATTTATAGGGAAGAAAATGGGATGCTCAAGCGTGTGGAATGATGAAGTTTGGAGGGAATTCATGTGAAGTTGTAAGCATGAAAAGTATGACTCGTATTTTGCTCAAAACTCAGCCAAAAAATTAGTTTCAAGGTGCTAACCACTTCTGGAAATTTGTTAAACATGATTAGAAGTAAAAATGCATAACAATTTAGTGATTAGAAGTTGAATTATGCATTTCAAATTCCGACTTGGAAGAAAAAGTCAGTTTCAAGGTACCAACTTTAAATCAATGGTATTCATAACTCAAGGAGCCTTAGGGCATGATTCTTAAAGAAATTCAAAGATAATGTCACAAATTTTATAATGTACAAAGAATGGTATCAATTGGATACTTGATCTAGGAGTTTTGATGAGTCAAAGTTGAGAAAAAGATGCTGACTTTTTTTACTTAGAAAATTTCTAAATTTTTCTTCAAAAGTGACCTATGGTGTTTTGAGTTTAAACAAGGCCTTCCTCCAAAATTAAGCATTGATCAATGATTCTAGCTTGAAGTAGACTTCCCAAAGAGAATTGTGAAACTTGAATCACTCAAAAATAACAAGTATTGAAAAAGTTATGGCCTTGTGAAGTTGGTGAAAATTCATGAGATGACCTATAATCTTTTGCATTCTTAGGGCATCTTCCATCCATTTTCAAGCTTTGCACATAAAAGAAGAGTTGAAGTTCACATACTTAAGATAATTTTGGAAAAATAATGGGCTTAATAAGATAAAAATTGACCATGTTATGATCTTTTGAAGTCACATAAGGTAATTTGATAGCCTATCTAGAAGACTTGTAATCTTTATTCATCATTAGGCATCTTCCACTAAAAATTTTCTTGAAATTTTAAAGTGATTGGTTGATAAACTTGTAAATATAAGCATGTATTTGGAATCACTCAAAATTACCAAAATATGAGAAAGATATATTTTATGTGAATAGAATTTGTTGTGGATGATAATAAGAATCCATAGCAACAAAAACTGCCTCCAAATATTAAGAATTGAGAGAGTCATGCACTTCTGATCAAGAAATCAAGAACTTGTCTAATTAGGTCAAACTTCTTCAATCAACTCTTGCATCTTTTTATTTTCTTTAAAAAATTGAGGCATGACAAATTATGGTAGACCTTGTCATGATATTGCTTTAAAGCATTCTCAATAATGAATCTTAAATCTCAATGAAACTTTGTTGAAGAAGGCATGAAAATAAACTCATGAACCTATAAATCAAACTGATGAAATGTGTTGTGCCCTTACCTATAATATCATCAATTAGAGCAAACATTCATTGTATTTATTAGTTAAAAGTTAATCAATAAAAAATATAGATGATCACAATATATAAATCAAGGTGCTTGGTGATTCCTCATGAGCAAACCTAAAGATAGGGAGAAGAACCAAACCCTAGTGTGATCTTGATGTGATTGATTTAATATAAGATGATATAGGAATCTTAGGGGGGAAAATTAGGGTACAACAGTTCGAGCCAGCACTGAGAGAGCATGGGGATCGTATCGGATAGTAGAAACTAGGCATTAATTCTAAACACAACGAGAGTGCTTTAGGATTAACTAGAACTTGTTAAAATTTTAAAATCCATTCCTTAATTAAAATGGGTGAGCGAGAGAAAAATATCTTGGTTAAGGAATGCGGATTTGTTCAAAATCACGAGAGTGTGAGGTTCAGTCTTTAAATCGACATTTTCTACTAAACACATTTTTAACATTAGTATAAGCCAACGATTTACAATGTCTCAGAGGTATGCAGAATACACATTTCGGTCTCTCTTTTCTATATATATATATATATATATATATATATGTATATATATATATATATATATATATATATATATATATATATATATATATATATATATATATATATATATATATATATATATATATATATATATATATATATATATATATATATATATATATATATATATATTATATATATATATATATATATATATATATATATATATATATATATATATATATATCCTTAATTTTATTTTATTTCAGTTTTAGTTCTTAGTTTCCCCTAAATTTATCATTCATTAACCTTAGCTTTAAAAAGCGACATTATATTACAGTAGGTTGGCATTGGTCTCCGTGGGTTCAAAAATATTTTATATTACTTCGATATTTCCGTGAACTTGCGGGCGCATCAAGTTTTTGGCGCCGTTGCCAGGGACCAACAGTCAATATTGTTATTTTTGTTGTTGCATTGTATAGACTAAGGCACTCTAAACTTAATTACTATTTATGACCCAGATTCTTCTATAACTCCCATTCTTATTATTTCGAGGAATCACAATAATCCCATAAATTCGACCTCGAAATACTGATGGAAGATTTCAATGCTTCACTAACTCACTCTTACCCCAATTACCTCTACTACCAATACAAACTTTTTGAGGAGTCGCAAGAATCCCATAAATCTGATCTCGAAACATTACTGGAGGATTTCAATGTGACGCTAACTTATCCTCAACCAAATTTCCTCTAAAATAACGATGCCTAATGTGTTGAGGAGTCACAAGAATCCCAAAATTCCACTCTCGAAACATTAATGAAGGATATGACTACGACATTAAATCACTCTAGGCTAGAAACTATGATGATGTAGCGCTTTGTGGAAACATAAAATGCAGCGCTAACTAACTTTGAGGAACCGCAAGAATCCCATAATTTCAACCTCACAACATTAATGGAGGATTTCAATGTGACTCTAACTCACTCCAGGCTAGAATCTATGATAAAGAATTTTGTAGAGACACATACTGTCCAAAATGAAGGGATAGGAAATCAAAGTATTCAAAATAATGAAACCCTTAGGTAGATAAACAATGCGGTTGAGTCCCTCGCGACTTACAACATGGCCTTGGAGACTTAAATCTCCTGCTTAAACAAAAACCTCTAGGAACCTTCCCTGAGGAGCTTGTGGATGTTGTAAAAACCAGTAGTGAAAAACAAATCGAAAATCCTAAGGAGAGTGATTATGAGGTTGAAGAGAGTAATAATGAGGTTGAGAAGAGTTCTGATGAGGAAAGAGTAGAGAGTGAGAAAAATGCACCGACGTCATCCGAAAGGGAAGTTGTCGAGGAGGTAGAGAAGGAAACACCTATTGTCATTCCTCCTCCCTATAACCCATCTATTTCTTTTCTGTAAATATTTGTGGAAGCTAATGTACATGCTCAATCCTAAAGGTATGTGGACAATATCCATACTAATTCACCTTTATCTAAGGTCCTGCATAAAAAGAGAAAATCTGAGGACCATGAAACTAGGGAAATCATTATCATTAAGAAGGGAAGGATAATATTCGAGATGGTGGCTGGAATAACTAAGCCCAAATATGAAAAGTTGATAGTCAAGATTGATCCAGAACCACCACCACAAGTTCAAAAGCATGAACCACCCCATAGAAGAAATAAAAGAAAAGGTGAGGGATATTTGAGGTGGCTTGATAAGTGTCCATGGAAACCAATGACGATTAAAAATTTGATTGAGGAGTTATTCTTGAGAGAATCACCATGAGTGTTGATACTCTTGAGTTGTCAAGCTACATGTAATACAGTGGGAGAATAGATTTGGTTTTGTGTTTTATTGCAAATCTTGCGGATAGCAAGAGTCTCCACTGACTTTTCTTTTATCCAAGAAGGAAAGGGTGAAAATAACAGGAAAGTCCTTGAAGGTTTTGAATTCGGGGGTAAGTTATGAAAAGGGAAGGTGTTAGCACCATTTTCATCCGTAGTTATCTACGCGCTCTTAATCTCTTAGCTCACTTTTTAAAAATTGCTTTGTGTTGTGTGTTGTTAAAATATTTTGAAAAGTTGCCAATGTAAGGCGAAACTTTGTAATGATTCTCGTACCTATCTTCGAGAATGCGTACAAAGTTTTTATTTGAACATATTTATTGAAAAGTGTGATTGTGAGAAATGTTTTGTTTTGAAGAACTTTGTGAGCAAGCGATTAGGAGTTCTACCCTAGTCAAGGTAGTTCTTGTACTTTTCCTTCTCCTTTAGATATTGCTATCCGTACATTAGTTAGTAGGAAACCCTATCGTTGGATATGAAGGGACAGACGAGGGTCATCGTACAATCATTGAAGGAAGCTGGTAAGGACACTTTAGCAATTTTCGTTTAGGGACTAGATCATTTACCGAAAGGAAACATCGAAGGGTCATCGAGGGACTATGATCTTTGTATCGAGGGACTTTGCTAAAGCGTCCCCATGTTCGAGGGACATGACTGTTTTCTGAAGGCAATAAGGGAGGTTACCCTAGAGGTGCAAGTGTGAAAGTGTGTTATGTTCGGTTATTTTATCTTTGAAGTTAGGGTTTTCTAACGATTCGTTTTACTCTTTCCTTGCAAACCCTAATTACTAAGCAGTAATATAGTAAAATAATAGCAAAAACATAAAGTGCGGAAAGTAAAGGCAGAAAGTTGACCCTAAACTATTACATCGCTTTGGGGCAGTTACATAATAGAAATTGCAGAGAATGAAAACTCTAGCTATTACATCCCAGGAAAAAGTTACAATGAAAAAGAAAAGCGGCGAATAAAAATTACATACAGTCGATCTAAAAGGTAAAAATCAAATGAAAATGGAATCGAAAATATTTTTGGTAATTTTTTATGAAAAAAGTGATTTGCGATTAGTTAATAAAAAAGACCTAAAACATAATTAATTTTAGTAAAAGAGAGTCAATTAATTTAATTAAAAACCTAAGAATCTAATTAATTTTAATTAAGAAAATTAATTAATTAAAAAAGTAATAATTAAAACAAAAAAGAGAAAAATATATTAAAAAAAATATTTTGGGCCTGATTATAGTAAACATGGGAGTGTGATTTGCAATGGAGGCCCATGCCCAAGCGTTGGCCTCTGTGATCCAGTGAGTGGCATCAACGATGGTGCATCATGGAGGAGTGCATTGGGGGACGTTAGATCAAATCTATGAAGATCTGATGATGAGGTTTGGTTGGGTGCACGGTTGACATCATGAAGAGCGCTGCATGTGATAAATAGAAATCAGAAAATATGAAAATTTTTGCCAAAATCAAGGATCAAACCCACACCTTGGCATAGTAAGGCTTTATCATGCGCGCTTCTACCACTAGGGTGGTGATACATCCATTATTATCAACAAAAAATAAATAATTAATAAACAAATTATATGGACCGGAGAAGCGCCGGAGCCCTTGCTTTGATTGTCTTCTCCGGTGGCTCTTTTTCTCATTCCTGCAAAATAAACAATGTTAGAGATCCAAGGGTACCCTACCCCCTAAATCAAACCCTGTGAGTTTTATGGAATCATTATTTTAGACTTAATTTCACTGGTTTGTGAGGTAGAACAAAAATAACATGGATCAGTATGAACATGGTAGTTCATGGTTCCGATAGCATGGGACTCCTACGTTGATCTTAGCATGCACAAATACATCTCAGAAACACATTGAGAGCCTTAGTATGCCTTAAAACAATACAAAAAAATCAAAATATGAATTTGCAAAAAGCAATAAGATCAGAGATGTATGCATGCAGGTTTTTTGAGCTTTGAATCATCAGGTTTGATCCATTCGTACTCTATAGTTCTCCTGGAAGTGAATAAAACGATTAGAATGCTTTGAAGGTGGCTACAACTAGGGTTCTAAGGTTGACCTAGTTTGAATGATTTTTTGATATTTCCAAGAGGTGTTTCTTGCCAAGATTTTTCATGGCTTCCTTTTTCTGAATGAGTAATAATATATAATGGAGCATTAGGTCAAAAGATTGTGGGCTTAGACCTCGTAAGAAAAGCCTTGACTTTTATCTTATTTAATTTGAATTTAAATCAATAAAATAAAAATAAATATAATCAAAAAGTTAATGAGTGCATGAAGTAATTCAAAGGTTTATTATGGAGTGTACAACATGCATGGACCTTAAAATAATATCCCATTAGCCCAAAAATCCAAGTTTGATCACTTTTGGTTTCATGCATTTGCTCAAAATTTCCCAAATTGCACCAATCATAACTCTATAAATTTTTATCATTTGAAGAAGATCTTGGACTTTTTGGAAAGCCCAATATGTCCTATACAATATCTATTTTTATAATTTTTACATTTGAAGAAGTTATCTTTCTGTAAGTTACTTTGACAAAAAGTTTCTTTTTGTTTACTTTTGAAATGACCTATAATGTATTGGCCCATATCTCTTAAATGAATCATTTTTTGGACTTGAGCATAGAGAGAAAAAGTTGTAGAGAATTGAATTTCCTTCAAAATGAACTTTGGTTGGGAAAAATATGATGAAGCATGTGGAAGTTGTGCTAGGTCAAAGTTCAGTTGACTTCTCCTTAAGAAAACCCTAATTTGGTAACTTTTGACTTTTGAGGAATTGAGAGTTTTCTTGATGAATCATGATCAACCCTTGATCAAACGATGAATGTGAGTTCAAATGTTAATTTTGACCAAAAATATTGAGGTTTGACTGTAAGTTGACCACAATTGACTTTTTGTCCAATACGGTTGACTTTCAGTCATGTGAGATAGTGACTGAGCAAACTTGTGATGTAATGCTTGAAACTTGGTATGAGCATCCTTGGAGAAATATTAGAAACCATGAAATCAACTTTAGGCATTAGAAACCCAATATTCCTTGTGAAAAGTGAAACCCTAGTTGTAGATCTGTTGCTTAGGAGGGAAATTTGTCGGAGCAATTCTTGAGGAACCTTGAGTAAATTAAAACCCTAGGAGAATGTCTGGAAGAAAATGGGAGGGAAAATTTTGGGTACAATAATACCAACGTTAAAAGAAGAGCTGCATGGAAGGAAACCCACGAGTTTCAATTTAATGTTTCAGAATAAAAGACCAGTTTTGAGAAGTTTTGCGAGCGCGCTCAATGCATTTTGACAGAAGCATAGTTTTAGAGCCTGCTTAGCGCGACTTAGGTCAGTTTAATGTGTAAATATCGCGCACCTCGCTTAGCTTGATGAGCTTTCTAAGCGGGCTCTATTGAGATTTTTTTTCTAACTTCATTTTCAATTCATTATTTATTATGGTTTTTGTGTTGTTTTTGTTTCCAAATTCCATCAACCTCATTTTTGGGTAGATAAGCTTAGATAACGAATATGGAGCTTGAATAAGAATTATCCGAGATGGATTACTCTTTGATAGGCCCTGACAAACCAGTAGATTTGTGGTTCATTTCTCTTTTTCTTTGTGTATTCTCTTTTGGTTGGGTTTGTATATGTATTTACTTTGATCTTATGTATATTTTTCGCACTTGGAGTTATATAAAACTTGCTTTACAAATATTTGTCGATTGTTATCCTTGATTTTTGCTCTGTGCTATGGATTTGAGTTGCTATATTTTGTACCCAAAAATTTTCCCTCTCATTTATCAAGACTTTTCTCACAAGATTTCTTTGACTCAAGACTGGATTAGGGTTTGGTCAACTCAAGACAACTCAAGACAACTCAAGGATTTTTGGACTATCAGTGCTTCATATGACTTTAAAACATCATTATGGATCCCTAAGATTGCTCATGACAAGTTTCAAACCTTGAACCACATTTTTTATCAGTTAATTGGACAGTTGACCTAAAAATCAGTTGTATTGGGGAAAAAAGTCAACCATGGCCAATTTACAGTCAAACATCATAATTTTTTATCCACATAAACATGTTAAACTTACATGTGTCATTTGTTCAAGTTTGGATCACAATTCCTCAAGAAATTTGGTCAAATCACAAAAAGGGCAAAATGGTCAAAATTAGGGTTTTGACTGAGGAAGGGCAATTTCTGATTTTTAACCTAGCAAATGACCAATTGAGTTAAAGCATGATTTCAAGGATTCAATCACATCATCTTGGCTTAATTACATGGCTCAAAACATTTCAAATTCATTGGATTGACAGATGAAATTTGCAGTCAACTGATCAAAAGTCAACTATATACTAAAAAGTCAAACTTTGACTTTTTGGTCAAAATCAAGTACCAAGGGTCATAATTCATCAAAACATGTCAAAATTTGAAACTTGTTCACCAAGAAAACCAAATTTGAAAATTAGGGTTTGAATTTGAAATTTTTCTAACTTAGAAATTTTCTAAGTATAGAAAATTTTCTTATTTTTTCTCAACTTTAGGCCACTTTTTCACCATGATACATATTGATTCAAGGAAAGTTACAAACATGAAAGTTATAGACCTCCATGAACTCTACAACTTTTCTACACACACTTTTCCCTAAAGATGCTTGGATCTCAAGATATAAATTTGTGAATACATGGTCATGAACTTGTTAACTTAGTGAAATTTTGCCCTAATTTAGGCAGGTTTTGGACCCAACTTCATGGAAATTTTTCACCTAGTTCCAAGAGGTATCTCAAAATTCATTTCAAAGATGAATTATATAGAAAATTTAAAGCTTTCCCAAATGTCCAAGAACTCCCCCAAGATAATTTTTGAGTAGGGAGAATCGAAGAGATGAAGTTGGAAATTTCTCACTTTTTGTCCAAGCCATTTCATGAAGAACAAAGTTGCAAATCAATCCTATGCTGGCTAATTCATGTTGTACAGGTCCTAAACTTGTTCCACACTCCTTAATTAAATTCTTACTCAGTTGAGAAAGCTTCTATCCATGCTTTTGAACCTTTATCCAACTTGTAATTCCATTTATGGCAAAAAGGTTCCATTGCCATTTTGAAAAAGAGCAACTTTTGCAAACTTTACAATTTTGAGCTTTGGACATGTCCCCTTGGAACATACAAGTCTCACAGGTCTCAAGTAAGTTGTAAAAACTAATACCAACCCTAAGGGAGCAAGTACAAGCATGGCAAGTATAGTCACTTCACTTTACTTCAAATGCAAGGAAAGTTGCAAAAAGGCTAGAGCTTGCAGATCTGTTGGAGAGCTGACCTAAGATCATTTCCATACTAATATACAAACTTGATACAACACAAAGCACGATTAGAAAGGACCTGAAACACTCCCAACCAGCAAAACACCAAAAATCTGTCAAAAACTGCAGATTTTGCATAAGCACACTCATCTTTCATTTGGCTCGTGCGCTTTGAGTTTTTATCATTCAAACACCTTACATACTTGATATCAAACCCATTCAGGCCTTCATCCCTGTTCTATAATCACTTCTACAACATTTTCCATTGTTGACTTCAGAGCTTGCATTTTGACTTGACCAAGGAGTTCCAGCTACTTTCAGAGCAAGGCAAAGGTTGGAACACGTTAAGGGAAGCTCAAGGAAGCTCAAGAAAACTTCAGGCCTCCATTCAAGTCACTCCAGTTCCATCCACGATTCAAACTGAAGGAGGTAAAAATCTCAAACTCTATCTCCTTGTACAGGCAACCTTAGGCCATGATTTGTGAATAAAAAATGTAGTCCTCATCATAACGAAGCTATACATATCATTATCTTGCATTGATTTTACTTGTGCTGAGAGAATTTAGAACTTGAACTTTATGGAAATATTAGTTCAAGATTTAGGGCTATTAAAATTCTCTTTGTTCTTTGATTAATAGTTCACATAATTTATATGGTTGGAATCGTGAGTTCAAGCACTACATTTTTCATTTTATAAGTTTTCATTTTTATGGAGGTATGAGAGAGTTACAGGGTGTCTGGCCAAGCTTGAGGAAGAAGATGTAACAGGGCAAGGATTTGGTTTAGGATATGTTATTTTTGCTTCACTGAAGATAATGGATGTATGGCCACCCCAGTGGCAAAGCAGCGCACTGGCGAGACCCTTGTCCTGGGTTCGAACTTGCGCGCTACTTTTTTATTTTTCACATTTTTTTCCTTTTCAGTTTTTGTGACTTTTTGCAGGATTGGGCATAGCTCCTTGGGCCACGTTTTTTTTCTTGCAGGCCACCTCTAGTATACTTGCAATACCCCCCTGACCCATGATTTCCATAATATTTTTTTATTTAATTTCATTTTTGTTTTCATTAATATTTTCTTTAATGAATAAAAATCCAAAAAATGTAAAATAATCATGTCTGACTTTTATTTTATTTTTATTCTATTACTCACATAAAAATATATTTTATTTTGATAGGATATCATTTATTTTCTTAATAAACTTGTAAATATAATTAAATATATTTAGTTTAATTTATTTTTCATTTCATATATATATATATATATATATATATATATATATATATATATATATATATATATATATATATATATATATATATATATATATATATATATATATATATATATATATATATATATATATATATATATATATATATATATATATATATATATATATATATATATATATATATATATATATATATATATATTTATACTTTTTTATACAATATTATTTATTATTTTTATACAAGAAAATACACAAAATAATACCTATAAAAACAATATTTTTCTCTTAAATGATAATTAGGGTTAAACCCCTTTTAAAAATTATTTCCTTTTCTTTATATTTTTATGTTTAGATTAAATTTTTCTTTTACATAAAAACAAGATACAAAAATCTTTTTTTTACATGTACATTACATTACATTTTAATATTATATTGTATTTATTCTAATTCGCACAAATTCGATTTGGTTGTAATAATTGATTTAGGTTTATATTCTTGCAAATCCCCATTCAAATTTGTATTCCCTCTCCCATAAATTGTTGTAATAGCTTAGAAATATTTACATTACGCAATTTATCGCTTTATATGCCATGATTAGTAATTAGGGTTTATATGACGAGAACAAGAAAAAGCAAATAGAACACCCTAAATACAAGATAAAATCAAAGCATGAAAATGATACACTTGCACACAAGCATCCTTAGGGTTTCTCCACTTGGTTGCCTAAAACAAAATAGCCATATTATGCATGTGAAGTATCTTGGCAAAACAAAACAAATATAAGATCATAGTCCTTCGATGACGCTATTCAAGGTTGGCTTACAAAATAATCTTGGTCCCTCAAAAATGCTAAGATACTTTGCAAACATTGCTAATCATGGTTATACGATGACCCACGCTCGTCCCGTTAATATCCAAAGATAGGGTTGCTTACCAAATCAATGGTAAGACAACAATGTCAAAAGAATAAAAAATGCATAAGAAAGACATTTGAGTAGGTAGATTACTTCTAGTTACTTGCTCTAATTTCAAACAAACAACCTCGCTATTTTCAAAACCAACACACACATTTTCAAATATCTTACAATCATTGAAAACATTTTAAAAAAGACAAACATCTTTGTATACATTCTTACGAACGAGAATCATTACAAAGGTTGCCTAAAAAATGGCCTCTTTTACAAAATACTTTCAAAAATCACACCAAACACAATTTCAAACAAACAAAAGCAAGTGATCTAGTAAGTAACTAAGACCCCATGGAAAACCATGGATGAAAAGGGTGTTAACACCTTCCCTTTTCATAATCTACCCCCTAAACTCAAGAAAACATCTCAAAGGTCTTTCCTGTGCTTTTTCACCTTTCCTTTTGGATAAAAGAAAAGTCGGTGGCGACTCTTGCTAACCGCAACATTTGCGAATACAAAACGCAAAACCTCAAGTCAGTTCTCCCACCGTATCACACTATAGACATATACTGGTTAGATTCTTATCTAGGATGATTATCTAATAGTTTTTAAATTCTAGATATAGATTTAGTGCTGCTATTCACTTAGGGTGTGTGTGATTAATTCCTCTGTGTTATTTGTGTCGCTCTAAGAGATCGTCGATGCAAGCGAGCGTAATTGACTTCTCTGTTATGAAGGTTGGTTATGAGATCTCTGTCGAGGTGATAAAGTAGGTGTTATGTTTGACACGTGATGACAACAATGAGTCCCATAGGTTGAGTATGACATGTCGATAGGTTTAAGTTTGTGAAGAGTGGGTTATTATGCATACTCGATAAGTCTTTTCTCCTGAGAATGAACTCTTTTCCTATTGATAACTTTTAATTCCATCATTTACTTTCAACCCATTTAAACCCAAACTCATTAATAAGATATTTGTCAAACGGTATTTCAATACACCAATATCTATTGACACGATACAATATAACCTAAAAATCACCCGGTAAATTAGTAACTTACTTTTTGCTTTTCGCTTTACTACATCCAGGAGATTGCAACTCTATTCCAACAATAGTACGCCTTCACTAGAAATAAGGGACTCTTTTTGTAGAAAGCCCCAACCTTTAAGATCCTCATGTTGGTAACTAATCAAACTTGCCTTATTCTCATGCCATAAATGAACAAAAGTACCTCCAACAATATAAACACAACAACATGTTCCAAGTATGGAATGACAACCTTAGTTGTCATCCCAGACACCCAAACCTTCAAGCAATTTCAGATATTTACTTCATGTGCTATAAAGCTTTAATGTCTTTAAATGCAAAGTTTATAAAAATTGTTGGACGTCTTTTACAAACAAAAAAATAAAAAGTAAAATCCAAGAGGTACAATTTGGATAAAAAGAATTTTATTGATTGATTGGCCTGTAAATAGGAATTTACATCAAGAAGAAATTCCTAAAAATAGGTAATTCCAAACAAAGCATACAAAGGAGAATACATAGATGGCAATAAGAAAATGGATTCATCAGGTACCGACTCTGTTATGACTCTTATAACCTCAAAGCTCCTTAGTATCTTGCTTTCTGAAAAAAATGATTGGACGAATTCCTTTATCCTTCCAATCTAACCAACAACAGTAAAATAATGATAGCGCATAATGCAATGTATACCATAGTCATTCGCTTTAAATCCCTAACTTTTTCCTGGATCACCCTTTTTCAGGTTTTCGACTTAGCGAGTGTACTCAATTTTCTTTATCATTCTTTTATTCATTTATCCCTAATTTTTGTCTGAACCTTTTATTCATTTTTTTGTTCTCTGGGATGCCCTTTTTTTCCTGAGGCGTCAATTCAACGGGTATATTTATGTGAAGTATTTTTTAACTACGTCTGCGTTGACGAGGTGATGGAAATCCTCTCCATCCATAGTTTCGAGCATCATGGCTCCTTTTGAAAAGACTTTATTCACAACATATGGTCCTTCGTAATTAGGAGCCCATTTACCCCTAGCATCTGTATTATTGGGATGCAAGATCCTTTTCAACACAAGGTCACCGACTTGAAAATCACGAGGACGCACCTTCTTATCCCAAGCTTTCTTGATCCTGTTCTGGTACAACTCTACATGAAAAATAGCTGTAAATCTCTTCCCGTCAATGAGATTCAACTGATCAAGTTTATTCTGAACCCATTTGGCTTCATTCAACTGTACGTATGTAATAATACTTAAAGAAAGAATTTCTACTTCCACGGGCAAGACTACTTCTATGTCGTATACCAGAGAGGATGGGGTTTCCCCAGTCAAAGTGCACACCAAAGTGCGATAACCATGCAATGCGGTTGACAACATCTCATGCAAATCCATATAGGTCACAACTATTTTCTGCACAATCTTCCTAATGTTATTGTTTGCTACCTCAACAACACCACTTATCTTTTGACGATATGGCGAAGAATTGTGATGCTTTATCTTGAATATTTTGCACAACTCTTTCATCATCTTATTGTTGAGATTCGATCCATTATCAGTAATGATCTTCTCGGGAATCCCATAGCGACAAAAAATATTTTTGCTTGATAAAGTGAGTTACCACTTGCTTGGTGATGTTGGCATAAGATGTTGCTTCGACCCACTTGGTGAAGTAATCAATGATAACCAGGATTAAATGATGTATGTTAGAAGCAGTCGGTTCAATCCAGCCAATTATATCGTAACCCTACATTGCGAAGGGCCAAGGAGAAGCCAAAACATTCAATGCACTGGGCGACACGTGCATTTTGTCAGCATAAATCTGACATTTGTAACAGATTCTTGAGTCATTGTAACAATCATTTTCCATTATATACCAATAATAACCTTCTTGCTTCGTTTCTAAAATAATCTTCATGGATTTCCTCTATGATCTTGTTTGCTTCCTGTCTATCCATGCATCTGAGAAAAACAGAGTCATAGTTCCTCTTATACAATTCCCCTCCATTGAGGAAACTTTTGGCCGAATACTTCAGTAGAGTCTTCTTATCAATGATAGAAGCATCCTCTGGATATTATTTTGTTTCAAGATATCTTTTGATATCATAAAACCAATGTTTCTCATCAGCCTTTTCTTCTATTTCTAACAGAACGCTGGCTCATCCAACCTTAAAATTGTGATAGAGGGGGCTTCATTTTCCCATCCGACTTTAAACATGGATGACAGAGTAGCCAAAGCGAAGGGTCATTTTTCATAGGCAACATTGAATGGTCATCGAGGGACTATGATCTTTATTCGAAAGGGACCATGATGATATTGTTTAATCGAGGGTCTTTGCTAAAGTATTCCCATTTTCGTGGGAGTGACCGTTATTTTTCCGAAGGAAACAGATGGAGGTTACCCTAGAGGTGCAAGTGTGCAAGTGTGTTGATTCGTTTATTTTTCTTTCATTAGGGTTTTGGCATTTGTTTATTATCTTGCCATATAATCCTATTAACTAACAGTTATATATACATACAAGGTATACAACGCATAAGCACAAGAAAATAAAATGCGGGAAAGTAAAGACCTACAACTATTACATGGATTTGGGAGATTTACAATATTTAAAACTTTGTGGGAATTTAAACGCTGATCTATTACAAAAAAACTCATGCGACCTATACAATCGTTTTTAAGAAAATAAATGGCAAAAGTAAACATAAATGTTTGCAAAATTATTTTTAAAGTCTTAACATCTAAAAGATTAGAAATTATTTTTTGTGCATTTTTTTGGTTCATTTGAATAAAAAATTAAATAAATTTTAAAACCTAAATTAAACATTTAATTAATTATAAAAAAAATCTATGTCTAATTAGTTAATTAAGAAAATATTGTCAAAAATTAAATTTACCTATTAAAAGTATAAATATGATTTTATTACATTTTTTTGTGATTTTTATTGATTAAAAGAAAAGAAAAATTGATTAAACAAAATAAAAAGGATAAAAAAGGAAGAAACTGTAAAATGGATAAGCCATAAAAAAAGGGTTGCAGGCGTTGGGGCATTCATCTTCACATGTGATCACCTCAACTTGTTCTAAATATTCCCATATGAATATCTGAACGATTAGTAGCTATGAGACATGCATGAAATGAAAGATTTAAAAAATCAAAAGTTTACCAATCGGAGCAAGTTTTTGGGCTTGTTTCAGGTGCTGAATTGATTGGGTATGAGTCTGAAAATGTTTATCAGACCCTCAGGAAGTGACTGTAGACTTGGATCGCTTTGAAGTTGCTTAGAATTTGAGAACCGATTATGAAGAAAAGTTGATTATTTTTTCTCTTTGAAACTCTATTCTCTTGCCAATTTTCCCTCCCTTGTGTATAAATGTGGTGTGTTTATATAGAGGAAGAAAAATAGATCAAGACAAAAGAGGAAAAGACCAAGTATTCAATGCCTTGCCAAAACACAAAAAAACTTGTTTACAAACATTCCATTTTGAGAATATCGTGTCTCAACACTTGTCCCTCGCGTTTGTGTGGCTGTCCAAGGGTCTTTGGGCCTCAAATTTGATCCAAGAGCCAAGCCCATATGCCTTGGTCCATCATTTACTATTTTATTTAATTTATGTTGTATTTAATTGAATAAAAAACAAAATAAATGAAATAAAAATAAAAGATAAGGCATGAGTGGACTTATTGGTATCTTATCATGTCATGAACATGTTGAACTTAAAAAATTAGGTCCATTAGTCCACAATTTCAAAATTCATCAATGTAAGTTTCTTGCATTTCTCAAAATTTGCTCAACTTGCACTAATCATAACTCTCTCAAATTTCATCATTTGAAGGTGATCTCAGACTTTTCGGAAAGCTAAAGGTGTCCCATACAATATCTATGATGATAATTTTTCATTTTAAGACTTTATATTAATGTAAGTTGCCTTGATAAAAAGAGTCTTTTTGTTGACTTTTGAAATGACCTATAATATTTTGGCCCATATCTCTCAAATGAAGCATTTTTTGGACTTGATCTTAGAGAGACAAAGGTGTAGAAGATTAAATTTACTTCAAAAACAACTTTGATTGAGAAAAATATGATGAGTCATGTGAGAGTTATGCTTGTTCAATGTTCAGTTGACTTCTCCTTAAGAAAACCCTAATTTGGTAACTTTTGACTTTTGATGAATTGAGAATTTTCTGGATGAATCATGATCAAACCTTGATCAAATGATGAATGTGACCTCAAAATCTTGATGTTGACCCAAAATCTTGAAGTTTGAATGTATGTTGACCACATTTGACTTTTTGTCCAACATAGCTTATTGTCAACCATCTAAGCAATTGACTGAGCAAACTTGTGATGCAAGGCTTCAAACTTGTCATGAGGATACCTTGAGGCATATGAATAACTATGAAACTTTTTTGAAGCATTATAGGCTCAATTTTCATTGATAAACAAAACTCCTAGTTGTAGGTCATTTGCTTAGGAGCAGGTTTAACTGGTCAACCCTTGAGTAGCCTTGAGTACTTGAGACCCTCATGAGCATGAGGAGGTGTCTTGAATTAACTGTCTTCAAAAATGGGAGGGAAAATTTTGGGGTACAACAAATATCATATTTTGTTAAAATAATCTTCCAACGGGTTACTCTTCCCGTGAGAGATGGCTTTTCAAAAATGTGCTTGATTGGATCCATCTTGGATATCAAGAAACTTGTATGAGTCAACATGTACAGTTTGAGACGATTTACTGCCCACGTGAGTGCACAACAAGTCTTTACTAGAAATGAGTACCTTGACTCGCAATCCGTAAACTTTTTGCTCGGGTTGTAGATAGCATGCTCTTTCATACCAGTCTCGTCATGTTGAATAATTACACAACTCATAGAATTTTCTAACACAGTCAGATACATTATCAAGGGCCAGCCTTCAACTGGAGGCGAGAGAATTTAAGGTTCCTGCCAATACTCTTTTATTTTATCAAATTCCGCTTAGCAATTGTCATTCCACCTGGCCGTTTGATCTTTTCTCAACTGCTTGAATATTGGTTCAGAAATGGCTATAAGATAAAAGATGAATCTAGCAATGTAGTTCAACCTCCCTAAGAATCCACAAACCTCTTTTTCTGTTCTCAGCACAAGCATTTATTATATCACTTTTATTTTGGCAGGATCAACCTCAATTCCTTTTTTGCTTACTATGAAGCCCAATAACTTCCCTGATCTCACCCTAAAGGTGCACTTGTTAGGGTTCAGCCTCAGCCTAGATTTCTTTAACCTTTTAAACAATTTTAGCAAGTGGACAAGATGTTCCTCTTATATCTGGGATTTGATAATCATATCGTCAACGTATACTTCAATCTATTTATGCATCATATCATGAAAGAGAGTGACCATTGCATGTTGATACGTTGCCCCTACATTCTTCAAACCAAAGGGCATCACTTTGTAAAAAAATGTTCCCCAAGGTGTAATAAAAGTAGTCTTCTCCATGTCTTCTGTCGCCATCTTAATCTGATTATAGTCAGAGAAACAATCCATGAAGGAAAACACTTTAGCTTGAGCAGTATTGTCAACCAAAATATCAATATGAGGGGAAAAATCATCTTTATGGCTTGCTCTTTTCAATTCCCTATAATCCACACACATTCTCACTTTGCCATCCTTCTTCCGCCCTCGTACAATATTTTCAATCCATTGCAGATAAGAGACAACCTTTAGGAAACCCACATCAAACTGTTTATGAAGCCCCTTTTCGATCTTGTTAGACATCTCGGGATGAGTTCTTCAAAGCTTTTGTTTGACCAGAGGACATTCTTCTCTGAGCGAAAACTTGTGCACAACAATATTTGTATCCAACCCAGACATGTCTTCATAAGACCAAGCGAAGATGTCAACATACTCTCAGAGCATTTCAATTAATCTTTGCTTGACATTGTCTTCTAATGATGACACAATCTTAACTTCTTTCTTGAACTCGTCGGTACCCAAGTTGATTACTTTTAAAGTCTCTTGGTGGGATGAATGACCTTTTCCTCTTGCCTGAAGAATCTGGCTAGCTCTTCAGGAAGTTCACAATCTTCTTCAACTTCTCCATCATCTTGATAGATTGGATTTTCAAAGTCATAATGAGCCATATAAAATTCATTTTCGACAAAATCTGGGATTAATGGGGGATTGCATCAGCATGACTATGATTTTGTTTTTATTTTAGTTTAAGATTTAAAAAGAAAAATAAAAATACATTGCCAATTTTTTTGAAAAATAAAGTGAAAGACAAGGAGAGAAATCAGTGAATGCAAAATACGTCCTTTATTGATGATAATTTTGAAAATGAAAACATTGTGTTCCTACAGCAGTATGATCATTATGTCTTGGTAAGAACATACGAATTATTGCATGATAAAAACAAAAGAAAATTACTCTTCGTAGCGGGTAACTGTGACGATGTCCTCGGTAAACCAATTGGAAGGCTCTTGTCCTAGAACAATAGGACAAATCCATTTGTACATTTCATAATTGTTGTTGCCTTCATCGATCATAACATGAAATTCCTCTTGGATAATACCACCACTGACAATTTTGATCGGAGGGGGAATACCACTTGAATCCTCAAATCATAGTCGGTGCACTTTGTTCAGCTGCGAAGCCCAAACCTTTCTTGTCTCTCTGCGTAGGGAGATCCAATACTCTTCCCCAACCTTCAGGGTGTCCAGATTATATAACTTCCTGATCTTCTCTGTAAGATGCCATGGCGACCTTCGGCTTTTTAACCTCTTGATGAGGAGTTTTGACAACTTGCACAGTTTCAAATAGTTGGAATGGAGTCTCATGTATCTCATCCTCAATTTCAAGATACCAGAAGGTGCTAAGATTGCTGACAATATAGTCCTCTTCATCACACATGGTGACCACTTTCCCATTAACCAGGAATTTCAATTTCTGATGCAAGGTAAAAGTCACAACGCCGACCCCATGGATCCATAGGAGCCCTAACAAACAACAGTAGGAAGGATTGATATCCATGATAAATAATGTCAAATTGAAGATTTGAGGACCTATCTTTATAGGCAAATCATCATCACCAAAAACAGTTCTTTTCGATCTGACAAACGCCTTAACCATCAAATCGATGGGGCTTAGCACAACCCCTTCATAGTCCAACTTCATGACAAAAGACTTTGGAAAAAGATTGAGGGATAATCTTATGTCAACCAACACACAGGACAAGGTAGTATTTGTAATCTCCATTGAGATATTCAACACCTTGTTATGCTTCCTCCCCTCAGGAGGTAAATTGAAATTTGTGAAACCCATCTCATTGCATGCATAAATGCTAGCCACGATTACTTCAAATTGATTCACTGAAATTTCCTGAGCAACAAAAGAAGTCCCTAATAACCTCATCAGTGCATTTCTGTGAGATTCAGAATCCCAAAGAAAAGCAAGAATCTAAATCTTCGCAGGTGTCTGGCTCAACTGGTCGATTAACTTGTAATCACTCTTATTTATATATCTCATCATATCTGCCACATCTTTGGCTAAATCAGTGCCCAAAGTCGGAATAAGAGGATTCTTACCAAATTTTTCACCATTAATCATGATTTGCTTTCCTTTAACCATGACCAAGGCGTTAGTGCTACTTTCGGGTCAATCAGGCGGAGAGAAAATCCGACCACTTCGGATAATCCTGCTTTCACTAACAATGTCATGAACTCCAGGCTTATCTTCCTCATGTTTACTTTCCCCAAGCTTCTCAATAATAAGATTCTTCCATTGATAATAAAATTCATCTTCGTAGTTCCAAGGAACTACCTTATCATTGACATACGACATTGGACCAGGTAGAGTGATATTCAGTGGTGACTGCTTGGCTGGGATCGGAATTGTGACAGGCACAAGAATTGTCTTGGACTTAAAGTGAATAGTAATCACACCCACTTCAACCTCCTCAACCTTAGACTCAACAACCATATGGTCAAGCTGAAGAGTTCCTTTAGTGATCAACCTTTAAATTTCATCTTTCAGACACTTAGAACCTTCAGGCTGGGTTAAACAATCTTCACAGTTAATACCATAACCCAGGAACACGCCTTCCTTCGATGATTACTCTGTTACAAATGATAGAGGTGTAATTAGATGATTTACATCCATCACCAGATTTAGACTTTCATCTTCAACAATGACATTAACAGTGGAGCCCCTATGAGGTGGTAAGGGTTGTTGAAGAATGGCCGGTGTCGACATTGGCCCAAAGTTGGTAGCCTGTGAATCCAGTAAGTCCTATATCTTGAGCTTAAAAGCAAAGCAATTTTCAATGGTATGACCTTGCGCGCCATAATGGAACTCGCACTGGGCATTAGCATCGAAGTTTGGTGGAAACTTTTAAGGATTAATATGCAGTGTATGATTCTCAACCAACTTCAGCTCGAGCAACTGAGGTAGTAATTTAGCATAAGACATAGGGAGTGCATCAAACATTTGTGGTGGTTGTCTCGACTTGTGTTGATTGCCCTATCTAGGCGTATACGCTTGTCGCTGAGGTGCTGCATGCTATATTGTCACAGCGGTAACCTAATGATCAGACTGCTGATAAGCCTTTCCTTTACCCCTTCGCAAATAGAGCGCACCGGCTTCACCTTATTTCATCTTCTAGTAGCCACCAAAATACTTCTTTGCATTACCAGCATTAGCTCTAGAAATATCCTTCTGAATATTTCCAATCTTAATTCCAACTTCAATCCTTTCCCCGTAGGTTACTAATTCACAAAAGTATCAGAAGTACTACAAGAATTATAGTAGTGCCCCTACAGGGTGTTGGTAAACATGTCTACCATTTCTCTTTCCATCATTGGCGGCTGGACCCTAGCTTCCATTTCACACCACCTTTGCGTGTATTCCTTAAATGACTCATTTTGCTTATGCGACAGATTCTGCAACTGAGTTCTTGTAGGCGCCATGTCAGAGTTGTATCGATAATGCTGAACGAAAGCTCCAGTAAGCTCTCTTTGGGTAAAAATATGGTTGCTCTCAAGTTTCATGTACCATTCTAATGGATTACAAGTCAGAATGTCCTGAAAGAAATGCATGAGTAGTTTTTCATCATCGGAGTACGTTGACATCCTCCTGTAGTAAGAACAAACATGTGTCCTTGAATAGAAGGCGCATTTGTACTTCATAAAGTCTGGCACTTTAAATTTCGAAGGAATCTTCACTCTGGAGACTAGTCCTAAATTAGTCATTCCAAGTCCCATGACACCTTGATTCTCAAAAGCCCTCATATGCTCCTCGAGCATACACATCTTTTTATCAGCTTCTATAGGTTCCTCACCATCAGTAATCCAGTCCTCATAATTATCATCCTCAAGCTGTTAAGCTAGTATATGAACATGCCTTGTCTAAACAAAAGGTTGTTCATTGTTCTGATGAGTACGAGTGGGTGGAAGTTGATTTCCCATAACTTGAATCACAGGAATACCTTAATTATTACCAGCAGGATTACCAAGGTTAACGGAAGGACTGTTCTGAAAATTACCACCAGCATTACCATTCAGATTTTGACTGCCTAGATTACCAATAAGATTATTGACAGTAACCCCCACAAGATTTCCAGCATCTTCAAACGGATGATTAATAGCTCCATTCCCATTATCTGTAGTGGCAACATGCCATACTACTAAGGCTCTTAACTCTTTATGATGACGGGCCATATTCTGTATGATATCCATCAATTGTTCGATGCGAGTGTCCATCTTGACACCCATGGAAGTAACATCTTCTTAAATATGTTCCATCTGTCTTTTCTAATTACCTCTGGTGTTGTATTAGTGAGAGTTAAAAGTAGCAATCTTTGAAAAGAACCAGATCAGAAGTAACAAAACCTATTGGAGCCACCTGTTATAATATGATATGAATGGACGTGGGATTGTACATGCAATGTTATACCATTTCTAGGAAAGCCCTGGACTTTTAATCAAGAACAAAAGGAAACAAGATATAAACAAACCATCATTAAATAAAGAGATTGCTCATATCATAAAATAATCATCCATACAAAGGCTTTCTCAAAACAAGTTCATACTGATAAAATCAAAAGGATCTCGACCAACAAATCTGGCGGTGATCTCAACAAAAGACAAAAAGATCAACAAAGCTGAGAACTGATGTCAAACTTCGAGTTGAGCTTTGAGATTTGCCAACTCTTTGGCCACTTGAGACAATTGGATGCCTCTCCACTTCAACTGGGCTTTTGCTGATAGCTTCTGATCATATTTATCTTTAAGATGAATCTTGATCTCGTCAACTTGATTAGTCAACTTGTCAATCTACACCTGCTGGCTTTGGATTTGCGTCTCAAAATCCTTTATATGTTTACATACCTATTTAGTCTTGTCTTCCTCATTTCATAGTTTTTTCTTCAAAGCTTTGACTTCTTCTCAGTTATTTGCTTGCTTCTTATCTTTGGAGAACCGAAGACTTTCAAACTTTAGCTGACTCTTCACAAGATCGGCTTGAACTTTTCCTAGAACTTTTGTCTTATTAGAAGTAGCACAGGAACTTTCAACTCTTAGTCTCTTCAATATTTCAAGCAAACCATGCTCTTCCAACACCTTGTCTTTAATTCTGGCTTCATGTAGCATCTTCTTCTTTTATTGCACAGCAAAAGAAATCTCCATACTCTTCTCCTATTTTTCCGATTCTAACTTGAGACTATCAGCTTTAGCCTGCTCGCAGTACTCCATTGGCACAAACTTTGACACGTACAAAACAAGTTGTTGACTAGATGATTCATGAGGAAGTGATTGGTTAAAAAATACATTGGGTGCTAACTGACCATCGACTGGAGGTTCAAAGGTAGGCTGCAGATATAAAGGTGCTTCCCTTTTTAAATGCAACAACATCACTTTGGCCTAGTTCTAGACTGTGATACGGTGGGAGAACTGACTTGGGTGTTTTGCGTTTTATCGCAAATGTTGCGGTTAGTAAGAGTCGCCACACACTTTTCTTTTATCCAAAAGGAAAGGCTGAAAAGAACAGGAAAGACCTTTGAGATTATTTCTTGAGTTCAGGGGGTAGATTATGAAAAGGGAAGGTCTTAGCACCCTTTTCATCCATAATTATCTATGGACTCTTAGTTGCTTGCTAGATCATTTGCTTTTGTTTGAAAAATGTGCTTTGTGTGGTTTTTGAAAGTATTTTGAAAAGGCGCCTTTGTTTAGGAAAACTTTGTAATAGTTCTCGTTCGTGAAAACGTATACAAAGTGTTGAGCTTTTGAAAATAATTCATGTTTGGAAAATGTTTTGAAAGTGTTTTTTGAAAGTGTTGGTGTTTGTTTTGAAAGTAAGAAAGGGTGTTTTGATTTGAAAATGAGCAAGCAACTAGGAACAATTTACCTACTCAAATGCCTTAGCTCATTTCTTCCTTTCCTTTGATATTTCTATCTTACCATTGATTGGTAAGAAGCCTTATCTTTGGATGTAAAGGGACGGGTGTGGGTCATCATATAGTTATGATAGCAATGTTGTAAGATGTCTTAGCATTTCTCTTTGAGGGACTAAGATCATTTTGAAATGCAATATTTGATAGCATCATCGAGTGACTATGATCTTGTATTTTTTATTGCTTTTTACTAAGACATCCCACATGCATAACATGGCCATTTTTGTAAGGCAGCAAAGTGGAATTACCCTAAGGGTGCAAGTGTGCAAGTGTATTTAATTTACATGCATTGTTTATCTTGAATTAGGGTTTGGTACTTGTTGGTTTTAGTCTTTCCATACAAACCCTAATTTACTAGCATTTATATGAAGCGATAAATTGCGGAAAGTAAAATTACTGTGCTATTACATCTTTAGGGGAGGGGGTATATAAATTTACAAATGCAAATGCAAATGGAAGAAGAAATGATTTTGAATAAATAATGTACAAGTGCAAATGAAAAAAGAAATGATTTTGTTTGGATTTCATGAAAGGGTTTGGTCTTAACCTAATTAAGAAAATTATTAGTTAAAAATAAACAAAATTAAACCTAAACTAATTAAGAAAGAAATTAAGTTAAAAATGATTTTTAGGGTTTTTTGTGAAAGGTTTTTAATGAATAAAAATAAAATGAAAATTAATTAATTAAAAGAAATCTAAGTTCTAAATTAATTTTAAATAAATAAATAAAAAATAAAAATAATAATTAAACCTATATCTAAATATTAATTAATTAAGAAAAAGAAATTAATTTATTAAAAGAAAATGTTTTTGTTCTTTTTGTCTTTATAAAGAAAATAAAATAAATAAGTGTTAATAATAAATAAAAATATTTTTATGTTTTTCAATAATAAAAATAATAATAGTAATAATAATAGTAATAAAAATATAATAAATAAAAAAGAAATAAAATAAAATAAGAAAAATAAAATTTAAAAAAAAATTGGGCCAGGGGTGTAAAAGTAAGGCAGGGGGTTAGAAGCCAGCAAAAAAGACCAAGCCCAATGATCTAGGGCCCAGGAGTTGTTGTATGTAAAACAAAAAGAAGCAATATATGAAGAAAAAAACAACAAAATGGATGTTGGGGCTCGAACCCAGGTGCTAAAGGTGAAAGGCGCGCGCTTCTACCACTGAGGTGGCTATACATCCGTTAACATTGACAAAATAATAAATACATAACACAAGTTATATCCTGAATGTAACTTCATCTTCAACCTCTAGCATGGATCCTGTAACTTCACCATTTCTCAACAAAAATGAAAGATGCAAACATGAAAGTTTCTCCATTTTTCCATACGAATCCAACCATATAAATTTCATAAGCTATAAATCAAAGATGAATGAGAATTTTTGAAAGTACCAAATTCTAACCTAATTATTTCAGCAAGTTCAAACTCAAAATTCTCACTACTCAAGCAACATAAATGAAATATATGGATATGTACAGTTTCAGGGCAATGATGTCTATATTTTATCTTCACAAATGCAAGCCAAACAATGCCTAAATAAGAAGATAGAAGTTCAAAAAATATACCTCAAAACTGGAAATCGTAAAATGAGTTTGAGCTGCTTTCAAGGAGTTGTGATGATCAGGTTAGCTTCCTCAAGTTCCCAAGAAGCTAATGTAATGATTAGCTTGAGCAATGGATGACTGGAATGGCTTGGAGAAGTCAATGTGCAGACTCTGTTTTTTGGTTATGGAGGTTATGGTAAATGGTGTTATAGTTCTGGAATAAGGATGGGGATGGATTATATTTGATGTGTAAGAGCTTTAGGAACCAAAAGTCCAAGAAACGCACGAGGGAAATGGGAGTTACAAGTTCAAAGTAAAAAATTATGCAACAATGGAGTTTTTGGGAAATTTCTGATTTGAGGGAGTTTGGGAGTGTTTCAGGGTGTTAATGCTCGTCTCTTAGCTCACAAATAGTGACTCTATTTATAAGCAACAAGTTTCGAGACTTGTTGTTGATCAGAATTCAAAAACAAATGTTTAAACTCAACATGTGATTTTTGAGAAATCCAAGTTTCAATGCCTTGTGTACTTACTAATGTAGAGTGGTTATGCTTTAAACAAGTTTGCTTCTGACTTTGTAGATGGAGTGTGATCAGAGGGAACAAGTTAGACGCTCAAGAATTGACTTTGTTCATAAAGCTTGCTTTTCAAGAATGGCATTCTTCACTTTCTTCCCAAAATGGAAATGTGAATTAGATAAAGCTTAAACCACTTGGATTATAGCTCAAAAGTTTGTGTAATCCATTAATGATGGATAGATACACAAGTTAGAAGGCCTGTAAAGCAAGATTATACAGTCTAACATTGAAATTGAGTTATGTGTTCATCAAGAAATGACTTATAATTCAAGAATGAAACCCTAACTTCTTGCCTTCGATTCTCCTTGCTCAAATATGATCTCAATGAGTTCTTGGACATTTTGGAAAGCTTGTAACATCCTCTATAACCTCTATGTTGGACATTTTTGAAAATTCATATTGGAACTATGTGAAAAATTTCCATGAAGTTAGGTCAAAATCCTGCCTAAACTAGGGTAAAATTTCACTAAGTTTCCAAGATTCATTAACATGTCTTCACAAAATCATAACTTGAAATCCACAAATTTCTAGGAGAAGTTGTGTTTTACAATATTTTAGATCTCATTGAGATCTACAACTTCCATGTTGGAAGTTTCCTTTGAGTCATTTTGCATCATGGTGAAAATTTGACTCAAAGTTATGAAAAAATATGAATTTTCCAGCACTTAGAAAAATTTCTCAGTTTAGAAATTTTGACTTTTCAAAATGAAATCTTGACTTTTTAATTTCTTGATGAAAAAGTTTCATATTTTTACATGTTTTGATGAATTGTGATCTTTGATACTTGATTTTGACCAAAAAACCAAAGTTTGACTTTTCAGTGTACAATTGACTTTTCATCAGTTGATTGAAATTCATCTGTAAACTAATTAATCTTGAGAGATGTTTTGAGCCATTAGAATAGGTCAAAATGAAGTATTAGAAACCTTGAGATCATAACTTAAACCAATCAATCATTTGCTAGGTCAAAAATCATAGATTTCACCTTCTCAGTCAAAACCCTAATTTTCACCATTTTTCCCTTTTGATGATCTGATAAAATTTATTGAGAAATTATGATCCAAACTTGATAAAATGAAATATATTAGTTCATAATGTTGATATGGATCAAAAATTATGAAGTTTGACTGTAAATTGACCACATTTGACTTTTTCCCCAATACCGCTAATTTTAGGTCAACTGATCAATTGATTGAGCAAAAATGTTATCCAAGACTTGAAACTTGACATGAGAAATCTTGAGGGTACAAAATGATCCATGAAATTAATATGTGGCATTAAAAGTCCATTTGTCCTTGTGCAAACTCAAACCCTAATTTTCAATCATCAGTGCTTAAGGAGGTGTCTTGCGCTGATCAAACCTTGTGCAGTCTTGAACCAAAGGAGATCTTGTGAGAGATTACTTGATAAATGAGAGGGCAAATTTTAGGGTACAACAACTTCCCCTGTTCAATCTTCTTAAACCTTAAGAGTTAGATTGGCGGATCCGCCATTCGTGACTTGAAGATGGAAGATGATTGAACACTAGAGTGCCTAGAAATTTACACTCGGAGATGTATTGGGAATGGGCTTATAGATGCCATTTAGAGGAATGTTGGTAAATACTGGAAGAAGTATCCGCATAAATATTTGGTCGATTTATACTAAAACTCGATGTTTCACCTGTGGGAAAAAGTGTTAGTAAAATGCAGATGTATGGATGATGTTCACAAGATGAATGGGATTGTTCTAAATGAATTTTGTATGTATATGCTAATGATGTATGAATGTGGGATGCACATTTGTCTGGGAAAATAAATCCTTGACTACTGCTGAGGATTTTTAGGAAGCTGAATCCCCGAATCGCTGTTGGGGATGAAGAGTATACATATCTTCAAACTTTGTTGAAAGGATTCTTCCGCTAGGGAATATCTCTTGAATGTAAACTATTATCTGGTCGAATCCAAGCTTCATAATTTGCTGAGGATGAGGAAGTCAATTGTTATCTGGTCGGATCCAGGCTTCACAATTTGTTGAGGATGAGGAAGTCAACTGCTATCTTGTTGGTTCTAGGATTCACGATAAATTACTGGGGAAGAAATAAATTAACTATTATCTAGTCGGATTCAAGGCTTTGCAGAAGATTTCTTGAAATTCAATTATTATGTGGTCGGATCCAGGCTTCACAATAACTTGCTAGGGATAAGGAAGTTAATTGTTATTTGATCGGATTCCAGGCTTTGCAGTAGCTTTCTAGAAAGGATAAAGTTGAACTGATATATGGTCGGGTCCAGGCTTCATAGTAACTTGAAGTGGTAACTATTATCTGGTCGGGTCCAGGCATCATAGCTTTTGAAAAGTTATACTATTATCTGGTCGAGTCCAGGCTTCACGATAAACTACTTGAATAGATGAAATTGAGTTGATATTTGGTCGGATCCATGCTTCACAGATTTTGAGGTGGATGAAGTTAATTGTTATCTGGTCGGGTCCAGGCTTCATAATAAACTTGTCTGAAGAGATAAAGTTGAACTGATATCTGGTCGGGTCCAGGCTTTACAGTATCTTGTTTGGAATTTAGTTCTTATCTGGTCGGATTCCAGTTTTCACAACAAACTTCTGAGGGGAATTGCTATCTGATCGGATCCAGGCTTCACAATAACTTTCTTGAAGAGATGAAGTTGAGAAATGATATCTGGTCTGATCCAGGCTTCACAGTAACTTGTTGGGGTAGAGGCAAACTCTACTGGGGAAAAGAAGTTAAACCCTGGTCTGGTTGAGTCCAGGTTCTTCTATATCTTGAAGAGTTGAACTATTATCTGGTCGGGTCCATGTTTCATAGTATCTGAAAGGTTAACTATTATCTTGTCATGTCCAGGCTTCATGGTGACTTGAGAAGTTGACTACTATTTGGTCGGGTCCAGGTTCCATGGCAGCTTGAAAATTATACTATGATCTGGTCAGGTCCAGGCTTTATAGTATCTTTTGGAGATAATAAATTTTTTGCTGATGACTTTACTAAGGATTAGGGGTTGTGGCCCTATGATTTGCAATGGTCTGAAAGGCAAACTCAAGCTGGAGACTGTGGACTCGGTCGGGGAGGACAGACTCAGCTTGGGGAGGATATACTCAGTTGGGGATAACAGATTCAGCTGGGGAAGATAGACTATGTCGGGGGAATTTGAACTCGGCTGGGGAGTTATGCTACTCGTTATTTGTTGGGGAAATAAACCTTGTTGGGGAAATAAACCCTGTTGATGAAAACTTGATGAACTGCTGATGAGGTGAGTTCTTTGAGGAAGAGATCCACAAGGCTTCTACTTGTAGGATTAACTTAGTTGGGGAGAGATCTGCCAAGAGATTGAGACTCTGGTTGGAGATTAACCTGTGCAAAGAGACTCTGTGGGTAACTTTATTGAGGAATGGTTTATTGTAGTCGTCTTGTGAGGATAATGCTAATGAAATAAATCTGTGGGGATATTCCATATACATAAAAGAGATGCTTGTTATTGCATATGTTCGTTCAATTTTAGTCATTGGACAATTTTGCATTCAAAACAAAAACAGGAAGTTTTCACTTCAAAGTATATTTTAATTGATATTTTTCCCATGAATAGGCGTTTTTATACAAAGAGACAGAGATCCTAGTAAGAGGAAATCGTTGAAAGGAAAACACATAGATTGAAAACAAAAATAATAGCCATGTGAAATGATCTCATTGCATTCCAACTCTACTATTGCCCCAATGTCTTTGAATGCCCCTTGTCGTTAACAGAAGTTGATTGGATTGATCTTGGACCATTTGAACTCGGACCTTAGTGATAATTTCGACTGTGGTGATTCCACGAGACATAGTCATACGCTTTCAATCCTTAATTTTTGCCTGGACCGCCCTTTCGGGTTTTCATCCCACCGGGATACCCATTTTTGCCCAAGTCGCCCTTTTCGGGTTTTCAACTTGCCGGGTGTACAATCTTTTGCATATATCCCTAATTTTTGCCCAAACCTTTTGGTTTGTCGGGATGCCCTTATTTTTGCCTAGGTGTGTCAACCTAGCGGGTCCTCTATGCATAGTATTTTTTAACTAAGTCCACGTTTATAGGATGTGGGAAGTCTTCACCATCCATGGTAGTCAGCATCATGGAACCGCCAGAGAACACTCTCTTGAAAACAAATGGTACTTTGTAGGTGGGAGTCCATTTGCCTCTGGGGTCGCCTTGTGGCAGAATGATGCGCTTTATCACCAAGTCGCCATCTTGATATACTCGAGGCTTGATCTTTTGGTTGAAGGCCTTGATCATCAGTTTTTGGTACGTCTGACCATGACAAACAACAGCCAGTCATTTTTCATCGATCATGTTCAACTGGTCTAATCTTGTCTAAACCCAGTCTTCTTCTCCTAGACCTACTTCATTCATAATCCTTAGTGAGCGAATCTGAACTTCCACTGGAAAAAGAGTTTCCATGCCATAGACCAGAAAAAGAGGTTGCCCCAGTTGATGTCCTAGCTGACGTGCGATAACCATGTAGAGCAAACGGTAACATCTCATGCCAGTCCTTATAGGTTACTACCATTTTCTACATAATCTTCTTGATGTTTTTTGTTGGCCACTTCGATTGCGCCATTCATTTTAGGTCTATATGGAGAAGAATTGTGATGCTTGATCTTAAAATGAGTGCAAAACTCAGTAATCATAGCATTATTGAGGTTAGTCCCATTGTCGGTGATGATCCTTTCGGGGATACCATAGCGATAGATGAGGTTATGTTTGGTGAATTTGGCTACCACATTCTTGGTGACTGAGGCAAACAAGGCTGCTTCGACCCATTTGGTGAAATAATCAATAGCAACCATAATGAAGCGATGTCCATTGGAATCGCTGGGATTGATTTCCCCAATCATGTCACTGCCCCACATTGCAAATGGCCATGGAGCGGTCATGATGTTCAGAGGGATAAGAGGTACATGGACCCTGTCAGCATAGATTTGGAATTTGTGACAAGTTCTTGAATGCTGATGGAAATCAGTCTCTATTATTGATAAACGTCTCCAGCCAGGCTATGTTTTGATTATACGAATAATGTCACAGAATACGAAGCTTGTGTAATGGGTCTTGAAGCAGCCATTGATTTGAAGATCAAGATTCTTGAAGTTTATGGGGATTATACCTTAGTGATATATCAAGTACGAGGTGATTGGGATACAAGACACCCTAATTTAGTTCCATACCGGGATTACATATTAGAGTTGTTACCTGATTTTGATGAGATCACCTTTGAGCATATTCCTAGAGAAGTAAATCAACTGGAAGATGCTCTGGCCACTTTAGCAGCAATGTTCAAAGTCAGCTATCTGAATCATTTACCCAACATAAGAATCCTTTGTTACAAGGAGCCAACACACGTTTTCTCTACTCATTGCCTCACAACTAAAGACGTGTCGAGTGAAAAGCCGTGGTACTTCGACATCAAAATATATCTTGAGAAGTAAGAACACCCTGAGGGTGCTACAATTTATGATAAGCGGACTCTTAGAAGGTTAGCATCCAAGTTTTTACTATCAGGATACATTCTGTATAAAAGAAACTATGATTCGGTTCTGCTCAAAAGCATGGATAGACACAAAGCAGAATCCATCATACGAAAAATTCATGAGGGCTCTTTTGGGACTCATGCCAGTGGACATTTCGTGGCCAAGAAAATCCTACAGGCAGGTTATTTATAGATGACTATGGAAAGCGATTGTTGTGTGTATGCAAAGATGTTCCACAAATGTCAATTTTACCCAGAAGGATACATGTTCCTCCCACTCCTTTGAATGTGATGACTTCACCATTTCCCTTTGCAATGTGGGGAATTAATATGATTGGATGGATCGAGTTGAGCGCCTCAAATGGACACAGGTTCATTCTCGTTGCTATTGACTACTTCACCAAGTCGATGGAATCGGCTTCGTACAAGAATGTGACCAAACAGGTTATCACCCGTTTCATCAAGAAAGAAATCATATGTTGTTATGGAACTCCTAACAAGATCATCACTGATAACGGGTTGAATCTCAACAACAAAATGATGAAGGAAATGTGTGAAGAATTCAAGATTGAGCACCATAATTCATCACCTTATCAGCCAAATATGAATGAGGAAGTCAAAGCAGCTAATAAAAACATAAAGAAGATTGTCCATAAAATGGTTAGAACATACAAATATTGGCATGATACGTTTCCCTTTGCTCCACACGGATATCGAACTTCAGTGCATACCTCCATTGGGGAAACTCCTTTTTCACTAGTCTACGATATGGATGCGGTGCTCCCAGTCGAAGTGGAGATTCCTTCATTAAGGGTTCTGATTGATACTAAACTTGATGAAGTTGAATGGATTCAAACAAGGCTATATCAACTCAATCTCATTGAAGAGAAGCGCCTAGTCGCCATTTGTCATGGTCAGTTATACCAACAGCGTCTCAAGAGAGCATTCGATAAGAAGATTCGACCTCGAGAGTTCCACACAGGTGACCTGGTCTTAAGGAAGATTCTCCCAATTCACTCTGATCCAAGAGGCAAGTGGACTCCCAACTATGAGGGGCCGTACATATGAAGAAAGCTTTCTCAGGAGGTGCTTTGATCCTGACAAACATGGATGGAAAAGACGTTCCACTTTCGGTAAATTCAGACTCAGTCAAAAAATACTACACATAAAAAGACCCGCTAATTCAAAAACCCGAAAGGGAGGCTTAGGCAAAAGTTAGGGCTAAAAAAGAAAAAATAATAACCCGCTAAGTGAAAACCCGAAAGGGCGGATTAGGAAAAAATGGGTATCCAGGTGGATTTAAAACCGGAAAGGGCGATCCAGGAAAAAATAAGGGACAAAAAGCGAGAGACTGCAGTCTGAAAACTCTTCATGAATAACAATTACACCCTCCTAACACCGAATGGATCGATTCAACTATTATCTTTCGGAAGCTCGGCACTAGGATGATCTAGGATATGGGAACTATAATAATATCAGTTTTAATGGATGTTCGAGATTTTCTTATTGCCATTTTACTTGTTATATTATGTCTTTTCTTTGTAACTTCCTTATTTAGGAGTTGTTTCCATGTACCAATACCTATTCACAGGCCAAGCTCATTAATAGAAATTTGTCCTTCCACCAAAAAGTCTTTGTTATATCCTTTTACTTTATTTTTCATATGTGAATGGTGATTTAAATTCTTTGTTAAGCATTGCATTGAAAACAATAAGGCAATAATAATCACAAGCTAAGATGTTAAACATGACATTACATGGATATAAAGGCATCCCAAGGGAATGCCATGGTGTTCAAGTGTTTTTTATTCTGTGCAGGTAGAAAGTCATAACGGTCACCTCGATCAAGCTTTCGTCTTCGTCACCTCCTTGCAGACGGCTGAGCACCCGATTCTCCAACAACAAGACACTTGGGGCATTCGATGAAATCCATGTCTCTACTCAGTCATCCACACGAAGTCCAGTGTGTAAGGAAAGTCAGATCAAAGTACTCCTCCTCAGCAATATTTAATCCCCAGTGAAATCACCAAGGCTATAACTCAATTCTCGAAGTTCTCAAGCACTAATCCATATTGGCACCTCAAGAAGACGAACAATGGACCCCGATGAGCCTAATATTTTGCACTATGCATATAATAATCATCACTGCATATTACATTGCATCCTCAAACGCATAGCATATCCATGAACCATCATGCCACACTTCAAAATGCATCTGAAGCATGAGCCAGGTTTGGTACCTTACACGAAAGCCCCAAATCAACAAAATACCCCCACAAAGAATATCATCCTCATAATTCCCAGTTAACATCTGTCATTATACTACCAACCAAAATAAGCAATGGTGCTAGTACATTGTACTCCCCAACTCTCAATACTCACATTATCTTTTCTAGGGTCGTAGGTCTCTTGTAGGTCTTACCCTTATGTTATCTTTTCTAGGGTCGTAGGTCACCCGTAGGTCTTACCCTCAAATCATCTTTTATAGGGTCGTAGGTCGCTCGTAGGTCTTACCCTCACGTTATCTTTTATAGGGTCGTAGTTCGCCAGTAGGTCTTACCCTCACGTTATCTTTTATAGGGTCGTAGGTCTTACCCTCATGTTATCTTTCATAGGGTCGTAGGTCTCACGTAAGTCTTACCCTCACGTTATCTTTTCTAGGGTTGTAGGTTGCTCGTAGGTCTTACCCTCATGTCATATTTTATAGGGTCGTAGGTCGCTCGTAAGTCTTACCCTCACATTATCTTTTCTAGGGTAGTAGGTCGCTCGTAGGTCTTATCCTCACATTATCTTTTCTAGGGTCCTAGGTCGCCCGTAGGTCTTACCCTTACGTTATCTTCTAGGGTCGTAGGTCACCCATAGGTCTTACCCTCATGTTATCTTTTATAGGGTTGTAGGTCGCCCGTAGGTCTTACCCTCACGTTATCTTTCATAGGGTCGTAGGTCTCCCGTAGGTCTTACCTTCACGTTATCTTTTCTAGGGTCGTAGGTCCCTCGTAGGTATTACCCTCATGTTATATTTTATAGGGTCGTAGGTCGCTCGTAGGTCTTACCCTCATATTATCTTTTCTAGGGTCGTAGGTCACTTGTAGGTCTTACCCTCACGTTATCTTTTCTAGGGTCATAGGTCGCCCGTAGGTCTTACCCTCACATTATATTTTATAAGGTCGTAGGTCGCTCGTAGGTCTTACCCTCATGTTATCTTTTCTAGGATCGTAGGTCGCTCGTAGGTTTTACCCTCACGTTATCTTTTCTAGGGTCATAGGTCACTGGCAGGTCTTACCCTCATGTTATCTTTTATTCGGTCATAGATCAAACGTCGATCATTACCCATTGTCTTTACCTTTCTCTTGGGTCATATATCATACGCCAATCTTTACCCGTTGTCTTTACCTTTCTTTTTGGGTCGTGAATCCCATACAATGGATTCTCCACTATCATCGAGTTTACCCGTTGTGTTTAAGTTATCATGTTGTCATTAATCCTACTTCACCACGACATTATCAACCATGTCTTTTCAGTCACTTTAACGCCCACTTCCTCGAGAACCTTGTATTGGCACCATTACCCCAACACAATCCATCGTTAGTCAACCACCTTCATCCATCATGACCCCTTCACTTGAAAGTTCATTTTTCATCCCCAGCAGACATCACAAATAATAACCCTCACACCATATCTCTAGGAAAAAATTTTGGTCTTGGTATTTAATCCTCTTCTACCTTGAACTTTTGAAAGGTTGACACTAATCTCACCTTCAGGTTTAAGACGATTAAATAGGGGCAGCTGTCATACCCCAAATTTATCCTGCTTATTTTACTTTTTTCTGGCTTAGGCTTCACATTTCATCCACATCATCTTCACTAGTTCATTTGCATATCATGCATTTCATTGAATAAAGACACTTGAGGTCCAAGAGTTCAGTGGTTGTGAAATATTAAAGTTTCATAGTGTTTTCAGGAAATTAGGATTTTTGCTTCAAGGTCACATTGAGCTTTATCTCCTTCTACAAGTCAGTTGCTTATCAAGAGGTTTAAGGGATGAAATCAAGGAATTCTTCTCATATCGGTTAAAGTTTTTATTCGAGGAGTTTCTTGAGGGATTAAATTTTGAATTAAGATGGCATCTATCATTTTCAAAGTGGTTTGAATTTTTCATGAAGATTCGAAATTAGAAGAGAAAGAATACTTGGATTTGGATTACGAAGTAGAAATAATGGAAATTGGTATTTCATATAATGTCTTTTAGTTCATAAGAAACCAATTCCTTACATCACAAGTTACTATATTCAAGATTCAAGTCACTATTTATTATCTTGCAATTATTTTTGGATTTATGCCATGACCATTTGAAACCATACAAAGGAATTTCTCAAAACAAGTCCAAACTGTCCAAATATAACAGGCCCAAAACCACCCCAAACAATGTTGTACAATTTGTTGTTGTATAAAGCCCAAGGTTTGCACCAACCGGTCCAAGCATATTAGTCCAAAACGTGTTATTCCTACACAAAAACAGTCCATGCATAATAGTCCAAAAGTCTATTGCAGCCCTGCATAAAACTGTCCACAAAACTGATGCACAAACCTGCTGCCCAGAACAGTCCAAGTATTACAAAACATTGCACACAAATGGGCTAAACCTAACCTGTATCAAGAAAGCAAAAAATCAGTTTACAAAACTGTTCAAAACATATCAGATTTTTCCCCCCAAAACCTCACTTGATTCACCAAATAAAATAGTAGGATACAAGACCAATAAGGGGAGAAGAGAGTTTTTGTGTGAAAAAAAAGAGACAATAGCAATATTGAGAGAAAAAAGACAGTAGAGAAAAGAAGAGAGGAAAACAGTGTTAGAGAAAGAGAAAAAAAAACACTATAAAACCAGAAAAGAAAAACAGCAACAACCATGAAACTGTGTTGAACCACAAAGTTGTTTTGAACCATAAAACAACAACAACTAAAAAATAGTAGCAACCCAAAAGGAAAACAAAAGTATAAAAAACCTTCAACCCCCTGTACAACCTTGCAGCTCTCAATACAAAGTAAGGATAGGAGTAACTTCCTGGAGTTTCACTGAAGTCATTCTGATCATTACAGCCTCTTGAAATGTGTTCAAACTCAAAATGCAAATTTTAGTTTCAAGGTAAGTCTCCTTGACTTTGAGCTCTTCATTTCAAGCATCATTAGTAATTCATTTTTGAAGATAAATGTAGATATCATACCCTTGAAGCTAACCACATGTTTTCTTTTCATTTTTATCAATTATATGTTGAGAACTGACTTTTACATGTAGCAGAGCAGTGTTAGAAACAAAAAAAATAGTAGTATGAGTTAACACATGTCTCTATGAGTCGACGCATATCTGGCACAAAACAGGTTATGAGTCGACAAAAAACGCGTATGTGTCGATACAAAACGGAAATGAGTCGACACAAACCCTTTTTTGTCGATTCATACTGTGTTATTTTTTATTTCCAGGGGCAAGAAAGGTGTATGAGTCGACACAAAACACAAATGTGTCAATGCATAAGAAAGTGGCGTGTGTCGATGCATAAGGGATATGTGTCAATACATAAAGTTTGTTTTTTTTCTTTCTTTGTACACTACTTTCCTTTTTTATATTTTTATTTCTATTCAATATGGTTGTAATAATTTAATTAGGCTTGTATTCCATCCCCATTTATAAACTTGTACCCCCCATCCCCGTATGATTGTCATAGCTTAGGATTTATTTTTTGTATGTTTCAATTGTTGCTTAATCATGCATATATCATCCAAATAGAACACATGGCCTCCTCTTGGGCTCATCCTCAATGAAAAGGTACACACTTACAAATTCACACTTGCACACATTTCATAGCTTGGTCCTGGGCTTTCCTACGGTGAAAACTATTCGATGGATTATCCCAAATGGTCGTTTAGAATACTAGCAACATGCTAGTCCCACTTTCTAGGAGCATGCATATAGCCACCTTGTATGGGCTTTTGATTTTTTTATTATACATTGAAGCAACTTCTTTCCCCTTGGTTTACATACCAAGCATCTTCTTAAAGGGTCTCATAATTGAGTTTGGGCATGGCCATTCTCACGAGGTTAATCAAGTCTTGCCCTTGGTTAACCATAACCCGAATCAACCACTTTGGTCCATATACCAAGTGTTTCCATGCACAAAAAGGGTCTCATAGTTGAGGGTAAGAGCACCTACTCACACGAGATTAATCAAGTACACCCCTTGGTTAATCATAACCCGATTCAATTCCCATACATCGAGCATTCCATTTACACCTTCCATGATACTACACATTTTGTCGTCACTTTTGCCATGATCACCCTACATGATCACTCTTCACAAACATCGTCTCCTTTTACTTTATGTTTACAACATGCTCCCTTAGGATGATAGTTTCATCTTCTTAAGATGCGAACTAATTAGACCTTAGGTTAGAACCCGTGCATGACAACATTAGGGTTTTTCTAGTCTCCCTCTTAAACTTCTTTTCTTTTGTAATTAAGATTAAAAATCATTCACAAATCAAAAATCCAAAAACATTTAATCATTACTCGAATTCATTCTAAAACTCGCAAAACATTCAACCAATCAAAACTTCCCCTAAAGGGCATGTTATCTTCGTTCTACCACGATACAGGTTGTGCCTATTGCTAGAATGCGTGTGTTAACGTCGCCCACTAAAAAAAACCAACAAACAAATGTTATGATTCCTTCACTAGATACGTAGGCAAAGGTTTGCGAGACCCTCACGAACGCACTAATAAAAAACCATTTCTTTCCCCTTAGCTAGTATAGTTATATATAAACACACCCTTAGAAGCAAACAAACAAAATGGATCTCGTTGAGTACAACAGACGTGAGGGCTGCTAGTACCTTCCCCTCACATAACCGACTCCCTTACCCTTTCTCTTGGTTGCAAGACCATCTTATCCATCCTCTTGTGGTTTTCTCGATATTTCCCCTTCCTTCGGGATAAATAATGTTCGGTGTCGGCTCTGTGTTTTTTACCGGTAGCTTCAAATAAGTCAAATAACTTGTGGATGTTGAGAGTTATTTTTGATAGGGGGATTTAATTTCAACTATCAATTAAAACTTTTGATAATGGCATAAGATCAAGAAGATATCTCAAGCCTCGGCAGTTAGAAGATTCAAGTTCTAGTTGAAATGCTAAGTCATCATTGTATCAAGCAATGGAACTTGTAGATTTAAAAGAGAAGAAGTATGAAATCTTGATTTGTCTTGCACCTAACTTCTTAGAGTGATCAGTTAAATGTAAAAGGCCAAGAGTAAGTCTTGAAGTTATTAAGATAATCACATACACACACAAAAAATTCAAACCCTCTCTAATTTTATAAAACTACTTAAAGACCTATCAAGAATTATATGTAATTTAAATTTCCTAATTAATTAAGGACTTGTTCTAATTGGTTAGAGAAATGTAAATGAACTCTTAATCAATTAGAAAAATATTTAATTGATTAAACCAAGTAGCCGTTTTAAGGTTTCCTTTTTTGGATTAGGGTTTCCATATTTTGAAATCTCTTATTCGATTACAAGCTAGGGTCAATCGATTAAGTAATTAAAATGGACAATGGATGATTTTGTTTTTTATCCAAAAAAATTCCTATATAAATAAGGCTCCTCCTCATTTTTTTTCCACATATTTCTAAATATAAATCCTTCTATCCTTTTGCCACTCTATCTGATTTTGAATTTTCTTTTCATAAGAATTATTTTGGTGCTAAAATATTGAAAAATCCCTTGTGAGAGTTTTGTTGTAATCAGTGTCATGCTTTAATTTTCTATATTCAAGTGTGTGATTCTCTTGTAGAATTATTTTGTAAAAGACTTGAAATATTGCGAGCTAAACTAGATAAAACCTTGATTGTTGGTTCTTGAGTTTGACATGTGTAAAATATATGTTTGTAGATTTTTAAGCTTGACCTATGTAAAAGATTTATTTGAAGATTCTTGAGCCAATTGTGTAAAAGCTATGTCGGTTGGTTCTTGAACTTAACTAGTGTAAAAACTTTACTTGTTTTGTAGTTGAAGGTTCATGTGAAAATCCTGTAAAAAAACTCAAGTGTGTTTTTAATGGAACTCTCAAGAGAAAACTCTTGGGGACGTGAGTAGACAAATTTTTTAGGTCAAACATGTATAAATCTTTGGTTCACCCTCTCTATCACTCCTCTCTTTAATTTATGTTATTTTTGTTGCGTATCACTCTTCATCTTCATATTTCTTTTGTATTTATTTATGGTCGCATCTCTGTGTAATTATTAAGAATAAAATAGTTGTACCAAAAAAAGAGTGTAGTAAGTGTGGAGATCAGAAAAGTGCACCTTGAATATCTCATGTGCACACTTTTATACGTTGGATTGTTTTGATTAGACTTGCAGTAGGTTGGGCCTTGGCTTTGGGTCTTTGGCTGACCTAGACAGTTTCTGCAGAGCCTTTTCCAGGTGGATCTAGTTAAGGAAGTCTTTGAATTCGTGGTCGGCCTCCAATAACGATGTCTGACTTTTGAGAGAAGTGGAAACCTTTTGATTAGTTACGAAATTATTGGGAGCAAGTGCATCAAATACTTTCCCATCATTGAATCATTTCTCAGATTTTATCTTTGCATAGCCTAGGGTGATAAAATTAGTGTATGACACTTCCTCTAAGTATACTTGAGTGCATTTGAGTTTGTTTATCTTCCCTAGGAGAAATCCAGCCATCGATCCTGCAACTTCCAACTCTAACTGATCTAGTCTATTTATTACATTCGCCTATGTATAAATGTTTTTTAGTTTTAAGATAAACTTTTTCTACCTTTGAGAATCGATTTCTACTTGTGAGCATATTTACTTCTTCTTCAGGGATAGTGGGGACTCCTTCCATTTTAATTGATCAGACAAATGTAAATGCGACCAACATTATGGTTGGTCGTCTTTCTAACTTGTTGATCTTTCTAGTGGATCCAAAGAAAAGAATATGCAACACTTTTGAAGGGTATTATGTCCCTTTCAATGATTGTTTATTCACCAGGACAAACCTTCGGTTCCTTTTTTAGAGATTGTGGTGGCAGTGTTGAAATAGGTAAAGGTTTCCCCTCCTAGATCTAGTCAGACTCCTAGGGTTACTTGAAGGAGTTCTAATTTTGGGTCGAGAGTAGGTCTTGGAAATTATCTTACCGACTGTTCTTCAATATGTTCATAGTAATACACACTTCTCAATATAACATCTGAGACCAGGGACTTATTGATTTGCATCAGTGTGTTCCCCTGTTTGGCCTTTTCCCTAAATACTAGGGTGACTTTTGGAGGTGCTTTGTGATAAACTGGGTATTTTCCATTTGGGCTTTATTCCATCTTGAGGCCCATGTACGTATTTTTTGCACTGAAGGTGATTTCGACAAAAATGATCTCATGGACCAACTTAAGTTGGGCCTAGCGCCTGGCATTGTTAATCTTGGCTTGACACCCCTATTTCTCTATTTCTTTATTTTATTTTTTTTATATTTAGTTTTTAACTGGGTTAATCAATTTTATTTAGTTTAACTTATTTTTATTAATTAGTTTACTAAATACTTTTAATTAACTTCATTAATTTTGTGTAAATTATTTAACTGTTTAGTTATTTTTATTTGATTTTTATGTCACACACACGTATGAGTTTTTTTAATTGTTTCTCTTAAATGGTAAAGATGATAAAAATATTGGATTAGAATTTTCTTTCTTATATTTTTGACATTTGTTTGGTTGATTCTTGCTAACATGTTCCCTTAGACAACTCTGTGAGACGATTAAATCCTGTTTCGATCGTCTTATATTGAGTTAGACTTTTAGCCCATCAAGTACATAATAACATTAGGGTAGACTTCCCCCTTTAAATTTGTATTTTGTAATTAAAATTAAAACTTCTCATTCACAAATCAAAAATCCAAAAACATTTAATCATTACTCAAACTCATTTCAAAACTCGCAAAACACTCAACCAATCAAAACCTCCCCAAAGGAGCATGTTATCTCTGTTCTACCGCGATACTGGTCGTGCTTATTGCTACAATGTGTGCGTTAACATCGCCCACTAAAAAACCAACAAACCAAAATTTTCTAGAAGAACTACAGTGTTATGATTCCTTCACTGGATAAGTAGGCAAAGGGTGGCGAGACCCTCATGAACACACTAATAAAAAACCATTTCTTTTCCCTTAGAGAGTATAGTTATAGATAAACACACCCTTAGAAACAAATAATCAAAATGGATCTTGTTGAGTACAACGGATGTGAGGGGTGCTAATAACTTTACCTTGTATAATTGACTTCCTTACCCTTTCTCTTGGTCGCATGACCATCTTATCCATCCTCTTGTGGTTTTCTCGATATTTCCCCTTCCTTCGGGATAAATAAAGTTTGGTGGCGGCTCTGTGTTTTTTTTATCGGTAACTTCAGACTTGGATCAAGGAGATCGAAAGGATCTTTCGGGTTATGGATTGCTTTGAGGCACATAAGTTGCAATTTAGTACACATATGCTAGCAGGAGTGGCTGATGGCTGGTGAATTAGCACTCGTCAGAGGCTGGATTGTGAAGGTGAAGAGATTACTTGGGATGTGTTCAGCATGGAGTTTATGAGGAAGTATTTTCCTGAAGATTTCCAAGGGAAGAAAGTAATTGAATTCCTAGAATTGAAACAGGGAGATTTGTTGGTGAGTGAATATGCTGCTAAGTTTGTGGAGCTTGAAAAGTTTTACCCTCACTACATCGAGGCGATTGCTGAATTCTTAAAGTGAATTAAGTTCGAAAATGGTTTACGTCTATAATACGTCTGAAAATGGTTTCCAAATTTGCGGATAGCAAGAGTCGCCACCGAATTTTCTTTTATCCAATATTTAGGAAAGATGAAAAGGACAGGAAAGACCTTTGATAGATTTTGAGTTTGAGGGGTAAGTTATGAAAAGGGAAGGTGTTAGCAGCCTTTTCATCCATAGTCATCTACAGACTCTTAATTGCTTAGATCACTTTTGAAAACATTGCTTTGTGTGTGTGATTTGAAAATATTTTGAAATGCCAATATAAAGCTAACTTTGTAATGATTCTTGTATCAGTCCTCGAGAATGTATACAAAGTGTTCTTGAAAATATTTTTTTGAAAGTGATGTGAAAATGTATTGTTTGTGAAAAAGGTCGTGAGCAAGCAATTAGGAGTTCTTACCCACTAAAGTCTTTCGTGTTATTTTCCTTCTACTTGGTAGATAGTAGTACCCATATAATTGGTGGTAGCCCTATCTATCGGATGTGAAGGGACAGGCGTAGGGTCATCGTATGGTCAACAAGTCAACATGTAAGGATACTTTAGCAATTATATTGGAGAGACTATCATCATTTTGTAGGAAACTCGAAGGGTCACGAGGGACTGTGATTTTTATTTGAATGGATTATGATGATTTGATCGAGGGTCTTTTGCTAAAGTATCCCCACTTTCGAGGGGCATGACTAATATTTGTAAGGCAACAAGGGAGGTTACCCTAGAGGTGCAAGTGTAAATAGTGTTTGTTTTCAGTTATATTATCTTGAAGATTGGGGTTTTCTAGATTTATTTTAGTCTTGCTATGCAAACCCTAATTACTAGCAGTTAAATATGTACAGAAAATTAAAGTGGAGAATGTAAAGTGCAGAAAATTAAACCTAAGCTATTACATCTTGTGAGCAGATACATAATAGGAAAAAGGTACGGGAATGCAAATCTATGTTATTACATCGATAGTGTGACCTATACATTTTTCTAGGAATTTTAAATAGTGAAGAAAGACAATAAGAAAAATATTAGAAAAATGTTTTAAAGACCTAAAATCTAAATATTAATTTTTTTTGGTATTTTTTTGTAGAAAATAATTTAAGTGATAATAATTAATTAAAACCTAATTGTTTCTAATTAATTTTAATATTAAGAAAAAGTTAATTAATTAATTAGTTAGCAAATAAAAAATTTGTTCAAAATTTTAATTACTAATTAAAAACCCTAACCCTAATTTTTTATAATGTAAAAAAGATTAGGTTAATTAATGGTTAATTTAAAATAATAATTAATGAAGAAAGTATGGTGAAAAATATGGTTAGAAAAAATAAGGAAAAAATAATGCATGGGGTGGGTGTTGAAACCACGCCCTTGGCTTCAGAGATTGCCTTCCATCCACTGTGCCATACACTTGTTTGTGTTTGAGACTGGGAAACATTCAATATATTTTAAACCTGCACATTAAAACCTGAAAAATACAAAATAACTTCAAAACATAGGGATCGAACCCACGCCTCTATGGTTAACAGCCACGTCTCTTACCGTCTCCGCCACACTGCGTTTGTGTTATTAAACAGAAATAAAATATTATATAATAAAATCATTGGATTATAGAAACACCTCTCACCAATCATGCCAATCAATCTCACACGTTTTTGCTAGCTGGTCATGTGATTTTTGGGCTTTAAATATGATCAAAACAAGAGCCCACACGCCTTGATCCATTTCTTTCATATTTTATTTGATTTAATTTATATTTAAATGAATAAAATTCAAATAAAAGAAATAAAAATCATAAAAAAATATGTGAATGGATTTAGAGGTCTAAAATGAGGTCATGACCATGTTTGAACCTAAAAACATAGGCCCATTAGCCCAAAAATTCAAGTTTGCTCAATTTGAACTTCATGCATTTTCTCAAAATTGCCCAACTTGCACCAATCATAACTCACTCAATTTTTGTCATATGAAGATGATTTTGGACATTTTGGAAACCTTAAAATGTCTCCTACAACTTTCATGTTTGTCATTTTTAATTTGGAGTCTTTATCTTTATGTAAATTACTTTCACAAAAAATGCCTTTTTGTTGACTTTTAAAATGACCTATAATGTTTTGACCCATATCTCTCAAATGATGCATTTTTGGCTTTGATCTTAGAGAGACAAAGTTGTAGAGAATTGAATTTCCTTCAAGTTAGGAATTAGTTGAGGAATTTCTGATGAAGTATGTGAAAGTTATACTTGGTCAAAGTTCGGTCGACTTCTCCAAAAGAAAACCCTAATTTAGCAATTTTTAACTTTTGATGAATCTTTAGTTTTCTTATTGAATCATGATCAACCCTTGATCAGATGATGAATGTGACTTCAAAATGTTTATCTTAACCAAAAATCTTGAAGTTTGACTGTCAATTGGTCAAAGTTGACTTTTTGTCCTATATAGTTCATTTTCAATCATCTGGCTAATTGATTGAGCAAACTTGTGATGTAAGGCTTGAAAGTTGGAACGAGGGTGATTTGAGACATATGAGAAACCATGAAATCCACTTGAGGCATTAGAAGTCAAATTTCCTTTGAGAAAAGCAAAATCCTGGTTGTAGGTCAATTTCTTAGGAGGAGAGTTTGTTTGGTCAACCCTTGAATAATCTTGAGCAATTGAGAACCCTAGAAGCATGAGGAGACCTATTGAAATAATTTGTATTGAAAATGGGAGTGAAAATTTTGGGGTACAAGATCTGCCCCTGTTCAATCTTCTTAAACCTGAAGAATTAGATTGGCATGTCTGCCATTCGTGATTTGAAGGTAGAAGAGGATTAAACACTTAAGTGCCCAAAAATTTTCACTCGCATGTGAATGAAGTAACACTGTTGGTTGATTATATTGCTTGAACGGGCTTAAAGATGTCGTTCGGAGAAGGTGACGGGATGCCGTCAGAGATGAGCTTATAGATGCCATCCAAAGTAAATGCTGATAGGAGTACCCGAATGAGTCTACACCTGACTATATCTGAAAAAGAATACTAAAGTCAGTTTGTGTCTGACTGTATCTAGAAGACGTACTGAGGAGTGTCAGAATGAATCTTATGTCTCGATTATATTTGAACAATGTAATAGAATGAGTCTATGTCTTGACTGTATCTATAAGAGGATTAGAATGAGTCTTCGTCTGACTGTATTTGAGAAATGTATTGGAATTAATCTACGCTCGATTGTATCCAAATAATGTATTGGAATGAGTAAATGCCCACTATATCTAGAAGTGGATCACAATGAGTCTTCATCCAACTATATCTGAAAAATGTACTAGAATGAGTCTATGCCCAACTGTATCTAGAAGTGGATCAGAATGAGTCTTCGCCTGACTGTATCTGAAGGAAATGGTTTTCAAAATGATTCTCTAAAGAAATGATTGTCATAATTAGTCTCTGAGGGAAATCATCTAGTTATGTAGATAGTTGCTCCGTCCTGTTTTGAGATTTGATCTACAACTTGTCTATAAAATGCTGATAATATTCGTCTGTTTCCAAACTTAACCTGAAAACAAAGGTAGCTTCATGCAATGTCATGATGCATGAAATTTATTATGTAGTGATGATCTCAAAACAAATGAGAATATGATATGTGTTCTGTATGCATATGTTATGATATTTTGTAAATGATGTATGGATGCAATATGTCGTTGGAGCATATCGGTAGCTTCTTGTAACAACGTCTAGCTGGGGAGAATAAATCTCTGACTGTTGCTAGGAATGAAGAAAGTAATTCAACTTTACTGGGGATTGTCGCTTTCTATTGGAGGATATTCTGCTGGGGATGTTTGTCTTCTGCTTGGGGATAGAAGCATTCAAGGAGAGTCGATCGTTCATCGTTATTTTTATTAGAGGATTTGATTCTTATGTACCTTGACTGGGGATGAAAGGGATAGATCTTCTTCTGATGTGCTCTTCTGAGGAGGACAATTTTGAATGATATCTGGAAGGAGAAGAAGAAATTTGTCGGGGAATTTGCAGTATTGGAGAAATAAACTCCGTTGGGGAATTAAATCCTGTAGACTGTGTTGAGGAAGTAACCTCTGATGGAGATTGGAAATTCATAGGCTGCGTCGAGGAAGTTTCCATTGGATGTTGGGGAAATGATCCCACTTCCTTATCTACTAGGGGACCTATTGGGGAAGATGATCATGTCAAGCTATCCACCAGGGACATGGAGGTGGACTACTGGAAGATGCCCTAATTTCTGTTTACGAGCATATTAGATATGCTGGAGAATATATTTATGTTGAGGATGAACTTGTGAAGATAGCTCGGTAGAGATAGTTCCATGGAGATTACTCACTGGGGATCTGTGGATAACTTGAACATTATCCCAACTCCTAGAGTCTTTAATAAATTTTAATCATGTTTTCATGCATATATTTTGTAAACAGTAATCATATTTAAAATGCATATGTTTATTCAATGTAATCTCCCCTGGCTGATCGGGAAATGGTAGACATGTTCATGAGCACTTTGACAGGCTCGTTCTTCAATTTGCTGATTGGGAGTTCTTCATCCGGTTTTACAGAGATGGTTCTGACTGGGGAGAGGAACGAAAGCGGTATCAAGAGTGGGAAAATTCCGATGGTCGTATCTTCTAATGCTAAGAAGAGGTCATTTGGGGGTAAAAAAGAAACTAACATTGGCTATGGTCAAAGTGGCCATAACAAAAAGGACCACCATCAATCCATGGGAGCGGTGCTAATCTCTAATCCTACACCTATTCAACAACGACGGGGCAACAGGCATGGGGTAAAGTACCAAGAAAGGCAGTACGCTAAGATTAATATGCCATTGTCTCAAGCGTTACAACATTTGCTGAAAGAAAAGTTGATTACACTAATGGATCCTCCTCAAAACCCCGATACCTCCTCTCCTAAGTATAATCCAAATGTAAGATGTGCCTACCATTCTGATAGTCCTGGACATTGTTAGAACATGGTTTGATTCTACAACCCTTAGTTAGAGTTTTGATGATAACAAATACAAATAACAAATATGCACCCTAAAAATTATGTTATTGTGTATGCAGAAGTTCTGACCAAAGCAGCATCAGAAGTTAAGCTATAGAAGCTACACGCTGAAGCAATCAGAACTTGCGTTGAAGATTGATGACCAGAACCTGTGCTTAAGTGAAGTAAACTCAGATTCTGAACAAGAGCATAATAATCTAAGTCATCAATGTTATGAAGCATCAGCAGCAGGCAAGGATGTAAGATTTTGAAGTGTTACTAATCATTCAAGACATCATCAATTACAACGGCTTCATTCAGATAGGATCTTCTCCAAATGGAAACTGAGTTAATGACATTTATCACGCTTAATGATCAACAGGAATCCATTTCCTATATAAAAAAGCTCAGTGATTAAATCGTTTATGATTTGCAAATACTACTCACGAGAATTCAAAAAGCTGCAAGCATACCTTATCACCTTTCCACGCTCTAAATTTGTGTAAATTATCACAGTTGTGATAACAGTTTTTGTAACTAAAAACATCTATACACAGTAGTCTTGTTTATTTGTTTAAGATAGTGTTCCTTGAGATTAAATGGATTGTGGTTGTACTCAAGAAGACGTTAAAGTAGTGATTGTAATCCTTTTGTGATTAGTGAATTAAGTCCTTGTTGGAGAGAGGCGAAATCACCTTGACGGGTGGACTGGAGTAGTTTGAGATCAAACGAACCAGGATAAAAATGCTGTGTCATTGAGCATTTGATTTCAAGTTTTCAATTCAACCCCCCTCCCCCTTCTCGTGTTTTTCACTTCTTCAGACATGACACCGACAACTATTGGACTTTGAAGAACAAGATTCAAGATTTGATCAACAACAAGGAGATCGAATTTAACCCTCCTAAGGCTCCCAATGTGATCACTTCTCCCATGCCAAATCATGGCCAAAATTGAGAGAGTTTATTTCATTTTTTAATTTTCAATTATAATATCTTTTGTTGTCCAAACACTTATCTATTAATGTCAAACTTTGTTTCATTAATGCATTGCATATGTTTATCTTGAATTAATACACTCGTTTTCATTTAAACTATTCTTTTTAATCCCTTTATGATATTCAACTCTTGTTTTAAAAGTTGCAAGCCTTTAGAGGGAGGATAACGAAAACAATGACATAATCTCATACAGTATGCTTTTAGACAGACCTTGCTGACGATGTACAAGCGTTTCTTTCAACCCTAAACACTGGAGTTATAAGGAAGATAATCTCTAGTCAACACCTTTGAGCCTAAGAAGTAGGAGTTTTCTTTTTCACACAAATTGAAACCTTTAATAAAAACCTGGGGCAGGGTAGTCTCTCAGTTAATTCAAGTGCACGTCAGTCACAAGCTTTCACTTTGTACACAATGTATGACACCAAAAACATTCTTCTGAATTAGAAAGACGGCGATGGTTCGCTATCAAAAAGGCATTCAGTATCTCTCAAAAGAAAAACCCACTAAGTCAAAACCTATGACGGAGACTTAAGAAGAACTGGGGCATCCCGTTGACTGTAATCTCAAAACAGGAACAGTTAGGAAAAAATCAGGGATAATAAATAATAAAAAAAGAGGTCACTGCAAATCCTCGACAACATGAATAATGTTGCAAAAGGACTGCCTTCCGACAAACCTAACTTGTCTGAACCATCATCAAAACGTCATTCCATACTCAAGTGGAATTCAAACACACAATTGACTGAGTTTAGGACTGGAGAACATCATGAAGAACGGGCGGGTACAAATACACTTTCAGCCTTATCTTTTGTTTCATAAACCGTGAACCAAGCCACACTACAACCCTTCAAAAGTCCTAATTGAAGCATGGGTTAGTTCAGAAATATACTATTAAAAAGGTATCTTGACTCCTGTAAGGTTTACTGCACATTCTGAGTTGAATTCATATTCCTATAAAACTCTTTACTTGCTAAAACTGCATTCTCAAAACTTCAAGACAAGCATAAACTTTGCATTATTTAAATATCGTTGTTTTCATATGGCTAATTGTTTGATAGCGAAGAAATTCACACGATGAATATCCAGCGAACAAAAACTCTCTCAGTGAACAAAATCATTTCAAATGGGATGACACTTCCAATAACAAATCTCCTATAAGCAAGGGGGCATGACACATCACTGTCCAACTCGTCTGGGGCCAGTCAAGTCAAGATTCCAAGAAATCTCCCAAGAAATGTTGAATAACCAGGGGAAGGTCTGTATCTGAATCACTTGGGGCATTGAACGTGAATTCCAGCAAAGAGTTACGTACGGTCAAGCAAATATTTTCTAGAAGTACTATAACACTTACTACTTGGGGTAGTGACAAATCTCCATAAAGTCCTTTTCATAAAGCGATCCCCAGTCAAGTCTCCATAGATTCATCTCTATAAGGTTATCCCCACAGAATAATCTTCACGAATAAGGGTACAAACCCCTCAAGGCCAAATTCATGGATATCCCCATAAAATTGGATCCAAGCAATCCCCAGCCAGAGTTTCAATCTTTGGAGAACCCTCTTCCCAGCTGAGTTGGTCTCAAGAAGAATCCTCAAGAAGTGCTTCCAAAATAAAACACCTCTCTAGCAGATTGGCAACAAGGTTTATTTACCCAACAAACTAAATATTCCCCAGCTTGAATTTGCCCCTCAGGCTATCACAAATCAAAGGACCACAGCCCCTCTTCCCCATTAGACTTTCCTATAATCCCTAGTGAGTTTCTTCAAAGCCTGAGAGATAACCAAATAACAATTAACTTCTTTATCCCCCACAATTTGTTAATTTCCTTTCTCTTCCGTCAAGAGATAACTCCCCAGTAGAGCAACGAACAACTAAAACTCCTTAACTCTTTTCCCCAAGCAGAAATCAACATTCTCCACAATGATTTCTCAAGCCAAAGCCAATCTTCCCCGACATATTTCTCCTCAAACAACAAAAGAGGGATCCCTAGTGGAAGCATTCTAAAACAAGGTCTAGAGAGGTGCATACTCTTCATCCCCAATGGCAGTCCGAGATTTAACTTCCCAAAAGCTCCCCAGCATTTGTCAAGGATTTATTTTCTAAGACAAAGATACACTCCAACAACATGCATAACATATGCATACAAAATACATATAGCACAAATCTCATTTATTTTGAGAACATCATTACGCAATGCATACATCATGACATTGCATACAACTAACTCTTTACCTTCTCAGGAAAAGATCAATCAACAGATAAGTGCCATTAACTATCTATAAGCTTCTCCAAGACAAAGTCAAGCTTAGATTCCTTCATTACCTTTTGGAGTAGAAGTCATCAAAGATTCCTTCATTAACTTTTGGAGTAGCAGTCGTCAAAGATTCCTTAATTACCTTTTGGAGTAGCAGTCGTCAAAGATTCATTCATTACCTTTTGGAGTAGCAGTCGTCAAAGATTCCTTCATTACCTTTTGGAGTAGTATTTGTAAAAGATTCCTTCATTACCTTTTGGAGTAGCAGTCATCAAATATTCCTTCATTACCTTTTGGAGTAGCAGTCATCAAAGATTCCTTCATTACCTTTTAGAGTAGTAGTCGTCAAAGATTCCTTCATTACCTTTTGGAGTATCAGTCATTAAATATTCCTTCATTAACTTTTGGAGTAGCAGTCGTCAAATATTCTTTCATTACCTTTGGAGTAGCAGTCGTCAAAGATTCCTTCATTACCTTTTGGAGTAGCAATCATCAAAGATTCCTTCATTACCTTTTGGAGTAGCAGTCGTCAAAGATTCCTTCATTACCTTTTGGAGTAGTAGTCGTCAAAGATTCCTTCATTACCTTTTGGAGTAGCAGCCGTCAAAGATTCCTTCATTACCTTTTGGATTAGCAGACGTCAAAGATTCCATCATTACCTTTTGGAGTAGTAGTCGTCAAAGATTCTTTAATTACCTGTTGAGGTAGTAATCGTCCCAGATTCCTTCATTTTCTGTGGGGTAGTAATCGTCCAAGGTTCCTTCATTATCTATTGAGGTAGTAATCATCCAAGATTCCTTCATTATCTGTCACAGTCAAGCTTCATACTTACCAACAAAAACAAGTTCCAAATTAATTCATGAAACAAGACAGGATAACTATATGTGAACAAATTGATTGTAGATCAATTCCCGAAACATGACAGGGTGACTATCTACATGACAAACACTTCCTTCAGGCCTCTACTGGTTCAATTTAAATTGTTTAATGGTTTATCCTGATTCTGTCCCGGTAGACACTTTCTCTGGTTGAGTTAAATCACTCCTAATATTTATTCTGATTATTTTCTAGTTAAATATTATTCAAGACCTCTTTGGTTCAGTTTAAATCGATCAATGGTTTGTCTTGATTCCCTTCTGGTAGACACTTTCTCTGGTTCAGATAAATCGCTCCAAAGATATATTTTGATTCTTTTCCAATTAAAGATTATTCAAGACCTCTGTTGGTTCAGTTGAAATTGATCAATGGTTTATCCTGATTCTGTTCTGGTAGACACTTTCTCTATTTCAGATAAATCACTCCAAAGATTTAATCTGATTCTTTTCCAGTTAAAGATTATTCAAGACTTCTCTTGGTTCAGTTTAAATTGAACAATGGTTTATCCTGATTCCGTTCCAATAGACACTTTCTCTGGTTCAGTATAAATTGCTCCAAAGACTTATTCTGATTCTTTTCCAGTTGAAGTCAAGATTAGACGTAGTCTAATTTTTTCAACAATCACTTTTGGGTGACATCTATAAGCCCATCTCCGACAACTCTCCAAATGGAATCTTTAAGCCCATTCCCTACAAAATCAACCACCACATCATCGAGTGCAAATTTCTGGGCACTCTAGTATTCAATTATCTTCCACCTTCATGTCACGAATGGCAGACTTGTCAATCTAACTCTCCAGGATTAAGAAGATTGAACAAGGGCAGCTGTTGTACTCCAAAATTTGCCCTCTCATTTCTCAATGCATTTCTTTACAAGTATTTTCAAAAGTTCAAATTTAAACAAGTACAATCGGGCTTTCAAACATCAAATCAAAAAAGAGCATGCCTGCTTCAATTTCACATCCTTCGATTGGACTTTTGGCCTCTTTCGATGCAAGCTTGGCTTACATCTTTCGATGGAGCATTGGCCCCTGACATGCTTGCTTTGATTCATAAAGAAATGTCTATTTGCATACATCCTTCAATTGAGAAAATTTTATCTTTCCTGCATGCTTCAATTCACAAAGCAAGGGCAACACCTATCTTTATACAATCTTCGAATGGGCATTTGTTTCCATTTGAAACAACCTCCTTCGATTCAAAATGGAAGGATCTCCTGTTGGTGTCCTTCGATTCAAAAGGTAGTGGCTTCATATTGGTTTCCTTTGATTCAGAGTGAAATGACCTTCTGAAAGCTTCCTTCGATTCAGACAGGAATGGCCTTCTGAAGATTTTCTTTGAATCACAAAGCAGGGACCTCCTACATGCATCTTTCGTTTGGGCTTGTGGCCTCCTTCGAATGCAAGTTTGGGTTATATCCTTCGTTTGGCCATATGACCTCTTGTAGGCAAGTTTCGATTGGACAGTGGCTCTTCATGCAGCTTTCATTTGAGAAAATGCTTCTTGCATGCTTTCTTGGAATCACAAAGTAGTGACCCCCTGCAGGCAGGTCTTCGATTGGACAAGGGATACCTTTACACAAGGCTTCGATTGGAGTATTGGTTCCCTTCGAAGCAATATGCTTAAAATCCAAGTATGAATCCTTTGAGCAAGCTTATTTGAAGAACTTTGATCAAATCTTATAGCCTTATCCTCCAAATATCATTTGTCAGGCTATGTTGCTTCAAAATCTTTAAATGATCATAGGCTTAGACAAATTCGTGATATATTACACAATGATTCGAAGCTTTATCCACTAAATAATACCATTCTTGGATGAAATGGCAAAAGGCTACTTACCCTTTTTGGATAAATAGTACTTTAATCATAAAGTTAGCTCTCAATCTGATTTTTGTCTGAATGCAAGCAATGCCAAAAGCATAAGTCCAACCTCCTGCTCCCAACAGACATCAGGCCCCCACTTGTACTTGAAACTTGGGAACAATGAAAGGGATAAAACTTGTTTTCATTTCAACAAAACCATGGTTTTTTATCCTACAAACCTGGTTACTCCAGCATCTCTAACGTTTTCTCTATAAATAGAGAAACGATTTGAAACCTGAGGAGGTCCTTTGTAGCTGAAAAAACTCTTGTGGTGAGAAAATTATCAAATTCTCAAAACTCTCAAATACTATCAAATGTTATCAAACATTCTCAAACACTCAAACTCTAAAAAACTCAGATTTGTCCATACATTAGTGAACCATTCGATTCACTCCCCAACTTCCAGATAGCTAACCTTCGATCATTCCCTAACTACAACATGATAGTCTTTTGATTCACTCCCTAGACTGTTATATAATAACCTTTGATTCACTCACCACTATCACATACCCTCCTTCGATTCAGTGACTGCCCAAACAAAGCAGCAATTAAACTAGCTTCAGGAAGATTCCAGCAAAGTTCCTTCCACCACAAAGGAAATCACCTACAGCTCCTTCGATTAAGAATTTCAAGAGGTAAGTTTCCTTTAAACTTTGATCTTTTTTCATTTAAATATAATTTGTACATATAAGTAAAAAGAAAATGTATATATCCCATCTAGGAAGTTGGCAATGCCCTAACTTTCGATCCTCACTGCCTGTATGTTGAAAATCTCAACCTTGACTAGTTAGACTTTGGTTTTGGTTCCCAATAATCTTGTGCTAACCCCTGGATTGTAGCTTTTGAAAGTTACACTTGTTAGTTTCATCTTCAAGTTTAGACAGGTTTTTTGTATCCTTCGATTGGCTAAACATTGAAGCCTTTCGAATCTCAACTGGGAGCTTTACATTCCTGCAATTGAAGGAGGCAGCAAGGAGGTTGAAATAAAGAATGTACACACACGCTGACTTCCAGGCCAATCGAAAGTACCAGAAAAAGGACGTAATCGAAGGGTGCTCATACTGATTCCCAGCCTCAATCAAAAGAAGCCAAAGAAGGGTGAACCGAAGGAGCCTACTACCTGGACCGAATGACTCACTTTTTATCTCTTTTTATGTTATTTATGCTTTTCTTTATATTTTTTTCCTATTCAATATGGTTGTAATGATGTAGGATATTTATTTTCTGAATTTTTATTGCTTTATACAAATGTTAGTAATTAGGATGTATGGCAAGATAAAACCAACAAGTAGACAACCCAAAATCAAAAGACTAAATGCATGCATCAAACACACTTTTCACACATGCACCTCTAGGATAATCCTACTTGTTGCCTCGGAAAATAGTCATGTCCCTCAAATATGGGCGTTTTAGCAAAGACCCTCGATAAAAGAACGTTGTCCCTCGATGTCCCTCGATGTTGCCTTTGGTAAATGATCTAGGCCCTAACGAAATTGCTAAAATGTCTCATAGGTTGCCTTTTATGACTATACAATGACCCACGCCTTTCCCTTCTGTTGTACTCCAAAATTTTCCCTCCCATATTCCTCAAGACATGTCAAGAATAATCTTCAAGTTGCTCAAGTTGGCTCAAGGGTTGGACAGTAAAATCACCTCCTAAGGCAGTCAAGTCAAAATTAGGGTTTTGTGTTGCATTAAGGTCCTCATATCCAAATGGCCTCAAGTTCTTCCAAATGTCTTAATATGTTCTTAAGTTCATCCATGTCAAATTTCAAGCCTTGCAGAGGAAGTTTGGTCAGTCAATTGCTCAAGAGGCCCAAAAATCGACTGTGCTAGGGCAAAAGTCAACTGTGTCCCAAATACAGTCAAACCTCAAGATTTTTTTGTCAAAATTCTCATTTTAAAGGATAATTCATCATTTTATCAAGGGTTGATCATGATTCATCAAGGATTGCTCAAGATTCATCAAGATTCAAAAGTTGCTAAATTAGGGTTTTGTAGGAAAAGTCAACTCAACTTTGACTAAGCATAACTTTCTCATACTTTATAAGAAATGACCCATCCAAATCTAATTTTGAATATGATGCAATTTCCTACAATCCATATTCACACCCCAAGATCAAGAAATGCTCTCATAAAAAGTTACTAATTTGGACATTATAGGTCATTTTTGAAAGTCTACAAAAACACCTTTTATTCCAAAGCTTATAACTTGAGAATGGAACATCAAAATGATATGAGACAAAAATTTATGATTAGAGGACATCTCAAGGTTTCTAAAAAGTCCAAGAAAACCTCCAAAAGTTCAAAATTGAAGAAGTTGTGCATTGTTGAAGTTGGGCATTTTTCCAAATTTGCCAAAAGTCAACTATCCTCAAAACTCCAATTTTTGACAAAAGGGCCCACTTTTTCCACTTGATATGGTCTTTCATGCCACACACGTGTCCCATATTTTATTTCATGGCCATTCATTTATTTTTCTATTTTATTTAATTTTCATTGATTTTATTTAATTTTTATTGATTTAATTCATTTTTAATCAATATTAAATCAAATAAAATCTTAAAATTGATGAAATCATATCTTTGTGATTGGTACAACTTTCAATTGGCATGATTCATCAAATCAATTCGTATCAAGGCTCATTCATGCACAAAAAATCAGATTTGGCCTATTTTTAGAAGTTTGATAATGGTGATCAAAATCAAATCATGAATCTTCAATGCACTTGGATTCAGACCAAAAGATCAAACCTAATTCATTCTATAACACCCACACAAGCCAGGCAGACCAAGAACACGCACAAGGCACTGCTGAAACGGCCAAAAGAAGTTTGTGAAAAAGCTTGAAAACTTGGAGATCAAAAACAACATTGGAGCTCGATTCAAATAAAAAGCTTGACATAGCTCTCTTCCCTGACATCCCCTGAAGCGATACCAATCAAAACCAAGCCTTCTCATTGCCTAAAACTCGCTGTAAGTGTCCACGAACCAAGCTCTGAACATGGAATCCAAATCTCCAATTCTTGCATCTTTTCTTTAAAAAATTGGCATATTCGTGTTTGTTGTTTGATTTAGAACGTTTTGGCATTATTCAATTTTGTTTTTAGAACCTGTATCATGCTGCCCGAATCTAGGGTTATTGTTCTTGTTTTTTAGGCATTTTTGATGCAGGATAAATTGAGGCTAACGATGGGTATAGGAATGATCAGGGGAGAGAGACGAATGCAGTGATGGTCTCCATTGGCATTTATATGGCCTGTAGCTCATGATAGGATGATGCCATGGATTTAGTTGCGGAATAAAATCCGCAGGTAAACGAACCAGTCTTAGTTGAAGAAGACGAAGACGTGTCCTAGCGTCATTGGTCCATTCAAACAAATTGCGCGTTTTTTTATTTTTCCAGCATGATTAATTGATTTATCCATATAATGTTTGTTGTACATTCCACTAACAATAAAGCAGCGTAGATGAGTTGGCCAAGGAAGCGTGTCATTGATCATTGGGACCTGGGTTCGAATCCCAAGTCCCCCAATACTTTGTTGAATTTTTTCTCCAGGTATTCACATGTAGCATTCAAGGCGTGGACCATCATGTTCTGCCAAGATCTCAAACGCCAGGTGGCTACAAAGCAGATCCAATGGCCTAGAATGGGAGTTTACCATGGTCTTAAGTCAATGGACATGTGGAAAATCCAAAAGGTCAAACAGGCTGGAGCGTTAATGGGCCAAGAATTGGTGATTTCACACCCAAATTAAGCCCAGCACCCCCCTGGGTTATTTCTTTTTCCCTTCCTATTTTCATTTATTTATTTTATTCTAATTATTTATTTTATTATTAATTAATTAACCAATTAACTTTTTTACATGAAAATCCAAAAAACCCAAAATAAAAATAATATTTTTATTAATTTCACTATTTTATTATTTTGTAAATAAATTTTAGTCAATTAATTTAGTTTTTTTAATTAGGTACAATTTTAATATCTTTTGCATTAAATTAAAATTAATATAGAATTAGGGTTTTTAATATCTTTTAATCATTCTTATTTTATTTCCTTAAATATAAAAAAAAAACAAAAATATTTTCATTTAATTAATTAATTCAATTATTAATTTAATTTAATTTAATTCAAAATAAGAAAAAAATATGCTTTATTTAATAAAAGGGGTCAAAACCCTAAAAAGCACTCCGATTTAATTTTCTCGCGCACGAATTATTTTTGATCCATATTTCAATATTGTAACTGCTTCAGGAATGTATTAGTTTTTAACTTAGGATTTTATTTATTTATTTATCGCTTTTATTTACTTTTCGCAATTTAATTTTAAAAGGGTTTGTCTTTGGCGATGTAAATACCCGACGCCTTGTAATAGCTTAGATTAATTTCCTGCAATTTAAATTCTGCACAATATTAACTGTTAGATGTTTGATAAATAGGCAATGCATGACAAGATAAATCTTTAACCTAAAATCAACAGTAGCTCACTATTAACATGTACAAAGATAATATAACTGAAAAACAATACACTCGCACATGCGCACTCTTAGGGTACACCTCACTTGGTTGCCTTCGAAAGTGGTCATTGAGTATAGGAAGTTTTAGAGGTCGCCCTCTTGTCCAAAGATCATAAGTTGCCTCGAAACGGTTGCCTCGAATAAAATGATCTAAGACATTAGGGTTACCGCTAAGGCGTCCTAACATTGCTTTAGTGACCACACGTCCCTTAATCGAATTGACCCTTAAAACTCTAACGACGATGCTACCTACTCATCAATAGTGGGATAGCATTGTCTAAAGGACATTAGCACAGATTAATTCCTTTTTCGAGTAGGTAGATGGTTCTTAAGTACTTTCTCATTCTAAAATAAAACAAAACTTTTCGCACTCACACTCCTTTCAAACAAAAACTTCTTTCAAACCCACAAACACAAAAGAAAAGCAAATTTTGAAAACACTTTGAGCAAGTACCTAAGAGCCCGTGGATAACCACAGATAGAAAGGGTGCTAACACCTTCCCTTTCTATAATCTACCTCCCGAACCCGAGAAACATCTCGAAACAGGAATTTTTCTGTGCTTTTGTCCTTTCCTTGTTGGATAAAATAAAAGACGGTGGCGACTCTTGCTTACCGCGACATTTTGCGAAAACTAACGCAAAACGCGAACCAGCATTCCAAAAACAGTCAGTTATATCCCACCGATCACAGAACTGGCGACTCTGCTAGGGAAATTATATAAGTGAGGTGTACCTTAGGATTAGATCACTGTGTTTTCAATTGTATGCTTTGTGTGCTTTAATTTTGTGGGCTTGTATCGGAGTTCTATAGATCCTAACCCGGATCTGGGGATACCCTTTAGGTAAGTAGCAATAAACTGTGAGGGATCTGTACAGCGTAGACCGATACGGATGAAGCAGTAGCTACATTGGTGTGGCACCTTGGTCTGTACCGATATCCCTTGTGTTGGAACGAGGAGAATATGGGTCTTCTAAGGAGTCATTAAGCACCAACTGACCTTAGAACCTTAAATTGACCAACTTGGCCATAGAACAGTAGCAGTATGCTACACTCATTGAGACTAAACTCTCGTAATGATTCTGGCCGCAAGAAAAGGTTGCTAAACTGGAATTATGACCGATTGAGGGTAGTCAGTGATATTGAGATCCTCTAGAACCCGGTTACTATTTTTAGGACAGGTTTAAACCAACTGAACTGGAAGAGGGTAGTACCTAAGCTCCATGCCAGCCTGAAATCTAAGGGCTCTTTTGTGTGACTTGTGTGCCTTTACCATGTTTGCCTTTTGTGGATACTTGTGGTGTGCCTTTACCATGACATCATGACATTATAACATTGCATACATTTTGCATAAGGACTAACCTATTTCAAAGACAAGAGGGTTTCATCTTTGCTTTGTTTTGTAGGTTATCATGATGCCCATACGTAGGAATACTATCTGGATCAACTTTGTCCAAGTACCTACCCTGCTTAAAGAGTTGGTTGTCAGGATACCAGACACTACTTCCTTCATCAGGAGGCATGGTTCTCTTCTCAGTTTGGCCACCTCAAAATTGGAAGAACAAATGATGAGTATCCTGGTCCAATTCTATGATCCGTTGTACCATTGTTTTACTTTCCAGGACTTCCAGCTGGTTCCTACCCTAGAGGAGTTCTCTAAGTTGCTCGGTATTTCTGTTCTGGAGCAGACTCCGTTTACTGGTTAGGAAAAGACCCTCAGGCCTGAAGAGATTGTTGCAGCCCTTCACTTGACCAAGGAGGAGGTAATGGCTAACTTGGAGACTAGAAGTGGAGCTAAGGGTTTTCTGACTAAGTTTTTGGTTGACAAAGCTAATTACTTCTGGGATAGCCTAGACTTTAAGGCTTTCGAGGATATTCTGGCTCTCTTGATTTATGGCTTGGTATTGTTTCTGAATCCTGACACTTTTGTTGATATTAATGCCATAAAGATCTTCATTTCTCAGAACCCTGTACCCACTCTCTTGGGTGACATCCTTCATCAGCTCTATGCTCGTACTGCCCGAAAGCGGGGAACTTTGATGTGATGTGCTCCTTTATTGTCGAGGTGGTTTATTTTTCACCTCCCTAAGTCCGTGCTGAAGAACAAAGAAGGAATGGGTTGGGCTTATAGGGTGATGTCTCTTTCTAATAATGACATTTTCTGGACTCTCAAAGGTATGGATGAGGTGACTGTCATTGATCGCTGTGGAGAGTATCCTAATGTTCCATTGATTGGAACCCATGGAGGGATTTCTTACAACCCATGCTTAGCTCTCCATCAGTTTGGAAGAGCCAGGAGAGAAGGGCCTCATGAGATGTTAATGCCTCATATCATCTTTGATTTTCAGGGAGATAGCGACGAGCTGCGTCTTAGATTCATAAGGGCTTGGGACAGAGTTCACCAATCTGACCCACATGAGTTGGGACCAAAGACTTCTCTGCCAATGGAGCCATATCTCAGATGGGTCTGCATCCGTGCCCAGAAGCTAGGTATGCCATATGAAGCTGTCAGGCCTGTTACTCTTGAAGTTTCTAATGAGGAGGGGGTTCTCCCAACTATTCTCCACCCTTATATGCCCACTGACATTGGGAAACTGAAGAGGTCTTGGATGCAACTGCGGGAAGAATGGGATTCTTATCGGGAGAAATTCAATGAACAAGAGAAAAAGATCCAGAAGCTTACTAGGCAACTGGAGAACGAGCGGATCCTGAATGATTATGTCCGCACTGAGAAGAAGAGACCATGGGAGCATTGATGGACCTTTGATGATTTCTTTTACAGTTTTTAGTTAGTTTTTAGTATTTCCATTCTTGTAACGCCTAAGGGCAATTTGTTGAACAATTTAAATTTTGAAGTTTAAATCTAATAAAGTGTGTTTCCTTTCTTGTTTACAAATTTGAATCTCGATTGTCTTTGAAATCATAATCATACGCATTTCATCCCATGCACTTCATAAACAGGTACCCTTTTTACAGGTGTCTTATCTTCTTCGCTGTTTATTTCAGCAATCATCATGTCTGCTGAACCTTCCACTGAGCAAGCTATCAAGGCCCTCAATGCCCAGAATGCCCAATTTCAGGAACTGTTCATGAATCTAGCTAAGGGTCAGCAGGACCTGAAGACCTTGATTCTGAAGGAGAAAAAGAAGAAGAAGAGGAGGACCATCCTGTTTAACACTTGACGCAGGTTTGGAAATGGGCTGCAGAATGAAGTTGATCTGACCACCTCATCTGGAGGGAAGGATAGTCCACAAGAAAGGAGGGCTCCTAGCCCTATGGTCTCCGACAACGAGACAGACTACGATGAAGAGCAGTATCCTCCTGCTGAGGATAAGTACAAACAGCTGGAAGACCATTTAAGTGCTATGGAAATTCAGAAGGTGCCCGGTCTGGACTTCGGAGATCTAGGTCTATCCTCTGGCGTGGTGATTCCCCATAAATTCAAGCCACCTTCCTTTGCCAAGTATGACGGAGTTTCCTGTCCGAAGCTGCACCTCCGGTCATATGTGAGAAAGATCCAGCCTTACACTGCTGATAAGAACTTATGGATCCATTTCTTTCAAGACAGTCTCTCAGGGACTCAGCTCGAGTGGTTCTATCAGTTGGACGGAGCCAGTATCCGTAGCTGGGAAGATTTGGCTACTGCATTTTACAGGCAGTATCATTACAACTCCGACCTCGCTCCTACGCGTACCCAACTCCAGGGTATGTCAATAGGAACGGGTGAAGGATTTAAAGAGTATGCTCAGAAATGGAGAGACCTTGCTGGAAGGGTGCAACCACCTTTGGCTGATCGTGAGCTTGTGGACATGTTTCTGGGGACCCTGTCTGGTCCGTTCTTTAATCATCTGATTGGAAGCTCTTCAACTGGGTTTACAGATCTTATTTTGATCGGTGAAAGGATTGAGGCTGGTATTAAGGCTGGGAAGATACAGAAGGGTGCCTCATCCAGCACCGAGAAGAAGCCGTTTAAGAAAGAGTCCAATGTTGTCTACAGTTCGAGAAGACAGAATAGACCTGAACACCGCCAAGCTGTCAATGCGGTTGTTATTTCAAAACCTACTGGTGCTCCTCAGCATCACAATCAACAAAAGGACGAGAGACCTCGAAGGCAATTCACTCATCTCAGCATGACTTTGTCTCAGATTCTGCCACAGTTGTTGAAGACCAATCTGGTGATTCTAAAAGAAGCTCCGAAGAATCCAAGTACCACGTCACCAAAGTACAACCCTAATGCCCGCTGCGCTTTTCACTCTGATAGCCCGGAGCATAATACAGATGATTTTTGGGTTTTGAGGAACAAGGTGCAAGACCTAATTGATGCGAAGGAGATTGAGTTTGAGGCGCCCGAGAGGCCTAATGTTGTGACCGCTCCCATGCCCAAGCATGGAGTGAATGCTCTAGAAGAGGACTTGTTTATGGTTTCTGTAGAAGATATTGCTACCCCTCTGATGACTGTCAAGAAGAACCTGTTGCTAGCCGGTTTATTTCCGGGCTGCGACGAAGGTTGTCATTTGTGTTCTGTTTTACCTACCGGTTGCCCATTCCTGAAGTCAGGTATCCAAAACCTGATGGATAGTAAGGAGATCCTGTTTGATAAGACTGTTGTTCCTTCCACTCCTACTGAAGAAGTTGCCATTATTACCATTTTCGACAATTCTTCCAAGGCTCCCTCGAGGAAGCCTGTTAGAATTACATCTGTTCTGAAGATCGCGCCTGTAATCATCACGGTTCTAGGGCCCATCCCCTACACCTCTGACAAAGCTATCCCCTGGCACTATGGGGCTGATGTTTATGTTCTTGGAGTTAAGCAAGAGTTGGATGCTGATACCGGCGTCAGCAGCATTACTGGACCTGCTAAAGTCACCCGCAGCGGTAGACTTTTCTCACCTGATATTGCTCCACCAACTGTCCGAAGACCTATTGTCATTACACCTGCAAGTGTACCTACTGCCATTCCTGATCAAGTTCCTAGTCCTACCCCTGTCGCCGAGTCATCTGACGCTCGGGGCAAAGGGATCACCACTGATGTGCCTGCCCAGACGGAGGCACCGAACACAATTACTGTTGAAGCTTCCAAGCAGGAAATGGAAGAGATTCTGAAGATTATTAAGAAGAGTGATTACAACGTAGTTGAGCAACTGGGGCAAACCCACATCCAAGATTTCCATGTTGTCACGGTTGTTATGTTCAGAGGCCCGTGCTAAGGCTCTGATTACCTTCCTGAAGTCTGCCCACGTGCCACAAGAGACATCAGCTGATCAGTTTACCGATTGTGTGGCTAATTTAACTGCTGATAATGGTTTGGGTTTCTCCGACGCTGATTTGACTGCTAAAGGGAAGAACCATAACGATGAACTGCATGTCTCCATTGAATTTCGGGGCACAACTCTTGCACATGTATTGGTTGACACTGGTTCCTCATTGAACGTCTTGCCCAAGAAGGCTCTAGACCGGTTGGATTGCAAAGGGTTGGAGCTAAAGCCAAGTAACATCATTGTCAGGGCCTTTGACGGGTCTAAAAGGATGGTGCACGGTGAAGTTGATATTCCAATTAAAGTTGTCTCTCAGGTCTTCAATTCTACGTTCTATGTGATAGACATTCGGCCATCCTACTCTTGTTTGCTGGGTCGTCCATGGATCCACAAAGTTGGAGCTGTAACCTCAACGCTCCACCAGAAGCTGAAGTACCCAGTCAGAGGGAAGATTGTGACAGTTCAAGGGGAGGAAGAGTACATGGTCAGCCACCTCAACTCGTTCAGATACGTAGAGATGGATGGGGAGTTCATTGAGACCCCATTTCAGCACTTTGAAGAGGTTCCTCAGACACTGGCATCAGCTGAGACTGTGGTTGAAGATTCTCCTATGAAGATGGTTTCCTTAAAGGATGCCCGGACTGTTATTGAGAAGGGTGAGTGTGCAAATTGGGGCCGACTTCCTGATTTCACTCAGAAGACTAACAAGTTTGGTTTGGGTTTCACTGCAGAAGCTCAAATGGCTGTTCGAGGTGCAAGGATCGGAAGACCTCCCATGTTCATCAGCAGCTCGGGAGTAAATGCCATTGAAGATGATATGGAGGAGTCTGAATTCGACAGCTGGATCTATCCTACGACCAACGGTGGACCAAGCAACTGGACAGCAAAGGACTTCATCCCTATTACTTTTGTTACCCAGTAATGAACTCTTTGTTTTGATCTTGTATTAGACAATGTTTTGAAACTTTATGGCCCGGTGTCTTACCCGGGGCACCGTGGCTTCATTTATGAGGGCTTATGTTTGTCATTTACATATACCATTAATAAAAGCATTGGACGTCTTTTGCATTTCAAATTTTGCGCTCCTTGTTTTTCTTTATTATATATTGCAAATTAGCTATTTTACACACACTCACATATACAGGTCCACATCCACTCTGGATCTCACTGGTAACGACTCTGCTACTGCCAGTTATGACTTCGAAAATCCAATAAACTTAGCCGAAGACGAAGGTGAAGATGATTGCGAAGTGCCTGGTGAACTTGCAAGACTGCTACTCTAGGAAGAAAGGGCCATTCAACCACATGAAGAGCCGGTGGAATCAGTGAATCTGGGTACCGAGATAGATAAGAAGGAAGTCAAGGTTGGTGCCAATTTGGAGCCTAGTGTGAAACAACGGTTGATTCAGATGCTGCGTGACTATGTTGAGATCTTTGCCTGGTCTTACGAAGATATGCCTGGGTTAGATACTGACATTGTGGTCCATCGCCTGCCTACCAAGGAAGACTGCCCTCCGGTAAAATAGAAGGTCTGCCGTATGCGCCCAGAGATGTCTGAGAAAATCAAGGCCGAAGTTATGAAACAGTTTGACGCCGGTTTTCTAGCAGTGACTTCTTACCCTCAGTGGGTTGCCAATGTGGTTCCGGTACCGAAGAAGGATGGTAAGGTTCGAATGTGTGTTGACTACAGGGATTTGAACAGGGCAAGCCCTAAGGATGACTTCCCTCTACCTCACATCGACGTTCTGGTTGACAATACTGCTCAGCACAAGGTATTCTCCTTTATGGATGGTTTCTCCGGATATAATCAAATTAAGATGGCTCCCGAGGATATGGAGAAAACCACTTTTGCGACTCAGTGGGGTACCTTTTGCTACAAGGTCATGCCTTTTAGGTTGAAAAATGTTGGGGCAACATATCAGTGTGCCATGGTTGCTTTGTTTCATGACATGATCCATCATGAGATTGAAGTATACGTCGACGACATGATTGCAAGGTCCCAAACTGAGGAGGAACACCTTGACCATCTGCAGAAGCTGTTTGATAGGTTGAAGTTGTACAAGTTGAGATTGAACCCGAACAAGTGCACCTTCAGGGTGAGGTCTGGTAAGCTACTGGGTTTCATCGTGAGCGACAAAGGTATTCAAGTGGATCCAGAAAAAGTGAAAGCCATACAAGAGATGCCAGCTCCCAAAATAGAGAAAGAAGTCAGAGGCTTTCTGGGACGACTGAATTATATTGCCCGATTCATCTCACACCTGAATGCTACTTGTGAACCAATCTTCAAGCTACTGAAGAAAGATCAAGTGGTACGTTGGAATAATGAATGTTAGGCCGCATTCGAAAGGATTAAAGAGTATCTCCAGGAGCCACCCATCCTGATGCCACCAGTTGAAGGGAGACTTCTGATCTTATACTTGACAGTACTTGACAACTCAATGGGGTGTGTGCTGGGGCAGCATGACGAGTCTGGCCGAAAAGAGCGTGCTATTTATTACCTTAGCAAAAAGTTTACCGACTGTGAGACCTGATACTCACTTCTCGAGAAAACTTGCTATGCTTTGGCATGGGCTGCTCGCCGGCTGAGACAGTATATGCTGACTCACACTACTCTGTTAATTTCAAAGATGGATCCAATCAAGTATATCTTCGAAAAGCCTGCCTTGTCCGGAAGAATAGCAAGATGGCAGATGATCCTGACTGAGTATGACATCCAGTACACAACTCAAAAAGCAATCAAGGGAAGTATATTGGCGGACCATCTGGCACATCAGGCAGTGGATGATTACCAGTCTATGAATTTTGAATTCTCGGACGAGAATATCGTGTTGATAACTGATTGTGAGACACCTGGACCGGATGAAGGACCTGAGGAAGGATCTCGATGGTCTATGTGCTTTGATGGAGCTTCAAACGCTTTGGGTAATGGCATTGGCGCTGTGATCATATCTCCTAAAGGCTCTCATACTCCATTTACCGCCCGACTATGTTTCAACTGCACCAACAACATGGCGGAGTATGAAGCATGCATCATGGGTCTTTAAGCAGCAATTGACCTAAGGATTAAGTTTCTGAGTGTATTCGGAGATTCCGCTCTCGTGATCAGTCAGATCAAAGGCGAGTGGGATACGAAACACCCAAATCTTATTCCTTATAAGGAGTATGTGTTGACATTGCTTCCCCATTTCGAGGAGATAACCTTTGAACACTTCCCTAGAGAGGAGAATCAGTTGGTGGACGTGTTGGCTATGATGTCTTCTATGTTCAAAGTCAATTGGGACAACTAAGCTCCCCGGATCATCATTGAAAGATTGGACGAACCTGCACATTATTGTGATCTTGAGACTGAAGAGGTAACAGAAAAGCCCTGGTATCATGAAGTGAAGAGGTACCTTGAAGCTCAAGAATACCCCGAGGGTGCATCTGTTAATGACAAGAAGTTTCTGAGGAGGTTCGCGGCAAAGTTCTTCATCAGCAATGGCATTCTTTACAAACGTAACCATGATTCGAGCTTACTACGTTGTGTGGATAAGAATGAAGCAGAAAGGATCATGGCAGAGCTGCATGAAGGTACCTTTGGAACTCATTCCAGTGGACATACCATGGCAAAGAAAATCCTTCGGGCAGGATATTACTGGTCCACAATGGAAGCCGACTGTTATCAGCATTCTCGGACATGTCACAAGTGCCAGGTCTATGCTGATAAAGTACACGTACCTCCAGTTCCTCTGAACGTCTTGACGGCACCTTGGCCTTTTGCAAAGTGGGGCATTGATATGATCGGCGAGATCAGACCTACGGCATCCAACGGGCCTCGTTTCATCCTGGTAGCGATTGATTACTTTACAAAGTGGGTTGAAGCAGCTTCCTTTGCAACCGTAACCAAGAACGTCGTGGCACGGTTCATTCGGAACAATCTGATATGTCGATACGGTGTACCAGAGAGGATCATTACGGAAAATGGTACCAATCTTAATAACAAAATGATCACTGAGCTCTGCGAGCAATTCAAAATACAGCATCATAACTCTTCTCCCTACCGGCCGAAGATGAATGGGGATGTCGAAGCGGATAATAAGAACATTAAGAAGATTATGCAAAAGATGACAGTGACATACAAAGACTGGCACGAGATGTTACCATTTTCTCTTCTCGGGTACCGTACCTCAGCACGGACGTCAACAGGGGCAACACCTTATTCCTTGGTTTATGGCATGGAGGAAGTCTTGCCCATTGAAGTTCAGATACCCTCTCTCTGGATCATGAAGGATGCAGGTTTGAGCGAAGATGACTGGATTCAGACCCGACTTGATCAACTGAATCTAATCGATGAAAAAAGACTTATTGTTGTTTGTCATGGTCAGACGTACCAAAAACGGATGATCAAGGCATTTAACAAGAAAGTCAGACGACAAGAGTATCAAGTTGGGGACCTGGTAATCAAGCGCATTATTCTACCTCAAGGTGATCCCAGGGGCAAATGGACCCCTACTTACGAAGGGCCATTTGTGGTTAAGAACATCTTCTCAGGAGGAGCAATGATTCTAACCACCATGGATGGTGACGACCTTCCTCACCCCGTCAATGCAGACATAGTAAAAAGATACTACGCCTAATCAAAGACCCGCTAGGTTGACTGGCCTAGGCAAAAATAAGGGCTTCCTGGCGAACCAAAAGGGTTCGGGCAAAAATAAGGGATGAAAATGAAAAAATCTATACAACCGGCAAGTCGAAAACCTGAAAAGGCGGGTTGGGCAAAAAACGGTATCCCGGTGGACTGAAAACCCGAAAGGGCGGTCCAGGCAAAAATTAGGTATTAAAGCGTAACACTATGTCTCATTGGATCACCCTGCATCCAGACTTCGGTATCAACTATCAAGCTCAGACAACACTAATCAATTTGATTCATCTTCAACCAGTAGCAAAGTGATGAGATGCTTGAGGATATAAAGACAATAGCAGAGTTGGAACCCAGTGGGATTATTCACATAGTTGTTTTGTTTCTTTTTCAAAAATTGTATAAATTTTGTTCGGCGGCGTCCTCTTACTAGGACGTCAGCCTCTTGTATAAAAGCGCTGATTTACATGCCGAACTTCAAAATCAATACAAATTCATTTTCAGACAAATTTCAAATTGTTTTTCCTTTATCTGATTTGTTTTGCAAAGAACGCCCAATGTTCATTTTTGATATATGCATTTGACATTAATTGCTGTTCATAAATATTTACATGCGAAACAAAGGACGAATTACAGGTGATATCAGAAGTAGGGGAAATAAGAATTGTCCGAGCGGTCTAGTTGCTCTGTCCACCAAGGTACCAAGGTAGGTTCAGCTGAAGAACATGACCAAGATACCGTCACTCCCCACAGAGTAAAACAGTAATGGTAGCTCTCCCCACTGAGACTTGCAACTATGAACGAATCAGCAATGCTCTCCCCAAGCGGAGTTAATCTACCATCAGCCCTAAAAAGGTTGGGTATCCCCAGAAGGTCTTAATCTTCCCTAGAGTAGTATAAAGATATCCTCCAGCAGGCATAAGAGCATCCCCGACAGTCTTAATATTCCTCATTAGAATATAAGAATGTTCCCCGGCGGAATACAAGATACCCCTAGTGGATCCATTTCCCCAGCGTAGTCTAAAAAAGGCTTCCCCACCAGAGTTGAATCATCTTCCCCAGTAGATTCTGGAAGCTTATCCCCTGCAGAGCGCAAATAAATCTCCCCAGCCAAACTCAAAAGGTTATCCACACAAGAGTCTAACTAGGTTATCCTCAGCAAGTTGCAACGGAAAGATCATCCCCAGCAAAGTTCTTTCTTTTCCCCCAGCAGGACTTCTATCCTCAACAGATTCAATATCACCAGCAACGATAATCCATCCCCAGCGGAGTTTATCGTTAAAATCCCCAACAGAGCTTATCAATGGAATCCCCAGTGGAGTTTATCGTTAAAATCTTCAGCAGAACATCTCTTCCCCACAGAGTAATTCCCCTCGGAGTATTCTCCTCATCAGTTTATTCCCCAACGGAGTTATCCTCTCCTGCAAGTTTATCATCTTCGTTCATCATCCCCAGCGGAAACGAAGAACTCAACTCTATTCTCCAGCAGTTCCGAGATTTATTTTCCCCAGCTAAAACATCACATTTCCATACATCATGATATATGCATATACGCATCATACCATACAATCTCATTTATGTTGAGAACATCATTGCTTGATCCATCTCATGTATTGCATGTGACTGACCTTTTACCTTTCAGGAAAGATGCAGTTAAGTTCTCAACTTTGTCGAAGACCTGACCAGTTCTTAAATCTCAATTGAATTATCCTCGGTGGAATTTTAGATAAGGTTCTCAATCTCGACAGTTTTCCTCCTCATAGTGTGGACAAGTTCTATAACCTCGACGGTATACTATATTGAGCACGAGACAGTTCCTAGATCTTGATGAAGATGTTTCCCTATGTTATAGTGTGGACGAGTAATATAACCTCGACGGTATACTATGTTGAGCACGAGTCAATTCCTAGATCTTGATGTTTTCCTCCGTCATAGTATGGACAAGTTCTATAACCTTGACGGTATACTACGTTGAGCACGAGACAGTTCCTAGATCTTGATGAAGATGTTTCCCTATGTCAAAGTGTGGACGAGTAATATAACCTCAAAGGTATACTCCGTTGAGCACGAGTCAGTTCCTAGATCTTGATGTTTTCCTCTGTCATAGTGTGGACAAGTTCTATAACCTCGACGGTATACTACGTTGAGCACGAGACAGTTCCTAGATCTTGATGAAGATGTTTCCATATGTCATAGTGTGGACGAGTACTATAACCTCAACGGTATACTCTGTTGAGCATGAGTCAGTTCCTAGATCTTGATGTTTTCCTATGTCATAGTGTGGACAAGTTCTATAACCTCGACGGTATACTACGTTGAGCACGAGACAGTTCCTAGATCTTGATGAAGATGTTTCCCTATGTCATAGTGTGGACGAGTACTATAACCTCAATGGTATACTCCGTTGAGCACGGGTCGGTTCCTAGATCTTGATGTTTTCCTCCGTCATAGTGGGGACAAGTTCTATAACCTCGACGGTATACTACGTTGAGCACGAGATAGTTCCTAGATCTTGATGAAGATGTTTCCCTACATCATAGTGTGGACGAGTGCTATAACCTCAATGGTATACTACGTTGAGTACGAGTCAGTTCCTAGATCTTGATGAAGATTACCCCCCAGTTGAATTATGGACGGGTTCTTAAGACTCAGTCGAGGCATTCTCTCAGTTGAAGTACAGGCCAGATTCCTAAATCTCAACAAAGGTTAGACTTCCCCAGCGGAATCTTTTACAACAACAGGTATGCAAGTTCTCGCTAAGGAATCTCTTAAACGATCGAAATTCCTGCAGATGGCATTTGTAAGCCCATCCTCCTACCAACAATCTCCAAATGGCATCTGTAAGCCCATTCCCGACATCACAATGCTGATACTACACCATGCGAGTGCAAATTTCTGGGCACTCTAGTGTTCAATTATCTTCCACCTTCGGATCACGAAAGGTTCGAAAGCTAATCTATATCCTCAGGTTTAAGAAAATTGAACAGGGGAAACTTTTGTACCCCAAAATTTTCCCTCCCATATTCCTCAAGACATGTTAAGAATAATCTTCAAGTTGCTCAAGTTGGCTCAAGGGTTGGACAGTCAAATCACCTCCTAAGGCAGTCAAGTCAAAATTAGGGTTTTGTTTTGCATTAATATCCTCATATCCAAATGGCCTCAAGTTCTTCCCAATGTCTTAATATGTTCTTAAGTTCATCCATGTCAAATTTCAAGCCTTGCAGAGGAAGTTTGGTCATTCAATTGCTCAAGAGGCCCAAAAATCGACTGTGCTAGGGCAAAAGTCAACTGTGTCCCAAATACAGTCAAACCTCAAGATTTTTTGTCAACATTCTCATTTTAAAGGATAATTCATCATTTGATCAAGGGTTTATCATGATTCATCAAGGATTGCTCAAGATTCATCAAGATTCAAAAGTTGCTAAATTAGGGTTTTGCAGGAAAAGTGAACTAAACTTTGACCAAGCATAACTTTATCATACTTTATAATAAATGACCCATCCAAAGCTCATTTTTAAGAAGATGCAATTTCCCATAATCCATCTTCACACCCCAAGATCAAGAAATGCTCTCAGAAAAAGTTACTAATTTGGACATTATAGGTCATTTTTGAAAGTCTACAAAAACACCTTTTTTGCCAAAGCTTATAACTTGAGCATGGAACATAAAAATGAGATGAGACCAAAAGGGTTGATTATAGGACATCTCAAGGTTTATAAAAAGTCAAAGAACACCTCCAAAAGTGCAAAATTGAAGAAGTTATACATTGTTGAAGTTGGGCATTTTTCCAAATTTGCCAAAAGTCAACTATCCTCAAAACTCCAATTTTTGACAAAAGGGCCCACTTTTTTCCACTTGATATGGGCTTGTCATGCCACACACGTGTCCCATATTTGATTTCATGGCCATTCATTTATTTTTCTATTTTATTTTATTTTTATTGATTTAATTTATTTTTAATCAATATTAAATCAAATAAAATCTAAAAATTGATGAAATCATATCTTTGTGGTTGGTACAACTTTCAATTGGCATGATTCCTCAAATCAATTCGTATCAAGGCTCATTCATGCACAAAAAATCAGATTTGGCCTATTTTTGGAAGTTTGATAATGGTGATCAAAATCAAATCATGAATCTTCAATGCACTTGGATTCAGACCAAAAGATCAAACCTAATTCATTCTATAACACTCACACAAGCCAGGAAGACCAAGAACACGCACAAGGCACTGCTAAAACGGCCAGAAGAAGTTTGTGAAAAAGCTTGAAAACTTGGAGATCAAAAACAACATTGGAGCTCGATTCAAACAAAAAGCTTGACATAGCTCTCTTCCCTGAAATCCCCTGAAGCGATACCAATCAAAACCAAGCCTTCTCATTGCCTAAAACTCGCTGTAAGTGTCCACGAACCAAGCTCTGAACATGGAATCCAAATCTCCAATTCTTGCATCTTTTCTTTAAAATCTTGGCATATTCGTGTTTGTTGTTTGATTTAGAACGTTTTGGAATTATTCAATTTTATTTTTAGAACTTGTATCATGCTGCCCGAATCTAGGGTTCTTGTTCTTGTTTTTTAGGCATTTTTGATGCAGGATAAATTGAGGCTAACGATGGGTATAGGAATGATCAGGGGAGAGAGATGAATGCAATGATGGTCTCTATTGGCATTTATATGTCCTGTAGCTCATGATAGGATGATGCCATTGATTTAGTTGCGGAATAAAATCCGCAGGTAAACAAACCAGTCTTAGTTGAAGAAGACGAAGACGTGTCCTAGCGTCATTGATCCATATTTCAATATTGTAACTGCTTCGGGAATGTATTAGTTTTTAACTTAGAATTTTATTTATTTATTTATCGCTTTTATTTACTTTTCGCAATTTAATTTTAAAAGGGTTTGTCTTTGGCGATGTAAATACCCGACACCTTGTAATAGCTTAGATTAATTTCCTGCAATTTAAATTCCGCACAATATTAACTGTTAGATGTTTGATAAATAGGCAATGCATGACAAGATAAATCTTTAACCTAAAATCAACAGTAGCTCACTATTAACATGTACAAAGATAATATAACTAAAAAACAATACACTCGCACATGCGCACTCTTAGGGTACACCTCACTTGGTTGCCTTCGAAAGTGGTCATTGAGTATAGGAAGTTTTAGAGGTCGCCCTCTTGTCCAAAGATCATAAGTTGCCTCGAAACGGTTGCCTCGAATAAAATGATCTAAGACATTAGGGTTACCGCTAAGGCGTCCTAACGTTGCTTTAGTGACCACACGTCCCTTAATCAAATTGACCCTTAAAACTCCAACGACGATGCTAACTACTCATCAATAGTGGGATAGCATTGTCTAAAGGACATTAGCACAGATTAATTCCTTTTTCGAGTAGGTAGATGGTTCTTAAGTACTTGCTCATTCTAAAACAAAACAAAACTTTTCGCACTCACACTCCTTTCAAACAAAAACTTCTTTCAAACCCACAAACACAAAAGAAAAGAAAATTTTGAAAACACTTTGAGCAAGTACCTAAGAGCCCGTGAATAACCACGGATATAAAGGGTGCTAACACCTTCCCTTTTTATAATCTACCTCCCGAACCCGAGAAACATCTCGAAACAGGAATTTTTCTGTGCTTTTGTCCTTTCCTTGTTGGATAAAATAAAAGACGGTGGCGACTCTTGCTTACCGCGACATTTTGCGGAAAAAAATGCAAAATGCGAACCAGCATTCCAAAAACAGTCAGTTCTATCCCACCGATCACACCTTCACATCAAACGATAGGGCTTCTTACCAAATCAATGGTAAAATAGTAACATCTAAAGGAGGAGGAAAAGAACATTAGACCTTTTGAGTAGGTAGGACGCTCATAGTTGCTTGCTAGCTCACAACTAAAAAATCATTTTCACACCAACACTTTCAATTGAAACATTTTCAAAAGACAAAGCTCTTTGTACACATTCTTATAGAGACGAGAATAATTACAAAGGCACTTTTCAAAATCACTTACAAAAACATCTTCCACAAACATCTCTTTGAACTATTTTCAAAACCAACACTTTGTACGCATTCTTATAGAGACGAGAATCATTACAAAGATGTTTTCAAACTATTTTCAAACCCACATCACAAGCACATTTTTAAACAAAGCAAGTGATTTAGCAAGCAACTAAGAGCCCGCAGATAACTACGGATGGAAAGGGTGCTAATACCTTCCGTTTTCATAACCTACCCCCCTGAACTCAAGAAATAATATCAAAGGTCTTTCCTGTTCTTTTCACCCTTTCTTATTTGGATAAAAGAAAAGTCGGTGGCGACTCTTGCTATCCGCAACAATTGCGATGAAACACAAAACACTAAGTCAGTTCTCCCACCGTATTACATAGGTCATGATTGTAATGAGAAAATATAGGTAGGGATTCAGAAACACGAGATTTGGAAACATGTGGCATTGAAGCCAATTGTAGAGGAAAACAATGAGAAAACCATAAAGGAAACTGACTTGGAGGTAGAAAATTAAACAACCAAGAAGGAAAATACTCATGCGCTTCATCCTCCTTAGACATTGGTGAAATCAAATAAAGCTTCAGATAGAGGTAAAAGACAGTTGAAGGCCCCAAATAATCTTGGTACAGAGTTTTTTTGTAATACTTTCACCCCCTTGAGGACGAGAGAATATCTGATAGGGGAGAGTAGTAGTTACCAATGATAGTGTCTTGAAATGTTAGAGGAATGAATAAAGAGGCTAGACACAAAGAAATAGGTTCTTATATTTATTTGTTAAATATGCCTATTATTGTTTTATTAGAGACTAGAGTAAAGAAGAATAAGTCCGAGCAGATTAGAAAAAATCTTGGGAATAAATGGAAGTTTGTTTATAATTATAGTCATCATAATAATGGTCGAATTTGGCTGTTATGGAATTTCAGGGAAGTTGAGGTTCATGTCCTTAGAATTGAAGACCAATTCATTCATGCTAAGGTGTATGCTTGGATAATCTTCTTCAATATTTGGTCACCATCATATATGCCTACAACCAAAAAGATAAGAGAAGTAACTTGTGGCAGGATATTGAGAAGCTTGGAGTTAATATTGTCCAACCTTGGATTGTCAAAGGAGACTTTAATAATATCATCTCAACTCATGATAGGTTGGGAGGAAATAAAGTCAATGAGGGATATTTTAAGGACCTTAAGGAGATGATGCAAAGGACGAGGTTATTTGAAGCTAATACTAGTGGTCATCACTTTACCTGGTTTAATAATCAGGCTGAAGCCTATATATACTCCAAAATTGATCACTTGTTAGGGAATACTGATTGGTTTTAGAAATTCCATGATGCAAAGATGCACATTTTGAACCCTCACATTTCTGACCATTCCCCCATTAAGGTGGAGATTCAAAAGTTTGAGAGGAAGAAAAGCTATATGTTTAAATTCCTGAATTGTATCACCCATGAGCCATCATATTTACATTTCATAGCTAATAATTGGAATCAGAATATCAGTGGCTCTACGATGTACAGTTTATGGATTAACTTGATGAAGTTGCAGAGTAAGTTAAAGCCTCTGATCAAAAAAAATTTCTGACATTCAAATCCAAATCTTGAAAGCTAGACAAGACTTGAAGGAAGCCCATGAGCAGCATTCTCTGAACTTGTTAGAAAAAAATTCTATTGAGAATGTCTGAGGAAAGCTGAGAATGTCATCCACCTAAACCAAATGGAAGAACCAATTAGATGCAGAAAGCCAAGGTTGATTGGTTGAGAATGGGAGATAATAATAATTCTTACTTTCATGCTGCAATTAAAGAAAAAGAATAGTCATAAAGGACTTTACACTCTACAGGCTCTAGATAGTAGATTGTTGACGAATCATGAAGACATTGAGCAAGAGATTGTGAACTTCTATACTAAGCTGGTTGGTAGTAAAACTCCATCCTTAGTTGGTATTGATATCTTGGCAGTTAGAAATGGTAAAACCATTAGTAGAGATGATGGTTTAAAATTGATCCAGCCTGTTAATGAAGAAGAGATTAAGCAAGCTTTGATTAGCACTGGGAATACTAAAGCTCCTAGTGGTGATGGTTTTAATGTTGTATTCTTTAAGTCATCTTGGCGAGTTATTGGTGGTGATATTTGCCAGGCCATCTGTAACGCCCGTTTATTTAATTAACTATTTAATTAAATTATTTTCGAGTTATTTGTTGAAGTTGTGAGGTGTTGAGAATTGTTGGTATAAGTTTCTAGATTATTATTAATTAATTAATTAGTTGATTAATAATAATAGTAATGTTGGAATTAATAGAATATTTGCGTGGGCCTATTTTATATGGTGGTTGAAACAACCGGCTGACCAATCAACTGATAATGAAATCAATGAAGTCGCCATCAAGCGTTTTTTATCCCACATGAAGGGAAAGGTAAACATCGAGTAAACCTGAGAAGGGTGAAATCAAGGTCGAACGACCAAGAGGTATGGGTAAGGGAGTCTGTTACGCGAGGGGAAGGTATTAGCACCCCACACGCCCGTAGTACTCTACGGTATCCACTCTTGTTGTCTATCTTATGGGTGTGTTTCAAATCTATATCTAAACTGTACAGGAAATGCATGCAAAATAAAAGAGAAAAGAATGTAGGGAAAATAAAATTGTTGTGCTAGCTCAGGCCCTACCCCAATGCCTACGTATCCCTTTTAAGGAATCAGATCAGCCGTAGTTCGGCTCACATGTTTTTGTTGGTTTGTATTTTTTTAATGAACAACATTAATTTCACCTTCTGCCGTAACTCGACCTTTGGAGATTTATGCGTCAGCACAAAAGTGAATTAACATGTTCTTTCTGAAAAGAGTTTGAAAGAAAAGCCCGAAGGCGCAAAAGAGTTTGCATTTGTTGATATCTTTTACCTTGAAGAAGGATTTGGAAGTTGTTAGATGTTTTATGCTTTTTTTCAAGAAAAAGTTTTAGTCTTAATGCCTGGATGCAAAAGAAAGAAAAAATCATCTAAAGGAGACTAACCTAGATCTATCCCTAATGTTATAATACAATGATGGTCCTATGGTTGAGTTTTGAAGGGAAATCTCTATCCTATGTTGACATGCTTGGATAACAATCCTAATGTCTATCTCGAATCATCATCTATAGATGAATCAAGAAGTCCTAAAGGAGCATAGCAAGGGTCTATTACCTAAAACTATGTCTATCTCGAATCATCATTTATAGTCGAATCGAGAGCTCCTAAGGGAACATGCAGAGGGTATATCATCTCAAAACATGTACAAAAAGATGAAATCAAATAGGTAAGCCAATAAGCTCAAGAGAATTAGCTCAAGCGAGCACAACTAGAGAGAATCTATCTAGGCTACCACTACCTAAGAAAGTCTAACAAAACTATCCTATAGGGAACATGCAATGAGAGCGAAGTCGTGATCTCAATTTCTAAATTGAGTGACTCATCGATCAACAAGAAATAAAGGAAAGCAATGAAATCCTATAGGGAGCATGCACTGAGAGCGAAGTCGTGATCTCAATTTCTGAATTGAGTGACTCATCGATCAACAAGAAAGTAAACAAACACAAGCACAACACATATGGCAAATGAAGCGCGGAATGCCTGCTACAGGTCTTCAAACAGCGACTTCGAGCACACGCTCTTTATTTCCTACTTCTCATGATGTCTAGAAAGCAGTAAAGTGCTGAAATGAGATAAATAAGAGAAAATACCAAACAGATATCAATCCGTAGCAAAGCCTATCAAAACAGAGAAACCCGATGATCTTCACGACAAGAAAAAATGGATTTCCAATCTCAAATATCATCGGATAATCGGGATTAAATTCTTAAAATATATCTCCTAACATCTAATATTTTTTTATCAATATTTTCTTTTTTAGTTAAATTATTATCTAACAATTATGAACAGAACATTACTAGAAACAAACTAAAATCAATTACAAGTGGAGAGGAGGGTACAATTTGAATCCAGGGAGTGGGTTCAGTAACATACGCTCAGGCCCAACCAATACAAGGCCCAGAAGAAATTTTTTAACAATTCATTAAGGCTGGAAAAAAGGCATGTGGGGTTCAATGGGTGTATAGGCCAAAATCCAGGGATTGGCTGAAGAAAGGCGCTAGGCCCAATCAAAGGGTTCAACCAACTTTTTTTTATATTGGCTTCTGCATAAAAAATTTCACATTATGAACAAAAATCAGTTAGTTTTGATTTACTGAATAAAAAAACGGATAATGGAAAGGATGTAAACGTTGTTGTTTGGTGTTAGGGTTCACGCTCAAACGCTTTCTTCTTTCCTTTCTTCCTCAAAGCTGCGCCGCGGATTCTTTCCACCACCGGAGATCTCCGCCTCTCGCTCTATCTTCTTCCCATCACCGTCGCGGCCAACTATATTGACCACCTCCTTCGTTCGTCCCGACTGTTTCACCATCGTGACAAACCCCGGTTACCATGGTCCAACATGTGCGTATTCTTCTGGCCGAATATCACGATTCGAGTGCTATTGGTGCTCGTGGACATCAAAAAGTGTTAGAAGACTTCAATATTGAGCAAGGAATAATCCTAATTGGAACATCTGATGTTCCGGGTCAATGGTTCCGGTGCGGCGGTTTCTCAGTTCTTAGCTTCGATCTCCACTCTGTTAACAGATACGAATACACACATACTATAAAGAGTGACTGAAGGAAGAAGAAACTCTTACTCGTCGGAGTCACTACGACGGTGCTTCAAGCATCAATTCAGGTATGCGCTCTTTATTCCTCGCCTTTATCTTCTTCTGCCATGAATTCCTCTCCTGAATTATTCTAAAATGTTACAATTACCTCGCGCAGTTTGAAGGAAAAATGCAGATGATGCAAGATGGTTATGAAGTTGTTGCGGAGAAGAGCCAAATGAAAATTGAAATAAGCTTATGCACTTGATGAAGATGATGGCTATTGAATGTTGAAGAAGAATATATAGGTGATTGAAACTTCCAGAAGTTGCAGAAGAAGGTGATCTTTGAAGAACATGAGGGAAAATGTAGAAGGTGATCATGGAAGAAGGAAACAGAGAGAGCAGATAGTGAGGTTCTTCTGTGATTTTTTTTCTGAATCATTCCAGAATGAAGCTGATAATGAGAGGAGAAGAAAGAGAGAATTTTGCGATCTTTTTCAGTTATGATTCTTCTGGGAGTTTCAAGAATGAACTCAACCAAGGTGAGTTTCTTTTTTCTGTAGTCTGTTAGATTGATAGAAAATCAGTTAGGTTTTTTGTAATTATGTTAATAGCTAGAAGTTATGACAGTTGGCACAGTTGGATTTTTGTTATGGTGGTTAGATAAGTTAAGAAACGGTTAGAGAAATTCGTTAGTGAAACAATTGGGAAATTGCAGGGCTGCTGTTTGGAGAATGAGCTTTTTGTTTTTTCCTCTCATTATGATTAGGAAGCAGTTTGAGATATCTTTTCCCCTTTCTGTTGAGAAGTTTGTTAGCCCTTCTATTTTCTGTTGACTTTCTGTTATAGCATAATCTGATGATTAGTTGACAGCTAGTCAGAATTTTGTTATGAACCTGAACTTTTAATTTCTACTAGCAATTTGTTCTTTTGATTTTATTCTGTGGACTCAATTATGGTGATGTTGTTGACGCTCGCTGTTTTTTTCTTGCACATGTTTTGCAGGTGGTAAGCTTTAAGCTATTAAAGTGGTGATGGCATGTTTCCTTTAAGGCATACGTGATAGCTCATGGCTATTTGAAATTGCCTCTACAATGGACTCTTATGACAGATGCAAACAAAATTTGTAAGTTATGCGATCCTGGTGAGGTGCTTAATTCAACAAGCAGACGGACGGTTTGATGTCGATTGGAACATGGGGCATTATTAAAATTAGGATAGACTTCATTAGATTTAAGTCCTTTTTTTTGTAACTTCGAATGAACTTGAACATATTTTGTAATTTGAACTAAGCCATGGACAAGTATGGAATTTGTACAGGTTTTGAATGTAGTTTGAACAAAAGTAGTGTATGAGATTTTGAAACTGAAAGGACTATATAAATTTGTAAATGAGCGAACTCATTGGAATTTTGATTGAATATGGAATGAAGAGGTTTTGAAATGGTTAATGAAACTTTGAACTGTAATTGGATGAAGAACTTTGCCGGAAATTTTGACTAGACGATTGGAACTTGAATCTTGAAATTGAAAGTGATTTCGAGCCTTGACTAATTGTTCGAAAAGTTGTATTATTTCGCCTTGGTAGCTTGAATTTCAAAAGATTAACCATGAATGGATCTTCTAATTTACACGCTTGACTAATGCACCTTAAACTTAATTGAAATCATAAGTCCAAGTTAACTTGTGAAGAAATCCACATAATCCTTCTTCCAATACTAGCATGAATCACCTCTTGAAAAACACGTGCTTAAGAACCTTAACTGATCTTGAGATCATGCCTTATAACCTCTGAATTTACCCATACCTTGCATTGCAGAAAATACTTATGACACTCGCACCTTAAGAAACTTGAATGGATACTGTTTACTGTTGTTTTTGGTAAACAACCGCTGGTCTCCAAAAAAGGTAAGTTTTTTGGTTTACTTGTGGGATCGACCAAATTAATCCCAGAACATATGCTAATCTTTATGTAAAAATGAGTGAGAAGGAAGAACGCACGTTCGACCCAGGGGAGAGATGTTTAAGATTGTTCAACAGTAAATGAAAGCATAAAAATGCAAGTAAAAGAAGTAAAAGAAGTAAAAAGGTAACTTTGCAAGACAATGGTAAAGTAAAGTAAAAAGACTTTTATTAAGTAAAAAGGGTGTTTCTAACGTACATTGCTCTGCTTTTTATCCTTTCTCATGCAGTAGTTACTTGGATAATATTTGAGAGATTTTGTACTATAAGCTGCACACACTAAAAATTACACAAACTTCTTAATTTATACTAAAATTAGGTAACGGTCGAGGGGACATTCTGCGCTAGGATGAAGACAAGTGTATCCTGCATGCCTCTCGACCCATAGCCTTTTGCCACGTTTCCTTCCCTTAGACGCTGATGAAATCCACCTTTCCCTCCAATAATTCAAATTTCAAAATGGTCTTCATCCCATGTGCCAAGGAGCGAATACTTCCCTTCAGTCGAAACAACCTACATCTGCTTCGGTCGAATGAACCTTTGGTCGAAGCTTTCTTATCATATCTTGGATCCTTTTCCTTAATTTATCTCATGCGTCGAATTACAGCTCCTGGTGTAGTCCACTTCCAGTTGTTTCGTCAAAGAGTCCAAATATAGCAAGTGTCAATTTGGGAGCCAAGAAATTGCCCCCCAAGAATGTCTATTTCGACGTCCAAAGAAATAGCCATTCTTTGAACTTCCCATTCGACACCTGTCTTACCAGTTGTCCACCAGGCTTTGATGTGTACCCTTCACCTTCCAACAGCTGCTATATTTGATAAAACCATCATTACTTTTTTTCCAAAATGTCTCTTCAAAACTGCCGTTACCATGCTCGCCATGATGGTCTGGTTCCTATAATCTAGGCAAGCATGTCCCAACGTTTCCCAACGCCTACACGGTAATCGTTTCCTGCCTCGCCACGTGCCCCACTACCTGTAAAACATTAAATGCTTTTGACGAGACATTTCCCACTTCTGAAGGCTATAAATACTTCCAAACTTCTCTATTTTGAACTTTTATCATCTTCATCTTTTTCAAACCCCTTACATCCTCACAACACTGTATTGTCACCTTCACTTTTTCTCTTAAGTCTTTAACAATGGCCTTTCTCTCTAATGCCCCAAACAATCCACAACCAAAGAATGCTAATGATGTTCAGAAACCACCAGAGATTTTTTCTATCAACTCTCTTTCTTCCTCGCCTAACATGTACATTGTTGAGCCTATGGGAGAAGGGCGAGAAGCCTATGATTCTCAACTCCTTATTCCCGTCATATATGGCGGAAAGATGTATGCTATGTCTGGCCCATTATCTTCATGTGCCAAAAATCCCTTAAAAAATAACACCTTTTTCCCTACACATCCAAGGCTTAAACCCATAGGTTGTGCCAAAAAACCTAGGGCATATGCTGAAGATGCTACACCAGCTAACCAACAATATCCTCAAACTACTGATGATATCAACCTCCAGTTCATGAATAAAGGGAATTGCATATTTCGATCAAGCCCTAACCTTTCTTCTGAATACTCCGACTGGCTGAATAAAATGGAGAGGGTGCAAGCTTCTATCTAGAAGGAGATGGGAATCTATGACTTGGTGATGCTGTCGAAGACAGGGTTACCTTATTGCCCCCTTATGCTGGTATCCTCATTGTATTTTTGGGACAGTGCACATTTCACCTTTCATCTTCCTTGTGGGATGGTGACCTCTACCTTGTTCGACATAGCTTCCATTACTGGTCTTCGACCCACTGGTGACTATTTCGACCCTGAAGACTTGTTTGAGGATCCCATTGGGTTTGCTGCTACCAAACCCACTTATACCACCTTCATAAACCACTTTCATGACAAGGCTTCAAATACTGTGTCGGAGGTGGAGCACATAGCCTTTTTGGCCATGTGCCTGTCTCGATTCGTTTTCTGCACTAAATCACTGCAGGTGACAAAAAAGATGTTGATGCTTACAACACAGCTCCATCACAAATACCCTCTTTACTTGGCTGAATTGATTTTGGCCAACTTATATGATTCCATCAGTAATGGTGTGACTCAACTTAAGGTTCTAGGAGACAGAGGAAGTTTGCTGCTATCTGGTCCCTTCTGGCTTCTGCAGCTGTGGCTTAACGCCACCTTCGAATCCTTCCTCCCTCAAAAGAACAAGATCAATGAGGAAGCTCCTGAAATTTTAAACAGGAGAGTCGAAGGCACCAGGTTGGCATTGCTAACTCCTACTGATGAAGGCCAACAGTTTCAAAAAGCCTTTACAAGCTTCGTAATGATGTTTGCGGAGCGAAAAAGCTTTGATTCGACTATGGCTCCTTTTGCCAGTCGAAAAGTTGGCCCGGAATGGTTTACTAGACCATATCCTTCAGAAGAAGATGACGTGGTTGACGAATTCGTGAGCATGTGGGAAGCATTTCTCCGCCCCATGATCATGGCTTTAAGATTTAAGAGCTCGAAGAACCAATTGAGCTTAATTGCTTATCAACCCAATCTTGTCTCTCGATAGTTTGGCATTGCTCAATCGCTTCCTTCGCCTATATACCCTCGAGAGAAACTGCTACTCTTTTATAATGCAGATTACTCAGACGGTGCCGCTACCAAGCATATTGGTAGGTATTCTGGTCGAACTACATTGACCTTGTTCAACTTTAACCTTCATTTTCTGAACTCTACCATTTCTGAGACGTGGTGGAGACATTATTATGAGGAAGAGTTCTTCGACGAGAAGGACTTTTCCCACCATCTGCGTGAGGCATTCAAGCTGTTTCTTGATAGAGTAAAAAAAGGTATTCCTTTTTCCATCCCTTCGTTTTAGATTTGTTTTACCAACTCCTAACTAACCATAGATGTTTTTCCTTTCGTTTAGCTGTCAAGCGGGTTGCTTCAAAGAAAACCGCTGAGAGTACAAAAGGGGGAGACTCTACTATCAATCCCTCTCCTATGGTACTTACCTTTCCCTTTTTACCCTTAGTTTTATCTGACGTAGTTATTGATCTTCTCGACTTGGTTTTCTATATGCTTAGAAATCAACCCCCAAAAAGCGGAAGGTTCAAGAGATCCAAATCTCTAGTGATGAGGAAGAGGAATCTCCACCTGTTCCTTTGCAGAGACGAAGATTGAAAAAACCAACTCCTGCTGTTGAAACCCTTCCAAAAATCAGGATTAAAACTACGGAGGGGAGGCTACCTCCTGTCATCATCAATGAACCCACTGAACAGGAGATAATCGCCAGATTAAGCAATCCTAGTGAAAGTGATAATTCTAGTCCTGGTGCTGAAATTCCAGTACAGGTATCCACTTTGACTGCTTGTTATGCACTTCTCACTCCCTCTTACTCTGTGACGCTTTTAAAAACAATAAATTCTTTCTATTTTTCAGGACACTGCTGGCACTTCGACATGAAATCCTACTCATGTCGAGGACTCGACCACTTGCTTGAATAGTGACAGGATTCCTACCTACAGACCTACTTCAGCCAAAGACTCTTTCGTGAGTTCAGCTGACGAAGTGAATCAGACTTCTGAACCCCAACATGAAACCATAGAAGAAGCTGATGAAGAAGAAGTTGAAGGAAATCAAGAGGAGGTTAGGATTCCTGTGGTCGAAGTTGAGACAGAGAGGGAGCATGGGGAGATCCCAGAAGCTGAGGGTGAAGAAGCTCTTGCTGAAGGAAACCAAAATCCTCCAGGTACTGAGGCAATTCCTACTCAAGTACCTAACGTGGTTATTGCATCCAACGCAAGCATCCCTTCGACGGGGTCCAGAACCAAAGAGGATTTGGCTTTACTGAAACAGCAAGATCCGTTAGGTTATTTGACTGAAATCTTGGAGGGTCGAGAGAGCTCCTCTGATCGTAGCGCCTCGACTGCATCTGGAAGATCTACCTCGACTTCCCCTCTCGACGAAGCTCTTCAAAAGGTTAAAGCACAAATCTTTAAAAGAGGTTTGATGTTAACTTTAGAGGGGGGAACCAGCAGCGCCTTCCTATTTGAAGACTATCTTGAAAGCTGTCGATCTTCTTGTTGCCCCTCCAGATGTAGCCAGTGTAATCCTGGATTTACTTTCTATTGTCGAGCAAGTATCAGCAGACTTCAATCGTCAAAGACTCATTAATCGTGATATTGAGGAAGCCAATGGCCAAGTGGCTGCTGCCTAGCATGCTGCCACTGAATCCACTTCTAGAGTAAAGGACTTGTCGAAGGCCCAGGAGGCTATGCAAAAGGAAGTCGAGGAGATTGATCAAGACAATGTTCAGTTGAAAGCACAGATTTCAGAGTTGGAAGCAAAACTTGCTGCCAACGATAAAAAGAAAGAGGAGCTTCTTGATGTGAACACTGAGTTAGAAAGCCAAGAAGAATTGGCTGAAGGGTTAAGACATGTCGATCGAGCTCAATCTCTGGACACTAAGCTCGAAACCCTTCACCAATCAAAAGCTCTCTGTGATCGAAGGCTAGAATTGCAACGGATCAAGTACCTCCAGATTAAAGCTAATCTTCCCTTCTGAATCTTGTTCCTCTTTATTATGTAATCACTTTCTGTAACAATTTCAAAGCCATTTTGGCCTTTTTAATGAAAATCATTTAAGTTTCCATTTTGGAATTCTTTATAATTAGTGATTATATATCATTTATTTTTATCTCTTGAAGCATAGGTCTATACGTTTTCAAGTATTTACCATTTACCTTCAAGAGTCTTTGATCTCCGCTTACCTCTTCGATCTCATAGGCTCCACCTGAGAAAGCCTACACAATCTTAAAAGGTCCTTCCCACTTAGGGGACCATTTTCCCAAGCTTCGGTCCTTTCGATCCATTGGGAGTATTACTTTCCAAACTAGATCTTCAGGCTGAAACATCTTGGATTTTACCCTTCGATTGTAGGATTTCTCGACTCGCTTCTTTTGTAGTCTCAAAAGATCTAAAGCTTTCAACCTTTCTTCGTCTAAGTCTACTAGCGCATCCAACATCATGTTCCAATAGACTTCAGAAGGGATCTCGTGATGTATTTGAATCCTTGTCGCTTGCAAGTGGATTTCCACTGGTAACACTGCATCATGACCATAGGTTAGGCGAAATGGTGTTGTCCCTGTAGCTTCTTTGGGACACGTTCGACATGCCCACAGGACTTGATCTAGTGTTTTGTGCCAGTTTCTGGGTTTCTTTCCCAAATGTTTCTTTATTAAACTGATCACCACTTTGTTTGCTGCTTCGACCTGACCATTAGCTTGTGCGTAATAAGGCGTAGACGTTAATAGCTTAAACCCCATTTCTGCAGTGAAATCTTGCATTTTTCGGCCAATGAAGACTGATCCTTGGTCTGTAGTTATTATCTTAGGGATCCCAAACCTGTATATGATGTGCTTTTGAATGAATTCAATGACATTCTCCTGGTCTACATTGATTAAAGGAATTGCTTCGATCCATTTAGTAAAATAATCAATTCCCACCAATATATACTTCTGACCTTTAGAAGATGCTGGTCGAATTTCTCCAATGAGATCCAAAGCCCATCCTCTAAAAGGCCAGGGTTTCACAATCGAGTGAAGCTCATTTGCTGGCACATGTTGAATGCCTGTATGTTTTTGGCATTCTTGGCATCCTTTGGAAAACTCAACACAATCTTTTAGCATATTGGGCTAATATAAGCCTTGTCGAAACAATAACCATTTCATTTTTTGGCCTACTTGGTGTGCTCCACATGCCCCAGCGTGTGTTGTAGAAAGGGCCACTTATGCTTCTGTTTCATTTAAGCATTTCAAGAGTACACCTTCTGGCGTTTTCTTAAATAGTTCGTTCCCCATCAACACATAACTCAGTGCTCTGTACTTTATCTTTCGTTTTGTCGAAGCGGTTGGATTTTGTAAATAATCCACTACAGGATTTCTCCAATCCTGTTCTGTTAGATTGTCTATGAACGGTATTTCAAAATTCTCCTGATCAGTATACCCCAACTTTGTGGTCTTTAAGTCTGATGGAAATAATTTGGTGGCAGTTACTCTCCCCCTAACTTCGACTGCATGTTTCAGCCTCTCTTTCGAAACATTATACCCAGAAGCGATTTGTGCCAAATCGTTGGCTGCTTGATTTTCTAATCTGGGTATGTGTCGAATGTTAACTGCCTCAAAATTTTTCAACAACCGTCTGGCTATTACGAAATACATAATAAGGTTTTCTTTTATGCATTTATATTCTTTCATAATTTGTTTTAGGACTAACTCCGAATCTCCCATTATTTCGACTCGAGTTGCCCCCAATTCTAACAAAATTTCAAGGCCTATAATTAGTGCTTCATATTCAGCCTCATTATTCGAACAATCTCCATCTATTTTGTACTTAAATGTTGTTGGAATTTTACTGGGAGAAATAATAAGGACGCCGACTCCGACTCCATCTTTGTAATGAGATCCATCGAAGTAGAGTTTCCATGGTTCGATCTCCAAATAATTTAGTGATCTTTCTTGTATAGAGTGGCCGACTATAAAGTCTGCAACCACTTGGCCTTTTATAGCTTTAAGAGGCATGAAAGTTAATGAATATTCAGTCAATGCAAGTGCCCACTTGCCAACTCTACTATGCAGAATGGGTTTTGACAACATATACTTAAAAACGTCAAAATGAGACGAGACATAAACATTAACTGGCTTTATATATTGCTTAAGTTTTGTACACGAAAAATATAGACATAAACACAGTTTTTCAACTTTGTTATATCTAGTTTCTGCATCATTTAAAACTCTACTGAGGTAGTATATGGGTCTTTCGACACCATGTTCTTCCTCCTGAGCAAGCATGCTCCCTAAAGTCTTATCTGACGCGGCTATGTACAGCCTCATACTTCTATTTCGACAAGGAGGCACCAGAATAGGTGGTTTAGTGAGGTACTCTTTGATTTTGTCAAAGGCCTCTTGATGTTCTTCCTTCCATTCAAATCCTCCTTTGTTGAGTCGAAGTAATGGCGAAAAGGCTTGCGTTTTCCCACTAAGGTTGGATATAAATCTCCTTAGGAAATTTATTTTCCCAAGTAGGGATTGTAATTCCTTTTTGTTAGTTGGAGCTTTGGCTTGCAAGATAGCTTTGGTCTTGTTTTGATTTATCTTGATACCTTTCTTGTGGACCACAAAACCTAAGAAATCTCCTGCTCTTAAACCAAAAGCACATTTCAGAGGATTCATCTCCAAGCCATAACGTCTCATCCTCTCAAAGGATTGTCGAAGATGATCCATATGAGCCTTCCCTGAAACAGATTTGACAACAATATAATCAATAAAATTTGCATGAAAGTGTCAATAAAGTCATGGAAGATCGAATTCATGGCTCTTTGATACGTTACCCCTGCATTTTTTAGGCCAAAAGGCATCACTACCCATTCATAGGTGCCTAAAGCCCCAGGGCAACGAAAGGCCGTCTTCGACATATCTTCTTCAGCAATGAAGATTTGATTGTAGCCAGAGTAGCCATCCAGCATACTCATGTATTCGAAACCAGCGGCAGAATCCACAAGCATTTCCGCCACTGGCATTGGATATTCGTCTTTGGGTGTCGCAGCATTGAGATATCTAAAATCAATGCACACCCTCAAAGTACCATTTTTCTTTATCACAGGTACAATATTTGCAATCCATTCGACATACCTGGTTGTTCTAATGAACTTGCACTTCAGCAGCCTTTCGACTTCCGTTTTGATTTTTGATAAAATATCTGGTGCAAACCGTCTCGGATTCTGCTTGACGGGTTTCTGTCCAGGCTTTATTGGTAACTGCAACTCGACCAATCCTTGGTCGAGACCAGGAATTTCGTCATAGTCCCACGCGAAGCAATCCTTGAACTCTTTCAGTAATTTAATCATTTCGACTGAGTCCTGGGTCCATCTTTGCACTGATGTATGTGGGCCTGTTCACAGGACCTTCGCCCAGATTTACCTCTTCTAGAGGATCTTGTGCCAACATTCTGACATTGTGCACCAGCGGGTCCTTTTCGAAACCAAGAGGTTCGTCGTCATAGATGGCTTCTAACCTTTGGTCTATAAAGTCTTCTGTTCCCAAGTCGGGAGGCTCAGGATCGAAATCTTTCCCAGGTCTTGTCTTTGACATAACCTGTTCATTGGCCTTGGAATCCACATATTTAACTCCAGCCTCTAAAGCCGCTATCATTCTGTTTTCGGCCACATAGGCCGAAATCTTTTGGAGAGTTGATGACTCGGTCATCATCATCAAATTCGCTGCCCCAGCCTGTTGGCCGTATATCACTGATTCTTCCAAAGTCTATGTTGGATAAATCTTCTCTATCCCACTGGAAACCATAATCAGAGTGCAGGTATAGAGAGCAGAATGCATTTGGAGTTGGAGTCAAATCAAACTCTGGTGGGTTACAAGGCCCTATGTGAGCCAAATTCATGTCGAAATCATTCTTTTCGACACTATTTATTTCACCCAGGTAGTAACTCTGGTCTTCTTCAATGTTCTCCACGATGCCATTTGGGCACCACATTATGACCCTTTGGTGCATCGAAGATGGCACTGCTCCAATGCCATGTATCCACTCTCGACCAAGGAGTAGATTGTAGTTGGGCTTTGCTGAAATAACCATGAACATGGTAGGTCGAAGGATTGAGCCCACTTTGAGGTCGAATTGAATGACACCCATTGTGGTGCCAATGCCCCCTTCATAGTTGGATAAGACCATGTTGTGTGGCTTTATGTCGGCATCCCCTTTGCCTAACTTTTCCAGCATAGATTGAGGTATGATATTAATGGTTGCCACACAATCAACCAGAATTTTGTTTATGGTTACCTCCCCCACTTTAGCTCTAATGAACAGTGGTTTCAGATGGCTCTTCATTGCCTCTGTTGGGGGTTCAAAGAATGCGTTTTGTTCCTCCACACATCCATTGTTCATTATATAATAACATACTGGCTTATGTCTAGCCAGTTCCTGTTCAACCATCAGGTCAGTCTCTTCGACTTCGACCTCTCGGTTATATTCTTTGGGCAGCACAGATATGACATTCACCATGATATCCAAACTGTCACTAGAGTCGGAGTCATCATCATTCGACCCACGCTCTTCCGCCCAGGGCATAGGATTTCTCTCCAGAGGTTTCCTTTGTCTTTTCTGCACATTGGTGCTAACTTTTGGATGAGGCCCAGCTGCCTCTTTCTCAGCTTTTCGCCGTCTCTGAAACCTCCTCCATTGTGATCGAGACATAGGATTCTTTCCTTTATAGTTGCTCGACACATGGGTCATTTTGTTCGATGCAGAGGCATGGTATTCCTTTCTGTAATCTAGAGAGGAACCCCTTGGTACATCGAATGTCTGCCACATTTCTTCATTTGGCCGTTTTCTTCCCATGGTATTCAGCCAGGTATCAGTAGGAACATTAGTTGGAGGCCTAAAAGTTGGTGGCCTCCTTTCTTGAGTCATGGGTCTTTGTTGATGTCCCCTTCTGGGATCAAATCGAATTTCTGGACCCACTCTTTGTTGGGCATTGGTACCCTGTTTTTCTTTTACAGTCCGCATCACCTGTATGTGTTCAGCGGCCTTCTTATCAAAAATAGAGCTACACCTAGAGCATAGCATAACCTCTGATTTCTTCTTTTGACATCTATGCAAAAAATCTGCAAATTTTCATCCTCCTTTGGGAATGCAGTTTTGTTTACCTCCTCTTGTCGAAGGGTTTCCTCTGAAACTCTGGCTCCAGAGACTTCGACCACATTAACCTGCAAGTTGCTTTTGGCAGTCAGGTTCATCTTCTGCATTTTGGTCTCCAAGGCTTCTGTCGAACCCTTTGCAGCATCCAAATAAGAACCTGTGATGGTCCTTTTGCTGGAGCTTTCGGCAACTCCTTTGATCAGTTTCAGGCAAACAGCAGCCTTTTTGTTTGACGCTAGGTCAACTTCTTTCTTCGAGTCAAGGTCTTCAGTAGCCTTTCTCACCCCTTCGATTGTTTTCCTGGAGATGTTCCCAGTGAAACTTCCGAAGATGGGTTTTGTGATGAAATCTTCAGGCACTTCTACCATATGAATGCCAACTGGTTCGGCATAATGAGCTTTTGCTTGTAGTGGGTTAGTTTCGATTTTCATTGCTGGTTTATCAGCAAATTTCAGTCTTCCTTCATTCAGTGCCTGTTGAACGAGATCCCTGAAAAGGAAACATTGTGAGGTCTTATGTCCTAAAAAATTATGATATTTACAAAAACCTATTTTCTTTCTCTATTCTAAAGGAGGCAATTTGGCCCCTGGGGGAACTATCATCTGTCCATCTTTAACTAATAGATCGAATATTTCATCACACTTTGATATGTCGAAACTATAAGTTTTCTTAGGAAATTTATCACTGCTTTTCTCAAGTTCCACAGGATTTTTTCCATTTGATGGCACCAACAATTTACAAGCATATGGTGGTCCATTTTTTAATTCAGCTAAATTGATTTCGCCTTCTCCGATGTCTACAGGATCGCTGCATGTCTCTGGATCATCATTATCCATTTCAACATAAGCTACCCTTTCTCTTCGAAGAGTTTTAACAGTTTTGGCCTTTTCAGCCTTAAGGCGTTCTACTTGTCGAACCCTATCAGCAAGTTGGGCCATATCTCTTAGGTATTGTGTATCCAACTTTTTCCTAATCGAATAATCCAGGCCACCTGTTGCTATTTCAACTAACTCGTGCTCAAGTACTTGGGTAAAGCATCTGGCTTTGAGTAGTCGAAATCTATTTAGATATTCATCAATTGGTTCATTGAACCTTCTTTTTACACTAGCCAATTCTTTTAGACTTATCTTGGTTTGACCCATGTAAAATTGTTCATGGAACAATCTTTCTAATTGGTTCCAATTGTGGATCGAATTGGCTGGGAGGGTAGTGAACCAAGTAAAAGCATTTTTAGTTAATGAACTTGGGAAGTATTTGATCCTAAGGTTTTCATTGTTTGTTATTTCTCCCGCCTCTATCAAATACCTAGCCACGTGTTCGACAGTCGACTATGTCGTATCCCCCGAAAATTTAGTAAATTTTGGGACTTTTCTCCTAGGTGGAAAGTCTGTTTGCAGAATATATTCTGACAATAGGGATGTAAAGTTTGGTCTATGGAAACCAACATTCATCCCGTTTTGAAGCATGATTCTCTCGATCATAGCGGTTAAATTATTATCTGTCCCATAGTTCTGGTGTCGAACTTGTTGTATTAATTCGTCAGCGTTTTGGTTTCGATTAGCCAGAATAACGCCCTGATCAATTTCTCGATGGTTTTGAGGTATCTCTAATCTTGGTTGTTCTACTTCAACCCTTGGAACTTGGGGGTTTAGATTAATGGTCAAATCTTCTTCCATGATTACTCCTTGATTTAATCTTATTGGTACCCTCTGGGGCTGTCGAACAACTTGGGGCAGTTGAGCAACTTGAGGCACCCCAAAGAATTCAGCCATGCGCGTTATTTGCGTTGTCATCTGTTGATTCGACTGCGTAGCAGTCTGAATGAGGGGATTTAATATTGTACTGAAAGTTTGTGCTAACATTTGTACCATTTCATGGTTACTTTCGTCCATCTGTTGCCTCAAAATTGTTGTCGAAGCATTTGTGAGACTTGGTATCATATGAGATGCCCCCCTAAAATCTGGTTTCTACTGGCTCCAGATCCCTATAATGGTGATATGGCATTTAACAAAGGTTCTGAGAAAGTAGACGCAGCATTCATAAGGCTAGCCATTTCAGTAGTTGGCATGCCATATGGTTGTTCTCGACCCATCCAGGTTGTCGAAAAGCATGGGGGTACAGTTGATCGAGACCCTAGGTTCATCCTTGGTGGGGGTGTTCCTAAAGGACCTCTTGGACCCACATACGTAAGTAAGGTTCCAGTTTGATTCATGGTTAACGCTGGTATGGATCCGACAGAAGTTGGGATATTCCCTTTGACAACAGTAGTAACTGTTGTCCCTGTGATCGGTGGAGGTATTTCTCCATGGTTTGGCTCATTAGCCATACTACTCTCTCCGTTTTCTTTCCTAACAGTATATTTGTTGGTTATTCTACCACTTCGTAATAACATGCAATGTTATAACTGTACAGGAAAAAAACACAATAACATAGACAATTAGCAACGTCCCACCGGGTGTGCCAATTTGTTTACCGTTGTTTTTGGTAAACAACCGCTGGTCTCACAAAAAAGGTAAGTTTTTTGGTTTACTTGCGGGATAGACCAAACTAATCCCATAACATATGCTAATCTTTATGTAAAAATGAGTGAGAAGGAAGAACGCACGTTCGACCCAGGGAAGAGATGTTTAAGATTGTTGAACAGTAAATGAAAGCATAAAAATGCAAGTAAAAGAAGTAAAAGAAGTAAAAAGGTAACTTTGCAAGACAATGGTAAAGTAAAGTAAAAAGACTTTTATTAAGTAAAAAGGGTGTTTCTAGCGTACATTGCTCTGCTTTTTATCCTTTCTCGCGCAGTAGTTACTTGGATAATATTTGAGAGATTTTGTACTATAAGTTGCACACACTAAAAATTACACAAACTTCTTAATTTATACTAAAAATAGGTAACCGTCGAGGGGACATTCTGCGCTAGGATGAAGATAAGTGTCTCCTGCATGCCTCTCGACCCATAGCCTTTTGCCATGTTTCCTTCCCTTAGACGCTGATGAAATCCACCTTTCCCTCCAATAATTCAAATTTCAAAATGGTCTTCGTCCCATTTGCCAAGGCGCGAATACTTCCCTTCAGTCGAAACAACCTACATCTGCTTCGGTCGAATGAACCTTTGGTCGAAGCTTTCTTATCATATCTTGGATCCTTTTCCTTAATTTATCTCATGCGTCGAATTACAGCTCCTGGTGTAGTCCACTTCCAGTTGTTTGGTCAAAGAGTCCAAATATAGCAAGTGTCGAATTTGGGAGCCAACAGATACTTCCCTAATCAGATCCTCAATTCCCCATGAAACTTTAACTTGCATTACAAGTAATAACAACTCGAGAGAACAATAATCCCTCGAGGAATCCTTTGAAGATGAATATGGAACTTGAGACATGGGAGGCATAACTACCCAGATAGCCTTAACATGTAAATCCAATGAATCCCAGTTGATGAGTTAACACGCTTAATTGCCATGCATAAGAACTACAATTTCTTGAGATGCATTGTGATGAAAATGGCTTTGTCTCTTACCTTGAGGAAGATATCCTTGTAGCTTGATAATGAAGAGATCCACAATAACCATCAATCAAAACCCTAAATTCACAATTCAATGTACAAAGAAGAACCAGAAGAATCAGTCTTGTTTGATAAACACCTCAAACCAAAAGAAAACCCTAGCATCACAACCAATGATTCTCTGTACCATGATTCAACAAAACCTGAATTGGTTAATTGAAGAGTGGATGAATGCCATGTCATAGTCATTAAGCCTGATCAAATGATAAGCAAACTTATATGAGGAGACGTCTTGATTCAAAGACCATGTATGCTAAGTCACGCCCTTGAGTTCTTGACAAGAAAAACCTGTAACCTGTTGTTTATCAGAAGATAATAGCCTTGTTGCTTGAGGGAGAAGAAGTCCAAAAATGAGAATGAACCAAAACCCTAATTCCACAGCTTGCTGCCTGAATAAGAAATCATCCTTTATCAGACACGAACGCCTTAACCACTGTGAAACCCTAATATCGCACAACCACTGAACTTTGAACCGCATAGCTATATTGAATGAAATGTATGCCATGTTAGTGACCTAATGGAATAGATGCAGATGAATGCAAAAGTCTAAGCCAAAATAAAAGAAATTAGGAGGCCAAATTTTGGGGTGCAACAGCTGCCCCTATCTAATCGCCTTCAACCTGAAGGTTAGATTGGCGTCAGCCTTTCGAACTTTCAGGGTGGAAGGAGATTAAATACTAAAAGAACCCAAATATTTGCACTCTGAAGCCAGTCAGGTATACACTATATTTTTGGTTTTCTGTATTTTTTTTTTTTGCTAGGTAAAAGGGGTTATCGGGGTTAGATGAGTAAATCTCTTGGATGTCAGTCAGGTATTGTAATATTTTTTTTTTTTTGGATTGCAGTGGTTAGCTGAGAAAATCTCTTGGATGTCAGGTCAAGGTTAGACATACACAAGAAAGAGACTGACCGAAGAAGGCTCTGATGAAGGAACACCAATCGAAGGCGAACTTACTAAGAAACGAGACCAAATTAGTGGGACTCCTGACAAATGATACCAGTCGAAGGTGGATTTTACAAAGGATACCAGCCGAAGTGGGGTATTAAAGGATACCGGCCGAAGCGGGGTTTTAAAGGATACCAGCCGAAGCGGGGTTTTAAAGGATACCAGCCGAAGCGGGGTTTTAAAGGATACCAGCCGAAGCGGGATTTTAACAAAGGATACCAGCCGAAGCGGGATTTTAAAGGATACCAGTCGAAGCGGGATTTTAACAAAGGATACCAGCCGAAGCAGGATTTTAAAGGATACCAGCCGGAGCGGGATTTTAAAGGATACCAGCCGAAGCGGGATTTTAACAAAGGATACCAGCTGAAGTGGGATTTTAAAGGATACCAGCCGAAGCTGGATTTTGAAAGATACCAACCGAAGCGGGATTTTGAAAGATACCAGCCGAAGCGGGATTTTGAAAGATACCAGCCGTAGCGGGATTTTGAAAGATACCAGCCGAAGCGGGATTTTGAAAGATACCAGCCTAAGCGGGATTTTGAAAGATACCAGCCGAAGCGGGATTTTGAAAGGTACCAGCCGAAGCGGGATTTTGAAAGCGAGCCGAAGAGGGATTTTGAAAGCGATCCGAAGCGGGATTTTGAAAGATACCAGCCGAAGCAGGATTTTGAAAGATACCAGCCGGAGCAGGATTTTGAAAGATACCAGCCGGAGCGGGATTTTGAAAGATACCAGCCGAAGCGAGATTCTTAACAAAGGGTACCCGCCGAAGAGGGGTTTTAAAGGATAAAGGTATGCATATCTAGTCAGAGTTAGACACACAAGAGAAAAGTTTAGCATCAAGAAACAAATGTTTGGAGTTGATACTGAATGCAAGAACGAGACTGGCCGAAGAAAGCCCCAACAAAAAAAAAGACGCATTCGACTAGACAAGGACGCCAGACAACTAGACTTTGAAGAGACACTGAAGTACTCTTAACAGAAAAGGTTAGCTAAGCTAACGAAAGGAGGACCTGACTGACACGGATAAACCAAAACAAGGAACCTACTAGGCAGGACCTTCAAAAAGCACCGATCAAAGGTGAACTCTACAAGAGAAAGAGACCGGTCAAAGCAGACTCTAACAAGGATTGCCAAAACACGTTGGGCTTTCAATAGGTTGCAAATTTGCAAGAACTACAAAATCCCTCAGGCCAAAGGCGGGGTGTAATTCTTCAAGAGTGGCAATTATCTGAATTACCACACACCCAGTATGGGTACTCAAATACTTGAGAAATAAGAAAGGCTATACGCCGACTCTTATTCGCACTCTAACGGCAAAGCGAACACGGGTAAAATAACTAAAAGCTTGCAAGGGTAAGTGTAAACCACAAATTTACTGGGGAAATGGAGAAATACCAAAGACCCAACTGGTGGTGAATCAAAACAAACTCCGCTGGGGAAACATAATAGAGTCACCCTAGGCTTGTTGTGGAGATAAATCAAATCTGAGCGCATAACAATCTGGTTACCACAAGTGGACATAATTGGCTTATACTCATGCATCTTTGAATTTTTTTATAGCGTAATGCTCCATACAATGGAAATGCTATGCATTTTAGTAGATGCAATGTAATGATGCAGTGTAATGATGCATGTTTAGTAATGCACTAGGGAAGTCACATTAATAAACGGATGTTGGGAAGACAATGAACCTACGAACAATTATTCTTGCGCATCTGATCTTCTGTAGAGAACACGCAATATAAACTTCAGTAGGAAATCGAGATTCGAAACCATCGACCTCGAACGATTGATAACATTGAAGAAACAACTTCCTGGTGAGTAATACTGCAAACATAAATTGCAGTTTCAGAGAAATTCTTGAATTCTCACCAAACTTCCAACTTCTTGGGGAACGAATCCTTTATCTTCTGTTAGAAAGAGGAGAGCTTCATTGGGGATGGAAAATTTCTCGCGTAGAACTTCTTGACGAAGATAGCTTCTACTGGGGAGTATGGAAATTCTTAAATAAAAAGAATTCCAGTCAGACCACACTGGGGATAACACCGCCTAGGTACAAAAGTCTTCTCTTGAGGAAGAAACCAACATTTTGGGGAAAAAACTCCATTGGGGATATCTCAACAAAATCTTCTATCACCAAGGATAAAAGAGCTACGACTGGTGCTCCCATGTACACCACACTGGGGAGATAGGACACTTGCTCCACTAGGGAAATAATAGATTGCTTCACTGGGGAATAAGAGACCATTTACTCTGGCGGGTCCTCAAAATTCGGCTTCGACTGGGGACAAAGACTACCTCATACACTAGGGGCCAAAAGTCTTTAGATGATAACATCAATAATATCCGTTACACTGGGTGTAGACATCTCTACAATATTCAAGCTGATAAGAAGTTCTATATCATGGAGCATAAATCGTTTCATTGCGGATGATGGTCGTCCTCATTACGATTAAAGAAAAAATAGAATCTCCTGTAGATAAACATGAGTCTCTTCAAGAACTCTGATATAGCAGGCCTCATTGGGGAGAGAGGGAGCGCATCCCTCATTGAGTAGGAGAATACATACTTCATGGGGAGAATAAGTGCAAACCTCACTGGGGAAGCCGTAGAATGTTGACTTCAAGGGGAGTATATCAAGAATCTCCCGTTAGTTAGTAAAATGATTCTTCCTAAAAACCTGGAAAGAAACAGACTGCACTGAGGAGGAGGAATACTCGGGCAAGAGTGTGCCTTCACTGGGGAAAATACTGCAAAAATAAATTGCAATTCAGGGAAAATTTCGAACTCTGATCCAACTCCCACCTTCTTAGGAGAAAAATGCAACATCTCTTTCCAAGGATAAAGAGAATCTTGCCTAGAATTGGGACCTTCCGATGTAAGTCTTTGATAAAAGTGACTTCGATTGGGGAATCGAAAAATTTCTTTTGAATTAAATAAATCTACCCAGGTTACACAGAGGATACTACTGTTGAGGGTAACAATCTTCACTTGAGGAAGAGAAGGGCATCTTTGAACCATAAGCTTGAGGTTTGGAACTCTACCAAGGAAATATTTCAATGATACTCTATCACTGGGATAAAATAAATTTAAACGGCATTTGTCCATGCACTCTGCCCCAGAAAAAATAGGAGACCTGCTCCGCTGGGCATAACAAACATGTTAATCAAACATCTCTTCAAGAAAACCTGACTCGGGAAAAACTTCTCTAGGGAGAAAAGATACGAACTTCAGAGAGACGATGAACGATAACCTCTCTAGGGAGATAAATACCTACCATGGAGATATATGGTATTGACTTCAAGAGGATATAACAAAGGTCTACAATCTAATGAAATGATCTTTCCCGAATTTGTCGAAGCTGAGTAGACTATGCTGAAGAAGAAGTTTATACAAAACCTGTTGAAATGCATTTCTTCAGAGATAAGTCTTATGGGAGGGACAAATTCTTAAACAAACTCTCATTGAGAGTGCTGACTTCAGTGGGGATTACGCATGGACATACTTTCACTTGAGATAAGGAATTATGTCTGGGCTAGAGTACGCCCTTATTGGGGATACAGGATTCTGTCTTGAGAAGAAGTGAGCATTCACTAGGGAGATTGAATCCCATTCTACAGAAATCCTCATATTGGTTACATACAGACCTTTCTTGATTCACTTGCTGGTATGCTTCTTGTCATAAAAGAACAACAATACTTGCAAAACAGAAAATCGTGGCAATATGCCTCGTGCGTGGAATGGCAAACTTCACTAATGAATAAACAATTTAAACTACCAATCAATGGTAAAAAAAATGCGATGCAAGATTACAACTTCATCATGTCAACTCCGATGAGGAATGCCACTGAAAAGTGGACTTTGGAGAAGATGCTGCAAAAATAAATTGCAGTCCACTGAAAATAAATCATCTTGACTTCAAACAACTTCTGAATTTCCAGGGAGAAGAACCATTCTCCTCTTTCAGAGAAATGAGGATGCTTTTCTAGGGAATAAAGATCTCAGAAGAGAAACCCCTTGGTAGACAGACTTTTGTCAAGTAGCAACGGATCTTTTACTAGGGAGAGGCGTCATCCTATGAAACGAAACTTCCATCACGTCTTGTACGGGTAAATAACCTCAAATGATCTTTATGTTACTGTTTGTATCCTACTGAGGATAACAATCCAACTTCGAGTGGAGATAATGATCCCGACTTCTGTAAAGTAACATCAATAAATGGACCTAAGTCTCTAATGAGCTGAGGATAACAATCCCGACTTCTCGACATGATTTTCAAACTCACGAGTCATTTAGCTTGCGTATGGACTTGATTTGATCAACCCTTGAAGAGGAGAAAATGCCCCTGCATAATTCCTTGCCCCAGTCTATACGGCCTTTGAAGATAATTGTCCCGAGGGGACTTTCTGATATATGTACCAGCAAAATAAGCTGCCCTAGTATGGTGAACTTCAAAACATTTCCCCTGATTGTCCGGTGTTGGAAGCGCTTTCAACCATGCTTGAGTGAATTCCCATCCATCTGTAGATTCTGAAAAGATTCTCCTCTAATCAACGCATTCTCAGAGAGATTGGTCAAATATCAACATAATTTCCCCAGTTTGACTGTACTTTGAGGGATAAAATCCTGACTTGAATGCCTCAGATTGACTGAACACTTACTCAACAGAGTATTCAACATGCTTCCCCCTACTCAACAGAGTCTCGACAAATCTTTTCTTTATCTTATACTTACGGAGATATGAGAAACTTAAGGATTTTCGAAGACAACACAACCTTGGGGTGGTTGGCTTACGTCTTAAAAGTAGGTTAGTACACAATCGTACTTCTCAACTTGAACTGCTTCACTCTCGAGCAAATACTTGAAGCAATACGTCCCTCAGGACCAATTGAAAGCAATGCACCGCTACTCAACACATACTCCGGGCAATCAAACTTTTGCAATCTGCTTCAGATCATTTCTCAAACTGGTATTCTTTTACTCGACGGAGTCAATTGAAGATTTGCCCCAGATTAAGACCATTCTCACAAATGATTTACCTTTCAAAGGTATCCTAAAGCAATTTGTCCCTTGAAATAATCAAACTTTCATCTGATGCTCATTATGCAAGCTTAGTTGATGTTTAAGCACTTGTTCATATGCAAAGAATGTTTATTCTAAGAATGATAATTCTAATGCAAAGCTCATGTTTGTCTTGAAGTTAAAAACTTTTATTGAAAAGATGTTGAATCATCAAAAAAAATTGTACAAAAGATAGCAAAAAGATGGAGTGATACCAACTCAAAAAATATTAGCAAACCTCCTAGGAGTCAGGTTACCATACCCTTATTACGGTATCACTTTCGAATTAACCCTTGCTTCAGTTAGGACTTTTAAGGGTTGTAACGTGGCCTGGTTCACGGTTTTAGAAAAAAGGATTTAAGGCTCAAAATTATTTGGTGCCCACCCCCTTCATGATGTTCTCCAGTCCTAAATTCAGTTAACTCGATACGAGCACTCATCTCTCAAGAAGCATTTACGATGGTTGAGGAGTCAAGCGAGTTTTTTTTTGGACATGGAAGTCACTCACCTCTTTCTTTTTTGGTGCCTGATCACACGACTTAGCTCCTTTCTGAGGATTTTTATTTAGTAATCCCTCTTTCTTATTTCACGTTCTTTCGCTTTCACTAAATTTTGCCTAGACAAATTCCTTTTGCTTTTGATTTTGAAGTCCAGCGAGATGCCCTGACTTTTGCCTAAGCGACTTATTTCGACTTAGCAAGGATTTTTGTCTCTTTCTTTCATCATTTCTTTTTATCGGAACCAGTCGTGTGACTTCGAGTCATTTTCGACTTGTTGGAGGTAATTATGATTGCCTGAGTCTTTGGTGGACGAGGGATGACTACCGTTGTATCATAATATTTTGACCTCTTGATGTGCGAGAGATAACCATTGTGGTATCATTTTCTTTGATGCGCACTACTGATATATGAGAGTTAACCATTGCGGTTTTTTTTATCTTCCTTAGCCTTTTGATGGATAACCATTATTGTATCCTTAGGTGCGCACTCTTGATGTGTTCTGAGCGCTCGATCGAATCAACTGAAATCTACCCTGCCCCGGGTTAAATGTGAGGTTTTTTTCTGATAAGAAAAGAAACTCCTACTTTAAGGCTCAAAAGGGTTAACGAGGGTCTATCTCCCTTATATCTCCGGTGTTTAGGAATTGAAACAAGGCCTGTACATCGTCAGCCGGGTTTTATTCAAAAGCAAACCGTTTGAACTTTTTGGCATATTACTCATCATCCCCCCTCCAGATGTTCTTTTTCTTTATTTAACAAGAGTTAAGTATCAAAAAGAAAAACATTAATGAGTGAACACAAATGGATTAATTCAAGACAAACATATTTGATGCATTATGATCAATGTTCAAGAATCAACAAGTTTTGCATACAAGAAAGTACTGAACCAAAGCAAGAAAGATTACAAATGAGAATTGAAAATGAAACTAGAAATTGCTACGTTGAGGAGACTAGTCTCCGTATGGACTTGTTGCTTCAGATGATGATCTGGAAATCTTGACATTTACTGAGTCAAAGGAGACTTCAAATTCAACTGACTGGCCCGAAATTGATAGCCTTTGCATCAAGTAGGTCTTGTACATTTTCTTTGAAAGCCAAGCAGTCTTCAATGGAATGACCTAGTTCCCTAGCGTGGTAGTCGCATCGCATATTAGGATTGAAATCCATAGAATAAGGAGGAATGGCAGGCTTCAGTGGCTTGGGTTCCACCAAGGAAAGCTTGAGCAACTGAGAGAACAGCTGGCCATAAGTCATGGGAACAATGTCAAACACCCTCTTTGGCGTCCTATCCTTTTGCTTACCTTGTTGCGTATGTATTTGTTGATAGGTTTGCTGCTGAGTAGCACACTGAGCCAGGTGAACAGAAGGAACATTCTGGTTTTGATTAACCAACCGATTTCCACAAATTACAAACGACTGCTGGTGAGAACTTTCCGGGATTATAGGTTGTGGATGACGTGACTCCGATCGTGAGATAGAACTTTGAAGAGGAGAAGGCGTAACCCTATTCTTTGTAGAAGTTAGCATAAGATTGATTTTCACACTCAAACCTTCGGGAGTGAAGAGAATTGTCCCTGCATCGAGCAAGTCCTAGACTTGGTGCTTAAAAGCTACACAATCTTCAATATCATGACCAGGTTCCCCATAGAAATTCACACCTAGCATTGTCGTCAAAGCCATGAGGGCGTTTTTCATGTGTAGTGAAGATTCGGAGTTTAACCAAATTCAATTCTAGCAAGGGGAGGAAGCTATTGTGCATACAACATTGGAATAGGATCAAATTTCGTTCAGGCTGTTTTGGCCTCTGCTGACGGACTTTGCCTTTTGGGTCCTCTCGGGAAGTGACAACTTGTTGCGGATGGGAGGATCCTGGAATGCACGGTTGTGGAGGAGATACTCCCTGACCTAAAATAGTCCTCAGGTTATGGGGAGGTATGGTAGCTCCTATTGTAGCGGGCATAGAAACGTCTTCTTTCTTCAACATTGTCCCCAAAATTTCCATAACCAAATTCAATTGAGTCTTCAACTGAGTGTTTTCTTCTTTCAAGAGTTCTTGTCCATGGACCAAATCCTGCATGTCTAGCATCAAAAATCCCATATGTTCTTTCATCTCGTCCAATTCCCCACGAAGTTGTTCCATATCTTAAATCTGATCACGAAGCGGCGAGAAGTCAAGATTTGTAGCTCTGAAAAGAAAATATCGAGTCTAAATAAGGATTCCCCATTCTGAGTACCTTCGGAGTACCTACTATGGATGCATGAAGATGCATGAGGTGAATGAGTGGATGCAATGCTATATTCAAACATATTTTTTATACATACAATCTTTCACTTTTTTTTGTGTAAAATAAACATGCTATGATGCAAGGTGCAATGACATAGGTTCAAAAGTTCAGCATAACAACTGTACAATCCTCTGGATAATTGACGTATAAATCTGCTGAATAATCTGAATATCACAGGGTCAAAGGTTCGGTACCAATTTCAGAACACAACGGAACCAAGTACCGTGAATAACCGTTATATAATCTCTGGACAAGATGAATATATCAGGATCAAAGGTCCAGAACATAACCAAAGAACCATCCTGAATACCGAATCCAGAAACTCAAAAAATAAATCTGAGACCCACATAGTCACCAACAGAACAACAATCACTATCAGAACATAGTCATCATTTGTACCTGTAATAATCAAGTCCCTCCCCTCTCACGGGTGAAAACTAGGTCAGGGTAAGGTCGGGTAACCCAGAATCGAGGGTACTCGTAAGAAACTATCGCCATATCACCTATGTGAAAACGATAGCCCCTCATTTGTACCTCATCTGAGCATGGACAACATGACGGCGATAGTGAGACCTAAGTCAACTAGCCATTCATGTTCCACTCTATCCCTAGTATCCTAGTGCACTCTGGCCTGGGTATTGGGCCTTTTACCTCTTGTAACACCCACCCAATCATGAAAATAGATCCAGCACAGCAATATCACCAATATATGGAAAGCGATAAAATGCAATGCAAACATATGCTCAGATAAACATGTACCAATGAACAAGCTATAAAGCATAAAAATAAACACCCGAGGAAAAGAAAACAAGAGCTAGGATCAACTCCGGGATGGACCAGCAATAGGTCAATCTATCCCCAGTGAAGTCGCCAGCTGAAACAACCGGCTGACCAATCAACTGATAATGAAATCAATGAAGTCTCCATCGATCATTTTTTATCCCACATGAATGGAAAGGTAAACATCAAGTAAACCTGAGAAGGGTGAAATCAAGGTCGAACGACCAAGAGGTATGGGTAAGGGAGTCTGTTACGCGAGGGGGAGGTATTAGCACCCCACACGCCCGTAGTACTCTATGGTATCCACTCTTGTTATCTATCTTATGGGTGTGTTTCAAATCTATATCTAAACTGTACAGGAAATGCATGCAAAATAAAAGAGAAAAGAATGTAGGGAAAATAAAATTGTTGTGCTCGCTCGGGCCCTACCCCGATGCCTATGTATCCCTTTTAAGGAATCAGAGCATCTATAGTTCGGCTCACATGTTTTTGTTGGTTTGTATTTTTTTAATGAACAACATTAATTCCGCCTTCTGCCGCAACTCGACCTTTGGAGATTTATGCGTCAGCACAAAAGTGAATTAACATGTTCTTTCTGAAAAGAGTTTGAAAGAAAAGCCCGAAGGCGCAAAAGAGTTTGCATTGGTTGATATCTTTTACCTTGAAGAAGGATTTGGAAGTTGTTAGATGTTTTATGCTTTTTTTCAAGAAAAAGTTTTAGTCTTAATGCCTGGATGCAAAAGAAAGAAAAAATCATCTAAAGGAGATTAACCTAGATCTATCCCTAATGTTATAATATAATGATGGTCCTATGGTTGAGTTTTGAAGGGAAATCTCTACCCTATGTTGACATGCTTGGATAACAATCCTAATGTCTATCTCGAATCATCATCTATAGATGAATCAAGAAGTCCTAAAGGAGCATAGCAAGGGTTTATCACCTAAAACTATGTTTATCTCGAATCATCATTTATAGTCATATCGAGAGCTCCTAAGGGAACATGCAGAGGGTATATCATCTCAAAACATGTACACAAAGAAGAAATCAAACAGGTAAGCCAATAAGCTCAAGAGAATTAGCTCAAGCGAGCACAACTAGAGAAAATCTATCTAGGCTACCACTACCTAAGAAAGTCTAACAAAACTATCCTATAGGGAACATGCAATGAGAGCGAAGTCGTGATCTCAATTTCTAAATTGACTGACTCATCAATCAACAAGAAATAAAGGAAAGCAATGAAATCCTATAGGGAGCATGCACTGAGAGCGAAGTCGTGATCTCAATTTCTGAATTGAGTAACTCATCGATCAACAAGAAAGTAAACAAACACAAGCACAACACATATGGCAAATGAAGTGCGGAATGCCTGCTACAGGTCTTTAAACAGCGACTTCAAGCACACGCTCTTTATTTCCTACTTCTCATGATGTCTAGAAAGCAGTAAAGTGCTGAAATGAGATAAACAAGAGAAAATACCAAACAGATATCAATCCGTAGCAAAGCCTATCAAAACAGAGAAACCCGATGATCTTCGCGAAAATCTTCACCAATCAAAGAAAAGAATCAGAAATCAAATGCTCAGAATAAATGTCGATGCATCATCGATGTGAAAATAAATCACAATCGAAATCTCAAGCGCATCCGCATATCGCACAATAAACCTGCACGAGACTCAAATCTCAACAAGAAAAAATGGATTGCCAATCTCAAATATCATCAGATAATCGGGATTAAATTATTAAAATATATCTCCTAACATCTAATTTTTTTTATCAATATTTTCTTTTTTAGTTAAATTATTATCTAACAATTATGAACAGAACATTACTAGAAACAAACTAAAATCAATTACAAGTGGAGACGAGGGTATAATTTGAATCCAGGGAGTGGGTTCAGTAACATACGCTCAGGCCCAACCAATACAAGGCCCAGAAGAAATTTTTGTACAATTCATTAAGGCTTAAAAAAACGCATGTGGGGTTCAATGGGTGTACAGGCCAAAATCCGGGGATTGGCTGAAGAAAGGCGCTAGGCCCAATCAAAGGGTTCAACCAACTTTTTTTTTATATTTGCTTCTGCATAAAAAATTTCACATTATGAACAAAAATAAGTTAGTTTTGATTTACTGAATAAAAAATGGATAATGGAAAGGATGTAAAAGTTGTCGTTTGGTGTTAGGGTTCACGCTCAAACACTTTCTTCTTTCCTTTCTTCCTTAAATCTACGCCGCATATTCTTTCCACCACCGGAGATCTCCGCCTCTCGCTCTCTCTTATTCCCATCACCATCGCGACCAACTATATTGACCACCTCCTTCGTTCGTCCCAACTGTTTCACCACCGTGACAAACCCTGGTTACCATGGTCCAACATGTGTGTATTCTTCTGGCTGAATATCACGATTCGAGTGCTATTGGTGCTCTTGGACATCAAAGAGTGTCAGAAGACTTCAATATTGAGCAAGGAATAATCCTAATTGGAACATATGATGTTCCGGGTTAGTGGTTTCGGCGCGGCGGTTTCTCAGTTCTTAGCTTCGATCTCCACTCTGTTAACAGATACGAATACACACATACTGTAAAGAGTGACTGAAGGAAGAAGAAACTCTTACTCGTCGGAGTCACTACGATGGTGCTTCAAGCATCAATTCAAGTATGCGATCTTTATTCCTCGCCTTTATCTTATTCTGCCATGAATCCCTCTCCTGAATTATTCTGAAATGTTGCAATTACCTCGCGCAGTTTGAAGGAAAAACGCAGATGATGCAAGATGGTTATGAAGTTGTTGCGGAGAAGAGCCAAATGAAAATTGAAACAAGCTTCTACACTTGATGAAGATGATGGCTATTGAATGTTGAAGAAGAAGATATAGGTGATTGAAACTTCAAGAAGTTGTAGAAGAAGGTGATCTTTGAAGAACGTGAGGGAAAATGTAGAAGGTGATCATGGAAGAAGGAAACAGAGAGAGCAGATAGTGAGGTTCTTCTGTGATTTTTTTTCTGAATCATTCCAGAATGAAGCTGATAATGAGAGGAGAAGAAAGAGAGAATTTTGCGATCTTTTTCAGTTATGATTCTTCTGGAAGTTTCAAGAATGAACTCAACCAAGGTGAGTTTCTGTTTTCTGTAGTCTGTTAGATTGATAGAAAATCAGTTAGGTTTTTTGTAATTCTGTTAATAGCTAGAAGCTATGACAGTTGGCACAGTTGGATTTTTTTATGGTGGTTAGAGAAGTTAAGAAACGGTTAGAGAAATTGGTTAGTGAAACAACTGGGAAATTGCAGGGCTGCTGTTTGGAGAATGAGCTTTTTGTTTTTTCCTCCCATTATGATTAGGAAGCAGTTTGAGATATCTTTTCCCCTTTCTGTTGAGAAGTTTGTTAGCCCTTCTATTTTCTGTTGACTTTCTGTTATAGCATAATCTGATGATTAGTTGACAGCTAGTCAGAATTTTGTTATGAACCTGAACTTTTAATTTCTACTAGCAATTTGTTCTTTTGATTTTATTTCTGTGGACTCAATTATGGTGATTTTGTTGATGCTCGCTATTTTTTTCTTGCACAGGTTTTGCAGGTGGTAAGCTTTAAGCTATTAAAGTGGTGATGACATGTTTCCTTTAAGGCATACGTGATAGCTCGTGGCTGTTTGAAGTTGCCTCTACAATGGACTCTTATGACAGATGCAAACAAAATTTGTAAGTTATGCGATCCTGGTGAGGTGCTTAATTCAGCAAGCAGACGGACGGTTTGATGTCGATTGGAACATGGGGCATTATTAAAATTAGGATAGACTTCATTAGATTTAAGTATTTTTTTTGTAACTTCGAATGAACTTGAACATATTTTTTAATTTGAACTAAGCCATGGACAAGTATTGAATTTGTACAGGTTTTGAATGTAGTTTGAACAAAAGTAGTGTATGAGATTTTGAAACTGAAAGGACTAGATAAATTTGTAAATGAGCGAACTCATTGGAATTTTGATTGAATATGGAATGAAGAGGTTTTGAAATGGTTAATGAAACTTTGAACTGTAATTGGATGAAGAACTTTGCCGGAAACTTTGCCGGAAATGGTTAATGAAACTTTGAACTGTAATTGTTTGAAAAGTTGTATTATTTTGCCTTGGTAGCTTGAATTTCAAAAGATTAACCATGAACGGATCTTCTAATTTACACGCTTGACTAATGCACCTTAAACTTAATTGAAATCATAAGTCCAAGTTAACTTGTGAAGAAATCCACATGATCCTTCTTCCAATACTAGCATGAATCACCTCTTGACAAACACGTGCTTGAGAACCTTAACTGATCTTGAGATCATGCCTTATAACCTCTTAATTTACCCATACCTTGCATTGCAGAAAATACTTATGACACTCGCACCTTAAGAAACTTGAATGGATACTTCCCTAATCAGATCCTCAATTCCACATGAAACTTTAACTTGCATTACAAGTAATAACAACTCGAGAGAACAATAATCCCTCGAGGAATCCTTTGAATATGAATATGGAACTTGAGACATGGGAGGCATAACTACCCAGATAGCCTTAACATGTAAATCCAATGAATCCCAGTTGATGAGTTAACACGCTTAATTGCCACGCATAGGAACTACAATTTCTTGAGATGCACTGTGATGAAAATGGCTTTGTCTCTTACCTTGAGGAAGATATCCTTGTAGCTTGATAAGGAAGAGATCCATAATAACCATCAATCAAAACCCTAAATTCACAATTCAATGTACAAAGAAGAACCAGAAGAATCAGTCTTGTTTGATAAACACCTCGAACCAAAAGAAAACCCGAGCTTCACAACCAATGATTCTCTGTACCATGATTCAACAAAACCTGAACTGGTTAATTGAAGAGTGAATGAATGCCATGTCATAGTCATTAAGCTTGATCAAATGATAAGCACACTTATATGAGGAGACGTCTTGATTCAAAGACCATGTATGCTAAGTCACGCCCTTGAGTTCTTGACAAGAAAAACCTGTAACCTGTTGTTTATCAGAAGATAATAGCCTTGTTGCTTGAGGGAGAAGAAGTCCAAAAATGAGAATGAACCAAAACCCTAATTCCACAGCTCACTGCCTGAATAAGAAATCATCCTTTATCAGACACGAATGCCTTAACCACTGTGAAACCCTAATATCGCACAACCACTGAACTTTGAACTGCAGAGCTATATTGAATGAAATGTATTCCATGTTAGTGACCTAATGGAATAGATGCAGATGAATGCAAAAGTCTAAGCCAAAATAAAAGAAATTAGGAGGGCAAATTTTGGGGTACAACAGTGGTATGTAGTACTAAGGGGGTGTGAGAATTAAGCCCAATAGAAATACTATTATTATTGAGTTTAGTTATAATAATATAAAAATAGGTTTTGTCAAGAAGAAGAGGAATAAGGGTTAGAAGAGAGAAAGAGAACTTAGAAGTTGCATAGCAAAGAAGAAAAGAGGCAAAGCGGGGTTCAATCGAAAAATTGTAGAGCAACCTTCAATCCAAGATAAGGGTGGGGTTCTGGCTCTATAATTGGATTTATAATGCATCTTACGTAGGAATTGGGTTGTGTAAAATTGTTGTTGTGTATGATTGTTGTATAAACAAATTTTTATTTGGTATTTGTGATAATTGCGCTAACATTGCAATGACTCAATCGATGAACTGAGTGTTGGAAATTATTATGTATTGATGAGGGTGCACTTATTATATTGCTGTGAATACGTACTGTTGGTCTGAGATCAATAGAAGGGAAGAACTGTTACTCACAAGGAAGATTGCAGAATGGGAGAAATTATGGACGTATGTCGAGCGGCATACGCATGTTGATGAAGGATGTCGATCGACACCATGCCTTTGTGCCAAGGGGCACGATATTGCATGTTGAGGGGCATGAATCCATTACCCAGTATTTCTTTAATTGTTCATGTGTTTCCTGTGCGTGTCTGTTACTTGGTAATGTTAGCAGAAAATTTAATAATTAGCAGACAATGTAATGAAAATTGTTGGTAGCAGTGATATATGAAAGTAATAGCAGTAGATATTTAGCAAAGACAATTAGTGAATTGCATAATTAATAACTAGTATAGTTTTAGTTGCAAAACTAGCAGTAAGTAACAGTAGTATTAGTACCTAAAATATATTAACGGTAGAGATAACTTAAGTAGCAGAAAAATAATAGTTTCATTAATTTAGCAGAAAAATATTAATGAGGATTAGCTGCAAGATAATTTAGTGGAAGTACTTTGGTAGGAACGTGTTAATAACATTATTGGCATGTGTAAGCTTTTGTTTTGTTGTTACTAATTATTTAAGTTGCAAGTGATTAATCTTGTTATGATGCCTCTATTGACGAGTAATTATTGAGTTGTAGGCTTATGCCAATGTTGTTATATGTTGTTGTTATTGATGTTGCATTTAATTATGTTGTCACATACATGGCATATCATGTTTGAGCTGATGCTCAATAAGTTGGCCTAGATTGGCAAAATATTAAGTTGAAGGCTTATACCTTGTTTCTGCCTCTATTAATTGGCAAGATTTCTAAGTTGAGAGTTCTGCTCCATCGGTACCACATGTATGTGCATAGTAATAAGTTGCATTCCACGTTTCATATTTGAGTTGTTGTGTTCAAATTTATTTGTTATGTTTCGTTGAAGTTTTGTTGTGATTGATGTAGTTTAAAGTTGTGAAGTGGTGATTTTGCATAGACTAATTCTATAGTAATATTTATCTTACATCCGATTATATTGTTCGATATCTCACCCCTTCTATTTGAATGTTACCCCGATGTTGGTAATGAGCAGGTAATCCAGAGTGAAGGCGGTTTACCTTCAATAGTTCGAGTCAGTGTTATTGCTCTGATACGTAACACTCGGGGGGATGAACGCTTGTTGTTTTATTGTTGTTATTATTTCAGTTGATTGAACCTTAAGTTGTTTTTCATTAAATAATTATTATTTGAAGTTGTTTAGTTGGACAAATATGATACATTCTTTTAAGTTGAATATTTGATTCCACTGCATAGTTATGAAAGTTGTTGATTTCAAAAGATTATTTATGTTGCTTTTGGTTCATACAAGTTTAATTTGTTATATATCTGTAATGAATGTCATTGTTTTAAGTTGAAATTGTAGCATCCTGATTCGGTTTTCGAATATTTTGTAACTCTGATCTTCATATTAATTGTCGAGTAGAATTAGGGTGTTACAAGTTGGTATTAGAGTAAGTCGGTTCGTCCGACCAAGTTATCGAGTCGTAGTTGTCTAACAATCGAGTATGTTACCTTGAGTTCTAACCGTTGTTTATGTTGTAGTGATAAGTTGAGATGGTTGGAAGGAATGATGTTGCACTTGCTGCTGCTTTAGAGGCAATGGCGTATGCTATGGAGAATCAGCCGAACACTGAAGGGAATGTTGGATCTCGTAGTTTGGCGACCTTTCAGAGGGAGAATTCGCCTACCTTCAAGGGTAAGCATGATCCTGACGGAGCGTTGGACTGGTTGAAAGAGATTGACATGATCTTCCGTGTGATGGACTGCACTCCAGCACATAAGGTTCGTTATGGTACTCATACGCTAGCAATCGAAGCTGATGACTGGTGGCTAGAGACGTGTCAGAGGTTGGAAGCTGCAGGTGAAAATGTCACTTGGGCTATGTTCCGTAGGGAATTTTTTAGGAAGTATTTCCCTGAAGATATTCGTGGTAAGAAGGAAATTGAGTTTCTTGAGCTAAATCAAGGAAGTATGTTGGTTGTTGAGTATGCTGCAAAGTTTGCTGAGTTGGCTAAGTTTTATCCGCACTACAGTGAGGCTAATGTTGAGTTTTCAAAGTGCGTTAAGTTTGAGAATGGGTTGCGCCCAGAGGTCAAGAAGGCAGTTGGATACCATAAGATTCGTGTCCATGCTGATTTGGTTGATAGTTGCAGGATTTATGAAGAGGATATTAATGCCCACTATAAGATCATCAATGAGAAGAGGGGTAAGCACCAACAGAACCATGGTAAGCCTTACAATGCCCCAGTTAGTAAAGGTAAACATAAAGTTGCTCAGGGTCAGAGGACTAATGGGGGAGATGCTCCTGCTGGTGTGGTTTGTTTCAAATGTGGAAAACTTGGTCATAAGAGCAACGTGTGTACTGCTGAGGTAAAGAGGTGTTTCTGTTGTGGTAAGACTGGACATGTTGTGTCTGAGTGCAAGCATAAGGAGTTGATTTTTTTCAATTATGGTGAAGAAGGACACATTGGTAGTCAGTGTCAGAAACCAAATAAGGCACAAACCAGTGGAAAAATGTTTGCTTTGGCTGAGAATCAGACGGCTAATGAGGACAGACTCATCAGAGGTACATGTTTCATTAATAGTACTCCTTTAATTACTATTATTGATACTGCTGCTACTCATTTCTTTATTGCTGCTGATTGTGTTGAAAGATTGGGTCTTATGTTGTCTTATATGAATATAGAGATGGTATTCGATGCTTCAGCCAAGGGATCGGTGACTACTTCTCTTGTGTGTTTAAAGTGTCCTTTGTCGATCTTCGACAGAGACTTTGTTATTGATTTGGTTTGTTTTCCTTTAATAGGGTTGGATGTGATCCAAGGTATGAACTGGTTAGAGCATATTGTGTTCATATTAACTGTTATAACAAGTCAGTGAGGTTTTCTAATCCTTAAGAAGAGAAAGCTGGTTTGTTATCTGTTAGACAGTTGCGGCAGTTGATGCAAGAAGAGGCTAAGATGTTCTCGTTAATAGCGTCTCTATCTGTCAAGAATCGAGCTATAACTGAGGAATTGTAAGTGGTGCATGAATTTCCTGAAATTTTCCCTGATGAAATTCTTGATGTACCTCTAGAGAGAGAAGTCGAATTTTCTATTGATCTTGTACCTGGTACCAGACCTGTTTCTATGGCACTATACAGGATGTTTGCATCTGAATGTCAGAATTAAAGAGGCAAATAGAAGATTTACTTGAAAGGAAATTTGTGAGACCAAGTGTATCACCATGAGGAGCTCTAGTCTTACTTGTAAATAAGAAAGATGAAAGTATGAGACTTTGTGTTGATTATAGACAAGTGAATAAAGTGACGATGAAGAACAAGTATCTGCTTCTAAGAATAGATGACTTGATGGATCAATTAGTGGATACTCATGTGTCTAGTAAGATTTATTTTAGGCCGGGTTATCATCAAATTAAAGTGAAGGATGAGGATATCCAGAAGATGACTTCCAGAACGTGTTATGGACACTATGAGTATTTTGTGATTCCTTTTGGCATTACTAATGCACCGGGAGTATTCATGGAATACATGAACAATACCTTTCATACTTATTTGGATCGACTTGTAGTGGTGTTCATTGATGACATCTTGATTTACTCTAAATCGGAAGAAGAGCATGCAGAACACTTAAGAGTAGTATTGTAAGTTTTGAAAGAGAAGAAGCTATATGAAAAGTTGTCTAAGTGTGAATTTTGGTTAAAGGAGGTTAGTTTTCTTGGTCATGTGATCTCAGGTAGTGGTATTTCTGTAGATCCATCTAAATTAGATGTCGTGTTGCAATGGGAAACTCCAAAGTCGGCTACCGAGATTAAAAGCTTTTTGGGGTTATCTTGTTATTATAGAAGGTTTATTCAAGGTTTTTCTAAGTTGGCACTTTCGTTGACTAAGTTAACTTATAAAGGTAGAGCTTTTGTGTGGGATGTTTAGTGTGAAGAAAGTTTTACAGAATTGTAGAAGAGATTGACGTCGGCTCCGATTTTGACATTACCTAATTCAAGAAAACCTTTTGTGGTATACTATGATGCTTCCAAGATGGGCTTAGGAGGTTACGCAAAACGAAAAGGTAGTTGCTTATGCGTCAAGGCAGTTGAGGACTCATGAGAAGAACTATCATGCGCATGATTTAGAGCTTGATGCAGTTGTTTTTGTATTAAATATTTGGAGGCATTATCTTTATGGTTCTAGATTTGAAGTATTTAGCAACCATAAGAGTTTAAAGTATCTATTTGATCAGAAAGAATTTAATATGAGATAACAAAGATGGTTGGAGTTGTTAAAGGATTACGATTTTGGTTTGAATTACCATCTAGGAAAAGCAAATCTGGTGGCCGATGCATTAAGTCGAAATACTTTACATATGTCAGCAATGATGGTTAAAGAGTTGGAATTAATTGAATAGTTCAGAGATATGAGCTTAGTTTGCAAGGCGACACCGCAGAGTGTTATGTTGGGGATGTTGAAGATTAATAAATTTCTGGACAGTATCAAAGAAGCTCAGAAGTTGGACGTGAAATTGGTAGACTTGATGGTTGGGATCAATCATTCCGAGAATAAAGACTTTAAGTTAGATGCGCAAGGTGTGTTGAGATTCCGAAATTGAATTTGTACTCCTGATGATGCAGAGATGAAGAAAGTGATTCTTAAGGAAAGTCATAGAAGCAAGTTGAGCATTCATTCGGGAGCTACAAAGATGTATCAATATTTGAAGAGTTTTTTGGTGGCATTTAATGAAGCGTGATATGGTGCAGTTTGTGTATGCATGTTTGACTTTTCAGAAGTCGAAAGTTGAACATCAGAAGCCTGCAGGGTTAATGCAACCGTTAAAAGTTCCAGAATGGAAATGGGATAGCATTTCGATGGACTTTGTGATGGGATTACCTAATACTTCAAGGGCACATGATACAAAGTCTGCTCATTTTATTCCTATTAACATCATTTTTCCAGTGTCAAAGTTGGCGGAGATTTACACTAGTGTAATTGTAAAGCTGCAAGGTGTTCCTTTGTGTATTATTTCGGATAGAGATCTGAGGTGAAATTATGGCTGCAGATACTCAATGTCACGTTCAATGTTATGACACCGTATCTGACTTACTATATGACAGTAAATACAAAAGCAATAAAGAACACAGTCAATTGTTTACCCAGTTCAGTGTGCAACAACACCTACTCTGGGGGCTACCAAGCCAGGGAGGAAATCCACTATAAGAGATGTTAATTCAGGAATAAACCAACCAGTTTATCTCCTTCACTTAAGACCTACCCAATGCAATTCCAATCTAAGTACAACTTAAACCTGAGTTCCTACTCACTCCCCCTCAATCACAGCAGTGATACATAAACCAATTTGACTTAAGAATTGATGAAGACACTCTTCAAAAACAAACACTTGATTAAGCTTCACAGCTTTTTAATCAAGCAACACAATCACTCTTGCTTCACAGCTTTGAGTGATGCACACAACTAACTTGACTCTGCTTCACATCTTTAGTCAAGGAACATTCAAACACTCTTGCTTCAAAGCTTTGAGTGCTACACAGCCCTTACAATTTGAAACCTATTCCAAGTCACTTATCACAATGATAATTGCTTGGAGTACAATAATCAAATCTATACAGATTACAAATGATCTTCTGATCAATAAAAGGGATGCCTTAAAAAACAGCAGCTCTGTTGAATATATAGCAGCTGCAACTTCAGTTAGGGTTTCCACAAAAACCTAGGGTTAATTCCGTTTGACCTAAAGACCAGGTCAAAGGGCTTTATTAACCAGGTTAGGATTGAGCTAGGTTACCCCTCAGAAAACGCAGGATTCTGTTCAGGAAAGACTGAGTTATTTTCCTGAAAAAACTCAGACTTATCCAACCTGCAAACCTGTTAGTTCAGAACAGGATGTCATAACATCTGTTATGACATCTGAGAAAACCTGTCTACTGATTTAGCAAAATGTGATCATTTTGCAAAATGCTCAGATACACACTTATAAACATCAGTACTTGAATTACAATATTTTTCTGCAAAGGTACCTAATGAGTCAGTACAAACTAAACTAGAATGTTATGACATCAGTCATGACATTCACACATACACTTGGGTTTTACCAAAAATGCAAGCCAATACCTAAACAACTACAAACTCCCCCTTTGGCAGATTTTTGGCTAAAGACCCTAAGCAATCAGAGATAGATAGCAGCAGAAATAAATGACTGCAGAAAAATAGAATGTCTAATTGAGCAAGTACATATTAAGTACCAAAATATTCTCCCCCTCTTTAGCCACAAATGGGCCAAAGATACATGTTCATAATGATTATACAGTTATCCAAAAACAATTAATAAGAGCAGCAGCAGAAAACAACTGAATACACTTCCAAACTCCACCAGATATCAGCACCAACCAGCAACACCACCAAACAGCAACCAACCTTCAAGCACTGTTATCAGACTCAGAGGAGCTAGTTTCTTCAATGTTGAGATGACCTTCAGCTTCTACACCTTCTTCCCTTCTGTTTTCTTCAGCTTCCTCCTTTTCTAGCCTGGCAATTAGAATTTCTAGGGTCCTTTTTCTAGCATCCAGCTCTTTGCAAGTTTCTTTTAAAACAGCTATGACATCTGATGTCTTGGACTGGGTCTTCACAGACGATGTCTCAGCTGATGTTATGACAATGTCTGGAGCATGAGATCCCTGAAACAGTTTGTAGTGCAAGCCAAGGGCAGGAGCTCTTTTGCAGACTGTATCTCTTGCCACAAGGATATCAGGGTATTGTGCAAAGATGATTCCACAAAGGAGGGAGGGAAAGGCAATTGGTCCTTTGACAGCATAACTGCCAGCATGCTTTAAAGTTTGTTCAAAGATGTACCTGCCATAGTCAAAAGCAGTCTTGGTTCCCACAGCATAAATAAATCTCCCCAATCCTGTGGAGATAGTTGATTTATGATTTGTAGGCACCCAGTTGGCTGCACCTATTTTATGCAAGATGGCAAATTTCATGTTGAGTTTACTAGCATTCAACTTGCCTTTCAAGGGCCAGCACTTTACTTGCCTGGCTGTGATGGTTTGACAAACTTCATTGTCAGTTGCCTCCAGATCAGGACAATCCTCATTTGTTCTTCCAAGAAACTTGTTGATTTCTGATGGAGAGAACTTGACCCTTCTTCCTCTAACAAAAACACTTTCAAAGTCAGCTGACCTTCCATCAGCACAATCATTAGACAAGTTCACTACAAACTCCTTGACCAGATTTTCATAACATTTGTTAAACTTTATCACTGTCTTCATTAGTCCAGCATTCTTGATCAGGTCCATGATGTCTTTGCACTCCAAGGCATCATTGTTGAGTTCTCTCTCTAAGGCTATTCTCTTTAAGCAAACATACTTCCATCTGTTTGCATTGTGAGGATGATGAAAAGAGATGTTGTCTGTTGGCACTTCAGGCACTCTAGCAATTTTGCTGGAGGGGAGCTTCCTTCTGATAGGAGTTTCTTCAATATCAATCTCAAATTCTGATTCCTCATCAGAATCAGAAGATTCAGGTTCTTTTCTCTTCTTAGAGATTGGTTGTCTAGCAGTATGCACCTGGGCCTTCTTCCCTTTTGTCTGAATACTTTTCTCAGCCATGCCTTCATCCTTGGATTTCTTAGCATTAGGTTTATCATTCTGACTACTCTTTCTTTTCATCAATCTCCTAGCTATGCTAGGGTTCACATTAACAATCAGATCATTATCTGAGTAATCCTCATCCACATCAATGATAGGTGGATCAGCAGCCTTTTCTGAAGGGTTCTGAATGTTGTCTTTTTGTGTCACAACATTCTCAGTGACATCTACATTTTCAGAAACTTCCACATTTGGACTTTCTGATTGATTTAAAGGGACAGAAATCCCCGGTACAGATTGGTTGCCACTCAGTATACTAGTAACCAGCCTAGCAATAGCTTGGTGAACTTGAACTGATCCTTCTCTATTAGGTACAGAAGACGAAGGATGAGAAGAATTACCAGAGGCTGTAGCTTGAGCTCTTCCTGCATGTCTGGTTCTGAGCTTTTTGACTTTGGCTGGGTCAGTTGCCATCTCTCTGAGAGAAGTGACCTCAAGAACTTCAGATTCTATGCATGTGGTGATTGCCCTAGAATCTTGGTCAGATGATGACGATGATGAGGATGACGAAGTTGACATGGTTGAAGACGATGTCTGAGACATTTTGATTGACTTTGAGTAATGGTAGCAGTTTGAGAAAAATCTTTGATTGAGAGGAGGAAACAGGTTGCAAGGACGAGAGAGGTAGGGGGTAAAAGGGAGTCTTTTCAACTTCTTAAAGATTTTGAAAGAATTGTGAAAGTATATGATTAACCCACTAAAGATAGACTTAATAAAATTAATTCCTTCAACCTTTGTTTTAAGCAAAATTAATTGCTATAAAATCTTATGTTGGTGAATACCCAACCTGCCCCTCAAATTTTCAAGTTTATTTCCAACAAGAGCCTTGGTAGAAGAATCAGTCAGTTGAAGCTTAGAGAAACTATGTTCCAGTTTAAATGACTTCTTCTCTTCAAAGTCAATAGGTTTCAAGGAAATGTTGATTGTATTCAGATTGTCACAACACAATGTCACAACATCTTGTGTGACATTGTACTCAGGGAGCATCTGTTTTGACCAGATGTTTTGAGAACAGTTTTTCCTAGCAGCAACTATTTCCGCACAGAATTGGGAAGGCATTCTTTTGATATGAATCATAGTTCTGGTTGATTCTTGAATAATTTTCTGTTTGTCCAGTCCATTTTGATGGAGAGTTATAGGAGAGGAGACTTCAAGCCTCATTTCTTCAGGGAAACAGAATTTATTAGACTTGTTATTTCCAACATCCTTGTCAAGATGACTTATGGTTCTGACAACACATCCTTCTTCAAGTTTATTTGCCACATCACAGATATTATCATCCTGTAGTTTTGGAGTTCTTCTGATTGCTTCCATAGAAATAGCTCTTTTCATTCTTCTTAGATGAAGGGGACCAGGCTTATGCTGCCACAGTTTCATCTCTTTTTCTTCTTTGATAATTGGACACATAGTGGAGATATCAGTGTTCTCAGGCTGCCACAAGTAGCAGTTATCTTTGGATCTGATTCCTCATATTACAACTTCTAGTTTTTCATTAATTACTAGACATTCAGATCTTGAGAAGTTGACCTTGAATCCTAGATCACATAATTGACTGATACTAATGAGATTAGCAGTCAACCCTTTTACCAGCAGTACTTTATTCAGACTTGGAACTCCAGGACAGTCCAAATTACCAACTCCTTTGACTTCACCTTTAGCACCATCTCCAAAGGTCACAAAACTGGTGGTGTGAGGCATAACATTATTGAGGAGATTTTTGAATCCAGTCATGTGTCTGGAACATCCACTGTCAAAGTACCAGCCTTCCTTTGCAGACACTCTCAGGGAAGTATGGGCTATCAGGGCAGTAGCCTTTTTCTTCCAATGAGGAGTATGTGGTACCCTTTTTGGCTTAGGTTTAGCACCAGAGTTTTGATTAGGGTATCCATGCAATTTGAAGCAGAAGGGCTTTATGTGTCCATACCTCCCACAATGATGACATCTCCATCTTTGGTATTTTTTCTTCATGTATTTCTGATGTTGAGAGTTGTGTTGAGACATCTGCTTTGACAATTGTTTAACATGCCTGATCTTCTTGTCTGCACCAGGTTTCTTAGCTTCCACAAATCCTAGACCAGATTTGTTTCCCACATTTTGTCCCACTTGTAGGATCTCTTCCAATTTATCTGATCCATTGGTCAACATCTTGACAGATTTTGTCATTTGGTTCAGTTGTGAGTTCAGTAATTGAACTTCCCCTTCTAGGTGACTTATAGTTTCAAGATCTTCCCTTTTTTCCGCCTCCAGCTTTATAATGAGTTTTGATTGTTTCTCATTCTGCACACAGACTTCAGCACTTCTGATACACAATTTCTTGTAGGTATCAGCCAGTTCTTCAAATGTCACTTCTTCATCACTAGTGTCACTTTCAGAAGTACAAACACTAGTTAGAGCAGTAACTAGTTTGGCAGATTCTTCTTCAGAATTACTTTTTGAATCATAGTCAGACCAAGTAACAGTCATTCCTTTCTTTTGTTTCTTAATAAAGGTAGGACATTCAGCTCGAATATGTCCATATCCTTCACATCCATGGCATTGAATACCTCTGCCTTGGTTTCCCTTATCTTCTGACCTTGGTCTTCTGCTGGAACTGTCAATGTCAGAGGGAATGTTATGAACATTAGACCTTGACTTTGGATCCATTCTTTTGATGAGCTTGTTGAACTGTCTTCCAAGCATGGCAATAGCTTCTGATATATTTTCTTCTTCATCCTCCTTGTTTTCAACATCAGTGTTGGATACAAGTGCTATGCTTTTGTTCTTCTTGTCACCATTATCAGTGATCCCCATCTCAAAAGTCTGAAGAGACCCAATAAGTTCATCCACTTTCAACTTGCTGATGTCCTGTGCTTCCTCTATGGCAGTTACCTTCATTGCAAATCTTTTAGGCAAGGATCTGAGAATCTTCCTTACCAGTTTTTCTTCTGACATCTTTTCTCCCAGTGCTCCTGAGGTGTTGGCAATCTCCAAGATGTTCATGTGAAACTCATGAATGGTTTCATCTTCCATCATTTTTAGATTCTCAAACTTGGTGGTCAACATCTGAAGCCTTGACATTTTTACTTTGGAAGTGCCCTCATGAGTAGTTTTGAGAGTGTCCCAAACTTCCTTGGCCAGTTCATATTGATGTACTAGTCTGAAAATGTTTCTATCAATTCCATTGAACAAGGCATTTAAAGCTTTTGAATTTCCCAGAGCTAACTCATCTTCTTCTTTACTCCAATCTTCCTCAGGCTTCAGACTGATTGTCCCATCTTTCTCAGTTATGGTGGGATGAATCCATCCTTTGTCAGCAGCTCTCCAAGCCTTTTTGTCCAGAGATTTTAGGAAGGCAATCATACGAGGTTTCCAGTAGTCATAATTAGTTCCATCCAGAATGGGTGGTCTATTTCCAAAAACTCCTTCTTTGTCCATAGTGCCAGAAAGTGATATCCCTAGATCTCACCCAGTAATACAGGCAGGGTGCCTGCTCTGATGCCAATTGAAATTCTGGCTACAGATACTCAATGTCACGTTCAATGTTATGACACCGTATCTGACTTACTATATGACAGTAAATACAAAAGCAATAAAGAACACAGTCAATTGTTTACCCAGTTCAGTGTGCAACAACACCTACTCTGGGGGCTACCAAGCCAGGGAGGAAATCCACTATAAGAGATGTTAATTCAGGAATAAACCAACCAGTTTATCTCCTTCACTTAAGACCTACCCAATGCAATTCCAATCTAAGTACAACTTAAACCTGAGTTCCTACTCACTCCCCCTCAATCACAGCAGTGATACATAAACCAATTTGACTTAAGAATTGATGAAGACACTCTTCAAAAACAAACACTTGATTAAGCTTCACAGCTTTTTAATCAAGCAACACAATCACTCTTGCTTCACAGCTTTGAGTGATGCACACAACTAACTTGACTCTGCTTCACAGCTTTAGTCAAGGAACATTCAAACACTCTTGCTTCAAAGCTTTGAGTGCTACACAGCCCTTACAATTTGAAACCTATTCCAAGTCACTTATCACAATGATAATTGCTTGGAGTACAATAATCAAATCTATACAGATCACAAATGATCTTCTGATCAATAAAAGGGATGCCTTGAAAAACAGCAGCTCTGTTGAATATATAGCAGCTGCAACTTCAGTTAGGGTTTCCACAAAAACCTAAGGTTAATTCCGTTTGACCTAAAGACCAGGTCACAGGGCTTTATTAACCAGGTTAGGGTTGAGCTAGGTTACCCCTCAGAAAACGCAAGATTCTGTTCAGGAAAGACTGAGTTATTTTCCTGAAAAAACTCAGACTTATCCAACCTGCAAACCTGTTAGTTCAGAACAGGATGTCATAACATCTGTTATGACATCTGAGAAAACCTGTCTACTGATTTAGCAAAATGTGATCATTTTACAAAATGCTCAGATACACACTTATAAACATCAGTACTTGAATTACAATATTTTTCTGCAAAGGTACCTAATGAGTCAGTACAAACTAAACTAGAATGTTATGACATCAGTCATGACATTCACACATACACTTGGGTTTTACCAAAAATGCAAGCCAATACCTAAACAACTACATGAGGTTTACTTCATATTTTTGGAAAATTTTGCAAGAGGCGTTGGGTTCTAAGTTGAGGTTGAGTTCGGCGTATCATCCTCAAACGGATGGTCAGATAGAGATGACTATTAAGTCATTAGAAGATTTGTTAAGAGTATGTGTTCTTGAGCAGTGAGGTTCGTGAGATACTTATCTTTCGTTGATAGATTTCACTTATAATAACAGTTACCATTCTAGTACTGGAATGGAACCTTTTGAAGCATTGTATGGTCGAAGATGTAGAACTCCTTTATGTTTGCATGAATCTGGAGAAAGTGTAGTACTTGGACCTGAACTTGTTCGTGAGACTACTGAGAAGGTGAAGTTAATTCGAGAAAAAGATGAAAGCTTTCCAAAGTAGACAGAAAAGTTATCATGACAAGCGAAGGAAAGATTTAGAATTTCAAGCAGGTGACCATGTGTTTTTGAGAGTTACACATGTGACTGGTGTTGGGAGAGCATTGAAGTCTAAGAAGCTCACTTCTCGTTTTATTGGTCCATACCAGATTTCAAACAGAGTTGGGAATGTTGCTTATAGAGTGGCTTTACCACCTAATCTTTCGAATTTGCATGATGTGTTCCATGTGTCACAACTCCAGAAGTATATTTTAGATCCATATCATGTGATTCATATGGATAATGTTCAAGTACGTGATAATCTTACTGTAGAGACGATGCATGTACAAATCGCGGATCGTGAAATGAAGACACTAAGAGGCAAGGAGATTTCTTTGGTGAAAATAGTCTGGCTAGGAGCTGCCGGAGAAAGCATGACGTGGGAGTTGGAAAGCAAGATGTGAGACTCCTATCCTGAGTTGTTTGAATGAGGTAAATTTTTTAGGACGAAAATATTCTAAGTGGGGGAGAGTTGTAATGCCCGTTTATTTAATTAACTATTTAATTAAATTATTTCCGAGTTATTTGTTGAAGTTGTGAGGTGTTGATAATTGTTGGTAAAAGTTGCTATATTATTATTAATTAATTAATTAGTTGATTAATAATAATAGTAATGTTGGAATTAATAGAATATTCGTGTGGGCCTATTTTATATGGTGGTATGTAGTACTAAGGGGGTGTGAGAATTAAGCCCAATAGAATTACTATTATTATTAAGTTTAGTTATAATAATAGAAAAATAGGTTTTGTCAAGAAGAAGAGGAATAAGGGTTGGAAGAGAGAAAGAGAACGTAGAAGTTGCAGAGCAAAGAAGAAAAGAGGCAAAGAGGGACTCGATCGGAAAATTATAGAGAAACCTTCAATCCAAGGTAAGGGTGGGGTTCTGGCTCTATAAATGGGTTTCTGATGCATGTTACGTAGGAATTGGATTGTGTAAAATTGTTGTTGTGTGTGACTGTTGTATGAACAAATTGTTGTTTGGTATTTGTGATAATTCCGCTAACGTTGTAGTGATTCAATCGATGAATTGAGTGTTGGAAATTATTATGTATTGATGAGGATACAGTTATTATATTATTGTGAATATGTAGTGTTGGTCTGAGATCAATAGAAGGGAAGAACCGTTACTCACATGGAAGATTGCAGAACTGGAGAAATTATGGACGTATGTTGAGCGGCATACACATGTTGATGAATGGTGCTGACCGGCACCATGCCTTTGTGCCGAGGGGCACGATCTTGCATGCCGAGGGGCATGAATCCATTGCCTAGTATTTCTTTCATTGTTCTTGTGTTTCATGTGCGTGTCTGTTACTTGGTAATGTTAGCAGAAAAATTAATAATTAGCAGATAGTGTAATGAAAATTGTTGGTAGTAGTGATATATGAAAGTAATAGAAGTAGACATTTAGCAAGGATAATTAGTGAATTGCAGAAATAATAACTGGTATAGCTTTAGTTGCCGAACTAGCAGTAAATAACAGTATTATTAGTACCCAAAATATATTAGCGGTAGAGGTAACATAAGTAACAGGAAAATAATAGTTTCATTAATTTAGCAGAAAACTATTAATGAGGATTAGCAGCAAGATATTTTAGTGGAAGTACTTTGGTAGGAACGTGTTAATAATATTATTGGCATGTGTAAGTTGTTGTGTTGTTGTTACTAATTATTGAAGTTGCAAGTGATGAATCTTGTTGTGTTGTCTCTATTGACGGGCAATTATTGACTTGTAGGCTTATGCCAATATTGTTATATGTTGTTGTTGTTGATGTTGCATTTAATTATGTTGCTGCATACATGGCATATCATGTTGGAGCTGATGCTCGTTAGTTTGGCTTGGATTGGCAAAATATTAAGTTGATGGCTTATGCCTTGTTACTGCCTCTATTAATTGGCAAGATTTCTAAGTTGGGAGTTCTGCTCCATCGGTACCACATGCACGTGCATAGTAATAAGTTGCATTCCACGTTGCATATTTGAGTTGTTGTGCTGATAAATTATTTGTTATATTTCATTGAAGTTTTGTTGTGATTGATGTAGTTTAAAGTTACGAAGTGATGATTTTGCATAGACTAATTATCTAGTAATATATATATATATATATATATATATATATATATATATATATATATATATATATATATATATATATATATATATATATATATATATATATATATATATATATTACATCTGATTATATTGTTCCATATATCACCCCTTATGTTTGAATGTTATTCCGATGTTGGTGATGTGCAGTTAATCTAGAGTGAAGGCGGTTTACCTTAAGTAGTTCGAGTCGGTGTCATTGCTCTGATACGTAACACTCGGGGGGGGGGGGGGGGGGGGGGGGGGGGGAACACTTGCTGTTTTATTGTTGTTATTATTTCAGTTGATTGAACCTTAAGTTGATGTTCGTTAAATACTTATTTTTAAAGTTTTTTAGTTGGACAAAGATGATACATTCTTTTAAGTTGAATATTTGATTCCGCTGCATAGTTATGAAAATTGTTGATTTCAAAAGATTAATTTATGCTGTTGTTGGTTCATCCAAGTTTAATGTGTTATGTATCTGTAATGAATGTCGTTATTTTAAGTTGAAGTTATAGCATCCTGATTCGGTTGTCGTAAATTTTGTAACTCTGGTCTTTATATTAACTGTTGGGTAGAATTGGGGTGTTACACCATCAATGAATATTTTGATTCTGCTACCTTATATAGAGCTTTCAACTACTCCCTCGTGACTCTTATACCAAAGTTCTCTGAAGTCAAGACCATTAGAGATATGAGACCTATTTCCTGCTGCAGTATGTTCTATAAGATTATTTACAAGATCCTGGTGAGTAAATTGGGCAAGGTGAGAGGCTACAATTCCCGGTAGGAAAATTCAAGACAATATCATGATTTCTCAAGAGCTGGTGAGAGGCTACAATAAGAAAAATATCGCCTCTAAATGTATGATCCAAATGGATATTCAGAAGGTGTACGACACAGTAGAATGGACGACTCTTCTCCAGATTATGAGAGAGATGAGATTCCCCTATGTGATCGGTGGATCTGGAACTGACTGTTTAACGCTGGTTTCGCGAAATGTCGCGGTAAGCAAGAGTCGCCACCGTCTTTTATTTTCTCCAACATGGACAGGACAAAAGCACAGCAAAATTCCTTATGAGATAGTTTCTCGGTTTGGGAGGTAGATTTATAGAAAGGGAAGGTGTTAGCACCCTTTCTATCCATGGTTATCCATGGGCTCTTAGATACTTGCTCATTGTGTTTTCAAAATGTTTGCTTTTCAATTGTGAGTGGGTTTTGAAAAAGTTTCGTTTAAAGATTTCAGATCGACTCTTGTATCAGTCCTCAAGAGTGTTTGAAAAAATTGTTTTGAAAGCTTTTTGAAAGTGTCTGTGTGAAAAGGTTTTTGTTTGTTTTTGAGGAGAGCAAGTATCTACGAGTCATCTACCTACCCTAAGGAATTAGGCTGTGTAAATGTCCTTAAGATAGTGCCATCCCACCATTGAGAGGTAGGTAGCACCACCGTTGGAGGTGTTCGGGTCAATTCGTTCGTAGGGACAGTGTGGTCACCAGAGCAACAGTAGGACACCTTAGAAGCTACCCTTATGCCATTGATCCTTTTTAATTCTGAGGCAACCGTTTTGAGGCAACTGGATCATGTCATGGACATAAGGACTTACTAAAACGTCCTATACTCGACGACCACGTTTCGAGGGCAAGGCAACAGTGAGGCGTACCCTAAGAGTGGTGTGTGAATTTGTGTGTTATTTTCATGTTAATATTTATCTTTGATCATCGTATCGTGAGCTACGCATTGTTTTTAATTAGGCCATACATTCTTTCATGCAATTATAATTTAAAAGTGAGGAAATTTAAATGCGGAAAATAAAATCCTACGCTATTACAAGGCGCGGGTCTATACATCGCCAAATTACAAAGACCCGTTTTAATAAAAAAATGCGGAAAGTAAATAAATTCCTAATTACTATTACATGGCTTGAACAGTTACATAATATTCACAAGGAAAAAAAAAGAATAAATGCGCGAAAGAATTAAAGTTGCACGTTCGAGGGCGTTGGACCCTTTAAAGAAATTAAATGAAATTAAAAGTTAATTAATTATTTAATAAAAGGAAAGACATGTTTTTTAGGTTTTTGGTATTTGTGAAAATAAAGAAAGATTAACAATTAAAAGAAACCCTAGTTCTAAGTTATTTTTAATTATTAATGAAAAAAATATTAAAGTTCAACCTAATTTACTAAATAATTTATGTACATGTTTATTTACAAAATAAATTAGTAATTAATAATAATGATAATAAGAAAAAATTATTTAAAAAGAAAAGGTGAAAACAATATCAAAACCTTAATTCTACCTATTTTAATTTATTAAGAAAAACATTAAAGTTTTAAAACCTAAGTTAACTAGTTAATTATTAAAGTTTATTTACAAAATAAATTAATAGAAATTAAATATAATTAGACATATTTTAATTTTTCTGTATTTTATATTGTGAAAATTAATTTATGAGATTAAAGAAAACTATTAAAAACAATTAAAAGAATAAAAAAGAAAATCAAAATAAAAAATAAAAATGGTGCAAACCATGGGGGGTGTCTGGCCCCTAAAGGAGGTTTTTTGTGAGAAATCTGGCCCAAGAATGCAAAGCCTTTTTGACTTTCTATGCTTGCATGTGGAGTGGTTGACTAGCGTGTATGGTAGACATCCTATTGTAGCCTTCAGATTGACCATCAGATCCACTTGGCAGGCACAGGCGTTGGGATGCATGGTGGAAGATTTGAAGAGAACTTCATGGGAACGCATTAAGGAAAAAATATGGAATATGTGGGGGGACCTGGGAATCGAACCCAGGTCCCAGCGTTTACCAAACGTATCACTTGCCAGTTGAGCCATGCGCGCGCGTTGTATATGGAATGGGAAACAAATAATATGAAAGAAAACAACGTTAATGATATAAAAACGCGCCAATTTTTGAATTGCCCAACCAGTCCTGGACACCTCAGCGTCTTCTCCATTCTTTCTGCAAAACACAAGATAAGTAGCGGGGGTTTTAAACCCCCACTAAGTGTAATCTGAAAAAATAACGATTAGAGCATGCTGCAATATAAAAAGGGCGCGATATCATGGTTTGTTTCGTCTTCATGTCACGAATCCATTGGCATAGGTTTGGTGGTCTGATTTTGCCATATGTGTAAAGCCCCAAATTAGAGCTTATGAAACCCTAGAAAACGTTAATGGCAGATTTTGATATAGACATTGTTAGTTCAATTAAAGGGTACCATTAGCTTCAGAACATCCATATTAGTGTAAATCAATCAACAAAACACATGAACAATGCTTGAAAATTAAAACACGATAATGAACATATTTATGAAAAGTGAGACTTCGTTCTACCAATTCTTGAGGTCTGGAGACTTGGTTTTGATTGCAAATGCTTCCTGGATGTCTTGGCAATGTATTGGAATGCGTTTGGAGCTTTGAATTGTGCTCTAGGTATGAAAACAGTTTCAAGGTTTTTGGCCAAAAATTGCAAATTGGTTATTGGTTTTCTGAGCATCTTTCGTGTGTGTATCAATTAGGTTAGGTTATGCCTTTGTATGTGAAGCTTTCTAGGTCAAAAACCAAGCCCATAGTCCATTGAATCAATGTTTTGAATATTTGATTTTCCATATCTTTTTTCAATCTTTTCTTCATGAAAATTATGCCAATTATGGAAGATTTGGCCTTAGTGATTGATGCACGAAATATTTAGCTCATAATGAGTGAACTTGCTGTACAAAAAGATTTGATAAGTGTTATTTGATATTTTTTTATATTTAAAACTAATTAAATAAATTAATAATAATAAAAATTCAAATAATTAATCAAAAATAAGAAAATAAATCCCTTTGAGGTCAATGGGTCATGCATAGCCTTTGGGTAATGATTCATGGAAGAAATTGTGGCCCATTAGCATTTTTGGAGCCTTTTGTGCAAAGTTGACTTTTCAAAATTCCCAAAAATTTCCCAACTTCTACAAGGCATATCTTGCTCAATTTTGAAGCTATGAACATGTTCTTGGATATTTTGGAAAGGTCTTGAAGTCCTCTAACCAATGCCTTTGGTCCCATGTCATTTTGATTTACCAATCTCAAGTTATGGTCTTTGACTTAAAGTGCCTTTTTGTTGACTTTTGAAAATGACCTATAATGTTGAAATTGATAACTTTTTGTGAGAGCATTTCTTGGACTTGAAGTGTGAAGATGAGTTGTAGTAAATGTCATTCTCTTCAAAATGAGCCTTGGATGGAATTTTTCTGATAAACCATGAAGAAGTTATGCCTTGGTCAATTTGCAGTTGACTTTTTCAACTGTCCAAAAATAGAAACTTTTGCATCTTGAGACTTTTTGAGCCATGCTTGTGAAATCATGATCAATAATTGATCAAATGATGTTTGTGGCTTCAAAATAAGATGTTGACCAAAATTTTTGACTTTTGACTGTCAAATGACCATTTTGCCCCTGCAGTTGACTGTGAAGCATTTACGGTTTTTGACTGTGCAATTTGATGCTGTGAGTCCTGAAACTTGGCCTATGAATGCTTGACAATATATGTGGGCATGTGGGACTTGATTTGACCCTTGAAAACTTCAATTTCTTTGCAAGAACCAAAACTCTAATTTTGACTGTGTTAGGAGGCATTTGGACGGTGCAACCCTTGAGAGATTTTTAACCTTGATCTTGGCCATTCTTGAAGAATATGGGAGGGCAAATTTTGGGGTACAACAGTTGCCCCTGTTCAATCTTCTTAGACCTTAGGATGTAGATTGGCTGGCGTGCCTTTCGTAATCCGAAGGTGGAAGATGATTGAACACTAGAGTGCCCAGAAATTTGCACTCACATAGTAGAATGTCAGCAGTATGATACAGGGAATGGGCTTATAGATGCCATTTGGAGACTGATGGGTAGGAGGATGGGCTTATAGATGCCATCTGGAAGTGTGACAGTACCTTGTCGGGAATGGGCTTATAGATGCCATTTGGAGATTATTGGTATGTGGATGGGCTTACAGATGTCATCGGGAGGTTGTCGATCGCGTAAGAGATTCCTTAGCGAGAACTTGCGTACCTGAGAAAGAAAAATAATTACCTGGCCTGTTACAGGAGTTGATCTTCAAACTCTTTATGTAGATGTGCCCTGGCTGGATACAGGAATCGAATCTTTAAACTCTTCAGACGTGCCCTGGCAAGATACAGGAATCGAGTCCGGAGAATATAGTCGTCAACAGATACACCCTGGCGAGATACAAGAATCGGATCTTCAAACTCTTCAGACGTGCCCTGGCAAGATACAGGAATCGAGTCTGGTAATGTTAGTCGTCAACAGTTACACCCTGGCGAGATACAGGAATCGGATCTTCGAACTCTTCAGACGTGCCCTGGCAGCATACAGGAATCGAGTCTGGTAATGTTAGTCGTCAACAGATACACCCTGGCAAGATACAGGAATCGGATCTTCGAACTCTTCAGACGTGCCCTGGCAGGATACAGGAATCGAGTCTGGTAATGTTAGTCGTCAACAGATACACCCTGGCAAGATACAGGAATCGGATCTTCGAACTCTTCAGACGTGCCCTGGCAGGATACAGGAATCGAGTTTGGTAATGTTAGTCGTCAACAGATACACCCTGGCAAGATACAGGAATCGGATCCTCAAACTCTTCAGACGTGCACTGGCAGGATACAGGAATCGAGTCTGGAATTAGTCGTCAACAGATACACCCTGGCAAGATACAGGAATCGGATCTTTAGTTGCGACAGTTGATAGCAATTATCTTTGTACTGACCTTTGTCCTGAAAAGACAAACGTTAGTTGTGTGCAATGTCATGATGTATGACGTGTGTGATGTTCTCAGAATAAGTGAGATTGTATGTTCTTGATGCGTATAAGCATGCTATAGTGTATGAAGATGTGATGTTTATGAATGTATGTTTTCGTCTAGGAAAGTAAATCCTTGACGGATGCAGGGAAATTAATTCCTGGGCTGATGTTTGAAGAATAGAGCTTTTTGTTTCCACTTGGGATGATAGTTACAAGAATACCGGTAGGAGAAGATGACTTCGTTGGGGAATAAACTTGGCGAATAGATTACTCTGCGGGGAATGCTCTGTGGGAAGAGAGAAGTTCTTTGTTGAGATGTTGATAACTCCGCTGGGGATACCACTGTTAAGCTTTGTTGGAAATTGATGAACTCCGTTGGGGGTAGGAAGTCTTCGTCGGGGACGATCTTTCCGTGGCAATTGGCTGAGGATAACTCAGTTATATCCTGGTGGGGAAATAACCTTCTGAATAAAGCCGGAGGCGCGTTCGTATTCTGCGGGTGATAAGCTTCCATAATCTACTGGGGATAAGCTTCCTGCCGGGGAGATGGACTCCACTTTCCTGGGGAAGTTTTTGGACTGGACTCTCCTGTGGAAATTTTGAGATGTACTGAGGAAGTGGCTCCACTGAATGTCTGTATACCGCCGGGGAACAATCTTAGATCAAGACTGCCGGGGATGCTTGTTAAGAATGTTTGTATATTGCGCTGGGGAATATTGAGATCTGCTGGGGATACCCAACTTCCTTAAGGCTGATAGAGTAGGCTAACTCTGCTTGGGGAGTAAATTGCTGACTTGCTAGCTCACTCTCTGGGGAATTAAGGTATCCTGGTGGCGTTCTTCGGCCGAACTTACCTTGGTACCTTGGTGGACAGAGCAATTAGATCGCTTAGACAACTCATTATTGCCCCTGTTTATAATGTTACCTGTAATTAATCCTTTGTTTCGTATGCAAATATTTATGAGTTAGCAATTAGTGTCAAATGCATATATCACAAATTGAACATTGGACGTTCTTCGCAAACAAAACAGAAAAAGGAAAAACAATTGGCAATTTGTCTGAAAAGTGAATTTGTATTGATTTTTTTTTAATTTGCCTGTAAATAGGCGTTTTATGTACAAGAGGCTGACGTCCTAGTAAAAGAACGCCGCTGAACAAAAGAGTTTATACAATTTGTGAAAAGGGAAAACAAAACAGCTATGTGAAAAGAATAATTCCACTGGGTTCCAACTTTGCTATCGCCTTTATATCTTCGAGCGTCTCATCACTTTGCTGCTCGGTTGAAGATGAAGCTGATTGATCGATGCCGTCTGAACTTGAGGTTGATACCGGATTCTGGATGCAAGGTGATCCAATGAGACATAGTATTACGCTTTAATCCCTAACTTTTGCCTGGACCGCCCTTTCGGGTTTTCAGTCCACCGGGATACCCATTTTTGCCCAAGCCGCCTTTTCAGGTTTTCAACTTGCTGGGTGTACAGATTTTTTTTCATTTCATCCCTCATTTTGCCCGAACCTTTTTGGTTCGCCGGGAAGCCCTAATTTTTGCCTAGGTATGTCAACCTAGCGGGTCTTTTATCATGCGTAGTATCTTTTTACTATGTCTGCATTGGCGGGGTGAGGAAGGTCGTCACCATCCATGGTGGTTAGGATCATGGCTCCTCCTGAGAACACATGTTTAACCACAAATGGCCCTTCGTACGTATAGGTCCATTTTCCCCTGGGATCACTCTGAGGAAGGATGATACGCTTGATTACCAGGTCCCCAACTTGATACTCTTGTGGTCTGACTTTCTTGTTAAATGCCCTGATCATCCTTTTTTGATACGTTTGACCATGACAGATAGCAGCGAGTCTCTTTTCGTCAATTAGATTTAATTGATCAAGTCGGGTCTGGATCCAGTCATCTTCGCTCAAGTCTGCATCCTTCATTATCCAGAGAGAGGGTATTTGAACTTCAATCGGCAAGACTGCCTCCATGTCGTAGACCAAGGAAAAGGGAGTTGCCCCGGTTGACGTCCTTGCTAAGGTACGGTACCCATGAAGAGCAAACGGTAACATCTCGTGCCAATCTTTATAGGTCACTGTCATCTTCTGCACAATCTTTTTAATATTCTTATTCGCTGCTTCTACAGCCCCATTCATCTTCGGCCGGTAAGGAGAAGAGTTGTGGTGTTGTATCTTGAATTGCTCGCAGAGCTCAGTGATCATCTTATTGTTATGATTGGTACCGTTGTCCGTAATGATCCTTTCCGGGACGCCGTATCGATAGATCAGATTATGCCGAATGAACCGTGCCACAACGTTCTTGGTTACTGTAGCATAGGAAGCTGCTTCAACCCACTTCGTAAAGTAATCAATTGCTACCAGGATGAAGCGATTCCCGTTGGATGCCGTAGGTTTAATCTCTCTGATCATATCTATGCCCCACATTGCAAAAGGCCAAGGTGCTGTCAGGACATTCAGAGGGACTGGAGGAACGTGCACCTTATCTGCATAAATCTGGCACTTATGACATGTCCGAGAATGTTGGTAACAGTTGGCTTCCATTGTGGACCAGAAATATCCTGCCCGAAGGATTTTCTTTGCCATGGTGTGTCCACTGGAATGCGTTCCGAAGGTACCTTCATGCAGTTCTGCCATGATCCTTTCTGCCTCAGCTTTATCCACACAACGCAGTAAGGTCGAATCATGGTTTCGCTTGTACAGAATGCCGTTGCTAAGGAAGAACTTCGCTGCAAACCTTCTCAGAAACTTCTTGTCATTGACAGATGCACCTTCAGGGTATTCTTGAGCTTCCAAGTACCTCTTCACCTCGTGATACCAGGGTTTTTCAGTTACTATCTCAGCCTCAAGATCACAATAATATGCCGGTTCATCCAGTTTCCAGATAATGATCCGGGGAGCCTCATTGTCCCACTTGACCTTGAACATAGAAGACATCGTAGCTAACGCGTCCGCCAACTGATTCTCCTCTCTTGGGAAGTGTTCAAAAGTTATCTCTGTGAAATGGGGGATCAACGTTAACACACACTCTCTGTAAGGAATAAGGTTTGGGTGTTTCGTATCCCACTCGCCTTTGATCTGATTGATCACGAGAGCGGAATCTACGAAGACACTCAGAAACTTGATCCTTAAGTCAATCGCAGCTTGAAGACCCATGATGCATGCCTCATACTCCGCCATGTTGTTGGTGCAGTTGAAACATAGCCGGGCAGTGAGTGGAGTATGAGTGCCTTGAGGGGATATGATCACAGCGCCAATGCCGTTACCCAAAGCGTTGGAGGCTCCATCAAAGTGCATAGACCATCGGGATCCTTCCTCAGGTCCTTCATCCGGTCCAGGTACTTCACAATCAGTCACAATCATGATGCTCTCGTCTGGAAACTCGAAGTTCATTGACTGGTAGTCATCTACTGCCTGGTGTGCCAAATGATCTGCCAATACACTTCCTTTGATTGCTTTCTGAGTCGTGTACTGGATGTCGTATTCTGTCAAGATCATTTGCCATCTTGCTATTCTCCCAGACAGAGCAGGCTTTTCGAATATGTACTTTATCGGATCCATCTTTGAAATTAACAGAGTAGTGTGAGTTAGCATATACTGTCTCAGCCGGCGAGCAGCCCATACCAAAGCGCAGCAAGTTTTCTCGAGCAGTGAGTATCGGGTCTCACAGTCGGTAAACTTTTTGCTAAGGTAATAAATGGCGTGCTCTTTTCGGCCAGACTCATCATGCTGCCCCAGCACACACCCCATCGAGCTGTCAAGTACTGTCAGGTATAGTATTAGAGGTCTCCCTTCAATCGGTGGCATAAGGATGGGTGGTTCTTGGAGATACTCTTTGATTCTGTCAAAAGCGGCCTGACATTCATCATTCCAACGTACTACCTGATCTTTCTTCAGCAGCTTGAAGATTGGTTCACAGGTAGCAGTTAGGTGCAAGATGAATCGGGCAATGTAATTCAGACGTCCCAGAAAGCCTCTGATTTCTTTCTCTGTCTTGGGAACTGGCATCTCTTGTATGGATTTAACCTTGGCAGGGTCCACTTGAATACCCTTGTCACTGACGGTGAAGCCTAGCAATTTTCCAGATCTTACCCCGAAGGTGCACTTGTTTGGGTTCAACCTCAGCTTGTACAATTTCAGACGGTCAAACAATTTCTGCAGATGATCAAGATGTTCCTCCTTAGTTTGGGACCTTGCAATCATATCGTCAACATAGACTTCAATCTCATGATGGATCATGTCATGAAATAAAGCAACCATGGCACGTTGGTAGGTTGCCCCAGCATTTTTCAACCCGAATGGCATGACCTTGTAGCAGAAGGTGCCCCAATGAGTAACAAAGGTAGTATTTTCCATATCTTCAGGAGCCATCTTGATCTGATTATAACCTGAAAAACCATCCATGAAGGAGAACACCTTGTGCTGAGCGGTATTGTCAACCAGGACGTCAATGTGAGGTAGGGGGAAGTCATCCTTGGGGCTTGCCCTGTTCAGATCCCTGTAGTCAACACACATTCGGACCTTACCATCTTTCTTTGGCACTGGAACCACGTTGGCAACCCACTGAGGGTAAGAAGTCACTGCTAGAAACCCGGCATCAAATTGTTTCATAACCTCAGCTTTGATCTTCTCGGACATCTCTGGACGCATACGGCAGACCTTCTGTTTAACCGGAGGGCATTCTTCCTTGGTAGGCAAGTGATGGACCACAATGTCAGTATCCAACCCAGGCATGTCTTCGTAGGACCAGGCAAAGATCTCCACATAATCATGCAACATCTGAATCAACCGTTGTTTCACGCTGAACTCCAGATTGGCACCAATCTTAACCTCCCTTCTGTCTGCCTCAGTACCTAGATTTACCGTTTCCACTGGCTCTTCATGTGGCTGAATGGCCCTCTCTTCCTGGAGTAACAGTCTTGCAAGCTCACCAGGCACTTCGCAATCATCTTCACCTTCGTCTTCGGCTAAGTTGATCGGATTTTCGAAGTCATAACTGGCAGTAGCAGAGTCGTTACCAGTGAGATCCAGAGTGGATTGAAACCTGTATGAGTGAGTGAGTGTATGTAAATACAGTTGTTTTGCAATATATAAAGAAAGAAAGAAAGAAAGGGAGCACAAGATTTGCAATGCGAAAAAACGTCCAATGTCTTTATTCATGATATATGGAAATGACAAGTAATAAGCCCTCACAAATGAAGCCAACGGTGCCCCGGGTAAGACACCGGGCCATAAAGTTTCAGTTTATTGTTTATTACAAATAAAAACAAGGGAATTCATTACTGCGTAACAAAAGTAACAGGTATGTGGTCTTTCGCAGTCCAATTGGTCAGTCCACCGTCAGTCGTCGGGTAGATCCAGCTATCGAACTCGGATTCCTCCACATCGCCTTCTATAGCATTCACTCCCGGGTTGGTGATGATCACGGGAGGTCTTCCGATCCTTTCTTTGCGTACAGCCCTCTGAGCCTCGTCAGTAAAAACCAGCCCAAACTTGTCAGTTTTAGGAGTAAAATCAGGGAGCCTTCCCCAGTTAGCACGTTCACCTTTCTCAATTACAGCCCGGGCGTCCTTCAAGGAGGCCATCTTCAAAGGAAAGTCTTCTTCAATTACCGTCTCAGCTGACGCCAATGTTGGAGGTACCTCTTCAAAATGTTGAAAGGGGGTTTTAATAAACTCCCCGTCCATATCAATATACCGGAACGAGTTCAGATGACTAACCATGTATTCTTCCTCCCCCTGCACGGTGACAATCTTCCCTCTGACAGGGTACTTGAGCTTCTTGTGTAGAGTGGAGGTCACTGCCCCAGCTTTGTGAATCCAAGGTCGACCCAACAAACAGGAATAAGATGGACGAATATCCATCACATAGAACGTTGAGTCGAAGACTTGAGAACCAACACGAATAGGAATGTCTACCTCACCATGAACCATCCTCTTCGACCCGTCAAAGGCTCGGACAATGATGTTGCTAGGCTTCAACTCCAGGCCCTCACAATCCAACCGGTCTAAGGCCTTCTTGGGCAACACATTCAGGGAAGAACCGGTGTCCACCAACACGTGAGCAAGAGTAGTGCCCCTGCATTCTATGGAGACATACAGGGCATCATTGTGGTTCTTTCCCTTAGCGGTAAGATCAGCATCCGAGAAACCCAAACCATTGTCGGCTGTCAAATTGGCCACACAGTCAGTGAATTGATCTGCAGATGTCTCTTGTGGCACATGGGCCGTCTTCAGAAATGAAATCAAGGCCTTGGCATGGGCCTCTAAGCACAGCAACAATGATAGCATAGAGATCTTGGAGGGGGTATGCCCCAGCTGTTCAACGACGTTGAAGTCACTCTTCTTGATTATCTTAAGAATTTCCTCCATCTCTTGCTGGGAGGCTTCAACATTGACAGTCTTCGGTGCCTCCATCCGGGCAGGCACATCATCAATCCCTTTGCCCCAAGTATTAGATGACTCGGCAGCAGGGGTAGAAACTGGATCAGAAGTGGAAACATGCGCATTTGCAGGCGTAATTATAAGAGGTCTTCGGATAACTGGTGGCGCAATGTCAGGCGAGAAGAGCCTGCCACTGCGAGTTACTTTGGCGGGACCATTGATGTTGCTGATGTTGGTACCGGTGTTGAACTCCTGCTTCACTCCAAGTACATACACATCTGCCCCATAGTGCCATGGGACAGCCTTGTCAGATTCATAGGGGAGGGGCCCCAGAACAGTAATAATAATGGGTGCAACAGACATGATCTTGATTGGCTTCCTCGGGGGAGCCTTGGTTGGATTGTTGAAAATTGTGACGACAGATACTTCTTCAGCGGGAACAAAAGGAACAACGGTCTTCTTGAACAAAATTTCTTTGCTATCCATCAGGCTTTGGATGCCTTACTTCAGCAACGGACAACCAGTAGGGGTAACAGCACACAGAAGGCAACCCTTGCTACAACCCGGAAATAAACCGGCTAGCAACAAGTTCCTCTTAACGGTCAATAGAGGGGTAGCAACATCATCCACAGAAACGGCATACAAGTCTTCCTCAACGGCATTTACTCCATGCTGGGGCATAGGAGCAGTCACAACATTTGGCCTCTCAGGTGCCTCAAACTGTATCTCCTTCGCATCAATAAGGTCTTGAACCTTATTTCTCAGGGCCCAGCAGTCATCAGTAGAATGCCCCGGGCTATCGGAGTGATAAGCACAGCGGGCATTTGGATTATACTTCGGAGATGCAGTGTTTACAACCTTCGGAGCCTCTCTGACAGTCACTAAGTTGGTCGATAGCAGCTGTGGCAAGATCTGTGATAAGGTCATACTCAGCCGGGTATATTCTCTTCTGGGTATCTCAGTCCTTGGTTGGTTGGGTTGCCGAGGAGCGGCAGCAGGCTTTGCAATAACCACCGCGTTGACAGCTTGACGGCGCTCTGGTTTATCCTGCCTCCTAGGCCCATACACAGCACTGGCCTCCTTCTTAAAAGGCTTCTTCTCAGAACTTGAGGACGCACTTTTCTGAATCTTTCCTGATTTCATACCAGCCTCTATCCTTTCCCCAGTCAGAATGAGGTCTGTGAACCCTACAGATGAATTGCCAATGAGAAGATTGAAGAATGGCCCGGATAGGGTCCCCAAGAACATGTCCACTAATTCACGGTCGGTCAATGGTGGTTGCACCCTACCAGCCAGGTCCCTCCACTTCTGCGCATACTCTTTAAAACCTTCTCCCGATCCTAGCGACATACCCTGGAGTTGGGTACGTGTAGGAGCGAGGTCGACATTATATTGATACTGCTTGTAAAAAGCAGTAGCCAACTCCTCCCAGTTACGAACCTTGGTTCCATCCAGCTGATAGAACCATTCGAGATGAGTCCCTGAAAGACTCTCCTAGAAGAAGTGGATCCACAAGTTCTTGTCCACAGTATACGGCTGAATCTTCCGCACATAAGATCTGAGATGTAGCTTAGGGCAGGACGCCCCGTCATACTTTGCGAAAGATGGTGCTTTGAACTTGTGTGGGATGACCACACCAGAAGATAGACCCAAGTCTCCGAAGTCCAACCCAGGCACTTGTTGAATTTCCATGGCATTCAGACGGTCTTCCAACTGCTTGTACTTGTCTTCAGCTGGAGGATACTGCTCCTCATTAAAATCAGTCTCGTTGTCAGAGACCACCGGACTAGGAACTCTTCCCCCCTGGGGACTGCCTTTTCCTACAGAAGAACCAGCTTGCTCAACCTTATTCTGCAGTGTGTTACCAAACCTTCGGCCCGTGTTGAATAGAACAGTTCTTTTCTTCTTCTTCTTCTTAACCAGCAGAGCCTTCAACTCCTCTTGACCTTGGGCCAAACTCATAATCAGCTCTTGAAATTGGGCGTTCTGAGCCTGAAGGGCCTTGATGGACTGCTCGGTAGATGATTCAGGGTTCATGATGCTGAAATAAACAGCGAAGAACATTAAGCAACCTGAAAAGAAGAGTTCCTGTGATGCACATGATGAATGGAATGCGTATGATTTATGTTTTCACAGACAATCGGGAATCAACTTTGTAAACAAAAAAGAACACACTTCATTAGATTCAACTTTGAAATTCAAATTGTTCAACAGGTTGCCCTTAGGCGTTACATAAAATGGAAATACTGAAAAGGGAAGTAAAACTGTAAAATAAAATTCAAAGATCATCAGTGATCCCATGGTCTCCTCTTCTCAGTACGGATGTAGTCATTCAAGGCTCGTTCGTTCTCCAATTGCTTTGTCAGCTTCTGGATCTTGAATTCCTGCTCGTTGAACTTTTCCCGATAAGAATCCTGTTCTTCTCGCAGTTGCACCCAAGACCTCTTTAGTGTCTCAAGATCGGTAGGTATCTGAGGAGGGAGAACAGTTGGAGGAGCCCCATCTCTATCAGGATACTCAAGAATGATGGGTCTGACAGCTTCATATGGCATGCCTAACTTCTGAACACGAATGCGGACCCATTTGTAGTAGGCTTCCATAGGTAGAGAAGTCTTTGGTCCCAGCTCTTGTGGGTCAGCTTTGTGAATTCTGTCCCAAGCCTTGATGAACCTGCGACGCAGCTCGTCACTATCTACCTGAAACTCAAAACTGATGTGAGGCACCAACATCTCATGAGGCCCTACTCTTCTGGCTCTTCCAAACTGGCGAATCGCTAGACATGGGTTATAAGAGATTCCTCCTTGGGTACCAATCAAAGGAACATTAGGGTATTCTCCGCAACGATCAATAACAGCCACCTCATCCAAACCTCTGAAAGTCCAAATGATGTCATTATCAGTGAGAGACATTAACCTATGAGCCCAACCTCTTCCTTCTTTGTTCCTCAGCACGAACTTAGGGAGGTGCGAAATAAACCAACTCACTAACAAAGGAATACAACACCACAGAGTTCGGGCAATACGAGCATAAAGTTGTTACAGGATATCACCCAAGAGAGTGGGCACAGGGTTCCGAGACATGAAGATCCTTATGGCAGTGACGTTAATGAAGTTATCAGGATTAGGAAACAAGACTAGACCATAGATTAAGAGAGCCAGAATGTCTTCATACGCCCTAAAGTCCAGGTCATTCCAGAAACTGTTAGCCTTACCAATCAGAAACTTGGCCAAGAAACCCTTAACTTTGCTTCTAGTCACCCAGTTGTCCATTACTTCTTTGTGGGTTAAGGGAAGGGTTGCAGCAACCTCCTCAAGCTTAAGAGTCTTTTCCCAACCAGTGTAGGGAGTCTGATCCAAGATAGGGATGCCAAGCAAATCAGAGAACTCTTCCAGGGTAGGGACCAGCTGGAAGTCTTGAAAGGTGAAACACTGGTACATAGGGTCATAAAACTGTGTCAGGACACTCATCAGTTGTAGGTCCCACTTTGCCGTGACTAACCCGAGAAGAGAACCATGCCTCTGGATGAAGGAAGTAGTATTTGGAATTCTGCTAACCAATTCTTCAAGCAACTCAGGTGGGTGAACAAAGTTGAACCGGATAGTATTCCTTCGCGTAGGCATCATGATGTCCTACAAAAAAGAGCAAAGGTGAAACACTCTTGTCTTTGAAATGGTCAGTCCTTATGCAGGATGCATGCAATGTTTATGATGGCATGATGTTATGATAAAGCACACCACAAATATTCACAAAGGCAAACATGATAAGGCACACAAGTCACACAAGTCAAGCCCTTAGAGTTTAGGCCAGCATGGGGTCTAGGTATTACCCTCTTTCAGTTTGTTGGTTAAGACCTGTCCTATCAGAAGTAACCGGGTTCTAGAGGATCCCAATATCACTGACTACCCTCAATCGGTCATAACTCCAGCATCGCAATCTTTTCTTGCAGCCAGAACCATCGCGAGAGTTTAGCCTCAATGGGTGTAGCATACTGCTACTGTTCTATTGGCCAAGTTGGGTCATTTAAGGTTCTAAGGTCGGTTGGTGCTTAATGACTCCTCAGAAGACCCATATTCTCCTCGTTGCGACACAAGGGATATCGGTACAGACCAAGGTGCCACACCAATGTAGCCACTGCTTCACCCATGTCGGTCTACGCCGGACAGGTCCCTCGCAGCTTATGCTACCTAACAGGGTATCCCCAGATCCGGGTTAGGATCTATGTAACTCCGATGCAGCCCACAATAATAAAGCAAACAAAGCACAACAATTGAAAACACAAGTGATCTTAGTCCTAAGGTACACCTCACTTTAGAGTATTGTTCCCCAGTAGAGTCGCCAGTTCTGTGATCGGTGGATCTGGAACTGACTGTTTAACGCTGGTTTCGCGAAATGTCGCGGTAAGCAAGAGTCGCCACCGTCTTTTATTTTCTCCAACATGGACGGGACAAAAGCACAGCAAAATTCCTTATGAGATAGTTTCTCGGTTCGGGAGGTAGATTTATAGAAATGGAAGGTGTTAGCACCCTTTCTATCCATGGTTATCCATGGGCTCTTAGATACTTGCTCATTGTGTTTTCAAAATGTTTGCTTTTCAATTGTGAGTGGGTTTTGAAAAAGTTTCGTTTAAAGATTTCAGATCGACTCTTGTATCAGTCCTCAAGAGTGTTTGAAAAAATTGTTTTGAAAGCTTTTTGAAAGTGTCTGTGTGAAAAGGTTTTTGTTTGTTTTTGAAGAGAGCAAGTATCTACGAGTCATCTACCTACCCTAAGGAATTAGGCTGTGTAAATGTCCTTAAGATAGTGCCATCCCACCATTGAGAGGTAGGTAGCACCACCGTTGGAGGTGTTCGGGTCAATTCGTTCGTAGGGACAGTGTGGTCACCAGAGCAACAGTAGGACACCTTAAAAGCTACCCTTATGCCATTGATCCTTTTTAATTCCGAGGAAACCGTTTCGAGGCAACTGGATCATGTCATGGACATAAGGACTTACTAAAACGTCCTATACTCGACGACCACGTTTCGAGGGCAAGGCAACAGCGAGGCGTACCCTAAGAGTGGTGTGTGAATTTGTGTGTTATTTTCATGTTAATATTTGTCTTTGATCATCGTATTGTGAGCTACGCATTGTTTTTAATTAGGCCATACATTCTTTCATGCAATTATAATTTAAAAGTGCGGAAATTTAAATGTGGAAAATAAAATCCTACGCTATTACAAGGCGCGGGTCTATACATCGCCAAATTACAAAGACCCGTTTTAATAAAAAAATGCGGAAAGTAAATAAATTCCTAATCACTATTACATGGCTTGAACAGTTACATAATATTCACAAGGAAAAAAATAAGAATAAATGCGCGAAAGAATTAAAGTTGCACGTTCGAGGGCGTTGGACCCTTTAAAGAAATTAAATGAAATTAAAAGTTAATTAATTATTTAATAAAAGGAAAGACATGTTTTTTAGGTTTTTGGTATTTGTGAAAATAAAGAAAGATTAACAATTAAAAGAAACCCTAGTTCTAAGTTATTTTTAATTATTAATGAAAAAAATATTAAAGTTCAACCTAATTTACTAAATAATTTATGTACATGTTTATTTACAAAATAAATTAGTAATTAATAATAATGATAATAAGAAAAAATTATTTAAAAATAAAAAGTGAAAACAATATCAAAACCTTAATTCTACCTATTTTAATTTATTAAGAAAAACATTAAAGTTTTAAAACCTAAGTTAACTAGTTAATTATTAAAGTTTATTTACAAAATAAATTAATAGAAATTAAATATAATTAGACATATTTTAATTTTTCTGTATTTTATATTGTGAAAATTAATTTATGAGATTAAAGAAAACTATTAAAAACAATTAAAAGAATAAAAAAGAAAATCAAAATAAAAAATAAAAATGGTGCAAACCATGGGGGGTGTCTGGCCCCTAAAGGAGGTTTTTTGTGAGAAATCTGGCCCAAGAATGCAAAGCCTTTTTGACTTTCTATGCTTGCATGTGGAGTGGTTGACTAGCGTATATGGTAGACATCCTATTGTGGCCTTCAAATTGACCATCAGATCAACTTGGCAGGCACAGGCGTTGGGATGCAAGGTGGAAGATTTGAAGAGAACTGCATGGGAACGCATTAAGGAAAAAAATATGGAATATGTGGGGGGACCTGGGAATCGAACCCAGGTCCCAGCGTTTACCAAACGTATCACTTGCCAGTTGAGCCATGCGCGCGCGTTGTATATGGAATGGGAAACAAATAATATGAAAGAAAACAACGTTAATGATAGAAAAACGCGCCAATTTTTGAATTGCCCAACCAGTCCTGGACACCTCAGCGTCTTCTCCATTCTTTCTGCAAAACACAAGATAAGTAGCGGGGGTTTTAAACCCCCACTAAGTGTAATCTGGAAAAAAAACGATTAGAGCATGCTGCAATATAAAAAGGGCGCGATATCATGGTTTGTTTCGTCTTCATGTCATGAATCCATTGGCATAGGTTTGGTGGTCTGATTTTGCCATATGTGTAAAGCCCCAAATTAGAGCTTCTGAAACCCTAGAAAATGTTAATGGCAGATTTTGATATAGACATTGTTAGTTCAATTAAAGGGTACCATTAGCTTCAGAACATCCATATTAGTGTAAATCAATCAACAAAACACATGAACAATGCTTGAAAATTAAAACAAGATAATGAACATATTTATGAAAAGTGAGACTTCGTTCTACCAATTCTTGAGGTCTGGAGACTTGGTTTTGATTGCAAATGCTTCCTGGATGTCTTGGCAATGTATTGGAATGCGTTTGGAGCTTTGAATTGTGCTCTAGGTATGAAAACAGTTTCAAGGTTTTTGGCCAAAAATTGCAAATTGGTTATTGGTTTTCTGAGCAGCTTTCGTGTGTGTATCAATTAGGTTAGGTTATGCCTTTGTATGTGAAGCTTTCTAGGTCAAAAACCAAGCCCATAGTCCATTGAATCAATGTTTTGAATATTTGATTTTCCATATCTTTTTTCAATCTTTTCTTCATGAAAATTATGCCAATTATGGAAGATTTGGCCTTGGTGATTGATGCACGAAATATTTAGCTCATAATGAGTGAACTTGCTGCACAAAAAGATTTGATAAGTGTTATTTGATATTTTTTTTATATTTAAAACTAATTAAATGAATTAATAATAATAAAAATTCAAATAATTAATCAAAAATAAGAAAATAAATCCCTTTGAGGTCAATGGGTCGTGCATAGCCTTTGGGTAATGATTCATGGAAGAAATTGTGGCCCATTAGCATTTTTGAAGCCTTTTGTGCAAAGTTGACTTTTCAAAATTCCCAAAAATTTCCCAACTTTTACAAGGCATATCTTGCTCAATTTTGAAGCTATGAACATGTTCTTTGATATTTCGGAAAGGCCTTGAAGTCCTCTAACCAATGCCTTTGATCCCATGTCATTTTGATTTACCAATCTCAAGTTATGGTCTTTGACTTAAAGTGCCTTTTTGTGGACTTTTGAAAATGACCTATAATGTTGAAATTGATAACATTTTGTGAGAGCATTTCTTGGACTTGAAGTGTGACGATGAGTTGTAGGAAATGTCATTCTCTTAAAAATGAGCCTTGGATGGAATTTTTCTGATAAACCATGAAGAAGTTATGCCTTGGTCAATTTGCAGTTGACTTTTTCAGCTGTCCAAAAATAGAAACTTTTGCATCTTGAGACTTTTTGAGCCATGCTTGTGAAATCATGATCAAGAATTGATCAAATGATGTTTGTGGCTTCAAAATAAGATTTTGACCAAAAATTTTGACTTTTGACTGTCAAATGACCATTTTGCCCCTGCAGTTGACTGTGAAGCATTTAGGGTTTTTGACTGTGCAATTTGATGTTGTGAGTCCTGAAACTTGGGCTATGAATGCTTGACAATATATGTGGGCATGTGGGTCTTGATTTGACCCTTGAAAACTTCAATTTCTTTGCAAGAACCAAAACCCTAATTTTAACTGTGTTAGGAGGCATTTGGACTGTGCAACCCTTGAGAGATTTTGAACCTTGATCTTGGCCATTCTTGAAGAATATGGGAGGGCAAATTTTGGGGTACAACACCCTAGATTTTTGTTAATTAGATTTAGGTATGCATTACTACTATTTCTTATAAGTTTGTTATTAATGGATCTCCATCTACTTTGCTGAAAGCTCAAAGAGGTCTGAGATAAGGAGATCTTATATCCCCTTTTTTATTCGTGATTATTATGGAGTATATGCATAGAGTGTTACATGGGTTGAAGAATAATCACAACTTTAACTTCCACCCTAAATGTGAGAAGATGCAAATTATAAACCTTTATTTTGTGGATGACATTTTAATGTTCACCAGAGGAAATATGGGATCCATTAAGATCCTGATGCAAAAAGTCAAAGTGTTTTCTGAAGCCACATGTTTGAATATTAGTGTGCCTAAGAGCAAAGCGTAATGCGGAGGGATTGATGAAGAGCATATAAAGGCTATCCAACTTTCTACTGGTTTTGATATAGGCAAACTCCCTTTCAAATATCTGAGAGTCCCCCTTGATTACAAAAAGCTTTCCATCTTGAATTGCAAGCTGCTTATTAACATGATGTTTGGGCGTATAAATCATTGGAGTACTAAGCTCTTGTCGTATGCTGGTAGGTTTCTCCTGGTGAAAAGTGTGTTGTTTTCTATTGCTAACTAGTGGATGCAAATTTCCCCCTTCCAAAGAAGATCATTCAACACATTGAAGGCCTGTGTAGGAAATTTCTCTGGACTGGGAAAGACTCTAATAGTTAAAAAGCACCAGTTGCCTGGGACCATATATGCAGACCTAAGGTGACGGGAGGCCTCAACGTGGTTGCTTTATGTGAGTGGAATAAAACTTCCATTGGGAAGATGTTGTGGGACTTTAATGCGAAGAAATACCGGATGTGGATTACTTGGATACATCACTACTATATGAAGGGAGCAACTTGCAATACCTACCAGCCTCCTAATCATGATTCATGGATTTTGAAAGCCATCTTTAAACATAAGGTAGCTATGATAAACTCTGTTGTTTGGCTGGATTTTCTTAACAGGGGGTGGTATAGTACTAGAGATATGTATAAGATGCTTAGGGGGATAAGCCTAAAGTTAGTTGGAGAAGACTAATTTTGGGAAATCTTGCACGCCCTAGGGCCATTTTTGTAGTCTGGATGGCCTAGTTAGGGAGATTGCCTACCAAAGATAGGCTTAACAGATTTGGGGTTCAAAATGATGGTGTTTGCGTCTACTCTGGCAAGCAAGAAAGCATTCAACACATTTGTTTTGAGTGTGAGCTTCTGAAGTATATTTGGAGTCAAATGTATGACTGAATTGAGAATCACCAAAGGCCCAGAAACTGGGACTTAGATATGGATTGGATTACGAGTATGACAAGAGGAAAATCTATGAAGTGTAGGAAGATCAAAGTGATTTTTGCAAAAACATTATACAATACTGGTTATTACGGGTAACCATATCAAAATTCGTTCGAACGGACTGGTTATTACACTTTTTATACCATTAAAGAAAATAAAAGTAAAAGTAATGTGTTAATTTAAACACGAGAATAATGTGTTGTTTTTTTATTTATTTATGTATCTAATATATGAAAAATTGAAATATATATTAATGATGTAATGGTAAAACAATTTTGTTTTTATTTTAAAAATATGTCTTTCTTTTTAAAAATAATAAAGTCTTTTGATAAAATAATTTTGTTTTTCTTATTTACATTTTTATTATAGTTTGAAAATAAAAATGTGTGTATCACATCAATACCTGTATCAATGCACGGATAACACACTAGTATTATATAAACGCATAGATAACCATACTAAAATCAGTGCAAACGCATGGGTAACCATATTAAAATATGTGCTAACACACGAATGATTACTTTTTATATACAATTAAAAAAAATTAAAAATAATGTATTAATTCAACCACGAAAAAATATGTTATTTATTAATTATTTATATATCTAATATTTTTATTTTAAAATTATTTTTAATTTAAGATACAATATTTTTTAATATAATATATAAAAATTATTGATGGCAAAAAAATTTTGTAATACAATTTGATTTTATTTTAAAAATATATCTTTCTTTTAAAAGTGATAAACTATTTTAATAAAACAATTTTATTTAATTTTATTATATTTTTATTATATTTTTATTATATATTAAAAACAAAAACGTGCAATCAATATCAATATACATACGAATGCACGTATACCTCACTAATTTAATATTAAATTTCAACCTTGTTTTCATTGTGTTTTGTTTTAACAAAATTATATTATAAAACCACCTTTATTTGAAGCACCTTTATTCAACTTGAAACGAAATATAAATTATTTTTTTAGACAAACAACAACTATATTTAAGATATAAGCTCTACTAGCACAAGGTATGTTAGGAAAACAAGAAAATCAACACGGGTAGACCTGATACAGACAGACACGTTACTAAACAAAATATAAGTTAATTGTATACTATTGAGTTTAATAAGCATAGAAAGATAATAAAAAATAATAATATGACTACTAGTTTACTGTATCATATAATTATTTTCAAAATATATTTGTAATCTTATAAAATACATTATGCTCTAATATGTTATTTTACACAAAGAATGTATGTCTCCATTTCGTTTTTGAGAAATTGAAAGTTCTATAAGTAAAATATTGATGTATAATGTATATATATATTTTTGAAAAGTGTGACATAATGAAAATATTAGTTATGAAATTTTCTATTTATTTTTTGAAAAATAGAGATGATTTTCATTTTTGAGTTGAGATTTTTTCTATTTTAAAAAAAATAATTATTACTAAAATATTGATGTATAATGCATACTACTCCAACTTGATTTATAATTAAGAAAAAATAAATTTCAAGTTTATTTAAAAAATAGATAATTGTATTTACTTTTGAGAAATAAAATAATTACACGTATATTTTCAATTAAATTCTTATCTATTAACCGTATTAAATAATTATTGCAGAGATAATTTTGGAATAAAAATATTAAATATATTTAAATTTATTGATGTTTATCTAAATTTAAAGCCAAACAACTTAAATGATTTTTGTTTATAAATAATATCTAAGAAAATATATATTTTTAAAAAATATGACAGCCCTAAAAATAGATAATATATAATGTTTGGATGAGATCTTAACATCAAATTTAATTTTAAAATTATAGTAATATGTGTTTTAAAGATATACGTTAAGATATTATAATTAAAATTTTTTATAAATAATTAAATATAATAAATTATATTTTATGTACGTGTTTTAAAAAAATATTTTTATAAATAATTTATTAATTTGTACTCAAGACATATGTCAGTTTTTTTCTTAATTTTATACTCTGATAGTATAATTTCATTACATTTTTACAAGTGGCTTCCATATATCCTCTTAAATTGATTATACATTTTTTAGTGTTTCCAACTTTTTCCTTTTTAATCATAAATAAAAGCTCTGATAAGATGGTTATTGAGGTTATGCAAATAAACAATGGTTTAGTCACTAACTTTGCAATAAACCATCAAATAATCATACACATACATCTTCTACTGTACACACCTTTCACGACACACAAAGAGTTGCAATGTAACAGTACTCAAAACCTTTCTTTCTCCTCGATTTACAAAACAACGAAAGTAGGGTCTAAGACTAGCCCTAACATAAAAGTAAAGCGAACAAAAAGGCCATGAATGCAAAGAAAGATGAAAGAGACTCAAAGAAAAGAAAGGATGAAAGAGAGAAGCCATGTGCAAAGTGACACTAAACAAATACTACAACATCAATCAATCTTTAACCAATTAAATGAGATCGGTAAAATGGTTAACTTGCCCAATAATGTTTTGTCTAAAATTTTCTCTAAATGATTAATTTCAAATTTTTCTCTCTAACTGTACTCAGGTTTATGAGCAACGATTTATCATTTATATTATTTTGTAATTGATTTATGTTATAGAAGTTAGGCAAAAAATTTTATTAATATTTAAATGTCTAATATAATTATCTTTTTATTTGAGTTTGAAATGATTATACATACTCTTTTTGATCATAATTATATGTTAAAATAAATAATTTTACACTTTACGACTATACCCTTCTGACCACTTTGAAGGAACGTATTCTGATCGAACGTGCCAACTCATAATTCAAACAGGTTGGGGTGTACTTTCTTCGTCAGACGCCTGCCAAGTCCGGAACCGACAAGAGCAAGTATTGTAGGTTCCAGAAAAACCATGATTACAACACCGACGATTGCATTCATCTCAAGGATGCAATCGAGATACTGATCCGAGACGGGGACCTCAAGCAGTATAAGAAAGAGAAAGAGGGTGCCTGCAAGGAGCCTCCAGAAACCCCGAGTGTCGAAGAAGGGATGAAGTCCCCCGATAACGGCATCATACTAGTCACCATGAGCATCACAGACCATAAGATTTCTACTCCCCGAACGTGAAAGACGTCCCTCTATAATTCTCCTCACATAGTCCCTACGAGTCTTTCCTCGCGACGATGGTCATCTTTGGCAGAGGCTTCAATAAGCACACGGTGGGATCTGTAAAGAGAAGGTACGATCAGCTTATCAAAGCCAACTCCGACATGGATGCTACCCTTGACAAGTTCAGGAGAGGCTCTCATCCCCTCGCGTTCTACCGAGAGGAACTACCAAGCGGAGCTCCCAACTCGACCATCCCACTGCTCGTGCGGGCTCGCATGGAAAACTTCGATGTTTGGCGCATCCTGGTCGATCAAAGAAGCTCGGTGGACATCATGTACACCCAACTGTTCACTACCCTGCAGCTGAACGGAACCCACCTGACTTCGTACGTCGGCTCGGACCTCCAGGGCTTCAACGGGGCCAACACCAAACCTTGGGGGTATGTCAACCTAATTGTCACCTTCGGGATAGGGTGACCGCTAGAGCCATCAAGACTCAATTTTTGGTATTGGACTTCCTGTCTCTCTATCAATGTATCTTTGGGAGGCCCATCCTAGCCGAAATGATTGCGGTTCCGTCCACCGTGCACCTCAAGATGAAATACTACATTGTCAAAGGTTTAGTCGCCACCATCCACGGGGATGTCCAAGCAGCAAAGAGGTGTTTTGAAGCTTCAGAAAAGGGCCTGAGTTCTATCAATGCTCAGCCCCGAACGACCATTGGATCCGCCTTTCCCTCAGCTCCGAGGAGCCCAAGCCATTGCCAAGGATTGACGCCATCGACCTCGACAACCATTTCTCCAAGAAAGATTATGCAGAGCGAATGAGAAAGGGGAAGGGGCCCATGGTCGAAGGGGATAACTCATCCCTGGCTGCAGATAGCGATGAGCCTTTAAATTTTGTGCGGCCTATTCTAGACAGGGACTTTGAAATTGTCCCCCTTAGGAACGATCCTTCCAGAGGAGTTAAGATCGGAGTCGACCTCCCTGACATGGAGAAGAGGTAACTTAAAGCTTGCTTGAGAGAGAATGCTGATCTGTTTTCCTAGAGTGCAGCTGAAATGCCCGGATTGGACCCAGAGATTGTGTGTCACCATCTGACCATAAATCATGCCTTTAAGGTAGTTGCTCAACATAGGCGGAAGTAATCTCCCGAAAAGACAGAGGCTGCCGAGCAGGCTATCAAAGACCTCATAGAGGCACATTTTATTTCTGAAGCCCAATACACAACCTGGCTCTCAAATGTAATCCTCATGAAAAAATCTAATGGAAAGTGGTGTATGTGCATTGATTATACCGATCTCAATTGGGCTTGCCCGAAAGATTCTTACCCCTCCCCAATATCGACAAACTAGTCGATAACTTGGCCGTTTTCAAATTATTATCTTTCATGGACGTATATTCTGGATACAACCAGATTCCCATGGCGAAAGCAGACAAGAGATATACCGCTTTTATGACCAAATCGGGCAACTATTAGTACAACATAATGCCCTTCGGCCTAAAAAACACGGGCACTACATATCAATGCATGATAAACAAAGTTTTCCACAATGAGATAGGCGACATACTCGAAGTCGAAATGGACGACATGATCCTCAAATCGATGGAAGAGGTCGACCACACCCTCCACCTGAAGAAAATCTTCGAGCATGCTAGGAAATGGTAGATGCGCTTTAACCGAGAAAAATGCACCTTTGGCGTACGGGCAGGTAAGTTCCCCAGGTTCTACCTCACGGAATGAGTAATAGAGGTTAACCCCAACAAATGTCGAGCATTTTCCGAGTTTCCAATGCCTATTTCAAAAAAATCCATTCAAATCCTGAATAGCATGCTCACTTCGCTCTCCCGATCCATGGCGAAATCCGCCCAACACGCGTTCCCTCTCTTGTAACTTCTCTGCAAAGAAGTTTCCTTCAAATGGACAGACGAATACGAGCAAGCTCTACCCCACTTGAAGCAAGTACTTTCATAACCTCCCTTTCTTTCTCAACCATAGAAGGATGAGATCCTCTATCTCTATCTGGCCGTAACCTCTGAAGCAAGTGTTGCACTAATCTGAGAAACCCTAGAGGGGCAAAAGCCTATCTATTTTACGAGCAAAGCCCTGCAGGATCCTGGAGTAAGATACCACAAATTGAAAAAGTGGACATATCCTTCATCAACACATTAAGAAGGCCCACACACTACTTCTTGGCACTTACCATAGTCGTTCGGATAGAGCAACCAATAAAGCAATTGCTCGGTAGGCCAGATATGGCGAGTAGAATGCTAAAATGGTCGTTAGATATCTCTGAATACGACATCTAATACAAAGTAAGGAAAGCCCTCAAAGCTCAGGCACTGGCCGACTTTGTGGCTAAAATGACTTTGCCCACAACCCTAGACAGGATGCGCTGGAGGACAATCTTCGTCGATGGTGCCTCAAATTCAATGGGAAGTTGAGCGGGCATCATCCTGGAGAATGGGGAGGGGATCCTAATCGAAGTCTCCCTCGCACTATCATTTCCAACTTCCAACAACCAGGCCGAGTATGTGGCATTCTTAGCAGGGTTATATCGGGCCGAATATCTTGGAGTCGAGGAGGTGAAGATCTTCACTGACTCTTAACTCGTTGCATCCCAGGTCCGAGGGGAATATCAGGTGAAAATGATCACCTCGTAAAGTATTGGACCCTGGTCCAAGAAAGAAAGAAGAAATTCAAATTCATAGATGTACAACATGTTCCCGACGAATATAACGCCCGAGAAGACGTCTTGTCCAAACTAGCGAGCATAAAGAGGAAATGGGGGAATAAGTTGGTGATACATGAAAATTACTCCTCAAACGAGCACCTAGATACCCCCATCAACTATGAAAGTATTCGCCATAAGAGACAACGACTGCTGGATGACCCCTGTACACAACTACCTCACAAAAGGGGAGCTACCCGCCGACTCAAAGGAGGCAGTCGTGGTCAAACGAAGAGCCTACTTATACGTTCTGGTCGAAGGAAAATTGTACAGGAGAGGGTTTTCCGTTCCCTTCCTCAAATGCGTTGACCGGAGCAACGTGCATCATATCCTACTCGAAATCCATAAAGGGATAAACGGCCAACACCTGGGCAGAAGATCCCTCACCATGAAAGCCCTGCGAGCGGGGTATTACTGGCCCACCATGCGGCATGATGCCAAAGAGAATGTAAAGAGATACGACAAGTGCCAGCGGCATATGGACATGCACTTAGCTCCCCTAAACGAGCTCAGGTCCCTCTCTTTCCTCTGGCCATTCGCCTGGTGGGGGTTAGATCTCCTCAGGTTGTTCGGGGTAGGTACAAATCAAAACAAATACTTGATAGTAGCCATGCTCTACGACACCAAAGTCATACGACGAGAGTTCAAGGTCGGCAACCTTGTCTTGAAGAGAAATCACAAAGAATCTCGTGAAGGCAAGCTTGCAACGAACTAGGAAGGTCCCTATCACGTCTACGCAAAAACAGGGACCGAGGCGTACTACCTAGAAAATATACGAGGGAAATAACTTGATCGACCATGGAACATTGAAAAGCTAAAATAATATTTCAGTTAAAACACTGAGCAGTCGGCGAGCATCGTCGATAAGATGAACTAATCCAGGCCCGACCACGTGCATGCCTAGGTACAAGCATGGCACTCTAATTTAAATGAAAGGGCGAGACTCCACTCTTTTAACGAGCATACCCTTAGCCCGACATGGATAACTCAACCAAGCTTCATCATCGTTGTACCATGCCGATAAAAATGCCTAGCTCGCGATGGGAAGTTCATGCCACTGAGCTCGAGTCCTCAAAACGAGATCTGAGTTCCAGCCCTAGCCTAGTATTCACCCAGGTTGTTTGAAAAATTTCCCCATACTGGCGAACACACTAACCGACGAGCAAATCCCTATTAAAAACTCAGCCAATAAAAAATGTCTCAAGCAGACAAACATACGATAAACATGCAAAACACTTTGAATATAAAAGTAACACAATCATGCATAAACTAAAGTAATCTACCACTGCGGTCAGAAAATTAAGATACAACCAATAAGGCCACGACTGTGAAATTTTTTACAAAAAGGGAAGCCACAAACCCATCTCCCTGAACAAGGTCTCATACACGGGGAACCGGCAAGTTTCGAACCGAGAACAGATCTAACTTGTCTTGTGGGGGATATAAATCGCCCATTGCTCCTATGCACCCCTGCGGTCCATTTCCGGGTCTAACAAGGTAAATAGCTCATCAGGATACTCGACAAAGTAGGAGACATACTTCAACAGGCCTGGAGCGACCCAAGCCAGCAGATTCTCCTCGACCACAGACACTTGCTCAACAGAGGCCTCCTCTACTTGTTCGCCATAGGCCATTTCCATGTCCTCCTCTAAGGCCTGTTGCCCGGAAAACCCCGGAGCGGACTCGTATGCCCCAGAAGTGCTTGTCTCGCTGGAAGTGTCCCTGGTGGAACTCTATGCAGAACCACTAAGCTCATTAAGAAACTCGTCGTTGGGGCTAGTATTCATCGTACCTGAAATGCAGATGACAAAACTGAGTTTGACGTTAACTTCAAATCCACCCTTCCACCACTAGTCAAGTGAAAGGGCACCAAGGAACGAGGACCTTATCCTCGACCAGAGTCCTCACTTAAATGACTACTAGACGATCCCCCTTCCCTGACCAAGCTAGTTAGATTCATGAAAAAATTTCCTACATTCGTCTGACACCACTGAGGTTCCAAAAAATCCCCCGGGGAGAACACTTGGTATCCTCGGCGGCCTTGTCCGCCAGGACCACCGTCTCCAGCCAACATTTCACCAGAATTTCTAAGAAATCGGTAACCCTAAACCCTAACTGCATGCATTTTCTAATGAAAAACCTTAAAATCTAAACTATAAAGAAAGTGACAATCACAAAAACAAGGGGAATCAAAGAAAGCTTATCGGATTGAGTGAAGGAACAACGAGAATAGACGATGACGAATGGCGAAACATACAAAAATCTTGGAAATGGGTGAAGTCGAGTAAAAGAGATGAAGTCGAGCAGATACAGATGAAGTTGGGCAAGAATGAAGGTATCAAGCATCTAAAAGACATGCGAAAAGTATATATGGAGCTCTCTTCCCTCCTTTTATAGGATGGGCTTACCAGCGCATGGGCGAACACACGCCTAGGGAACTCTAAAGGGCATCATCATTACGCCTTAGCCCATAGGCCAGCCATCATCACACCTGTCTGACAACAAGCGGCTCGATGCATGCGAAGGATACAACCTCTCCAGATTCCTCTAATCAGTAACCAAACACTGGGAAAATTTCTAAACTCCTCGCGCAAAATCACTCCTCGAAGCGAATTGCTCAACCGTTCCCCTCCCTGCGAGGAAAATGCAACGAACATCATTTGTACCCCTCAAGCAATGTCGACCAAGAAGCATCCCCGTTTGGTGGGCTGATTCTAAGTCATCACTCTTGTTCCTAAAATCAACGACTTGGAGGGCTTCTGTTCTAGACTGCCCCAATGACTAAAAGTGGCCCAATCCGCTCATGCCCTTGGCATTATCGGATGACAGCGACCAGCACTCTGGTCGACCACGACGCTGGTCATCCGATCATTCATGCCCTACATACACGCCTGACCAGATTAGCAAATGTCTTTCATCATCTTGACACGAGTCGATCAGACACCCAAGTAACGACCAAAATGGCCTTTTTCCCATAATCCTCCTCCTCGGGACAAACGACTACTTACGAGCATACCTGCCCATTTTGACCCAGTCATGGAAGTTACCTATTTTTGTGGACCCGCATATCTAGGCCAAAAAATAGGAACCAATGACTACACGCCATGGGAACATTATATAAACCCTTGCATATGTGAAGGCCACATATCCAATATTCATCTCTGAAACCCTAATATTTTGCTTGTATCTCTTTGCTTCCATACTTACTTGATCGTCAGAGTTCCTTGCAAGTACAATCCTCCTTTTCTCCTCAAATTTCTATCCCGTCAAAGATCATCCTTCGACCAGTTTGAAGGTTTTGATTAACTGGTAAGATCAGTGGTGCCGTTTCTGGGAATCTATCTTCCTCGTTTTCCATTCCCCGGAGTCTGAAGACCAAAGATCCTCCCCATTTATCAATCATGGCCGACCATGATGATCACCAACTATTTGGAAAGACTGTGCTCTCCTCGGCACGCGAGACCGATGAAAGCCAAGAACATTCTTACCTTGAGGATAACTCTGACGCTTGTGACTGACATATTGCATCCCCTAATTCCATCAACCCTGATCACGATAACAATATATTTTTTGGACGAATAGTTTCCCAATAACTCTGTCAAAGACCAGCCCGAGATTCTACAATTGGTCCTTATTCGGCAGAACACTGACCCAACCATAACAGTACTGATCGCTGCCCTTAAACAAACTAACTCCCTCATCCTCCAACAGAGAAAAAGGGTGGGGGCTCTGGAGCAGAAACAATCAAGGTCTCCCCCTTGTAGACATCGACGACATAACCTGAACGAAACCCACCTGACCCCGTACATGAGCTCACACCTCTAGGGCTTCAATGATGCCAGCACCAAACCCTGGGGGGATGTCGAACTAATTGTCACCTTTGGTATAGGGATGACCGCCAGAGGCATCAAGACTCAATTTCTAGTAGTGGATTTCTCGTATCTCTATCAATGTATCTTCGGGAAGCCCACCCTAGTCGAACTAATTGCGGTTCCCTCCATCGTGCACCTAAGGATGAAATACTACATTGTCAAAGGTTTGGTCGCCACCCTCCACAGGGACGTCCAAGCAGCAAGGAGATGTTTTGATGCTTCGGCCAAGGGCCTGAGTTCCATCAACTCTCAGCCCGAACAGCTATTGGATTTGCCTTGCCCTCAGCTCCGAGGAGCCCAAGCCACTGCCAAGGATCAATGCCATCAACCTCGACAGTTGTTTCTCTAAGACAGATTGCACAAAGGAAAGGAGAAAGGGGAAGGGGCCCATGGTCGAAGGGGAGAACTCATTCCTGGCTACAGATAGCGAGGAGCCTTCAGATTCCATGTGGCCTATTCTAGACGAGGACTTCAAAATTGTCCCCCTTGGGAATGATCCTTCCAGAGGAATTAAGATCGTAGCCGACCTCCCCGACCTGGCGAAGAGGCAACTTAAAGCTTTCTTGAGGGAGAATTTTGATCTATTTTCTTGGAGAGTATCTGAAATGCCTAGATTGGACCCATAGACTGTGTGTCTCCATCTGACCATAAATCATGCCCTTAAGGCAGTTGCGCAGCGTAGGAGGAAGCAATCTCCCGAAAAGACGGAGGTTACCAAGCAGGTTGTCAAAGACCTTCTAGAGGCACATTTTATTTATGAATCTAAGTACACAACCTGGTTGTTGTACCCAAAAAATTTCCCTCCCATTACCCAAGACATTCTCTTAGGATTCTCAAATGTTCAAGGTTCTCAATAATTGATCAGACAAATTAGCCTCCTAAGCAGTTGACCTACAACTAGTGTTTTGCTTTTCTCAAGGAAATTTGAGCTTATAATGCCTCAAGTGGATTTCATGGTTCCTCATTTGTCTCAAGGAATGTTCATGCCAAATTTCAATCCTTGCATCACAAGTTTTCTCAGTCAATTGCTCACATGATTGAAAATCAACTACATTAGACAAAAAGTCAACTATGGTCAACATATAGTAAAAGTTCAAGATTTTTGGCCAACATCAATATTTCTAAGTCACATTCATCATTTGATCAAGGGTTGATCATGATTCATCAAGAAAACTCAAGATTCACCAAAAGTTAAAAGTTACTAAATTAGGGTTTTCTTAAGGAGAAGTCAACTAAGCTTTGACCAAGCATAACTTTCACATGCTTCATCAGATTTTTCTCAACCAAATATCATGTTGAAGAAAATTTAATTCTCTACAACTTTGAATCTCTAATCTAAAGTCCAAAAAATGATTCATTTGAGAGATATGGGTCAAAACATTATAGGTCATTACAAAAGTCAACAAAAAGACACTTTTTGTCAAGGTAACTTACATCAAGATAAAATTTTCAAATGGAAAAATGATAAACATAGAGATTGTAGGGGACATATTGAGCTTTCCAAAAATTCCAAGATCAATTTCAAATTTTAAAAATTTAGAGAGTTATGATTGGTGCAAGTTGGGAAATTTTGAGAAAATGCATGAAACCTAAAGTGACCAAACTTGAATTTTTGGGCTAGTTGGCTTGTGTTTCAAGGTCCATGCGTGTTATAGGTCTCAATGTGAACCTCTGAATTTATCCATGCACCCCTTGGAGTTTTATTCTATTTATTTTGATTTTTATTTATTTAAAATTCAAAATAAAATAAGATAAAATCAAGGCTTCCATATAAAGGTCCAAGCCCACTTGTTTGACCTAATTTTCTCTCTACACATTCTCATTGTTCAGACATAACAAGACCACTAAACCCTTGCTAAAGAAACCTTTCCAAAAAATTCAAAAAAAAAATCAAAACTAGGGCAAATCAAAACCCTATCTTGCAGCCTCCCTCAAGGCCAAATACTTGTCCCGTTCACTTCCAGAAGTTCTATTGGGTAATATTGGATCGGTTGTGATGAACAAAAGCACATGAAACCAGCATACATGCATCTCTGGTTTTCATTATTTTTGCAAATTTTTATTTTCGATTTCATGTTTTTTAATGCATACTAACACCACTAACGTTTTTCTGAGGTATAACAACGCAGGATTGAACCATTGCATGGCCCCCATAATGGCTGAATCGTGGGTTTCCATGATTGCACAGTTTGACTTTATCATCTTCGTAATTCTTTATACAGAGGGAACCAGCCCTAACCAATAACACCCATTGAACTCGCAACCCTCAAATTAGGGGGTAGGGTCCCTGGGAATAAATAATGTGCTCTTATTTTGCAGGAACAAAAAAAGGAGTCATCGGAGAAGACAATGGGAGCTAGGGATATGGCGCTTCTCTGACCAAGTTATTTGAGTTTATTATATTTTTATTTGTTTTCACAATGTTACCGAATGACTCATCCACCCTAGTGGCAAGGAAGCACGCGTTAAGGCATTTGTGTACAAGGGCGTGAGTTCGATCCTGCCTTTTGGCATTTTATTTTTCATATTTTCCCTATTTTGCAGGTTTTAACATATAGCGCGTTGATTCTATTCTCCTAACACAAGTGCGCGCCTGGCGCAATGGCAAGGCAGTTAGTGGAAAAGGCTAAGGGTGTGGGTTCAACACCCACCCTTGACATTTTGCTTGATTTTTTTTCTAACTTGTTTTTTTCTTCTTAATCCTAGTTTGAATTAACTCTAATAATTAATTAACCCTAGTTTTAATTAACTCTAATAATTAATAAACCTTTTTTTACAAATTCTAATTAAATCAGGTTTTAGGTTTTTTTAATTAATTTAATTAATTAACTCTTTTATTAATTAAAATTAATTAGCTTTTTTAGGTTTCATCTTAATCATCATCAAAAAACCTTTTTCATAAAAATAACCACAAAAAAAACATTTTATTTTCCTCTTTCCTTCATCTTATTTTATTTTCTTAGATAAATTGTATAGGATGTTATCGCGAATGTAATAATGAAGCTTTTATCTTCCCGCATTTTCCATTATTATGTAACTTCTCCAAAATGTAATAGTTATAAGTTTTTATTTTTCGTACTTTACTATTATGTAATTTCCCCAAAGCCATGTAATAGCGTAGGAACTTTACTTTCCGCATTTTACTTTTTTATATTCACTATACTACTGCTTAGTAATTAGGTTTGTATGACAAGATAAAAACCCAATTGATAGATAACCTAAATTTAAGACTAAAATGACTGAAATTAACACACTTGCACACTCGCACCTCTAGGATAACCTCTCTCATTGCCTTCGGAATAAAATAGTCATGTCCCTCGATAGTAGGGACGGTTTAGCAAATTCCCTCGAATAAAAAATCATAGTCTCTCGATGAACCTTCGACGTTGCCTTTCGATAAATGATCTAGTCCCTTACGAAATTGCTAAGGCGTCCTTACAAGTTGCCTTCGATGACTGTACAATGACCTTACTGTTGTACCCAAAACATTTCCCTCTCTTTTCTCAAGGAATTCCTCACAAAGATTTCCAAAAGCTAAAGCTTGCACAAGTACAATTGGACTTTTAATGCCCCGTATAGTTTCCATGGATCATATTGGACCTTCAAGCATCAGGTCTAAGAGGTAACCGTCAAAAGGGAAAAGCAAATAAAAAAGGTGTGACGAATTCAAAATCTGGTTCAGGTTGTTAGAATCATATGACTGGTCGAAAGGAGTGGTTGGAAGATTTTGACAAGTCGAAGAAGAGAAAGCTTGTTTTGATTTCCCAAGTTTTGACTGGGAAATAGCTTCCTTCATGTTTGCTTTGATCCATAAGTCAATGGCTTCCTTCATGTTTGCTTCGATCCATAAGGCAATGGCTTCCTTCATGCTTTCTTCGATCCACAAAGCAATGACTTCCTTCATGCTTGCTTTGACCCACAAGCCAATGGCTTCCTTCAGGCTTGCTTCGATCCACAAGGCAATGGCTTCCTTCATTCTTGCTTCAATCCACAAGGAAATGGCTTCCTTAATGCTTGCTTCAATCCACAAGGCAATGGCTTCCTTCATGCTTGCTTCGATCCGCCTCTAAACCCTTTGACACACATAGTTTCTACACTATGAATTACAATTTGAGGTTTGGACATTTGAACTTTTGACCACTTAATCAACTGATGGTTACTGGTAGGAAAGAAATCCAGAAATTCTTTCATTTTGACTATGTCAATGAGATCATCTTGCATACTCAAAGTGGTAAATTCAAAGAACATACAATTGGTGGTTTATTCGAAGAACATACAATTGGTGGTCCATTCGAAGAACATACAATTGGTCCATTCGAAGAACATACAATTGGTGGATTCGAAGAACATACAATTGGTGGTCCATTCAAAGAACATACAATTGGTGGTCCATTCGAAGAACATACAATTGGTGGTCCATTCGAAGAACATACAATTGGTGGATTCGAAGAACATACAATTGGTGGTCCATTTGAAGAACACACAATTGTTAGAGACAATATTGTTTTGTCTGTTGATAAGTTTGGTCGAAGGTTTGTGGATCTATGTGATCAAAATGAAAGGGTGAAGTATTTAAGATGCTTGGTGAATAAAGTCCTATATGCTTCCAAGCCCAAGCTTGTTGTATTGTCCACATAACATCCTAAAACCATGTCAAAAAGCAGTCTGCTGCACTGCTATGAAACAGCCTTGCACCAAGCTGCCACAACACTCCAAAACTACTATAAAATAGTCCTGCTATGATGCTCCTAAACCAGTCCCATATTTGCACCAAACTAGAATATAAGAGCTGCACCTCGAAAGCTATGAAAAGAGCATACCCAAACTATTCAAATTTTATTTGTTCCCCCCCCCCCCCCCCCCCCTTAAAAAAAATAACTTCAACAAGACACTTCTATAAATAAGTTGTTTCACAACATACAAAGGGAGGCTTTTGAACAAGAAAAGAGGAGAAGAAAAAAGGAGAGAGGAGTGAACATGAAGGCTGAAGCCTTGAAAAACTCTTAAACCCAGAACTAAAAAACACAACATCTTTTTTCTTTTCTTTCGAACCCAGAACCAAAAAATACAACATCGTTGTTCTTTCCTTTCGAATCCAAGAGCATTCAAGGCATCAACTCAAGTTCGAAGCACACATTCCATCTTCAAGGTAAGTCTTCTTGACTTTAAACCTTTCGTTTCAAGCATCATTGATGATTCACCTTCGAAGATACCATGTAATAACCATTGCATTCGAAACTAACCTTTTGGTTGCCTTCTTTTCTTATCAATTATATATTAAGAACTAACCTGTACAGAGTATAAAAACAATGTTGGAGTGAGAGATTACAGCATGGTTCGACACACACTGCTTTACATGCCCAAACAGAAGAAAAAAGGGTGTGTGAATCGAAGGGTGCATGCTTCAAACATACTGCATGAATCGAAAGATTTGTTTTTTCTCTGTGAATCGAAGGGTGCATGTTTCGAACCATACTGCATGAATCAAAAGATTGGTCTTTTCTCTCTTTTGCGTTGTTCTTGTTTTTTTTTATATTTTATATATTTTTTTCCTTCATTTCTATTCAATATGGTTGTAATAATTAGGATTTTTATTGCTTTCCACCCCCTATTTATGAATTTGTATACCCCATCCCCAAATTATGTAATAGCGTAGGATATTTATTTTCCGCAATTTACCGCTTTTATATAAAATGCAAGTAATTGGGGTGTGTATGGAAAGATTTAACATCAACAAGTAGACAACCCTAATTTCAAATACAAAAATGCATGCAATCAAACACATTGTTCACACACGTGCACATCTAGGGTAACCTCGCTTGTTGCTTTGGAAAATAGTCATGTCCCTCGAATATGGACGTTTTAGCAAAGGCCCTCGCTAAAAATATCGTAGTCCCTCGATGTTGCCTTCGGTAAACGATCTAGTCCCTTATGAAAATTGCTAAAACGTCTCATAAGTTGCCTTCTATGACTATACGATGACCCACGCCTGTCCATTCACATCCAACGATGGGGCTTCTTACCAATCAATGGTAAGGTAGCAACATATAAAGGAGGAGGAAAAGAACAAAGACCTTTTGAGTAGTTAGGACGCTCGTAGTTGCTTGCTCGCAAACTACAACCATTTCCACACTTACATTTTTAAAAACATCTTCAAAAACATACATCTCTTTGAACTATTTTCAAAAACTAAGACTTTGTATAAATTCTTATAGAGACGAGAATCATTACAAAGTTAGCCGCAACAAAGGAATTTTTCAAAATATTTTCAAACTTGCACCCACCACAAAGCGCATTTTCAAACAAAACATTTTTTCAAAGTGATCTAGCAAGCAACTAAGAGCCTGTAGATAACTACGGATGAAAAGCGTGTTAATACCTTCCCTTTTCATAACCTACCCCCCGAACTCAAGAAAATATCTCGAAAGGTCTTTCCCGTTATTTTCACCCTTTCCTTTATTTGTATAAAAGAAAAGTCGGTGGCGACTCTTGCTATCCGTAACAATTGCGATCAAACACAAAACACCCAAGTCATTTCTCCCACCATATCACAGAACTGGCGACTCTGTTGGGGACAAAAACTTAAAAGTGGGGTTACCTTAGATCTAGATCACCTTTATAATGCTTTCTTTGTTTGACTTGCTTGCTTTACATTTTTGGGTCCTTGTTTGGGTTTTGTTTTGATCCTACACCCAGATCTGAGGCACCTTTTAGGTAAGTAGCAATAGATTGTGGAAACTGTACATCATAGACCAATATGGTTGAAGCAATGGCAATGTTAGTGTGACACATTTTTTGGCACCGGTATCCCTTGTGTTGAATCGAGGAGAATACGAGGCCTTTAAGCGGTGTCATGAAGCACTAACTGACCATAGAGCCTTAATTGAACAACTTGGTCTTTAGAAAGTAGTGAGATAGCCAAGGTGTAAAGCTGAAGATTGGTTGATACTAGATACTACACTCATTGAGATCGGACTTTTGGGATATTTCGACCGCAAGAAAAGATTGATTGTGCTGAGACAATGCCCAATGAAGAAAGATCCATGATATTGAGATCCCTTAGAACCCGATTACTTTCTAGGACAGGTTGAACCAACTAAACTTCATGAGGGTACTTACCTATGAATTCCATATAAGCCTAAACCTAAGGAATTGTGTGCTTTGTTTGTATATGATTATTTGCACATAAAGACTTGTTTGCTTTGTTCACTTGTATATAACATCATAACATCATACCATATCATTTCCACTGACCATTTCAAGGATCTCAAGGGCCTATGATGCAGGGTCATGATGAACCAGACGTCTATCAAGGGGAAAGAGGATTTATTTTCCTCTAACCAAACACCGTCAAAGACCAAAGCACGGTAACTTGAGTCAAGGGTTATGACCCACTTGACATGGTGAGCTTAATTCTCGTGGAAGGACATCTAACGATACAAAGTTCTCCAATCAAAGTTGTGATCAAAGTTCAAATTCTAACATCTTCTTGTGGTTACCCTACGAGATCTTTGAAAATATTGCATCCACATACCACGCATCATATCATGACAGGTTTTCCCCACACAGGTTTCTCATCTGCTTACTGTTTATTTCAGTAGAGATGGATCCCGAACAGAATATTAAGGATCTTCAAGCACAAAATGCTCAATTCCAGTAGATGTTCCTGGCTATGGCTTAGGGACAAGAGGACCTGGAGGCTCTCATTATCAAAGACAAGAAGAAAAAGACAAAGAAACCAGTGGGTGTCTTGAATTTGGGAAGGAGATTCAAAGAACCACAAAGCGAGCTCTAGAATTTGCAACTCCATCAAATGAGGGGGCAAATCAGGAAGAGAAGACAAAATAAGGGGACTACGGTCTGGGGTCTGATGAAGAAGAGGTTGATTATGATGAAGAGCAGTATCCTCCTGCTGATGATAAATATAAACAGTTGGAGGATCGTCTCAACGCCGTGGAAATTCAGAGAGTACTTGGTATGGATTTTGAAGAATTAGGTTTGGTTTCTAGAGTGGTCATTCCACCAAAGTTCAAGGTTCCCGCATTTGCTAAATATGACAGGGTTTCATGTCCTAAGTTGCATCTGAGGTCTTATGTCAAGAAGATCCAACCTCACACTGCTGATAGGAATTTTTAGGTGCACTTCTTCCAGGAATGTTTATCGGGGACTCAATTGGAATGGTTCTATCATCTAGAGGGAACCAACATCCGCAACTGGGAGGATTTGGATGCTGCTTTCTACAGGTAGTAGCAATACAATGCTGACTTTGCTCCAACCTGTACACAACTCCAAAGCATGTCTATGGCTTCCAGTGAGGAATTCAAAGATTATGCCTAGAAATGGAGAGATCTTGTGGGAAGAGTCCATCCTCCTTTATCTGATAGAGAGCTGGTATATATGTTCTTGGGTACTTTGTGAGGCCCATTTTTCAACCATCTAATCAAAATCTCTTTAGTTGGTTTCACCGAGATGATATTGACAGGTGAAAGAGTAGAAGCTGGTATCGAGAGCGGTAAGATTTAAAGGGACGCATATTCAAGCGCGGTGAAGAAGCCTTTCATTGGGAAGAAGGAAGTTAGTGTTGTTTATGCTAGAGGTAACCACAACCAATCTGTGGGAGTTGTTCTAATCTCTAATCCTACGATTGTGCAACAACGTCAACAGGGGAATCAGTGTAAGGAGGTCACGCCTAAAAGACAATTCACCAAGATCAACATGTCACTAGCTCAAGCATTACAGTACATGTTGAAGGCAGAGCTGATTACGTTAAAGGCTCCTCTCCGGAATCCCAATACTTCTGCTCTTAGTTACCACCCTAATGAAAGGTGTGCATACCATTTCGAAAATCCTGGACATGACACAAATGGTTGTTGGGCCCTGAAGAACAAAATTTAAGATATGATTGACGCCAAGGAGATTGAACTCGACCCTCATGTAGCTTCCAACGTGATCACTGCTCCCATGCCAAATCATTGTGAGCGTCCAGTTCATTTTTGAATTTTCAATTGTAATTTCTTTTGTTTGTTCGAACACTTATCTGTTATGTCAAACTTTGTTTTCATTAATGCATTGCATGCGTTTGTCTTGAATTAATTCATTCATTATCACTATATTTAAACTGTGCTTTCTACTCCTTTTTGTGATATTCAACTCTCGATTACAATCTGTAAGCCTTTAGAGGGAGGATGATGAAAATAATACCATAATCTAATAAAATATGCTTTTGGACAGAACTTGCTGACAATGTACAGGCGTTCTTTCAATCCCTAAACACTGGAGTTATAAGGAAGATGATCCCTAGTCAACCCCTTTGACCCAAAGAAGTAGGAGTTTTCTTTTTCACACAAATCAAAACCTTTAATCAAAACCTTTAATCAAAACCTGGGGCAGGGTAGTTTCTCAGTTAATTCAAATGCGCATTCAGCCGTAAGCTTTCACTTTGTACACAAACCTCCTTCTGAATCAAAAGACGGTGATAGTTCCCCGTGAAGTAGGCAGTCATTATCTCTCAAAAGAATAGCACACTAAGCCAAAACCTATGAAGGATACTTAAGAAAAAAACGGGGGCATCCTGCTGGCTGTAATCTCAAAACAAGAACAATCAGGAAAAAATTAGGGACAATAAATCAAAATGAGGTCACTACAAATCCTCGACAACAGAAAAAAAATATATGTTGCAAAAACGACTGCCTTCTCAAACAAACTTCCAAATATCTGAACCATCACCAAAAAATCACTCCAGATTCGATAGGAGTTCAAACACACAATTAACTGAGTTTAGGACTTGAGAATATCATGAAAAATGGGTGGGTACAAATAAACTTTGAGCCTTATCCTTTGTTTCTTAAACCGTGAACCAGGCCACGCTACAACCCCTTAAAAGTCCTAATTGAAGCATGAGTTAGTTCGAAAGCATACTGTTACAAAAGGTATCTTAACTCCTGTAAGGCTTATTGTAAATCCTGAGTTGTATTCATATTCTTACATAACTCTTTTATTTGCTAAAACTGAATTTTCAAAACTTCAAGACAAACATAAACTTTGCATTGTTTGAATACCGCTGTTTGCATATGGCTATTTATTTAACAACAGAGAAATTCATACGGCGAATATCCAATGCACGAAAATCCTCTCAAGAAACAGAATCACTTCAAATGGAAGAACACTTCCAATTACAAACTCTCCATAACCAAGGGTACATGACATGTTATTTTTCCAACCCATCTGTGGCAGTCAAGTCGAGATTCCAAAAAATATCTCAAGAAATGTTGGATAGCCAGGGGAAAGTCTACATCTAAATCATTTGGGGCATTGAACATGAATTCCAACAAAGGGTCATGTACAGCGAAGCACACCTTGTCTAGCAGTGCTACAACACTTACTACTATGGACAACAACAAATACCCACAAAGTCTCTTTCATAAGGTGATCCCCGTTGAAGTCGCCAGAGCCACCTCTATAAGGTTATCCCCACAGAATAATCTTCACGGATAAGGGTACAAACTCCACAAGGCCAAGTTCATGGTTATCCCCACAAAGTTGGATCCATGCAATCACCAATCAGAGTTTCAACCTCCTTAAAACCCCTCCACAGCAGATTGTCAAATTGGTTTATCCCCCAGACCAATACAAATCAACAGACAAAACCCTTTAATCCCCGGTAGAGTCATCGATATCCCCACCGGAGTTGTTACTATCCCCAAAAGTTACTAAAACCTGGACACGACCAGATAATAGTTTAACTTCTTTAAATCACTAACAAAACTCCTCTTCCCTAGTAAAGCTTGCCACTATCCCCAGTGAGTTGTTACAAAGCCTGAAAGCCGATCAGATAACAGTTAACTTTTTTATCTCTAAAAGTTGTTAACTTCCATTCTCTTCAATCAAGAGTATAACTCCCCAGTAGATCAACGAACAACTAAAACTCCTGAACTCTTTTCCCAAGAAGAAATCAACACTCTTCACAAAGATTTCTCAAGCCAAAGCCAATCTTCCCCAGTGGATTTCTCCTCAAACAACAAAACAGGAATCCTCGGTGGAAACATTCTAAACAAGGTTTGAAGATGTGCATACTCTTCATCCCCAACAGCATTCTGAGATTTAACTTCCCAAAGCTCCCTAGCACTTGTCAAGGATTTATTTTCCGAAGCAAAGATACATTTCAACAATTATTTCACATTCATACATCATATTACATACATGATAAATGCATACAGCATAATCTCATTTATTTTGAGAACATCATCAAGCCATGCATACATCTGCATGCAACTAACCCTCTTCCTTGTAGGAAAAGTCAATCAACAAAAATCCTCTTTTGGCAAATACCACAACCATTTCTCAAAAGGTCAAAGATTAATTCTTGAAACAAGCCAGGGAAACTATCTCTACGACCAATAAAAAGTGGGTTCTGGATTAATACCTGGAACAAGACAGGATAACTATCTGAATAACTGATTGTAGATTAATACCTAAAACAAGATAAGATAACTATCTACATGAGTAGATTGAAGATTAACTCCCGAAACAAGCCGGGGAAACTATCTTTCTGAAATTCTGGCAACAGATACTTAATGTCACAGTGAATGTTATGACACCGTATCTGACAAATTGTACACACACCAAACAGTAATTTAAAAGACAGTAAAGAACACAATCAATTGTTAACCCAGTCCAGTGTAAAACAACACCTACTCTGGGGGCTACCAAGCCAGGGAGGAAATTCACTATAAGAGGTATTAATATAGGAATAAACCAACCAGTTTATCTCCTTCACTTAAGACCTACCCAATGCAACTTCAATCTAAGTCCTACTTAAACCTGAGTTCCTACTCACTCCCCCTCAATCACAGCAGTGATACTAATCTACTGATTAATAAGATTATGAAGACATTCTTCAATACACACGCTTGATTTTGCTTCAAAGCTTTAATCAAGAGACACAACACTCGTGCTTCAAAGCTTTGAGTGATAAACAACCCTTACAACCAAATCCTAATCCAAGTCACTTATCAAACTGATAATTGCTTGGCTAACAGTAGTTACAACTATACAATGCCTTATTGATCTTCTGTCAAAAGCGCTGCTCACCATTAGGCTTCGTGAGAAATATATAAGCAGATTATTCTTCATTTAGAGCTTCCATAAAAATAGCTAGGGTGAACCAAAGTTAACCTAAATACTTGGTCTTAGGCTTTCATCAAGACAAATTAGGGTTAAGCAAGGTTAACCTAATGTCCACGTGAGCATCTGATTTGGACAATATACTTCAACTCATAGTAGCACACCAGATTCCTGAAAATTCTCAGGAATAATAAATCTGCACAACAACTTGATCAGTACAGGATGTCTTAACATTGGTTATGACATCATGTATCTTGCTCACTGATTTTGGTAGAATTCAGTACATATGATCATAGCTTAATCATCATGATATTCACTCATACTGAGTAGTTTCTGTAGAACATTCCTTCTGCAGAATTTACCCTTTTCCCAGAATGTTATGACATCAGTCATGACATTCGCAAATCTGGTTTTACCAAAAAATAATGCCAACAAACAAACACTTACAAACTCCCCCTTTGGCAAATTTTTGGCTAAAACCCCTAAACAATCAGAGATTAGAATGCAGCAGAATTTTTTAATAACAGCTACCAATATTTAATTCTACCAAAATTACCAGAATTTCTTCTCCCCCTTTTTAGCCATAAAGAGGCCAAAGGTACTAGTACTTTAAGTTATACAGTCATCCAAAAGGAAATTAAAAAAAACACAGAAACAGAGAGAAGGTATCAAATAGCAGCAACAAGTTCCAGCATCAATCTTTTCAACTCAGCAAACACAGACTTTCAGGTACTGTCATCCCTTGAGGAAGCACTATTTTCAGCAGCATTTTCTGGTGAGCTTCTTGCAGAACCATCATGCTGTTCTTCATCAGCACCTTCTTCCCTCATTTGTTCTTCATTCTCCTCCTGTTCCAGACTGGTAATCAACTCTTCAAGAGTCCTTTTTCTTGCATCAAGTTCTCTGCAGGTTTCTTTTAGAACAGCTATAACATCAGCTTTCTTGGAATGATCTTTGACATTTGATGTCTCAGCAGATGTCATAACAATGTCAGGGACATGTGTTCCCTGAAACAGCTTATAGTGAAAACCAAGTGCAGGGGCTCTTTTGCACACAGAGTCCTTCTCAACCAGAATATCAGGATATTGATAAATGATTATACCCCACAGGAGAGAGGGAAAAGCAATAGGGCCTTTAATAGCATAACTCTCAGCATGTTTCAATGTTTGATCAAAGATGTAGTTGCCATAATCAAAGTTTGTTCTGGTTCCAACAACATAGATAAATCTTCCCAAACCTGTGGAAATGGTGGATTTGTGGTTGGTGGGAACCCAGTTAGCTGCACCAATTTTGTGCAGTATGGCAAACTTCATACTCAGCTTGCTTGCAGTTAGCTTCCCTTTCAAGGGCCAGTGCTTGACTTGCTTGGAAGTGATGGTTTGACAAACCTGGTTGTCAGTAACTTCAAGCTCAGGTTGAGCATCATCAGGCCTTCCTAGGTATTTGTTTATCACAGTAGGAGAGAAATTTACCTTCCTTCCTCTCACATAAACACTCTTAAAATCAGCTGACTTTCCATCAGCACAACCACCAGACAAATTTACTATGAATTCTTTGACAAGAATCTCATAGCAGTTGGAAAACTTGACCACTGTTTTCATCAGGCCAGCATCCTTGATGAGATCCATGACTTCCTTACACTCAATAGCACTTCTGTTCAGCTCCCTCTCTAAGGCAATCCTTTTCAGAAACACATACTTCCACCTGCTTGGATTTTCTGGATGGTGAAAGGAGATGTTGTCAATGGCAACTTCAGGAACCTTAGGCAGTTTTCTAGAAGAGGGCTTCTTCCTGAGAGGAATGTCTGGAACATTGCTCTCAACATCAAAATCAAAGTCTGATTCCTCATCAGATTCAGAGGGTTCAGGGGCCTTTCTTTTCTTGGCTATAGGTTGTCTTAAGGGTTTTGAGAGACTACCAACAGATACCCTAGATTTTACCTTACCCTTCCCTTTCGAAGTTCCAGCTTTTTGATCCTTCTCAGCTTCTTCTCTAGCCTTGTTCTCAAGCCTAGCTTTCTCATGAACAATTTCAGTAGCCTTCTCTTTGGAGGGGCTTTGGGCAGCACTCTGCTTTTCTTTTCTACTCATCATCCTTCTACCTATGCTAGGGTTGATATTAGCAATTAAATCATTGTCAGAGAATTCTTCATCAACATCAATGACAGGAGGTTCAACAGCCTTGTCAGTAGGGGTCTGGTGATCATCAGGTTTCTCTGGAGATTTCTCAATGTTGTCATCAGGTGTCTCAACATTCTGAGTGACATTGGGATCACTTGCTAAATTAGGGCTAGCAGTTTCTTGGTTCAATGGTACAGATATACCAAGAACAGAGTGATTCTCATTAAGAATCCTAGTGACTAGTCTGGCAATAGTTTGATGCACATAAGCAGAACCTTCCCTATTAGCTATCTCTGGAGGAACAGAGGATGATGGTTGAGAAGATTTACCAGATGGAGAAGCTTGTGATCTACTTGCATGTCTGGTTCGCAGTTTCTTGACCTTAGTAGGATCAGCTGCCATTTCACGAAGTGGAGTTATCTCAAGAACATCAGCATCCATGCAGTTTATGATTGCCCTAGGTTCGGTGTCAGTGGGTGAGGAAGATGCAGTTTCCTTTGATGAAAATGATGACACATATTGTTGAGACATCTTGAGAGATTTAGAAAACAAGTGACAGCGTGTGTGAAATCTTCTTTTAAGGGAATGGAGAGTGATGCAGCAAAATGAGAAGAGGGAGATATAAGTATGTCTATTCCTCTTCTTACACTTTTGGAAAGAAAGAGGGAAACAAATGATTAGCCCAATCAGAATAGACTTGATTAAAATATCTCTTTCAACCCTTGTATTAAGCAAAATTAATTGCTACATCTCTTCATATTGGCAAATACCCAGCTTGCCCCTTAAATTCTCAAACTGACTAGCATCAAGTGCCTTGGTAAAAATGTCAGCCAGTTGTAGTTCAGTGGCAACATGTTCCAGCTTAATCACCTTTTCCTCCACAAGATCTCTGATGAGGTGATGTCTAATGTCAATATGCTTAGTCCTGTTGTGCTGTATAGGATTCTTGGATATGTTAATAGTACTCAAATTATCACAGTACAATGTCATGACATCTTGTTTGACATTATACTCAGTCAGCATCTGTTTCATCCAGATCATTTGAGAACAGCTGCTACCAGCTGCTATGTATTCAGCTTCAGCAGTAGATAGAGACACACAGTTTTGTTTCTTGCTGAACCAAGAGACAAGATTATTTCCCAAAAAGAAGCATCCTCCAGAGGTGATCTTTCTATCATCAGCACTACCAGCCCAATCAGCATCACAATAACCAGACAGAATTGGTTCACATCCATGAGAGTACATCATGCCATAATTGTAAGTTCCACTCACATACTTCAGAATTATTTTCACCTGGTTGATGTGACTTACTTTGGGTTCAGCCTGGTATCTTGCACATACTCCAACTGCAAAGGCAATGTCAGGTCTGCTGGTTGTTAAGTATAGCAGACTTCCTATCATGCTTCTGTACAAGCTTTGATCCATATTTGCCCCACTTGTGTCTTTGGACAACTTTAAATGAGTAGGTGCAGGAGTCCTTTTATGATTGGAATTCTCCATCCCAAACTTCTTGACAATATTCTTTGCATATTTGCTTTGAGACAGAAAAATTGAGTCTTCCATCTGTGTTACTTGTAGTCCAAGAAAGTAGGCCAATTCTCCCATGAGGCTCATTTCAAATTCAGCTTGCATCTGGTTAGCAAAATGTTTAACCATTTTATCTGACATTCCTCCAAACACTATGTCATCAACATAAATTTGAGCTACCATTATCTTTCCTCCTTCATTCTTGACAAAAAGAGTTTTATCCAAACCTCATTTCCTGTATCCTTTGTCAGTGAGGAACTTTGCCAACCTGTCATACCAAGCTCTAGGAGCTTGTTTCAGACCATATAAAGCTTTCCTCAATTTGTAGACATGATCAGGACAGTTTGGATCCACAAATCCTTTAGGTTGTTCCACATATACTTCCTCATTTAAGTACCCATTTAGGAAAGCACTCTTCACATCCATCTGAAATAGCTTGAACTTAAGGAGACAAGCAACTCCCAATAGAAGTCTGATTGATTCCAGTCCGGATACAGGAGCAAAAGTCTCATCAAAATCAACCCCTTCAACTTGAGTGTATCCTTGAGCAACAAGCCTTGCCTTATTCCTGGTGACAACTTCTTCAGCATCTGACTTGTTCTTGTAGATCCACTTTGTGACAATGATGTTTGTTCCTTCTGGTCTAGGAACTAACTCCCATACTTCATGTTGCTTGAACTGGTTCAATTCATCTTGCATTGCTCCAATCCAGTATTCATCAGTCAAAGCCTCTTTCACATTTTTTTGTTCAATCTTAGACACAAAGCAAGAGTTTGTGATGATTTCTCTAGATCTTGTAGTGACTCCACTGTTAGGATCTCCTATGATGAGTTCCTTAGGATGATCTTTCTGAATTCTGATGGAAGGATCTTTGTTAGCTTCCTTTGATTCAGACTCTAATGGAGTAGGATTAGGCACATCATCCTTTTTAGACACTTGTGTTGAAGTCTCAAAGAATGTCTCAACATCATATGGGACATTTGTTTCCTCATGGTAATCATCAACTATGACATTTATAGACTCCATCATAACTTTGGTCCTGGAATTGAATACCCTATATGCTCTGCTGTTGGTAGAGTATCCTAGGAATATTCCTTCATCACTTTTAGGGTCCATCTTTCTCCTTTGTTCACGATCTGTCAGAATATAGCATTTTCTCCCAAAGACATGGAAGTACTTCATTGTAGGCTTTCTTCCTTTCCATAGTTCATAAATGGTGGATGATGTTCCCTTTCTCAAGGTGACCCTGTTATGGACATAACATGCTGTATTCATAGCTTCAGCCCAAAAATGAATAGGAAGCTTTTTGGCATGTATCATTGCTCTGGCAGATTCCTGTATAGTCCTGTTTTTCCTTTCCACAACTCCATTTTGTTGAGGAGTTATAGGTTAAGAGAACTCATGATTGATTCCTTCTGAGGAACATAACTCATCAAACTTACTATTTTCAAATTCCTTACCATGATCACTTCTGATTCTGACAATGCATCCTTCTTTTTCTCTTTGAATTCTTTTGCACAATTCCTTAAATACATCAAATACATCATACTTTTCCCTAATGAAGTTTATCCAGGTGAATCTGGAAAAATCATCAACAACAACATAGGTATATCTCTTTCCACCAAGACTTTCCACCTGCATGGGACCCATCAGATCCATATGTAGAAGTTCTAGCACCTTAGAGGTGGTCAGATGTCTTGTCTTTGGATGTGACATTCTAGTTTGCTTTCCAACCTGACATTCACCACAGACTCTCCCTTCATCAATCTGAAGCCTTGGAATCCCTCTGACAGCCTCCATGGATATGATCTTTTTCATCCCTCTAAGATGTAAATGACCAAGTTTTTGGTGCCACAGTTTCACTTCCTTTTATTCTTTGGCTATAGAACACACAAAAGAGTAGTTAGTGTTCTCAGACTCCCATAAGTAACATTTGTCTTTTGATCTGACTCCTCTTATTACAACTTCTTATTTTTCATTAGTTACAAGACATTCAGACTTGGTGAAGTTGACCTTGAATCCTAGATCACATAATTGACTAATACTTATGAGATTAGAAGTCAAACCATTTACCAGCAATACTTCATTTAGGTTTGGAACTCCAGGGCAGTCCAAGTTTCCAACTCCTTTGATTTTTCCTCTAGCACCATCTCCAAAAGTGACATAACTAGTAGTATGAGGTTTGACATCATTTAGCAGATTCTTGATTCCAGTCATGTGTTTAGAGCATCCACTGTCAAAGTACCAGTCTTCCTTGGCAGGAACTCTAAGGGAGGTGTGAGCTATCAGGGCTGCAGTCTTTTTCTTCCACTATTGGGTATATGGTGCCTTGTTAGTCTTAGGTTTGACATATGGGGTCTGATTAGGATATCCATATAATCTGAAGCAGAATGGCTTTATGTGACCAAACCTTCCACAATAATGACATCTCCATCTTTGATACTTTTCTTCATATTTCTATGTTCTTGATGTTGAGTCCTATGTTGTGACATCTGCTTTGACATTTGTTTATCAGGCCTGGTCTTCTTCTTGTCAACAACAGATTTCTTTGCAGCCACAAATCCTAGACCAGACATGTTTCCTGCATTTTGTCCAGCCTAAAGGATTTCTTCCAACTTGTCAGTTCCATTTGTTAACATCTTGACAGGCTTAGTCATCTGATCAAGTTTGGAGTTCAACATTAGAACTTCACCTTCGAGATGGCTTATAGTAGCAGTGTCTGCCTTCTTCTCAGCCTCCAACTTCACTATGAGCTTTTTCTATTTCTCATTTTGCTGACAGACTTCAGCACTTCTGATACATAGCTTCTTGTAGGAGTCAACAAGTTCTTCAAATGTCACTTCCTCATCACTAGAATCATTATCAGAGTTACAAATACCAGATAGTGCAGTAACTAGTTTAGCAGATTCTTCTTCAGAGTTACTTTCTGAGTCACCATCAGACCAAGTAACAAACATTCCTTTCTTTTGTTTCTTAAGAAAGGTAGGACATTCAGCTCGAATGTGCCCATATCCTTCACATCCATGGCATTGGATTCCTCTGCTTTGATTTCCCTTTTCTTCAGACTTAGTTTTTCTGCTGGAGTCATAGGATCTGCTAATGTCAGAGGAAATGTTATTGACATTTGACCTTGACTTTGGGTCCATTCTCTTGATGAGTTTGTTGAACTGCCTTCCAAGCATAGCTATAGCTTCTGAAATATTCTCTTCATCACTCTCCTTGCTTTCATCTTCAGTATTGGATACAAGGGCTATGCTCTTGTTTTTCTTGTCAACATTGTCACTGGTCCCCATCTCAAATGTCTGAAGTGACCCAATGAGTTCATCAACCTTCAAGTTGCAGATATCATGAGCTTCCTCTATAGCAGTCACTTTCATTGCAAACCTTTTAGGCAAGGATCTGAGAATCTTTCTCACCAGCTTTTCTTCTGACATCTTTTCCCCCAATGCTCCTGAGGTGTTGGCAATTTCCAAGATGTTCATGTGAAACTCATGAATGGTCTCATCTTCCATCATCCTTAGATTCTCAAATTTGGTAGTGAGCATCTGAAGTCTTGACATTTTTACTTTGGATGTACCCTCATGGGTGGTTTTGAGAGTGTCCCAAACATCCTTGGCCAGTTCACATTGATGTACTAGTCTGAATATGTTTCTATCAATTCCATTGAACAAGGCATTTAATGCTTTAGAGTTACCCAGGGCTAACTCATCTTCTTCTTTGCTCCATTCTTCCAAAGGTTTCAGACTAGTCGTCCCATCTTTCCCAGTTATGGTGGGATGGTTCCATCCTTTGTCATCAGCTCTCCAAGCCTTTTTGTCCAGTGACTTCAAGAAGGCAATCATACGAGGTTTCCAGTAGTCATAGTTTGATCCATCCAGAATAGGTGGTCTGTTCCCAAATCCTCCTTCCTTGTCCATATCGCCAGGAAATAATATCCCTAGATCTCACCCAGAAAGACAGGCAGGGTGCCTGCTCTGATGCCAATTGAAATTCTGGAAATAGATACTTAATGTCACAGTGAATGTTATGACACCATATCTGAAAAATTGTACACACACCAAACAGTAATTTAAAAGACAGTAAAGAACACAATCAATTGTTAACCCAGTTCAGTGTAAAACAACACCTACTCTGGGGGCTACCAAGCCACGGAGGAAATTCACTATAAGAGGTATTAATTTAGGAATAAACCAACCAGTTTATCTCCTTCACTTAAGACCTACCCAATGCAACTTCAATCTAAGTCCTAATTAAACTTGAGTTCCTACTCACTCCCCCTCAATCACAGCAGTGATACTAATCTACTGATTAATAAGATTATGAAGACATTCTTCAATACACACGCTTGATTTTGCTTCAAAGCTTTAATCAAGAGACACAACACTCGTGCTTCAAAGCTTTGAGTGATAAACAACCCTTACAACCAAATCCTAATCCAAGTCACTTATCAAACTGATAATTGCTTGGCTCACAGTAGTTACAACTATACAATGCCTTATTGATCTTCTGTCAAAAGCGCTGCTCACCATTAGGCTTCGTGAGAAATATATAAGCAGATTATTCTTCATTTAGGGCTTCCATAAAAATATCTAGGGTTAACAAAAGTTAACCTAAAGACTTGGTTTTAGGCTTTCATCAAAACAGATTAGGGTTAAGCAAGGTTAACCTAATGTCCACGTGAGCATTTGATCTGGACAATATACTTCAACTCAGAGTAGCACACCAGATTCCTGAAAATTCTCAAGAATAATAAATCTGCATAACAACTTGATCAGTACAGGATGTCTTAACATTGGTTATGACATCATGTATCTTGCTCACTGATTTTGGTAGAATTCAGTAAATATGATTATAGCTTAATCATCATGATATTCACTCATTCCGAGTAGTTCCTGTAGAACATTCCTTCTGCAGAATTTACCTTTATCCCAAAATGTTATGACATCAGTCATGACATTCGCAAATCTGGTTTTACCAAAAAATAATGCCAACAAACAAACACTTACACTTTCTTTCTCAAATAGGTCAGAGATTAATTCCTGAAACAAGCCAGGGTAACTATCTCTACTACTAACAAAAAGCGGGTTCCTTCTCATACTCCAGATGCATCTTTACACTGGCTCATCATGAAGCAATCCTACACGGGTTCCTTCTCATATATTTTTCTAGATATAGTCCAGAGACGAATGACATTCTGACACTTATTCCAGACTCTCTTCTAAATACAGTTCAGATACGATCCAGATGCGGATGTCATTCTGACACTCATTCAATACATTTTTCAAATACAGTTCATATATGATCCAGATATGGATGTCATTCTGACACTCATTCAATACAGTTCAGATACGATCCAGATACAAATGTCATTTTGACACTCATTCAATATAGTTCAGATACGATCCAGATACAGATGTCATTCTGACACTCATTCAATACAGTTCAGATATGATCCAGATGTGGATGTCATTCTGACACTCATTCAATACATTTTTCAAATAGAGTTCAGATAAGATCTAAAGACAGATGTCATTCTGGCACTCATTCAATATATCTTTCAAATACAGTTCAGATACGATCCAGAGATGGATATTATTCTTACACTCATTCAATACATTTTTCAAATACAGTTCAGATACGATCTAGAGACGGATGTCATTCTGACACTTATTCAATATATCTTTTAAATACAACTCAGATACGATCCACAGACGGATGTCATCCTGACACTCATACAATTCATATACGATCCAGAGACGAATGTCATTCTGACACTCATTTAGTACATCTTTCAGATACAAGTCAGATACGATCCAGTTATGGATATTATTCTGATACTCATCCCACTACATCTATTGTTCAGTATAAATCGACCAAAGATTTATTCTGATATTTCTTCCAATCCCTATCAATAGTTACTTTGGATGGGATCTATAATGCCATCCTCGATAACTCTTCATCACCTCTAAAAATGGCATCTTTAAGCCCATTCCCTACACAATCAACTAACACATCATTGAGTGAAAATTTCTGGGCACTCTAGTGTTCAATCATCTTCCACGTTCAAGTCACGAATGGCAGACTCGCCAATCTAACTCTTCAAGTTTAAGAAGATTGAACAGGGGAAGCTGTTGTACCCTGTGATCAGTGGATCTGGAACTGACTGTTTAACGCTGGATCGCGTATGTCGCGGAAGCAAGAGTCGCCACCGTCTTTTATTTTCTCCAACATGGAAAGGACAAAAGCACAGAAAAATTCCTTAAAGAGATTGCTCTCGGTTCGGGAGGTAGGTTATAGAAAGGGAAGGTGTTAGCACCCTTTCTATCCATGGTTATCCATGGGCTCTTAGATACTTGCTCATTGTGTTTTCAAAAAAGGTTTGTTTGCTTTTCAACTGTGGGTTTTAAAAAAGTTTCTTTGAAAATTCCAGTTCGACTCTTGTATCGGTCCTCAAGAGTGTTTGAAAAATTGCTTTCGAAAGCTTTTGAAAAGGTGTCGGTGTGAAAAGTATTTTTGATTTGTTTTGAAATTTAGAGCAAGTATCTAGAGTCGTCTACCTACCCTAAGGAATTCGTCTGTGTAAATGTCCTTTAAAGTAGTGCCATCCCACCATTGAGAGGTAGGTAGCACCACCGTTGGAGGTGTTCGGGTCAATTCGAGGGTTCGGGACATGGTGATCACCAGAGCAATGGGAAGACACCTTAGAAGCTACCCTCATGCCAGGTTCCCGGATCATGAGGACTTACTAAAAAATCCTCTACTCGACGATCACCTTTCGAGGGGCAAGGCAACAGTGAGGCGTACCCTAGGGGTGGTGTGTGATTTGTGTGTCGTTTTCAGATATTTTGTCTTGTTCATGTCATGGGTGAGCTACGCGTTTGTTTTTATTTTTTCGTCATACATTCTTGCATGCCTTGATTAACAGTTAAATTGCGAGAAAAGTAAAGTTCTAAGCTATTACAAAAGGCGCGGGTCCACATCGCCAAAATTTTCAAAACCCGATTTGACAGAAAGTAAATAAATAAAGAAAGTAAAGAAATTAAATTGTCCGAGTTTACAAGGCCTTGGGAGAGATACATAAATATTAAAATAAAAAGAAAGAAAAACGCGAATTGAATAAGAATTAAAAACGAGGGCGTTGGACCCTTTTTGCAAAAATTAAATTAAATGATTAAATTAATTAAAATTAAAAAGAAAAGGAATTGTTTTTTTTTTTTGGTATTTTTTGGTATTTAGGAGAATTTAATGCAATTAAACCTAATTCTACAATTTTTATTTTTATTATGAAAATAAATTAAAGTTTAACCTAAAATTAACCCTAATTAATTAATGCGATTTAATTCATAAAAATAAATATTTAATTACTAGTGAAAAGAAAAGAAAAAAGAAGGATAAAAATTAATTAAAACTAATTCTACCAATTTTAAATTAATTAAGAAAATATTAAGATTTTATTCCTAAATTAAAACTAATTAATTAATAAGGCTTTATTTACAAAAAATATCACATTAAATAAAAATTAATTTTTGTCTCTTTTCTGATTTTTATTGTTTTTGTGTTTTTTATGAAAAAAATAATTAAATTAAGAGGAATTAATAAATAAAAGAAAACAAATTGAATCAAAATAAAATAATAAAAAAAATAGTCAGAAGAACATTGCAAACCTAGGGGGTCTGCCCCTAATGTGGAGGGTGAAGTCCAGCAATTTGGGCCCAATAGCTTTGGCCTCTTTGACCTTTTCCACTAGCGTGCCCAGGCGTTAACTATGGTTCACCATGTTCCCTAGATCCTGGCCTTTGATTGAATCCAGTGGGACGCGCGGACGTTTGGTAGCGTGGATGCATGGTGGTCCTCAAGGTTGAAACTGCATGGAAACATTAAGTGAAAAATAATATGAAAGGGGGTGGGGACCTGGGATCGAACCCAGGTCCTGAAGGTCACCACTACACCTGCTTGCCACTGAACCACCTAACGCGCTTTGTAAGTATTATGGAGAACAAACAATATAATATAAACATAATGGTTAGTGGATTTTGCGCGCAAAAATTCAAATGAACCAGTCAGGCCTCGCCACCTAAGCGTCTTCTTCATTGCTTTGTGTTTCCCTGAAAATAAAAAGTGGTTAGCGGGGGTTTTGAACCCCCCTAAAACAGGCCATGTCTAATAATAGCGATTACGCCATCTTTGAGCATAAATTAGGCGCGAGGGTCCTATCTTTTTCGTCCAAGCGCGCTGAACATGGTCATGGCATTGAGGTCCCCTAATTTTACAGTATCAAGAAACCCCTAATTTGGAATTCAAGAAAACCTAGCCTGCATCAATGGTAGAATCATGTATAGCGCATAGAAACATAATTAATTTATATAGTTAGCTTTAGAATCTTATAATGAACACAAATCAAGCATCAAAAATTATGAAAAGTGTATGAATCGAGATGCAAGAGTATCAAATATTTTCTGTACAGGGTGAGGTCGTTCTCACGTTTCTGGGGGTGGAAGCTTGTGGTTTTGATCCAAATGTGTTGCTTGATGTCCCAGGAATGTGATAGAACGGTTGTTTTACTTTGAAAAGCACTGGAATATGGTTTTCAGTTTTGGACTTTTCTTGGAAAATTCAAGTTTGCTTTCTTGGCATAGGGCGCAGCTTCTAGTAAAAAAGCATGAGGGTTTGCACCCTTATATGTGTATGAATGATTAGGTCAAAGAAAATTGGTCCAAAATCCATGAATTAATGAAAATTATATTTGATTTTCAAGCCATCATTTTGCAATCTTTTTCACATGTTTTTGATACCAATCACCTCCAATTGCATTGATTCTTTCTATATTTGGTTAGGCACGAAATCTTGAGGATATTATATGCATAAAAAGATTGAAAAACCTAGGTTTAGTATTTTCCATGTATTTTAATTAATTTAAATGAATTATTAATAATAAAAATCCAAATAAATAAATAAAAAATGAAGAAAAACTTCCCTTTGGGCCAAATGGTCGTGCACATGCCTTGGATGATGAATTGTGGAAGAAAAAGAGGCCCATTAGCAATTTTAGGTCATTTGAAGCAATATTGACTTTTCAAAATATCCAAAAATTTCCCAACTTCCACAAGGCATAACTTGCTCAATTTTTAAGCTTTGCTCATGTTCTTGGACATTATGGAAAGGTCTTTGAGTCCTCTAACCAATGCCTTTGGTCCCATGTCATTTGGATTTACCAATCTCAAGTTATGGCCTTTTACTTAAAGTCCCTTTTTGTTGACTTTTGAAAATGACCTATAATGTTGAAATTGATAACTTTTTGTGAGAGCATCTCTTGGACTTGAAGTATGAAAATGAGTTGTAGGAAATGTCTTTATCTTCAAAATGAGATTTGGATGGAATTTTTCTGATAATCCATGTGAAAGTTATGCCCTGGTCAATTTACAGTTGACTTTTTCAACTGTCCAAATAAGGAAACTTTTGCATCTTGATGATTTTTGAGCCAAGCTTTGAGAATCATGATCAAGAATTGATCAAATGATGTTTGTGGCTTCAAAATGAGATGTTTGACTAAAAATTTGGACTTTTGACTGTCAAATGACCATTTTGCCCCTACAGTTGACTGTAGTGCAATTAGGGTTTTTGACTGTGCAATTTTGTGCTGAAAGTCTTGAAACTTGATATGAGGATGCTTGACCATATTTATAGGCATGTGGGACTTGATTAGACCCTTGGAAACTTCATTTTCTTGATCAGAACCAAAACCCTAATTTTGACTGTTTAGGAGGCTCTTACACTGTGCAACCCTTGGGGAATTTTGAAGCTTTGACTTTGCAATTCTTGAAGAATATGGGAGGGCAAATTTTGGGGTACAACAGTTGCCCCTGTTCAATCTTCTTAGACCTGAGGATGCAGATTGGTTGATGTGCCGCTCGTAATACGAAGGTGGAAGATGATTGAACACTAGAGTGCCCAGAAATTTGCGCTCACATAGTAGCAGTGTGATGGTGGAATGGGCTTATAGATGCCATTTAGAGATTGATGGATAGGATGATGGGCTTATAGATGCCATCTGGATGTTGGTCGCATAAGAGATTCCTTAGCGATAACTTGCGTACCTGCAAAAGAAAAAAGATTACCTGACCTGTTACAAGAGCTGGTTTTCAAATTCTTTGTATAGATATGTCCTGACTGGTTACAGAAGCTAAATCTGGAGCTTCAAATGGTGATGAATGAACCAGGGATGGTTACTACCTCAACAGGAACGGTGAGAGAACCTTGGGTGACTTTAACTTCAACAACAATCGTTGAGAAAATCTTGGTGGGAATTATCATCTCCGCAGTATCGGGGAGAGAACCATAGGCGATTACAACCTCAATAGCAATTATTGGGAAAACCTGGAATGGAATTATCATCTCCGCAGGATCGGGGAGAGAACCATAGGCGATTACAACTCAATAGCAATCATTGAGAAAACCTGGGATGGAATTATCATCTCCGCAGCATTGGGGAGAGAACCATAGGCGATTACAACTCAATAGCAATCATTGAGAAAACCTTAGATGGAATTATCATCTCCGCAGGATCGGGGAGAGAACCATAGGCGATTACAACTCAATAGCAATCATTGAGAAAACCTTAGATGGAATTATCGTCTCTGCAGGATCGGGGAGAGAACCATAGGCGATACAACTCAATAGCAATCATTGAGAAAACCTTGGATGGAATTATCATCTCCGCAGGATCGGGGAGAGAACCATGGATAACTTCTACTGAGTCTTCATCAGAAAATCTGTTTGGGGTCGATTTAGCTGGACTAGAGAAGGCCTTGGACTGGATAAGAAATCTTTGGAGTCGATTAACTGAACCGGTCTAGGTCTTGGAATGTCTTCAACTGGATAAGAAACAGGGAGATCTTTGGAGTCGATCTGACCGAACCAGAGAAGGCCTTTGACTGGATAATAACCAGAAAAATCTTTAGAGTCGATTTAACTGAACCAGATAAGGTCTTAGAGTCTTGAAATATGATTGAGAATTTAACTGAATCTTTCCTGAAAGGTAAAGGTCAGTCGTATGCAATGCATGATGTGGACCAAGCAATGATGTTCTCAACATAAATGAGATTTGTAAGATATGATGCGTCTATGCATGCTATAATGATGTATGTGATGTTTACGAATGTATTTTTCGTCTAGGAAAGTAAATCCTTGACGGGTGCCGGGAAGTCACTCCTGGGCTGATGTTGGAGAATAGATTTTGCTTCCGCTGGGGATGATAATTGCAAGAATACCGGTAGGAGAAGATGACTCCGTTGGGGAATAAACTTGGCGAATGGATAACTCTGCAGGGAGAAAAGTACTCTAGCGATCTTGATAGGAAGCAATACTCTGTGGGGAGAGAGATGCTTTGCTGAATTGTTGATGATAACTTGCTGGGGATACCCTTATTGTATCGGGAGTGTTACTAGACTTCGCTGGGGATAAGGAGACTTTGTCGGGGACGATCTTTTCGTGGCTTTTAGCTGAGGATAACCCAGTTATATCCTGGTAAGGAAATAACTCTTTGAATAAAGCCGGGAGATGCGTTCGTGCTCTGCGAGGGATAAGCTTCCAGAATCTACTGGGGATAAGCTTACTGCTTGGGGAGATGAATTCCAACTTTCCTGGGGAAACTGGATTGGACTTTCCTGGGGAAGTTTTGAACTGTGTCGGGAAGATGACTCCACTGAATGCTGGTATACTGCCGGGGAACAATCTTTAGACCAAGACCGCCGGGGATGCTTGTTAAGAATATATATATGCTGCTGGGGAATGTTGAGACCTGCTGGAGGATACCCAACTTCCTTAAGATTTGATAACTTTGCTTGAGGAAGAATGCACTGACTTGCTGACATACTCTCTGGGGAGTTAAGATATGCCGGTTATGTTCTTTAGCTGAACCTATCTTGATACCTTGGAGGACAGAACAATTAGATTGCTTAGACAACTCTTTTACTGCCCCTGTTTCTAATGTTACCTGTAGTTAATTCTTTGTTTCGTATGCAAATATTTATGAGTTAGCAAATTATTGTCAATGCATATATCACAAATTGAACCTTGGACGTTCTTCGCAAAACAAAACAGAAAAGGAAAACAATTAGCACTTTTAACTGAAAAATATATTTGTATTGATTTTTGAATGGCCTAAAAATAGGCGTTTTGTGTACAGGAGGCTGACGTCCTAGTAAGAGAACGCCGCCGAACAAAAGAGTTTATACAAATTTTGTACAAAAGAAAATAAAACAGCTGTGTGAAATGAACGATCCCACTGGGTTTCAATTCTGCTATTGCCTTTATATCCCCGAGCGTCTCATCACTTGATGACCTAAACGAAGATGAAGCTGACTGATCGATTCCGTATGAACTTGATGTAGATACCGGATTCTGGATGCAAAGTGATCCAATGAGACATAGTATTACGCTTTTATCCCTAATTTTTGCCTGGACCGCCCTTTCGGGTTTTCGGTCCACCGGGATACCCATTTTTTCCCAAGCCGCCTTTTCAGGTTTTCGACTTGCCGGGTGTACAGATTTTTTCATTTCATCCCTTCATTTTGCCCGAACCCTTTTGGTTCGCCGGGAAGCCCTAATTTTTGCCTAGGCATGTCAGCCTAGCGGGTCTTTTATTATGCGTAGTATCTTTTTACTATGTCTGCATTGGCGGGGTGAGGAAGGTCGTCACCATCCATATTGGTTAGAATCATGGCTCCTCCTGAGAACACATGTTTAACCACAAATGGCCCTTCGTACGTAGGGGTCCATTTGCCCCTTGGATCACTCTGAGGAAGGATGATTCGCTTGATTACCAGATCCCCAACTTGATATTCCTGTGGTCTGACCTTTTTGTTAAATGCCCTGATCATTCGTTTCTGATACGTCTGACCATGACAGATAGCAGCAAGTCTCTTTTCATCAATAAGGTTGAGCTGATCAAGTCGTGTCTGGATCCAATCATCTTCGTTCAGATTTGCATCCTTCATTATCCGGAGAGAGGGTATTTGCACTTCGATTGGTAAGACTGCCTCCATACCATAAACCAAAGAGAAAGGAGTTGCCCCGGTTGACGTCCTAGCCGAGGTACGGTACCCATGTAGAGCGAACGGTAACATCTCGTGCCAATCTTTATAAGTCACTGTCATCTTCTGCACGATTTTCTTGATATTTTTGTTTGCTGCTTCTACAGCCCCATTCATCTTCGGTCTGTAAGGAGAAGAATTGTGGTGCTGTATTTTGAACTGCTCGCAGAGCTCAGTGATCATCTTGTTATTCAGATTGGTACCGTTGTCTGTAATGATTCTCTCTGGGACGCCGTACCGACAGATTAGATTATGTCGAATGAACCGCGCCACCACAGTCTTGGTTACCGTAGCGTAGGAAGCTGCTTCGACCCACTTTGTAAAATAATCAATCGCCACTAGGATGAAGCGATGTCCATTAGATGCCGTAGGTTTAATCTCACCGATCATGTCTATGCCCCACATTGCAAACGGCCAAGGCGCAGTCAGAACATTCAGAGGAACTGGAGGAACATGCACCTTGTCTGCATAAATCTTGCACTTATGGCATGTCCTAGAATGTTGGTAGCAGTCAGCTTCTATTGTGGACCAGTAGTACCCTGCCCGAAGGATCTTCTTTGCCATTGTATGTCCACTGGAATGTGTACCAAAGGTCCCTTCATGTAGCTCTTCCATGATCCGTTCTGCTTCAGTCTTATCCACACAACGTAGTAGGGTCGAATCATGGTTTCGCTTATACAAGATGCCGTTGCTAAGGAAGAACTTTGCGGCGAACCTTCTCAGAAACTTCTTATCATTGACAGAGGCACCCTCAGGGTATTCCTGAGCTTCCAGATATCTCTTCACCTCATGGTACCAAGGCTTCTCGGTCACCAATTCGGTCTCGAGATCACAACAGTATGCCGGTTCGTCCAATTTCCAGATGATGATCTGGGGAGCCTCATTGTCCCATTTGACCTTGAACATAGAAGACATTGTAGCTAACGCGTCCGCCAACTGATTCTCTTCCCTTGGAAAGTGTTCAAAGGTTATCTCTGTGAAGTGGGGGATCAAGGTCAACACACATTCTCTGTAAGGAATAAGGTTCAGATGTTTCGTATCCCACTCTCCTTTGATCTGATTGATCACAAGAGCGGAATCTCCGAAGACACTCAGAAACTTGATCCTTAAGTCGATCGCAGCTTGAAGACCCATGATGCACGCCTCATACTCTGCCATGTTGTTGGTACAGTTGAAACACAGTCGGGCAGTGAGTGGAGTATGAGTGCCTTGAGGTGATATGATTATGGCGCCGATACTGTTACCCAAAGCATTAGAGGCTCCGTCAAAGTGCATAGACCATCGGGATCCTTCCTCAGGTCCTTCATCCGGTCCAGGTACTTCACAGTCAGTTACTATCATGATGCTTTCATCTGGAAACTCGAAGTTCATTGACTGATAGTCATCTACGGCCTGATGTGCCAAGTGGTCTGCCAATACACTTCCCTTGATGGATTTCTGGGTCGTGTACTGAATGTCGTATTCCGTCAAGATCATTTGCCATCTTGCAATTCTCCCAGACAGAGCAGGCTTTTCGAATATGTACTTTATAGGATCCATCTTTGAGATCAACAAGGTAGTGTGAGTCAGCATATACTGTCTCAGCCGGCGAGCAGCCCATACCAAAGCGCAACAAGTTTTCTCGAGCAGTGAGTATCGGGTCTCACAGTCGGTAAACTTTTTGCTAAGGTAATAAATGGCATGCTCTTTTCGGCCAGACTCATCATGCTGCCCCAGCACACACCCCATTGAGTTGTCAAGCACTGTCAGATATAGTATCAGAGGTCTCCCTTCAACCGGTGGCATAAGGATGGGTGGTTCTTGGAGATACTCTTTGATTCTGTCAAAAGCAGCCTGACACTCATCATTCCAACATACTACCTGATCTTTCTTCAGCAGCTTGAAGATTGGCTCACAGGTAGCAGTCAGGTGTGAGATGAACCGAGCAATGTAATTCAGGCGTCCTAAAAAGCCTCTGACTTCCTTCTCTGTCTTAGGAACTGGCATCTCTTGAATAGCTTTAACCTTGGCAGGGTCCACTTGAATACCCTTATCACTTACCACGACGCCTAGCAACTTTCCAGATCTTACCCCGAAGGTGCACTTGTTCGGGTTCAACCTCAGCTTGTATAGTTTCAACCGGTCAAACAACTTCTGCAGATGATCTAGGTGTTCTTCCTCAGTCTGGGACCTTGCGATCATGTCGTCAACATACACTTCTATCTCATGATGGATCATGTCATGAAATAAATCAACCATGGCACGTTGGTAGGTTGCCCCAACATTTTTTAGTCCAAAAGGCATGACCTTGTAGCAGAAGGTGCCCCACTGAGTAACAAATATAGTCTTTTCCATGTCTTCAGGTGCCATCTTGATCTGATTGTAACCTGAAAATCCATCCATGAAAGAGAACACCTTGTGCTGAGCTGTATTGTCAACAAGGACATCAATGTGAGGTAGGGGGAAGTCATCCTTGGGGATGGCCCTGTTCAGATCCCTGTAGTCGACACACATTCTGACCTTACCATCCTTCTTCGGTACCGGCACCACATTAGCAACCCACTGGGGGTAAGAAGTCACTGCAAGAAACCCGGCATCAAACTGCTTCATAACCTCGGCTTTGATCTTCTCAGACATCTCTGGACGCATACGGCGGACCTTTTGCTTAACCGGAGGGCAGTCTTCCTTAGTAGGCAAGTGATGGACCACAATATCGGTATCCAACCCGAGCATGTCTTCGTAGGACCAGGCAAATATCTCCATATAATCGTGTAGCATCTTAGTCAACCGTTGCTTTACGTTGAGCTCTAGGTTGGCACCAATCTTTACCTCTTTCCTATCCACCTCAGTACCCAGATTTATCGTTTCCACTGGCTCTTCATGTGGTCGAATTGCCCTCTCTTCCTGAAGTAACAGTCTTGCAAGCTCGCCAGGCACTTCGCAATCATCTTCACCTTCGTCTTCGGCTAAGTTGATCGGATTTTCGAAGTCATAATTGGCAGTAGCAGAGTTGTTATCAGTGAGATCCAGAGTGGATTGAAACCTGTATGAGTGAGTGTGTGTGTAAATACAGCTGTTTTGAAATATGTATAAAGGAAGAAAAGACAGAAAAGGAGCATAAGATTTGAAATGCGAGAAAACGTCCAAGATTTTCATTTATGATATATGAAATGACAATTTATATGCCCTCACAAATAAAACCATGGTGCCTCGGGTAAGACACCGGGCCATAGAGTTCAATTAATTGTTTATTACAAATACCAAAAACATAGGAATTCATTACTTAGTAACAAGAGAAACAAGCAGATTGTCCTTTGCACTCCAATTGTTAAGTCCACTGTCGGTTGCCGGGTAGATCCAGCTATCAAACTCAGCTTCATCCACTTCGTCTTTGTCCCCAATAGCATTCACTCCATGAGCAGGCAGGGGAGCTGTCACTACATTAGGCTTCTCAGATGCCTCAAACTGTACCTCTTTCGCATCAATAAGGTCCTGCAGCTTACTCCTTAACGCCCAACAGTCATCAGTGGAATGCCCCGAGCTATCAGAATGGTAAGCACAACGAGCATTTGGGTTGTACTTAGGAGATGTAGTATTTGCAAACTTCGGAGCCTCTCTAACAGTCACTAGATTGGTAGATAGTAACTGCGGCAAGATTTGGGATAAGGTCATGCTTAAACGGGTAAATTCTCTCCGGGGTCTTTCAGCCCTTTGAGGATTGGTTGGCCGAGGAGCGGCAGCAGGCTTAGCAATCATTACCGCGCTGACAGATTGGCGGTGCTCAGATTTTTCTTGTCTTCTAGAGCCATATACAGCACTAGCCTCCTTTTTGAAAGGTTTCTTCTCAGAACTAGATGATGCACCCTTCGGAATCTTTCCAGACTTCAACCCAGCCTCAATTCTCTCTCCAGTCAGAATCAGATCAGTGAACCCTGCAGACGAATTCCCGATAAGATGGTTGAAAAATGGCCCAGATAGGGTCCCCAAGAACATGTCTACCAACTCCCGATCAGTCAACGGAGGCTGCACCCTGCCAGCCAGATCCCTCCACTTCTGAGCGTACTCTTTAAAACCTTCACTTGAACCTAACGACATACCCTGGAGTTGGGTACGTGTAGGGGCAAGGTCGGCATTATACTGATACTGCTTATAGAAAGCAGTAGCCAACTCCTCCCAGTTACGAACCTTGGTCCCATCCAGCTGATAGAACCATTCGAGATGAGTCCCTGAAAGACTCTCCTGGAAGAAGTGGATCCACAAATTCTTATCCGCTGAGTACGGTTGAATCTTTCGAACATAGGACCTGAGATGTAGCTTGGGACAAGACGCCCCGTCGTACTTAGTGAAAGATGGTGCTTTGAACTTGCGAGGAATGATCACACCAGTAGACAAACCCAGATCTCCGAAATCCAGCCCAGGTACCTGTTGTATCTCCATAGCATTCAACCTATCTTCCAACTGTTTGTAACGGTCTTCTACCGGAGGATACTGCTCTTCATCAAAATCAGTCTCGTTGTCGGAGACTACCGGACTATGACCTTTTTCTGCCTGAGGAGTACTCTTGCCAATAGAAGAACCAGCCTCTTCATTCTGCAGAGTGTTGCCAAACCTTCGGCCCGAGTTGAACAGAACAGTTCTTCTCTTCTTCTTCTTTTCCTTCTTTAGAAGCAGAGCCTTCAGCTCTTCTTGGCCTTGAGCCAAGCCCATGATTAATTCCTGAAATTGCGCATTCTGCGCCTGAAGAGCCTTGATGGACATTTCAGTTGATGATGAGTCAGGATTCATGATGCTGAAATAAACAGCGAAGAACGGTAAGCAACCTGAAAAGAGGAAAACCTGCTATGCACATGATGAATGGAATGCGTATGATTTATGTTTTCAAAGACAATCGGGAATCAACTTTGTAAACAAAAAGGAACACACTTCATTAGATTCAACTTTGAAACTGAAATTATTCAACAGGTTGCCCTTAGGCGTTACATGAAAGGAAATACTGAAAAGGGAAATAAAACTGTAAAAGAACATCCGGAGCTCCTTATTGATCCCATGGTCTCCTCTTCTCAGTACGGATGTAGGCATTCAGAGCTCGCTCATTCTCCAACTGCTTTGTCAGCTTCTGGATTTTTAATTCCTGCTCGTTGTACTTTTCCCGATAAGAATCCCGCTCTTCTCGCAGTTGCGACCAATATCTCTTCAATGTCTCATAATCAGTAGGTATCTGAGGAGGGAGGACAGTTGGAGGAACACCATCTTTGTCAGAACACTCAATAATGACGGGTCTGACAGCTTCATACGGCATACCTAACTTCTGAGCACGGATGCGAACCCATTTGTAGTAGGCTTCCATAGGTAAAGAAGTCTTTGGCCCCAACTCTTGTGGGTCAGCTTTATGAACTTTGTCCCAAGCCTTGATGAACCTACGACACAGCTCGTCACTATCCACCTGAAACTCAAAACTGATGTGAGGCACCAACATCTCATGGGGGCCTGCTCTTCTTGCTCTTCCAAACTGACGGAGCACTAGACATGGATTGTAAGAGATTCCTCCTTGGATACCAATCAGAGGAACGTTAGGGTATTCCCCGCATCGATCAATAACAGCTATCTCATCCAAACCTCTGCAAGTCCAAATGATGTCTTTGTCGGTGAGAGACATTAACCTATGAGCCCAACCTCTTCCTTCTTGGTTCTTCAATACGAACTTAGGGAGGTGCAAAATAAACCACCTCACCAACAAAGGGATACAACACCATAGGGTTCCTCGTCTTCGGGTAGTACGAGCATGGAGTTGTTGCAAGATGTCACCCAAGAGAGTGGGTACCGGATTCTGAGACATAAAGATCCTTATGGCAGTAACATTGTTGAAGTTATCAGGATTAGGAAACAAGACCAACCCATAGATTAAGAGAGCCAAGATGTATTCATATGCCCTAAAGTCCAGGTCATTCCAGAAACTGTTAGCTTTACCAATCAGAAACTTGGCCAAGAAACCCTTAACTCCGCTTCTAGTTATCCAGTTGTCTGTTACCTCTTGATGTGTCAGGGGAAGAGCTGCAGCAACATCCTCAAGCCTGAGGGTCTTTTCCCAACCAGTAAAGGGAGTCTGATCCAAGATAGGGATACCAAGCAAATCAGAGAACTCTTCCAGGGTAGGGACCAGTTGGAAGTCTTGAAAGGTGAAGCACTGGTACATGGGGTCATAGAACTGGGTTAGAACACTCATCAACTGTTGATCCCGCTTTGCAGTGACTAAACTGAGAAGAGAACCATGCCTCTGGATGAAGGAAGTGGTATTTGGAATTCTGCTAACCAACTCATCAAGCAACTCAGGTGAACGAACAAAGTTGAACCGGATAGTATACCTTCGCACAGGCATCATGATGTCCTACAAAACAGAGCAAAGGTGAAACCCTCTTGTCTTTGAAATGGCCAGTCCTTATGCAGGATGCATGCAATGCTCATGATGTTATGATGTTATGATAAAGCACACCACAAATAGATACAAAGGCAAACATGGTAAGGCACACAAGTCACACAAGGCAAGCCCTTAGAGTTTAGGCCAGCATGAGGTCTAGGTACTACCCTCTTTCAGTTTGTTGGTTCATACCTGTCCTATCAAAGTAACCGGATTCTTAGAGGATCCCAATATCATTGACTACCCTCAATCGGTCATAACTCCAGCATCGCAATCTTTTCTTGCGGCCAGAACCATCACGAGAGTTTAGCCTCAATGGGCGTAGCATACTGCTACTATTCTAATGGCCAAGTTGTGTCATTTAAGGTTCTAAGGTTGTTGGTGCTTAATGACTCCTTAGAAGACCCATATTCTCCTCGTTGCGACACAAGGGATATCGGTACAGACCAAGGTGCCACACCAACGTAGCCACTGTTTCACCCGTGTCGGTCTACGCCGGACAGGTCCCTCACAGCTTATGCTACCTAAACAGGGTATCCCCAGATCCGGGTTAGGATCTATGTAACTCCCATGCAACCCACAAATTTAAAGCAGACAAGTCAATACAATTGAAAGCACAGTTATGAACTAACCCTAAGGTACACCTCACTTTAAGTTTATTCCCCAGCAGAGTCGCCAGTTCTGTGATCGGTGGATCTGGAACTGACTGTTTAACGCTGGATCGCGTATGTCGCGGAAGCAAGAGTCGCCACCGTCTTTTATTTTCTCCAACATGGAAAGGACAAAAGCACAGAACTTAAAGAGATTGCTCTCGGTTCGGGAGGTAGGTTATAGAAAGGGAAGGTGTTAGCACCCTTTCTATCCATGGTTATCCATGGGCTCTTAGATACTTGCTCATTGTGTTTTCAAAAATGGTTTGTTTGCTTTTCAACTGTGGGTTTTAAAAAAGTTTCTTTGAAAATTCCAGTTCGACTCTTGTATCGGTCCTCAAGAGTGTTTGAAAAATTGCTTTCGAAAGCTTTTGAAAAGGTGTCAGTGTGAAAAGTATTTTTGATTTGTTTTGAAATTTAGAGCAAGTATCTAGAGTCGTCTACCTACCCTAAGGAATTCGTCTGTGTAAATGTCCTTTAAAGTAGTGCCATCCCACCATTGAGAGGTAGGTAGCACCACCGTTGGAGGTGTTCGGGTCAATTCGAGGGTTCGGGACATGGTGATCACCAGAGCAATGGGAAGGCACCTTAGAAGCTACCCTCATTCCAGGTTCCCGGATCATGAGGACTTACTAAAACATCCTCTACTCGACGATCACATTTCGAGGGGCAAGGCAACAGTGAGGCGTACCCTAGGGGTGGTGTGTGATTTGTGTGTCGTTTTCAGATATTTTGTCTTGTTCATGTCATGGGTGAGCTACGCGTTTGTTTTTATTTTTTCGTCATTCATTCTTGCATGCCTAGATTAACAGTTAAATTGCGAGAAAAGTAAAGTTCTAAGCTATTACAAAAGGCGCGGGTCCACATCGCCAAAATTTCCAGAACCCGATTTGACAGAAAGTAAATAAATAAAGAAAGTAAAGAAATTAAATTGTCCGAGTTTACAAGGCCTTGGGAGAGATACATAAATATTAAAAGAAAAAGAAAGAAAAACGCGAATTGAATAAGAATTAAAAACGAGGGCGTTGGACCCTTTTTGCAAAAATTAAATTAAATGATTAAATTAATTAAAATTAAAAAGAAAAGGAATTGTTTTTTTTTTTTTGGTATTTTTTAGTATTTAGGAGAATTTAATGCAATTAAACCTAATTCTACAATTTTTATTTTTATTATGAAAATAAATTAAAGTTTAACCTAAAATTAACCCTAATTAATTAATGCGATTTAATTCATAAAAATAAATATTTAATTACTAGTGAAAAGAAAAGAAAAAAGAAGGATAAAAATTAATTAAAACTAATTCTACCAATTTTAAATTAATTAAGAAAATATTAAGATTTTATTCCTAAATTAAAACTAATTAATTAATAAGGCTTTATTTACAAAAAATATCACATTAAATAAAAATTAATTTTTGTCTCTTTTCTGATTTTTATTGTTTTTGTGTTTTTTATGAAAAAAATAATTAAATTAAGAGGAATTAATAAATAAAAGAAAACAAATTGAATCAAAATAAAATAATAAAAAAAATAGTGAGAAGAACATTGCAAACCTAGGGGGTCTGCCCCTAATGTGGAGGGTGAAGTCCAGCAATTTGGGCCCAATAGCTTTGGCCTCTTTGACCTTTTCCACTAGCGTGCCCAGGCGTTGACTATGGTTCACCATGTTCCCCAGATCCTGGCCTTTGATTGAATCCAGTGGGACGCGTGGACGTTTGGTAGCGTGGATGCATGGTGGTCCTCAAGGTTGAAACTGCATGGAAACATTAAGTGAAAAATAATATGAAAGGGGGTGGGGACCTGGGATCGAACCCAGGTCCTGAAGGTCACCACTACACCTGCTTGCCACTGAACCACCTAACGCGCTTTGTAAGTATTATGGAGAACAAACAATATAATATAAACATAATGGTTAGTGGATTTTGCGCGCAAAAATTCAAATGAACCAGTCAGGCCTCGCCACCTAAGCGTCTTCTTCGTTGCTTTGTGTTTCCCTGAAAATAAAAAGTGGTTAGCGGGGGTTTTGAACCCCCCTAAAACAGGCCATGTCTAATAATAGCGATTACGCCATCTTTGAGCATAAATTAGGCGCGAGGGTCCTATCTTTTTCGTCCAAGCGCGTTGAACATGGTCATGGCATTGAGGTCCCCTAATTTTACAGTATCAAGAAACCCCTAATTTGGAATTCAAGAAAACCTAGCCTGCATCAATGGTAGAATCATGTATAGCGCATAGAAACATAATTAATTTATATAGTTAGCTTCAGAATCTTATAATGAACACAAATCAAGCATCAAAAATTATGAAAAGTGTATGAATCGAGATGCAAGAGTATCAAATATTTTCTGTATAGGGTGAGGTCGTTCTCACGTTTCTGGGGGTGGAAGCTTGTGGTTTTGATCCAAATGTGTTGCTTGATGTCCCAGGAATGTGATAGAACGGTTGTTTTACTTTGAAAAGCACTGGAATATGGTTTTCAGTTTTGGACTTTTCTTGGAAAATTCAAGTTTGCTTTCTTGGCATAGGGCGCAACTTCTAGTCAAAAAGCATGAGGGTTTGCACCCTTATATGTGTATGAATGATTAGGTCAAAGAAAATTGGTCCAAAATCCATGAATTAATGAAAAATATATTTGATTTTCAAGCCATCATTTTGCAATCTTTTTCACATGTTTTTGATGCCAATCACCTCCAATTGCATTGATTCTTTCTATATTTGGTTAGGCACGAAATCTTGAGGATATTATATGCATAAAAAGATTGAAAAACCTAGGTTTAGTATTTTCCATGTATTTTAATTAATTTAAATGAATTATTAATAATAAAAATCCAAATAAATAAATAAAAAATGAAGAAAAACTTCCCTTTGGGCCAAATGGTCGCGCACATGCCTTGGATGATGAATTGTGGAAGAAAAAGAGGCCCATTAGCAATTTTAGGTCATTTGAAGCAATATTGACTTTTCAAAATATCCAAACATTTCCCAACTTCCACAAGGCATAACTTGCTCAATGTTTAAGCTTTGCTCATGTTCTTGGACATTTTGGAAAGGTCTTTGAGTCCTCTAACCAATGCCTTTTGTCCCATGTCATTTGGATTTACCAATCTCAAGTTATGGCCTTTGACTTAAAGTCCCTTTTTGTTGACTTTTGAAAATTACCTATAATGTTGAAATTGATAACTTTTTGTGAGAGCATATCTTGGACTTGAAGTATGAAAATTAGTTGTAGGAAATGTCTTTATATTCAAAATGATCTTTGGATGGAATTTTTCTGATAATCCATGTGAAAGTTATGCCCTGGTCAATTTACAGTTGACTTTTTCAGCTGTCCAAATAAGGAAACTTTTGCATCTTGATGATTTTTGAGCCAAGCTTTGAGAATCATGATCAAGCATTGATAAAATGATGTTTGTGGCTTCAAAATGAGATGTTTGACCAAAAATTTGGACTTTTGACTGTCAAATGACCATTTTGCCCCTACAGTTGACTGTAGTGCAATTAGGGTTTTTGACTGTGCAATTTTGTGCTGAAAGTCTTGAAACTTGATATGAGGATGCTTGACCATATTTATAGGCATGTGGGACTTTATTAGACCCTTGGAAACTTCATTTTCTTGATCAGAACCAAAACCCTAATTTTGACTGTTTAGGAGGCTCTTACACTGTGCAACCCTTGGGGAATTTTGAAGCTTTGACTTTGCAATTCTTGAAGAATATGGGAGGGCAAATTTTGGGGTACAACATACCCCAAAATTTTCCCTATCTTTTCTCAAGGCATTCCTCACAAAGATTTCCAAAATCTCAATCTTCCACAAGTACAATTGGACTTTTAATGCCTCATATAGTTTCCATGGATCATATTGGACTTTCAAGCATCAGGTCGAAGAGGAAACTGTGGAAAGGGAAAAGTAGATAAAAAAGGTGTGTCGAATTCAAAATCTGGTTCAGGCTGTTTGAATCACATGACTAATCGAAAGGAGTGGTTGGAAGATTTTGACAAGTCGAAGATGAGCAAGCTTTCTTCGATTTCCCAAGTTTCGACTAGGCAATGGCTTCCTTCATGTTTGCTTCGATCCACAAGGCAATGGCTTCCTTCATGTTTGCTTTGATCCACAAGGCAATGGCTTCCTTCATGCTTGCTTCGATCCATAAAGCAATGACTTCCTTCATGCTTGCTTCGATCCACAAGGAAATGGCTTCTTTCATGCTTGCTTAGATCCACAAGGAAATGGCTTCCTTCATGCTTGCTCCGATCTACAAGGAAATGTATTCCTTCACGCTTGCTTAGATCCACAAGAAAATGGATTTCTTCATGCTTGCTTCGATCCACCTCTAAACCCTTCGACACACATAGTTTCTACACATGGTCCATTCAAAGAACATATAATTGGTGGATTCGAAGAACATACAATTGGTGGTCCATTCGAAGAACATACAATTGGTGGTCCATTCAAATAAAATACAATTGGTGGATTCGAAGAACATATAATTGGTGGTCCATTCGAAGAACACACAATTGTTGGAGACAATATTGTTTTGTTTGTTGATAAGTTTGGTTGAAGGTTTTTGGATCTATGTGATCAAAACAAAAGGGTGGAGTATTTAAGATACTTGCTGAACAAAGTCCTATACGCTACCAAGACCAAGCTTGTTGTATTGTCCACATAACAACCTAAAACCATGTCAAAAAGAAGTTTGCTGCACTGCTATGAAACAACCCTGCACCAAGCTGTCACAACACTCCAAAACTACTGCAAAATAGTCCTGCTATGCTGCTCCTAAACCAGTCCCATATTTGCACCAAACTAGCATATAAGAGCTGCACCTCGAAAGCTATGGAAAGAGCATACCCAAACTGTTCAAATTTTAATTGTTTTCCCCCCTAAAACTTCAACAAGACTCTTTTATAAATAAGTTGTTTCACAATACACAAAGGGAGGCTTTTGAACAAGAAAAAAGGAGAAGAAAAAAGGAGAGAGGAGTGAACATGAAGGCTAAAGCCTTGAAAAACTATTAAACCTAGAATTAAAAACCACAACATCTTTGTTCTTTTCTTTCGAACCCAGAACCAAAAAACACAACACCTATGTTCTTTCCTTTCGAATCCAAGAGCATTCAAGGCATCAACTCAAGTTCGAAGCACACATTCAAGCTTCAAGGTAAGTCTTCTTGACTTTAAACCTTTCATTTCAAGCATTATTGATGATTCACCTTCGAAGATAACATGTAATAACCATTGCATTCGAAACTAACCTTTTGCTTGCCTTCTTTTCTTGTCAAATATATATTAAGAACTAACATGTATAAACTATAAAAACAATGTTAGAGTGAGAAATTACAACATGGTTCGACACAAAGCCTTAGGCTTCGACACACACTGCTTTACATACCCAAACAGAAGAAAAAAGGGTGTGTAAACCGAAGGGTTCATGCTTCAAACATACTGCATGAATCGAAAGATTTGTTTTTTCTCTATGAATCCAAGGGTGCACGTTTCGAACCATAATGCATGAATCGAAAGATTGGTTTTTTTCTCTCTTTTGCGATGTTCTTGTTTTTTTTAAATATTTTATATATATTTTCCTTCATTTCTATTCAATATGGTTGTAATAATTAGGACTTTTATTGCTTTCAACCCCCTATTTGTGAATTAGTATACCTCATCCCCAAATTAGGTAATAGCGTAGGACATTTATTTTCCGCAATTTACCGCTTTTTATATAAAATGCAAGTAATTAGGGTGTGTATGGAAATATTTAAAATCAACAAGTAGACAACCCTAATTTCAAAGATAAAAATGCATGCAATCAAACACACTGTTCACGCACGTGCACCACTAGGATAACCTCACTTGTTGCTTCGGAAAATAGTCATGTCCCTCAAATATGGATATTTTAGAAAAGACCCTCGATAAAAAGATCGTAGTACCTCGATGTCCCTCGATGTTCCCTTCGGTAAACGATCTAGTCCCTTACGAAAATTGCTAAAACGTCTCATAAGTTGCCTTCTATAACTATACGATGACCCACGTCTGTCCTTTCACATCTAACGATGGGGCTTCTTACCAATCAATGAGAAGATAGCAAAATCTAAAGGAGGAGGAAAAGAACAAAGACCTTTTGAGTAAGTAGGTTATTCTTAGTTGCTTGCACGCAAACTAAAACCATTTCCACACTTACATTTTCAAAAACATCTTCAAAAACATCTTCAAAAACATACATCTCTTTGAACTATTTTCAAAAACCAACACTTTATATAAATTATTATAGAGACGAGAATTATTTCAAAGTTAGCCGCAACAAAGGCATTTTTCAAAATATTTTCAAACTTGCACCCACCATAAAGCGCATTTTCAATCAAAGCATTTTTTTCAAAGTGATCTAGCAAGCAACTAAGACCCCATAGATAACTACGGATGAAAAGGGTGATAATACCTTCCCTTTTCATAACCTACACCCCGAACTCAAGAAAATATCTCGAAAGGTTTTTCCTGTTCTTTTCACCCTTTCCTTTATTTGGATAAAAGAAAAGTCATGGCGACTCTTGCTATCCGCAACAATTGCAATCAAACACAAAACACCCAAGTCAGTTCTCCCATCGTATCACACTTACATTTGTCCCTTCACATCCAATGATAGGGATTCCTACTAGCTAATGGTATGGATAACACTATCTAAAGGAGAAGGAAAAGTACAAGAATGACCTTGAGTCGGTAGAACTGTTAATCACTTTCTCACAAGCCTTTCAAAACAAAAATTTTTACACAAACACTTTCAAAGATATTTTCAAAACACTTTGTACACACTCTTGAGGACTGATACACGAGTTATTACAAAGTTCGCCTTACATTGGAAAATTTTCAAAATACTTTTCAAACACACACAAAAAGCAAATTTTCAAAGTGAGCTAAGCGATTAAGAGCCCGTAGATAACTACGGATGAAAAGGGTGCTAATACCTTCCCTTTTCATAACCTACCCCCCGAACTCAAAATCTTTAAGGTCTTTCCTGTTCTTTTCACCCTTTCCTTATTGGATAAAAGAAAATTCGGTGGAGACTCTAGCTATCCACAACATTTGTGATAAAATGCAAACCAAGTAAGTTCTCCCACTGTATTATAGAACTGGCGACTCTGCTGGGGAAGTTTACTTAAAAAAGAAAGGTTACCTTAGAGTCTTAGATCACTTTTACTTATCTTCCTTGTTTGCTTTAAAATTAAGGGTTGCTTGGGCTTAATTTGTTGCAAAGATCCTACATCCAGATCTAGGGATACCTTAGGTAAGTAGCAATAAATCATGGAAATTATACGGCGTAGACTGATATGATTGAAGTGATGGCTACGTTCGTGTGACACTTTAGTTTGTACTGGTGTTCCTTTAATCAGTCGAAGATAACACTAGGCTGCCGTGTGGTGTCATAAGCACTAACTGAATTTTAGAACCTTAATTGACCCATCTTGGCCATTAGAAGGTAGTGAGATATCCGACTTTGGTGCAGTCCATAGTTGGTTGATTCTCGATGATACACTCATTGAGATTCGACTCGCGGGATGTTTTGGTGGCAAATCAGTTGTTGTACTAAAATAAAACATTCGAGAAAGATTCGTGATATGAGATTCCTAGAACCCAGTTACTATTTTAGGATATGTGGAGCCAACTGAACTTCAATAGAAAAGGGTACTTACCTACAGACCCCATGCAAGCCTTTAAACCTAAGGCCTTTGTGTGATTTGTTTGTGTTTTCTATCTTGTTTAAACATGACATCATAACATTGTACCATGGAATTTTCACTAACCCTTTTCAAGGATCTTAGGGACCTGTGGTGCATGATTATCATGAACCAAACTTCTAGAAAGGGGAAAAAGGATTTATTTTCCTCTAGCCAGATGTCGTCAAGTTCAAAATACGTCCTCTTGAGTCAAAAGATAGGACCCACTTGACATGGTGACCTTGATTCTTATAGAGGAACATTTAAATATGAAGACCCTAAGCTCTTCAGAAAAAGCTGCATACTCAACTTCTAGTATTTCATCTCTTTTTTGTTTATCCCGCGAGATCATTGAAAACATTGCATATGCATTCACATACCATACATATCATCACATAACAGGTTTTCCCAAGACAGGTTTTCTCATCTTCTTGCTGTTTATTTCAGTAAAAGATGGCTCTCAAACAAACCGTCAAAGATCTTCAAGATGAGAACACTCAATTTCAACAAATGTTCCTGGACTTAGCCAAGGGGCAAGAAGAGCTGAAGACCCTCATCACCAAAGAGAGGAAGAAAAAGACTAAGAAACCAGCCGTCATCCTTAATATGAGTAGAAGATTTAAAGGTCTGGTCAAGAGGGCTCTAGATTTTAAGGTCCCATCAAATAAAAATGATAACCAGAGGAAGATGATAAGAGTATGAAAGCTGGGGAGAATAACAACCAGGGTTCTGATGAAGAAGAAGCAGACTATTCAGATGAACATTATCCTCCTGTTGATGACAAATATAAATAGCTGGAAGATCGTCTCAATGCTATGATGATCCAAAGAGTGTCAGGGTTGGATTTTGAAGAGCTGGTCTTAGTCTCAGAAGTTGTTATTCCTCACTAATTCTAGGTCCCTACTTTTGAAAAGTATGATGGTGTTTCTTGTCCTAAGCTTCATTTAAGGTATTATGTCTGGAAGATTCAACCCCACACTATTGATAGGAAGTTATGGGTGCATATTTTTCAAGAAAGCTTGTCGGAAACATAATTTGAATGGTTCTATCAACTGGAAGGGACCAATATCCGTACTTGGGAAGACTTGGTTGCTGCCTTTTATAAACAATACCAATACAATGCTGATCTTGCACCAACCCATGTGCAACTACAGAGTATGACTATGGGCTCAAACAAAGGCTTTAAAGAGTATTCCCAAAAGTAGAGAGATATAGATGGAAGGGTTCAACCTCCTTTATCTGATAGGGAGCTGGTTGATATGTTTATGGGAACTTTGACAGATACTTTCTTCAATCATCTGATCGCATGCTCTTCAGCCGGATTCTCCGAGCTGATATTAATAGGGGAACAAGTTGAAGGTGGAATCAGGAGTGGAAAAATTCAGGTGACTGCTTCTTCAAGTACTGTGAAGAAGACATTCAACAGTAAAAAAGAAACTAATGTTGTGTATGGCCAGAAGGGTCGTGCTAGAAATGACCACAACCAGTTTGTGGGAGATGTGTTAATTTCTAATCATGAGCTACTACAACAACATCAACAAGGAAATCAGCGTAGGTCAGATGGACCCAGGAGACGATTTACTAAGACCAACATGCCATTGTCTCTGTAATTACAACATCTATTGAAGGTAGAGTTGATAACATTAAGAGATCCGCCTCAGAATCCCAACACTTCCTCCCCCAAGTACAATCCTAATGTAAGATGTGCCTGTCATTCCAATAGTCCCGGAAACGACACCAATAGTTGTTGGGCTTTGAAAAATAAAATTCAAGATATGATTGACAATAAAGAGATTTAATTTGATCCTCCCGAGACACCCAATATGATTAACGCTCCTGTGCCTAAGTACAATAAAGGCATTAGTTCTATTGATGATGTTTTATATCTTTCAACTGTAAATGACTTGACTATTCCACTCCTGATTATTAAGAAGAATCTGTTACAAGCCGGTTTATTTCCAGGTTTCACTGAAAGATGCTATTGTTACGAATTCCAACCCAATGGGTGCAAACTGCTGAAATAAGGTATTCAACGTATGATGGATAACCATATAATTCTAGTTGATAAGACTCCTTCTATTGATATTTCGTTTCAAGATTGGGAGCTTGAAGAGGTATCTGTAATTTCTGGTACTCTAAAAAGGATCACTACCAAAGGCCCTGTGAAGATTACGGCTGAACCTAGAGTTGTTCCTCTGATAATCACCGCACCTGGACCAATCCCATACCCCTCTAACAAGGTTGTCCCTTGGAATTATGGGGCCAACGTCTACTACCATGGCGTCAAGCAAGAACCATTGACTGTTGAAAGTGAAGGTATTGAAGTTACCTATTCCAACATTGACAATATTGATGGGACCAGTAAGGTTACTATAAGTGGAAGGGTTTTCTCTCCCGAAATCTCTCTGAAGACTGTTGCTACCCCAGTTTGTGTTATTGATACTGAGTCAACTCCCGAGACTCGAAGAAAAGAACAAATGAATGAGCCTGTTCAGACGGAGGCACCAAAAGAGGTTACTGCTGAAGATACCTCCAAGCAAGAAATGGAGGAGGTACTGAAAATCATCCGAAAAAGTGATCACAAGATTATTGAACAGTTCGGGAAGATTCCCTCTAAGATATCCATGTTATCTCTGTTGTTGTACTCAGAAGCCCATGATCAGGCTTTGGTGAAGTTCTTAAAATCTGCGCATGTACCACAAGAAATCTCTGCTGATCAATTTGAAAAATTATGTTGCTAGCCTGACCACTGATAATGGGCTAGGCTTTTCTGATGCTGACTTGACTCCCGAAGGAAAGAACCATAACAAGGCCATATATGTCTCTATTGAATGAATGGGCACTACCTTAGCTCATGTGTTGGTTGATATGGGTTCCTCGTTAATTGTTTTACCGAAGGGTGCTTTAGACAGGCTTGATTGTGAAGGGGTTGTGCTGATACCCAGTGACATTATGGTCAGAGACTTTGATGGTTCAAAGAGAATGGTGCATGGAGAGGTGGATCTCCCGATCAAAGTAGGTTCATAAGTCTTCGACTCTACTTTCTATGTGATGGACATTCATCTGGCCTATTCTTGTTTACTTGGATGCCCCTGGATTCATGGGGCAGGTGCTGTCACTTCCACTCTACATCAAAATCTGAAATATCCCGTGAAAGGAAAGGTTGTCACAGTTTATGGTGAAGAAGAGTGAATGGTAAGTGACTTGAACTCATTCAAGTATGTTGTGATGGATGGCAAATTCATTGAGACTCCCTGCTAGACTTTTGAAGTTATTCCTCGGACGACTACCACTACTTAAGATGTTTTTGGTATTCCTAAGGTTACCAGGGTTCTGTCCAGAATGACTTCTCTAAAGGATGCAAGAGTTGTGGTAGAAGAAGGTGGTTGTACTACTTGGGGTCAGCTTTCTGACATTCCTTACAAGTATGACAAATTTGGTTTGGGTTTCAATGTAGAGGCTCAGAGGGTTGTTCGTCGTGCTCGTGCTGGAAGACCACCATTTTGCATCAGCAACAATGGGGTCAACACAGTAGAAGGTGCTGATAGTGATTACGACCTAGACAACTGGATTTTTCCCACCACCGGTAATGGACTCATCAATTGGAAGGCTAAATACATTATACCAATCTCCTTTAGTCAGGAGTAAATGCTATTTTCCGTTTCTTTTTGCTTTCAAGTTTTGGATATGTAATTTTTAAAACAATAACTTTAAGCCTTGTGCCTTACCCGGGGCACAATGGTCCATTTGTTAGGGTTTCATTTCATTCGCATTTTTTCATTCAATAAAAAATTGGACGTTTGCATTCAAATTTTGCGCTCTTTGTCTTTCTTTTATTTTATCACTTTCAAAATATCTATGTGTTCTTACACACACCCACACAACAAATTGCAGATCCATATCCACCCTGGATCCAGTTGATAACAATTCTGCTATTGCCACTTATGACTTTGAAAATCCAATCTACCAAGCCGAGGATGAAGGCAAGGAAGATTGTGAAGTACATGGAGAGCTTGCTAGGTTGTTAATCCAAGAAGAAAAATCCATACAACTGCATGAAGATCCAGTCGAGGTTGTGAACATGGGTACTAAAGAGGACAAGAAAGAGGTCAAGATAGGTGCCAATCTAGAGGACAGTGTCAAAAATAGATTAATCTAGATGTTGTGTGACTATGTTGAGATATTTACTTGGTCGTACAAAGACGTGATAGGGATTGATATTGATATTGTGGTTCACCGTCTGACGATGAAAAAAGGTTATTCTCCAATAAAGCAAAAAGTATTTCGTATGCGTCCCAATATGTCTGAAAAGATCAAAGCTGAGGTTATGAAGCCATTCAACACATGTTTCTTGGTTGTTACGATGTATCCTTAGTGGGATGAAAATTTGGTTCCAGTATCGAAAAAGGATGGCAAGGTGTGTATGTGTGTAGAGTACAGGGATCTGAATAGGGCAAGCCCCAAAGATAACTTTCTTCTTCCACATATTGATGTTCTAGTTGACAACACCGCTCAGCATACAATATTTTCCTTCATGGACTATTTCTCCGGTTATAATCAAATCAAGATGGCACCTAAATACATGGAGAAGACTACTTTTGTCACACAATGGGGGACTTTATGCTACAAGGTTATGCCTTTTGGGTTAAAGAACACCAGTGCAACATATCAACGTGTTATGGTAGCTTTGTTCCACGACACGATCCATCACGAGATAGAAGTTTATGTTAATGACATGATAGCCAGGTCTTAGACTAAAGAAGAACATTTAGACCACCTATATAAGCTGTTTGAGAGATTGAAGAAGTACAAGATGAGATTGAATCCGAACAAGTGTACCTTTGGGGTAAGATCCAGTAAACTCTTAGGTTTCGTCGTTAGTGGTAAAGGTAATGAGGTTGATCCCGCCAAGATCAAAGTCATTCAAGAAATGGCAGCTCCCTGTACTAAAAAGGAATTCAGAGGTTTCTTGGGACGATTGAACTATATTTCCATATTTATTTCCCATCTGACCGCTACTTGTGAGTCAATCTTCAAGTTGGTGAAGAAAGATCAAGTAGTAAAGTGGAACGAAGATTGTCAGATAGCTTTCGACAAAATTAAGGAGTACCTCCAAGAACCTCTAATTCTGATGCCACCAGTTGAAGGAAGACCTTTGATCATGTACCTAACAGTGTTAGAGAACTTAATGGGGTGTTTACTGGCGCAACATGATGAGTCTGGTCGAAAAGAGCATGCAATATACTACCTTAGCAAAAATTTTACCGACTGTGAAACAAGCTACTCACTGCTCGAGAAAACTTGTTGTGCTTTGGCATGGGCTGCTCACCGACTAAGACAGTATATGTTGACTCATAGTAACTTGTTGATCTCTAAAATGGATCCCATAAAATACATATTCGAGAAACCTGCTCTCTTTGGAAGAATAGCCAGATGGAAAATGGTCTTAATAGAATACGACATTCAGTACACCACTCAAAAGACAATCAAAGTAAGTGTATTGGAAGATCATTTGGCTTATCAAGTTGTAGATGAATATTAATCTATGATATTCGAGTTCCCGGATGAGAATATTATGCTAGTTACAGATTATGAAAAACCTGGGTCGTATGAAGGACTTGAGTCAGGATCCAAATGGACTTTTGTTTTCCATGGAACTTCTAACGCGTTGCAAAATGGAATTGGTGTTATGATTATCTCTCTCAAGGGTTGCCATACGCCTTTTACCGCCAGACTATGCTTTGACTGTACCAACAACATGGCCAAATATGAAGCGTGCATCATGGGTATCAAAGCTACCATTGATATGAGAATCGAGTTCTTAAAGGTATACGATGACTCAGTCCTAATGATCAGTCAGATTAAGGGAGAGTGAGATATGAAGCACCCAAATATCATTCCTTATTGAGAGCATGTGTTGGCATTAATTCCATACTTTGAGGAAATCACTTTTGAGCATATCCCACGAGAAGAGAATCAGTTGGAAGACACATTAGCTACCATATCGTCTATGTTTAAAGTCAAATGGGACAACGAAGCTCCTCAAATTACTAGTGAGAGACTAGACGAACCTGCACATTGCTACAAAGTTAACACTGATGGAGTAGAGGAAAAGCCTTGGTTTCACGAAGTAAAATGATACCTCGAGGCTCAAGAAAACCCCGAGGGAGCATCTAACAATGACAAGAAATTTCTATGGAGGTTCTCTACCAAGTTCTTTCTAAGCAATGGAATTTTGTACAAGCACAATCACGATTCAACTTTGCTTCATTGTGTAGACAAGAAGGAAGCGGAGAAGATTATAAAAGATATGCACGAAGGTATCTTTGGTACTCATTTTAGCAGGAACATGATGGCTAAGAAAATTTTGAGAGCGGGTTATTATTGGTCAACCATGGAAACTGATTGCCATCACCATTCCAGAACTTGTCACAAATGCCAAATTTATGCTGACAAGGTACACATGCCTCTGGTTCCTCTGAACGTCTTGACTGCTACTTGGTCATTTGTAATGTGGGGTATTGATATGATTGGAGAGATTAAGCTTACTGCATCTAATAGGCACCGTTTCATCCTGATCGCTATTGATTATTTTACAAAATGGTTTAAAGCAAGCTCGTTTGCCTCTGTTACAAAGAATGTTGTGGCCCGATTCATTAAGCATAACCTCATCTATCGGTATGGCATACCCGAGAAGATCATCACTGATAATGGTACCAATATCAACAACACTATGATCATGGAACTCTGTACACAGTTCAAGATTAAACATCATAATTCCTCTTTGTATTGGCCCAAGATGAACGGCACAGTGGAAGCCGCCAACAAGAACATCAAGAAGATATTGCATAAGATGACAGTGACGTACAGAGATTGGCATGAGATGTTACCATTTGCTCTTCATGGATATCGCACTTCAGTATGGACATCAACTAGGGCAACCACATTCTCTCTAGTCTATGGTATGGAGGTTGTCTTACCTTTTGAATTCCAGATTCCTTCTCTAAGGATTATGAAAGACATGGGTTTAGATAAAGACGAGTGGATTCAGACTAGGCTGGACCAGATAAATTTGATCGACAAGAAAAGGCTCATGACTGTTTGTCATGGTCAGATGCATCAGAAGGGCATGATCAAATCCTTCAATAAGAAAGTCAAGCATCAGGTATGTCAGGCTGGTGACTTGGTGATAAAGCGCATTATCCTACCACAAGGTGATCCCAGGGGCAAATGGACTCCCACATACGAAGGGCCATTTGTGATCAAGAAGATATTTTCTGGCGGTGCTATGATACTTACCACCATGGACGGTGAAGATTCTTCGCACCCTGTGAACGCGGACATAGTCAAAAAATACTATGCATAAAAGAGACTCGCTAGGTTGATTGGCCTAGGCAAAAATAAGGGCATCCCGGCGAACCAAAAATGTTTGGGCAAAAATTAGGGATATATATATAAATATTGTAAACCCGGAAAGTCGACAACCTGAAAAGGTAGCTTGGGCAAAAAAGGGTATCCCAGTGGACTGAAAACCCAAAAGGGAGGTCCAGGAAAAAGTTAGGGATTAAAGCGTACGACTATGTCCCGCTGGATCATCCACTTACAATAAGCTTTGCTATCAATGTCAAGTTCAAATGTACAGATCAATTTAGTCAACTTCTTCCGACAACAAGGGATGAGATGCTTGAAGACATAGGGGTAATAGAAGAGTTGAAACCCGATGGGATTGTTTCCACATAGTTGTATTTCTTTCTTTTTTTCTTTGTACTTTCTTCATTTTTACGACAATTTCCTCTTACTAGGATCTCTGTCTCCTTGTACAAAACTGCATGTTTATAGGCAAACTATCAATACAAATATAATTCAAATTAAATTTACTTTCTCTGTTTTGTTTGCAAAAACGTCCAATGACTAAATTGAGTGAACATATGCATATGAATATGATTACTGTTAACAAATATATGAATAAAAACTGTGTTAGGATTTACTAAAGACTCTAGGAGTTGGGATAACGCTCAAGTCATCCACAAATCCCCATAGAAAAATCACCGCAGATCTACCTTTACAAGCTCATCCTCGATAGAGATATATGCCCATGTGAGTCTAATATTCCTTCAGACAGAAATTGGGGCATTTTCCAACAGTTCACCTCCGCATCCCCGAGAAATAGCTCGACGTGATCATCTTCCCTAATAGGCCCCCTAGCAGATAAGGAAGTTTGATCATTTCCCCAGCATACAATGGAAATTTCCTCAACGCAACCTATGAAATTCCAATCCCCATCAAAGATTATGTCCTCAACACAGTTTACAGGAATTTAATTCTCCAATAGATTTTATTTCTCCAACACTGAAATCCCCGACAAAATTATCTTCTCCAACAGGGTTTATTTCCCCAATAGGGTTTATTTCCCAAACAGAGGTTATTTCTCCGATTATTGCAATTCCCTGACAGGATTCCTTTCCCGGTCTAGATGTCATTTAACTTTGTCCTCCCTATAAGATTTGACGTCCATATCTAAAACTTGGTCAGACAACACCTCAGAAGGTTGTCCATATATTTTATCCCCAGTCAAGGTATATAAGAACTAAATCCTCCAAGAGAATGATGAATGACCAATGTTCCTGAACTCTTCTATCCCCAAGTGGAAGTCGAACGTCCCCATTAGAATATCCTCAAACAGAAAGTAGGGATCCCCAATGAAGACGTTCAACAAGATTGAAGATTCATATTCTTCATCTCCAGCAACTATCTATGCGACCAAGCAGTATAAATTCCAGAAATAGGATGAGTTTACCAACACAAAAGCGGGTCAGAGGTTAATTCCTGAAATAGTACGTGGCAACTATTTATACAACCAAGCGGTGTGAATTCTTGAAACAGGACAGGTTTGCCAACACAAAAGCGGGTCAGAGATTAATTCTCAAAACAGGATGGGGCAAATATCTATACGACCAGGCGGTATGAATTCTCCAAACAGGATGGGTTTACCAACAAAAATTAGGTTAGAGATTAATTCCGGAAACAGGACGGGGCAACTATCTATACGACCAGGCGGTATGAATTCCCGAAACAAGACGTGTTTACCAACAAAAAGACAGATTATGGGGGTAGGTTCACCGTATGACTTTATCTTATTCGTACCTCTTTATACAGATGGAATCATCCCTAACCAATAGCACCATTGAACTCAATACCCTCAAATTAGGGGGGTAGGGTCCCTGGGAGTCATTAACGTGCTCTTATTTTGCAGGAACGAAAAAAGGAGTCGTCGGAGAAGACGACCAGAGCTAGGGCTCCAGTGCTTCTCCAGTCCAGTTATTTGAGTTTATTATATTTTTATTTGTTTTCATAATGTTACCGGATGACTCATCCACCCCAGTGGCAAGGAAGTTCACGTTAAGGCATTTGTGTATAAGGGCGTTAGTCCGATCCTGCCTTTTGGCATTATATTTTTCATATTTTACATATTTTTTAGGTTTTAACATATAGCGCGCTGATCCTATTCTCCTAACACAGGTACATGTTGTACCCCAATTTTCCCCCCTAAGATTCATCTTTCATATCAACTCAATCACAACAAGATCACACTAGGGTTTGGTTCTTCTCCCTATCCCTAGGTTTACTTATGAGGAATCACCAAGCACCTTGATTTTTATAATGTGATCATCTATGTTTTGTATTGATTAACTTTTAACTAATAAATACAATGAATATTTTCTCTAATTGATGATATTATAGGTAAGGGCACAACACATTTCATCAGATTGATTTATAGGTTCATGAGTTTATTTCCATGCCTTATTCAACAAAGATTCATTGAGATTCAAGTTTCATTATTGAAGATGCTTTAAATTAGTATCATGACAAGGTCTACTATGATTCACCATGCCTCAATTAGTCAAATAAGATCAAAAGATGCAAGAGTTGATTGAAGAAGTTTGACCTAATTGGACAAGTTCTTGATTTCTTTACCACAAGTGCAAAACTCTCTCAATTCTTAACATTTGGAGGTAGTTTTTGTTGCTATGGGTTCTTATTATCATCTATAACAACTTCTATTCACATGTCAAGAGTAATTATGCAAGAAAGTTTGTCAAAATTGAAAGGGGTTCCCAAGTCATTTTGGTGCTCTAGGAGCTAGAGTTTTGAACTTCAAAGGGTTGTATCTTGCTCATCTTTTGAGATTTTTGAGTGATCCCAAAGAAGTGCTTCTCTTTAAATGGTTATCAACTAATCACTTTAATAGTTTTAAGAAATTTTTATGTGGAAGATGCCTAATGATGAAGAAAGATTACAAGTCCTCTAGATAGGCCATCTAATTCCCTTGTGTGACTTCAAAAGACCATAACTTAGTCAATTTGTATCTCCTTTATCTCATTATTTTTCCATAATTATATTAAGGATGTGAACTTAAAATCTTATTTTATGTGCAAAGCTTGAAAATGAGTGGAAGATGCCCTAAGCACTCAAGATTATAGGTCACCTCATGAATTTTCACCAATTTTGCAAGACCATAACTTTTTCAATACTTGGTATTTTTGAGTGATTCAAGTTTCACAATGCTCTTTGGGACGTCTACTTCAAGCTATAATAAATGATCAAAGCTAAATTTTGAAGGAAGGTCTTGTTTGGAATCAAAAAAATATAGGACATTTTTGAAGAAAAACTTAGAATTTTTCTAAGTACAAAAAGTCAGCATCTTTTTCTCAACTTTGACTCATCACAACTTTTAGCTCAAGCATCCATTTGATCTCACTCTTTGCACATTGTAAAGTTTGTGACCTTATATTTCAATTTCTTCAAGAATAATTCCCTAAGACCCATTGAGCTGTGAACACCATGGATTCAAAGATGGTACACCTTGAAGCTGAAGTTTTCTCCAAAGTCAGAATTTGAAATTCAAAATATGGCTTCTAAAAAGCAAATTAGGACGCGATTTTGATTTAAAAATGTTTAACGAAGTTCCCAAAGTTGAATTAAGGATCAAAACGCAGGAATTGATTGAGTTTTGATGCACATGGGGTCACACTTTTTTCATTTTTGAGCTTGATCCAATTTCCCTCCAAACTTCAAATTTTCTTTGATTTCTTTGCACCATTCTCTTCCCTATAAAAGAGGACCTCACTCCTCTCATTTTCTCAAGCTTGAACAGCCAAAATCACTCTGTCAAACTCCCTCCATAACTCACTTTTCTGAGATTTTGAACTTCTATCTTCTCAACTTTTCAATCCAATTTCTTCATTGATCCTTCATCCTTGAACTTCACTGAAGCTAACAAAAGAATAATCAAGCCTTGAGGTTCCCTAAATCATGCTATCTAAGTCCATTTATAGAGCATGTTCATTTGTCTTCGTTCAGGTAGTTTAAGGCACCAAATCCTCTAACTTAAATTACTGGAATGGTCTATGATGTTCACTGATGCTTGCTATTAACTCAATTTTGGTGAATCAATGTGTTTGATACTTCTGTTTTCAATTTTAAATTATTTAAAACATCTCTGATTTTTTCCAAATCGAGTAAGCTGTGTTTTATATAAATTTGGCGCGGGGATATGGTTGTGATAGTCTTGAAGAGACGCGTCTAATGATACCACTATGAGCGTCTAAATTTATAGATTTAAGGATCATGGTTTCACCCTAGTTGCAGGTTAGCTGGAGGTTGAAGATGACCTACGTGGCCTCTTCAACCAATGAGAGCAAGACAATTGAAATGTTGTGATTGGTCTGACTTTCGTGACTCTAGTGTGCACTTGTTGACCGTGGATCACCATACATCATCACTTTTGAGCCATCTGATGCACCAACGTGTCTTAATGAATTTGATCCAATGCCTCACATTATTTCTGATTTATTTATTTTTACAAAATTTGTTTTAAATTTGTTTTAATTTCAAAAATTAATAGCTCTCTTATTTTTTATCCAAAAATTATATAAAAAATATAGAAAAACACTTTGAATCATTTCTGAATTTGTGAATATTTTTTCATATTATTATTTTAATGTTTGATATTTTTCATAATATTTTTTGTTTGCCCTATTTTAATTGTTTAAAAATACTTCTTGGCATTTTTTTTATTCTAAAATTTGTATCAAGATCATTTTCTCTATTTCTGACTTTTCTGAAATTTCTATAGAACTTTATTTTGACTTCTACAATTTTTGATCTTTTTTTCACTTATTTGAGTGATTTTAATAAGTTAAAAAATACTTTTTCTGTTTTAAAAAAATTACAAAAAATTTTATAAAAGTATTTGAGATCATTTTTTACTTTCCTATGGTCTCTTCTAATTTTTCTTTGATACTTTGAATATAGTTTACTATTTTCCCTTTTATTTTCATTTTTAAAAACAATTTAAAAATAATTTTTCCTTTTTATTGTATTCATTCAATGCAATTTATTTTTTTAATATATTCTGGCTATGAGATTGTTGATCATGAACTTTATTAATATCATTGGATCTTGGGTGTTGAGTTTAACTCCACCAAAATGGATGGATGATTTTAATGATAGTTTGATTAAATTTTTTTATTCAAATATTTTCCCTCCCTCTTCATCTTATCCCTTTCTCATTGTGTTATATGTTGTTACAGGATGATCTACATATGATCTCTGTAAACATATGGAACATAGATTGCTATTGACCGACCTCAAAATAAGTGTGACTTCTACATAAGTCTACTTATGATTGCTTAACATAACACTAAATTTTGTCCTGATTCGAGAAATGATCATTCGTGGCCCAAACCTATGTTTGCAAGCCCAAGTATGTTTAATTCAAAACCTTTGATCCAATAACTTTGAGGTTCATTGTTAGGAGGCTTTGGTCTTATAAATCTTCTAATGAATCTTCATAAACTTTGGTCTAAGTGAATCATTTAAACATCGTTGATCATTTGTTGTTGCCTTGAGAATTTGAAATGAATGATATACTTGACAAAAAGCAAATGAAACTTGTTGTTGAGAGGCTTTGATTTTATCAATCTTCTAATGAGTTTTCAAATACAAGTTTCAAGATGGTCATTCAACTAACTTTTCATTTTTAACTCATTAACAATTGACTTTTATTTTTATACTTTTACTTTATGCTTTTACTTTAAGCACCATTTATCTTAGCATTTTCATTTCATGTTATTTTCATCTTTGCTCATTTGAGCATTTATCTTTATGTCATTTTTATTTTGCTCATTTGAGCTTTTCATTTTCTTTTTGAAGATACCTAATAACCATCTTGGACAATAAAAAACTTTAAGGTTACTTCGACTATTTGGTTACTATCCTTGGTATGATGGAGTTATGGACTTCTTAGACTTAGGAGTAGAGACCTTGACCTACCTTGATACCCTTGTGGCTTATATTGTTATTTTGTCTGGAGTTCTTGGGGTTTACCCCGAGACATTGGTTTGTTTGTTTTCTTTGTGTGCAGGTTATTCTGATTATATGCTTTATCTGTGATTGGGAATTCATCTGTATACAGCCGTTACTTTGTGCAATTTTTGTGAAGACTTAATGCATTTGAAGTTTGGTATTCTTAAGAGGTTTATTATCTTTGTTTGTTTGGTTTCAATCCAAAGGATGATAATTCTACATTGACTCATTGTGTCAAGTGTTGGATTCTTGTTGGTTAGACGGTTCTTTTCCCTAACTTTTACCTTATGCTTTAGGATAGTCCCTTCATCTCTTCCCACCTTCTTTAATTTCAAAAATATTCTCCCTCCTTTTCAAAAACTCTTCTTGTTTTCTAAACTTGAATCGCTTTCACAATAAACTTGGACTTAGTCCCTTCATCTCTTCACAACAAACTTTAACCAATTTAATAATACCTTTATATTTTTTGTGAGAAGACTAACAGTCAATCAATCTCATTCAAACCATTTTGCCATTTTAACTCTTTACCTTAAAACTTTCTCAAAATATTAGACTGTTGTTAATCCTTGTAGTGATATGAACTGCTATACTTCTACAATATGTAGTGAAGTGAGATATTTTACACTTGAGTTTTGAGCGAGGCTTTGCTTATTTTAAAATCCCAGCTATATCCTCCACTTTGAGATGATGCAAATTCTCCTTTCTCATAATTGTGGGTAGTAAGTATGTTCTTCCACTCGGATAAGACGATGATGTCTCGTCTCTTAAAATTAACCAGCACACTTGTGTTTTAAAATTTGTAAAGGTGAACTACGAGTACCCTAATCCCCTATTGCACAGAAGGAGGTACGTAGGCACTATAGGTTTGCAACCGCGACAAGTGCAAAAATTGTAAAATATATTTCTTTTCTCATCTCCACAATCTATTTTTATACAATATTTATAGCCAAAATATACAGATTTTCAAATAGATTCCTGCAGAGTACCGTAGATGTTTATGGTGCTAATACCTTCCCTTTGCATAAACAACACCCGAACTTAGATTATCTCCCTCTCTTTTTGGGTTATTCGCTCTTTTACCATTCCTTTGGAAACAATAAAGCGCGGTGGCGATTTTTATTTGATCTGTGCGAGTTAAGTCAATCCAATGACTTAGTCTCAATATTTCTACTGCTACAGTGCGCGCCTAGCCTGGCGCAGTGGCAAGGCAGGCAGTGGAAAAGGCTAAGGGAGTGGGTTCAACACCCACCCCTGGTGTAATACAATGGGAGAACTGACTTGGGTGTTTTGATTTTTATCACAATGGTTAAGGATAGCAAGAATCACCACCGACTTTTCTTTTATCCAATAAAGGAAAGGGTGAAAAGAATAGGAAAGACCTTTTAAGAGTTTTCTTGAGTTCGGGGGGTAGGTTATGAAAAGGGGAGGTATTAGCACCCTTTTCATCCGTAGTTATATACATGCTCTTAGTTGCTAGCTCAATTGGAAAATTCTTTGTTTGAAATGTATTTGTGGTGTTTTTGAAAGTATTTTTGAAAAGTTCCTTCGTTTAGGCGAACATTGTAATGATTCTCGTCTCTATAAAAATGTATACAAAGTGTTAACTTTTGAAAATATTTCATTTGAAAGTGTTAGTGTGTTTTGAGAGATGTTTTGAAAATGGTTGTGAGCAAGCAACGACGGGCTTTCTACCTAGTCAAAAAGTCTTTGTTTATTTCCTCCTCCTTTAGATATTGCTATCTTACCATTGATTGATAAGAAGCCCTATCATTGGATGCGAAGGGACGAGCGTGGGTCATCATACAGTCATAGAAGGCAACACTATAGGATACCTTAGCAATTTTTCGTAAGGGACTAAGATCATTTACCGAAGGCAAGATCGAGGAGTCATCGAGGGACTACGATCTTGTATTCGAGGGTCTTTGCTAAAGTATCCCACGTTCGAGGGACATGACTGTTTAATCCGAGGCAACAAGTGTGGGTTACCCTAGAGGTGCAAGTGTGTAAGGTGTTTTTTGTTTTCATGCATTTGTCTTGAATTTAGGGTTGTCTACTTGTTGATTTTAAGTATTGCCATACAAACCCTAATTACTAACAATAGTATGGAAAGCGATAAATTGCGGAAATTAAAAGTCCTACGCTATACAATACTTGAGGGGATAGGGGATACAAATTTACAAATGGGGATGACAAGTAAAAATAAACCCTAATTACTATTACAAGGCTTTGACAATTACATAATTTATAATGTAAAAATAGTAAAATGTGCAAGGAAATGTAAAGCGAAAGAAATTGTTTTTTTAAAGGTTTTTTTTATAGAAAAGGATTTGTAGTTAATTTAATTGAATAAAAACATAGGTCAAAGTTAAAAAGAACACTAATTGTTTAGAATTTTTTTTATTTTTATGTTTCACATGGAAAATGGTTTTTTGGGGTTAGGTCATATCCAAGCAATGCAATATGTCAAAGGTAATTTAAAAATCTCCAAAATTAGGAATTTCACTGCATGAGCTAACACGGGCCGTGTTAGTGGACACGGGAACCCGTGTTAGGACCTGTTCCAACTTCTCAGCATATTTTTTTTCATCCAAATTGACACGGGCACCCGTGTCAACCCCTGCCTGCCTGTCTTTGTATGTTTTTGACTGACACGGGCTGCATCGTGTGACACGGGAACCCGTGTCAGCCCCTGTCCTACATTTTTGTTAAGTTTTAAACCCAACTGAGCTGACACGGGCCGTGTCATGTGACACTGGCACCCGTGTCAGCCTCTGGCCTGGCTTTTTACTGAGTTATTTCTTGGGTCTGTCATGTTGTATCCTTTTGAAAACAAAAACAAATGACGTATGAATAAAGATATTAAAGTTTTAGGAACCTTACCTCTTGAAGCGAAAACTTTAGAACACGTACGAATGTTTCAGGGTGCAAAGCAGCGATTAATCGAGCTCCTTTGGACCTTCTTGAAGTTGTTCCACTCCTCACTTTATGCTGAAAAGTTGTTGAATCACTCCAAATAAGTCAAGTTGCAAAGTATTGTTTTTGAGTTTGGAAGATGGTGATGATGATGCTACAGAAGTTGTTCTTGTGTTTGAACAACTTCTATATGATGAATGTGAAGTATTTGTATGGTTTGTTTGGGCAAAACTTGCAAGGTGTGAGAGGTTCAAAGATTTGGACTTTAAAGTTCAAAGATGAATGTTTTATGAACAGTTCTGGTTTTTTGAGAGTGAAGGGATTTTTGAGTGCTTGTTTCTCTTTCTCCTTTTTTTTCCTGACCTCTTTCTTTTACAATTTATCTCTCTATTTATAGGCAAGAGTTTTGGGAGGTTGAAGTAATCATATTTTCAAAACAGCATGTTATAGTTTGGTTGGAAAATATCAAGCTATGACAAGTCTTCCATGGTCCTAAGATAAAGTACCAAAGTTGCTTGTATAAAGGGGCTACTTTCCATGATTTATGGTGGAGTATAATCAGAAGTAAGCAAGGTATGGGCTCAAGACAAATTTTGTACCAAAAAGCTTGCTTTTCAAGAATACCAATGGTAACTTTTTACCTTAAATGGCAAGTTATTTGGATAGTGGCTTGTACACTTGGGTAATAGCTCAAGAGTAGGTGTAAGCATTAAATTATGGTGAGATTTGAAAGTGGAAGGTCTGCAACATAAGATTATGCAGCATAACATATAGATTGGATTATGTGTTCTTCACCAAAAAGAATTGCAATTCAAGAATGGATGCCCAACTTCATGCCTTTGAACCTCCTAGCTCAAGTATGATAAATTCGTGCTCTTGGACATTTTAGAAAGCTTGAAACATTGTCTACAAATTTCATGTTGACCACTTTGGCTAAATAAAATTGGAACTTGATGAAAATTGGCCAAGAAGTTGAGATAAAAAGTTGACCAAAACCTGTTGAAAATTTCTCTAAGTGTTGATGAAAATGTCACGACTTCATGGACTCATATCTTCAAATCTAAGCATTTTTTGCACATCAACCCTCTAATAAAAAGTTGTATAATTCACCAAGATCTACAACTTTCATTTTTAGAGTTTCCTTTGAATCATCTTGCATCTTGGTGAAAAAATGTCACGAAGTAATGAATTTATCATGTACAAAACACTTAGAAAAAATTTTAAGTCTTGAAAAGTTTGACTTTTTTCATTGACTTTTGACTTTCTTGATTTCTCGATGATCAAGCTTCATGCTTTTAAATTTCTTGATGAATTTTTATTTTTGAAATTCAATTTTGACCAAAAAAGTCAAAGTTTGACTTTTTGTGTATCGGTTGACTTTTCGTCAGTTGATCAAAAAATTCAACTATCGACCTTTTGATTTGGAGAAATGACTTGAGTCATGAAATTAGGTCAACATGTCGTGTTTGAGTCCTTGAGATTATACTTCAATCCATTAGGTCATGTATTAGGTCAAAAGTTAATGATCAGCCAACTTCAGTCAAAATCCTAATTTGTGGCCTTAGTGCTTAGGAGATGATCTGACCTAGTCAACACTTGCGCAAGCTTGAGTCATTGAAGATTTTTTGGTGATAAATTTCTTTAGAAAAGAGAGGGAAAATTTTTGGGTACAACATCTGCTCCTGTTCAATCTTCTTAAACCTGAAGAGTTAGATTGACTTGTCCGCCATCCGTGACTTGAAGGTGGAAGATGATTGAACACTTTAAGTGCCCAGAAATTTGCACTCGTTTGTGCATGAAGTAGAACTACTTTGTTGATTATATCAAGAATAGGCTTAAAGATTCCATTTGGAGAGATGATGAAGAGTTGTCAGTGATGGGCTCATAGATGCCATCCAGAGGTAATTGTTGATAGAAGTATCAAAATGAGTCTACGCTCGACTGTATTTGAAGAGTGATTTCCAGAATAAACCTCTGGGAAATTTGTTTGAATAACTTATTGTCATGTATATAGTCGCCCCATCCTGCTTCGGGAATTGATCTATTATCATTTTGCTGGTAAACCTATCCTGTTTCGGAAGTTCATACCATTGGTGATAAAGATAGTCGCCTCGTCTTGTTTCGAGAATTGATCTTTATCCGACCAAAGAGAAAGAAAGATAGTTTCCCTATTCTGTTTTAGAAGTTAATCTTCAATCTGTTCACGTAGATAGTCTCCCTTTCCTATTTCGGGAATTGATCTACAATCAGTTTGTTGGTAAACCCGTCTTGCTTCGGGAGTTCATAACATTGGTGATAAAGATAGTCGCCCCGTCCTATTTCGGGAATTGATTCTTTAATCACTTTGTTGGTAAACTCGTCCTGTTTCGGGAGTTCATACCATTCGTGATAAAGATAGTTTCTCCATCCTGTTTCGGGAATTGATCTTTTATTTGACCAAAGAGAAAGAAAGATAGTTTCCCCGTCCTGTTTCGGGAGTTAATCTTCAATCTATTCACGTAGATAGTTACCCTATCTTATTTCAGGAATTAATCTGGAGTTGTTGATGATATTCATATATTTCCTGATCTTTCCTGAAAAGGTAAAGAGTTAGTTGTATGCAATTCCATGATGTAGGAAATGCATTGCTTAATGATGTTCTCAAAATAAATGAGATTATGCTATAAGTTTTTCGTATGCATATGCTATGATGTTATTGAAATGTATCTTTGTCTGGGAAAATAAATCCCTGACTACTACTGGGAAGTTTTGGGACGCTAAACCCTAGAGATGAAGACTCTGTGTATCTTCAACTTTTTTTAGAATGCTTCCGCTGAGAATTCTTGTTTGCTGTATGAGGAAACTCTATAGGGAATGTTGGCTTCTGCTTGGGGAGTAAAATTCAGGAGCTTTAGTTAACCATTACTCTACTGGGGAATTTAATTTTCATATACCCTGACTGGGGATAAAAGAGATGTTTAAACTTCCGATTGTCTGGGGAGGATGAAGTTAACTGGTATCTGGTCAAATTCCAGGCTTTATAGCACCTCTATGGGGGTAGTATCAACTCTACTGATGAAGAGGAGTTCTGTCAGTGATTTGTAGTAATAGACTCAAGCTGGGGAGATTGTAGTTTGTTAGGGAAGTAAAACCTGTTGAGGAAAGTATTCCGGTGTCCTTACTGGGGAAATAAATTTATTTGGGAAAGAACTTTACGAAGTTTCTTCTCTAGTTTTGGAAGGCCAAGCTCGACTGGGGAAGAAAATTTCCAGAAGACATGCTGATTGGGATTTATGGAGAATGTATGAATTTACTCTGTGGGGATAATCTTATTGAAGTGACTCTGTGGGGATATCCCAATTCTTAGAACCTTGAATAAATGTTTATCATTGTTCTCATGCGTATATTTATTTACAGTTAATCATGTTCATATGCATATGTTCATTCAATTTTAGTCTTTGAACGTTTTTGCAATCAAAACAGAAAAACAAAAAGTTTGCTCTTCAAAGTATATTTGTATTGATAATTTGCCTATAAACAGGTATTTTTATACAGAGAGATGGAAATCCTAGTAAGAGGAAGTCGTCAAAAAATGAAAAAGAATACAAAGTGAGAAAAAAATGTATAGACATGTGGAAGTGATCTCACTGGGTTCCAACTCTGTTATTGCCCCTATGTCTTCGAACATCCTCTCTCGCTGTCGGAGAAAGTTGATTGAACTAATCTTGTACCATTTGAACTTTTGACCTTGGTAATAAAGCTGATTGTTAGTGATCCAACGGGACATAGTCGTACGCTTTAATCCTTAACTTTTTTCTGGACCACCCTTTCAGGTTTTCAATCCACTAGAATACCCTTTTTTGCCCAAGCCTCCCTTTCGGGTTTTCGACTTCTCGGGTGTACAATCTTTTGTATAGATCCCTAACTTTTTCACGAACCTTTTGGTTCGTCGGGATGCCCTTATTTTTGCCTAGGTGTGTCAACCTAGCGTGTCACTCTTTATGCATAGTATTTTTTACTATGTCCGTGTTCACGAAATGCGGGAAATCTTCGCCGTCCATAGTGTTTAGCATCATAGCACCGCCAGAGAATACTTTCTTGACCATAAATGGCCCTTCGTAAGTGGGAGTCCATTTGCCCCTAGGATCAACTTGTGGTAAAATGATGCACTTTATTACCAAGTCGCCAGCCTGGTATACTCGAGGTTTGATCTTCTTGGTGAATGCCTTGATTATACGCTTTTGATACATATGGCCATGACAAACAGCAACCAATCTCTTTCCATCAATCAAATTCAATTGATCCAATCTTGACTGAATCCATTCATCTTCGCCTAAGCCCGCTTCTTTCATAATCCTTAAATAAGGAATCTGAACTTCGACAAGCAGAACGACTTCCATGCCATAGACTAAAGAGAATGGGGTTGCCCCAATTGATGTACGCACCGAGGTACGGTAGACATGAAGGGAAAACGACAATATCTCATGCCAGTCTTTATAGGTTACCACCATCTTCTATACAATCTTATTTATATTTTTATTGGCAGCCTCTACTGCGCCATTCATCTTAGGTCTGTATGAAGAAGAGTTGTGATGCTTGATTTTGAACTGCGTGCAGAGTTCAGTAATCATGGCATTGTTAAGGTTGGTACCATTGTCAGTGATGATCCTTTCAGGTATGCCGTACTAGCAAATGAAGTTATGCTTGATAAACCAGACTACAACATTCTTAGTGACTGAGGCAAATGAAGCACCTTCGACCCATTTGGTGAAGTAGTCAATGGAGATGAGGATGAAACGATGTCCATTGGAGGCAGTGGGCTTCATTTCTCCAATCATGTCAACCCCACATTGCAAATGGCCACGGAGAAGTCATGACATTTAAGGGTGTGGGAGGCACATGAACCTTGTTAGCATAGATTTGACACTTATGGCAAGTCCTCGAGTGATGGTGACAATCAGTTCCCATAGTTGACCAATAGTAACCAGCCCTCAGAATCTTCTTGGCCATAGTGTACCCGCTAGAGTGAGTTTTGAAGATACCTTCATGAATGTCTTCCATGATCTATTTTGCTTCCTTCTTGTCCACACAACCGAGTAGATAGAATCATGGTTGCACTTGTAGAGGATCCCATTGCTTAGGAAGAATTTGGCTGAGAACCTTCGCTGGAATTTTTTGTTGTTAATTGAAGTTCCTTTAGGATACTCTTGTGCTTCAAGGTACCTCCTCACTTTATGATACCATGGCCTCTTCTCATCAGTGTCAATCTAATAACAGCATGCAGGTTCGTCAAATATTTCGATAGTAATTCTGGGAGCTTCGTTGTCCCAATTGACCTTGAACATAGACGACATGGTTGCTAAGGAATCTGCCAACTAGTTTTCTTCCCTTGGGAATTGTTCAAATGTGACCTCTTTGAAGTATGGGATCAAGGTCAGCACATGCTCTTTGTAAGGGATCAAATTTGGATGTTTGGTATCCCACTCTCCTTTAACTTGACTGATTACTAAGGTTGAATCTTCGTATACGCTTAAGAATTTGATTCTTAAGTTAATGGAAGCCTTTAGACCCAAGATGCATGCTTCATACTCGACCATGTTGTTTGTACAATCGAAGCAGAGTTTGGCAGTGAAAGGTGTATGTAAACCTTCGAGAGAAAATATCACGGCACCAATTCCATTACCCATTGCATTGGAAGCTCCATCAAAATCCATAGTCCATCGGGATCCTTGTTCAGGTCCGTCATACGGTCCAGGCTTTTCATAGTCGGTTATCAACATGACATTCTCGTCCGGGAATTCAAAGTTCATGGATTGGTAGTCCTCAACAGCTTGATGGGACAAATGATCCGCCAATACACTTCCCTTTATTGCATTTTGTGTAGTGTACTGGATATCATATTCAATTAATATCATTTTCCATCTAGCTATTGGTCCGGAGAGACATGGCTTCTCGAAGATATACTTGATGGGATCCATCTTAGAAATCAATAAAGTAGTGTGAGTCAACATATACTGTCTTAGCCGGCGAGCCGCCCATGCCAAAGCGCAACAAGTTTTCTCGAGCAATGAATATCTGGATTCACAGTCGGTAAATTTTTTGCTAAGGTAGTATATTGCATGCTCTTTTTAGCCAGACTCATCATGTTGGCCCAACACACACCCCATTAAATTTTCTAATACAATCAAGTACATAATCAGAGGTCTTCCTTCAACTGGAGGCATCAGGATTGGAGGTTCTTGTAAGTAATCTTTGATCTTATCAAAAGTTGCTTGCAGTCGTCATTCCATCTGACTACTTGATCTTTCTTCAACAGTTTGAAGATTGGCTCACAGGTAGCAATTAAGTGAAAGATGAATCGGGCGATGTAGTTGAGTAGACCTAAGAAACCCCTGACCTCCTTCTTAGTACGGGAAATTGGCATCTCTTGTATGGCTTTGACATTTGCAGGGTCGACTTCAATATCTTTTCGACTGACGATAAACCCTAGGAGTTTTCCAGACCTCGCCCCGAAGGTGCATTTGTTGGGATTCAGCCTTAGCTTATATTTCTTCAATATTTCAAATAACTTGTGAATATGATCAAGGTGTTGTTCCTCATTTTTCAATCTTGCAATCATGTCATTAACATAGACTTTTATCTCATGATAGATCATGTCATGAAATAGAGCTACCATAGCTCGTTGATAGGTTACCCCTGCATTCTTCAAACCGAAATGCATGACCTTGTAACAGAAGGTGTCCCACTGTGTGACAAAGGTGGTTTTCTCCATGTCTTCGGATTCCACTTTGATCTGGTTGTATCCGGAGACGCCATCCATGAAGGAGAAGATTTTATGTTGAGCCGTATTATCGACCAAGACATCAATATGAGGTAGTGGGAAATCATCTTTGGGGCTTGCCTTATGAAAATCCCTATAGTCTATCCACATACGGACTTTTACATCTTTCTTCGGCTCTGGAATCATATTTGTAATCCATTGGGGATATGAGTCACTTACAGGAAACCTGCATCGAACTATTTCATTACCTCAACTTTTATTTTCTTGGACATGTCTGGCCGCATGCGACAAACCTTTTTCTTGACTGGAGGATAATCTTCCTTCACTGGAAGACGATGGACTACGATATCAGTATCAAGCCCTGGAATATCTTTATTTGACCAAGAAAACACTTCAACATAGTCGTGCAACATTTGGACCAATCTTCTCTTGACACCGACTTCCAAGTTGGCGCCGATCTTGAGTTCTCTCTTGTCTGCCTTAGTACCTAGGTTGATCACTTCAACTGGTTCCTCGTGCGGTTGAATGGCCTTTTCCTCTTACATCAGAAGTCTGGCGAGTTCCCCGGGTATTTCACAATCTTCTTCGCCTTTGTCCTAGGCTTGGTAGATTGAATGTTCAAAGTCGTAGATGATAATAGCAGAGTCGTTTTCAATGAGATCCAGAATAGATCTGAATCTGCAAATGTGTGTGTGTGCATGTAAGATCACATGGCCATTTTAAAAATGTAATAGAGTGAAAGAAAGACAATGAGCACAAAATTTGAATGCAAAATAGTCCAATGTTTTTTCATTAAAATAAGCATATGGCATATGATAATGACAAACCCTTAACAAATGGACCACAGTGCCCCGGGCCAGGCACATGGCTTAAGGTAATTGTTTTAATAGAAATTACAGAGAAAGTTCTCAAATTAATGAAATAATAAATGGTAATTACTCCTTGTTGAAGGTGATGGGAATGAAATCCTTGGCACTGCAGTTGTTGAGCCTTCCATAAGCATTTGGGTGGATCCTATCATCAAATTCACAATCAAAATCAGAGTCTTCAAGGGCATTAATCTCATGGTTACTAATGCGGATAAGGGGTTTCCCTATGAGAGCACGTCGAACCTCCTTTTGATATTTGGAAGTGAAACCCAATCCAAATTTGTTTGACTTGAAATGGAAATCAGGAAATTGTCCCCAAATGGTGCAACCTCCTTCAACAATAGCACGGGCATCTTTGAGAGAGGCCATCCTCGGCGTATCTTTAGCAACTTTGGGAGTGTCAAGAGTGGCTTTGGAAACACCAAACATGGGAGAGACCACTTAAAAGGCTTGAAAAGGAGTGTTGTACCCCAAACTTTTCCCTCTCACTTATCAAGATTTTTGCTCACAAGATTTCCTTGGGCTCAAGACTGCGCTAGGGTTTGATCAGCTCAAGACACCTCCTTGAGCACTGATTACCAAAATTAGGGTTTGAGATTGCATATGGATTTTGGAACTTATAATGCCCCATATGACTTTCAGGGATCAATATGGACCCCCAAGGTTGTTCATGTCAAGTTTCAAGCTTTGGATCACACTTTTGCTCAATCATTGGAGCAGTTGACCTAAAAATCAACTATATTGGGGAAAAAGTCAATCGTGGCCAATTTACAGTCAAAATTCATAATTTTTTATCCACATCAACATTTTAGACTCATATGTATCATTTGATCAAGTTTGGACCATAATTCTTCAAGAAATTTGATCAAATCTCCAAAAGGGAAAAATGGTCAAAATTAGGGTTTTGATTAGGAAAGGGCAATTTCTGATTTTTGACCTAGGAAATGATCAATTGGTTTAAGGAATGATCACAAGATTTCAATTTCATCATTTTATTATAATGGCATGGTTCAAAGCATTGCAAGTCCATTGGATTGACAGATGAATTTTTCAGTCAACTGATCAAAAGTAAACTGTATACTAAAAAGTCAAACTTTGACTTTTTGGTCAAATTCAAGTGCCAAAGATCATAATTCATCAAGACATGTCAAAATATGAAACTTATTCATCAAGAAATAAAAAATTCAAGATTTCATTTTGAAAAGTCAAAATTTCTAAACTTAGAAATTTTTCTAAGTGTTGGAAATTTCATGTTTTTTCATAAATTTGAACAAAATTTTCACCATGATGCAAGATGATTCAAGAGAAACTTCCAACATGAAAGTTGTAGATCTCCATGAAATATATAAATTTTATTTACACAACTTCTTCCAAATGTCTTGGATCTCAAGTTATAATTTTAAGAACATAAGGTCATGAAACTAAACACTTAGTGAAATTTTACCCTAATTTGGTCAGGATTTTGACCCAACTTCATTGCACTTTTTCATATATTTCCAATGGGAATATTCAAAATCAATTTAAATATGGGTTTTATAGATCATTACAAGCTTTCCAAAATGTCCAAGAACTCCTTGAGATCATTCTTGAGTAGGGAGAATCTAAGAAATGAAGTTAGGGTTTTATCACTTGAATTACAAGGCATTTTGTGATGAACAGGAATTCATTTTCAAACCTATGTTGCAAAATATTGTTTTTCAGGCCTCTAAACCTCAAGATATCTCCATAATCAGAAGATTACACTTGCTTTTGAGCTATTATACACTTGATTCAAGCTTTATCCAAGCAAAATTTCCATTTATGGCACAAAGTAACCATTCTACTCTTGTAAAGAGGCTTTAATCACAAAATCAATGCATAGAACTCCTAACTTGTTCCTTATGATCATAAGAAATGTCAAAGGAAAAAGCAACATGTCTAGAGCCTCCCATAAACTCAGGCCATGCTTGTACTTCATCTTGGAACTATATTGTCACTTTTCTTCAAAATCAAGTAACATAGCCATAAGTCTATATCTTGCTTTTCTGGCTTCCTCAAGTCCTCTAATCTTTTTCATATAATAAAACAAGATATTTGCAAGCAGGACACAATTAAAAGAAGCCTCAAAAACTCCCTGAAAACAAAGATTGCACAAAACCTCCATCTTTCTGTCATTTCTGATTTTAAACTTCAATCTTCTAAACCACTCGTGCATTTCTTGGACTTTTTGATTCATAAGCTTCCTCATACCAAATACAAACCATCCATGTCCCTGTTTGCAAACTATAACTCTATCTTCATCAACTTCCATAGCCAAAAACAGAGCATTACAGTTGGACTTCTCCAGGTCATTTTAGCCATTCTCAACTCCAGCAAACCATTGCATTAGCTTCCTAGGACATCAAGGAAGCTAACCTGATCATCACCATCACTTGAAACAAGCTCAAACTCCAAACACGATTTCCAGTTTTGATGTAAGTTTTCTCAACTTGGAACTCTTCATACAGGCATCATCAATAGTTTATCTGTGAATAAAACATGTAGATATCATTTCCCTAAAGCTAACCATGTCTATAGTTTCCATTAATTTTTCTTGAGTTTAGAGAATTTTGAAACTGAAATTTCTGAAACTTTTAGGGTTCAAATTAGGGCCATTAAAATTCATTCCTATCTTTGATCTATAGTTTTAATACTTTACATTTCTAGAATCGTGAGAAAATTTGCTACAAGTTTCATGTTTACGGTTTTTATTTTTGATAAGAAATGAGCAAGTTACAGATGGTCTGGCTGGAGGTTGAAGATGAAGTCTTCAAGGCGCGTTTTGTCTTACATATTTATTGTTTTGTTTGTATTAACGGATGTATAGCCACCCCAGTGGTAGAAGCGCACGCCTGTAACCTATGGGACCTGGGTTCGAGCCCCAATGGTACCCTTTTGCATTTTTCACACATTTTTGGCATTTCTTACCTTTTTTGGAGCGCCTGGGCCTTTATTGGGCTTGCTTTGTTTTCTTTTTTTTTACTGGCTAACCCCCTTGCAGGCTTTTGGCACCCCTGGCCCAAGTTTATTTATTTCTTTTTATTATTATTTATTTCATTTTTATTTTCTTACATATATTTTCTAAATACTAAAAAAATCATAAAATACAAAAATGATATATTTATATTTTGACTTAGTTATTTTATTTTTCTCACAAAAATTTTTTTTTTTTATTAATTATACTTTATTTATTGTTTACTTATTGTCTTGTAAATATAAATAAAATTAGGTTATTAGTTATTTTCTTTCATACTAATTTAAATACATTATTGTTTTTATATAAAAAAAAGGACCAAAAATATCTTATAATGTTATAAATATTTTCAAGACAAAAATACCAAAAAATACATTTTTCTTAAACTTATTTTCTTTTAATCAACTAAATAGAACTAGGGTTTTGCTTAAAATCTTTCCTTAATAAAATTCAATTAATTATTTTCTTTATTTAATTAGGTGAAGACAAAAAAAAAATTTCATAAAAATCAAACAAAGATACATTTCTTTACATTTTTCATTTCTTGTACATTCATTCATTTTATACTTTGTATTTATTGATTTCTCTTGTACATTAATACCCATTCAATTTGATTGTAATAGATTAACTAGGTTTAAATTCTTTCAATCCCCATTCATGAATTTGTACACCTCCCTCCCCACAAATGTTGTAATAGCGTAGTAACTTTAAATTTCGTAATTTATCGCTTTTATATAACATGCTAGTAATTAGGGTTTGTATGGAAAGACTAAAACCAATACTTAGAAAACCCTAATTCGAGACCAAAAAACAAGCATGAAAATGATACACTTGCACACAAGCACGCCTAGGGTTATTCCACTTGGTTGCCTTATACAAAATGGCCATATTACGCATGTAAGGTGTCTTAGCCAAAACAAGCAAATACAAGATCATAGTCCCTCGATGACGCTATCTAAGTTTCCATACAAATGATCTTAGTCCCTCAAAAATAATGCTAAGATACCTTGCAACATTGCTAATCATGGTTATACGATGACCCACGCCCGTCCCATTTACATCCAAAGATAGAGTTGCTTACCAAATCAATGGTAAGACAACAATGTCAAAGGAAAAGAAAATGAACAAGAAAGACATTTGAGTAGGTAGATTGCTCCTAATTACTTGCTCCATTCCAAAACAAACATCCTTGCTATTTTCAAAAACAAACACCTACACTTTCAAAACATCTTACAAAACTTGAGAACATTTTCAAAAGATCAACATCTTTGTATACATTCTTACGAACAAGAATCATTACAAAGATTGCCTAAACAATGGCCTCTTTTACAAAATACTTTCAAAAACCACATCAAGCACAATTTCAAACAAAAAGCAAGTGATCTAGCAAGTAACTAAGAGCCCATGGAAAACAATGGATGAAAAGGGTGCTAATACCTTCCCTTTTCATAATCTACCCCCCGAACTCAAGAAATAATCTCAAAGGTCTTTCCTGTGCTTTTTCACCTTTCCTTTTGGATAAAAGAAAAGTCGGTGGCGACTCTTTCTAACCGTAACATTTGTGATCAAACGTAAAACCCTCAAGTCAGTCCTCCCACCGTATCACAGAACTGGCGACTCTGCAGGGGACGATTCCAAAAGTGGGGTTACCTTAGGGCTAGATCACATTTATTTACTTTCATTGTTTGACTTGTATACTTTACATTATGGTTCTTTGTTTAGGTTTGAATCCTCTACCCGAATTTGGGATACATTATACGTAAGTAGCAATACATTGTGGAAACTGTGGAGGTTATACTGACATGGTCTAAGCAATAGATACTTTAGTGCGACATATTTGTGGGTACCGGTAGCTTTTGAGTTAATCAAAGAGAATATGGGGCCGCTGAGTGATGTCATAAAGCACTAATAAACTTTTAGAACCTTTACTTGACCAACTTGGCCTTTAGGATGTAGTGAGATGACCGGCTTTGGTGCAGTATAAAGTTGGTAGATACTCAATACTACACTCATTGAGGTTTGGTTTCTTGGGATATTTCGGTCGCCATTAAAGAGGCTTGTGCTGAAACGATGACCAAGGAAACAATTCAGTGATATTGAGCTCCTTAGAACCCGGTTACTATTACTAGGACAGGTTGAGCCAACTAAACTTCAAGAGGGTACTTACCTATAAAACTCCATGCAAGCCTAAACCTAGGAACTTGTTTGTTTTGTTTGTATATACATACTTGTACATAACATCATGAACATTATAACATCATACACATTCACTAACAATTTCAAGGATTTTGTGATTCATCTTTGTTCTTGTTTTGTAGGATATGGATTCTCTTCGCAGGAAAACTATTCAAGTCAACCTTGTAAGGATCCCTCCACAACTTAAGGAGCTAGCTTCAAGGATTCCAGAAAACTCTTCGTTCACCGAGAGACATGGTCGTCTACTCAACTTGGTCACCTCCACTACATATGAGGACATGATGAAGGTGCTCTTTCAGTTCTTTGATCCTTTACACCATTGTTTCACATTTCCCGACTATCAACTTGTGCCTACTTTGGAAGAATTCTCTCGACTCTTGAGGATTCCTATTTTCAACCAACTATCTTTGAACGGTACAGAAAGAGACCCAAATCCATAAGAGATTGCTCGAGATCTACACTTGTACTCATCTGATGTCACAACTCATTGGGAAATAGGGAGTGGTGTCAAGGGTTTCCTAGAAAAGTTCTTGTTTGAGAAAGCCCAAAGCTGTTGGAATTCTTTGGATTTGCAAGCCTTTGAGGAAATTGCGGCTCTCCTCAGATATGTCAGAGAAGATTAAAGTAGAAGTCATGAAACAATTCAACGATGGATTCTTGGCCGTCACTTCTTACCCATAATGGGTTGCCAATGTTGTTCCCGTGCCCAAAAAGGACGGCAAGGTACGAATGTGCATGGACTACAGAGATTTGAATAGGGCAAGCCCTAAGGATGATTTCCCACTCCCCCACATTGACATCCTAGTTGATAATACGGTTCAACACAAAGTGTTTTCCTTCATGGATGGTTTCTCAAGTTACAACCAAATCAAAATGGCGCCTGAAGACATGGAGTAGACAACTTTTGTCACGCAATGGGGCACATTCTGCTACAAGGTGATGCCATTCGGACTAAAGAATGCTGGGGAAACCTGTCAACGTGCCATGGTAGCTCTATTTCACGACATGATACATCACGAAATAGAGTTCTATGTGGACGACATGATAGCTAGATCTCAAACAGAAGAGTATCTTGATCATTTACATAAACTGTTTGAGAGACTGAAGAAGTACAAGATGAGGTTGAACCCGAACAAATGCACGTTTGGAGTAAGGTCTGGTAAGCTCCTAGGTTTTATTGTCAGCAATAAGGGTATTGAAGTAGATCCTGTCAAAGTGAAAGCTATACAAGAGATGCCTGCTCCTCGTACTGAGAAGGAAGTCAGAGGATTCTTGGGACGCTTGAACTACATTTCCATATTCATTTCTCACCTGACAGCTACCTGTGAACCAATCTTCAAACTATTAAAGAAAGATCAAGTAGTCAAATGGAATAATGAGAGCCAAACTGCCTTTGACAAGATCAAAGAGTACCTGCAAGAGCCTCCTGTTTTGATGCCACCAGTCGAGGGAAGACCATTGATCATGTATCTGACCGTTTTGGAAAATTCAATGGGGTGTGTGTTGGGGCAGCATGATGAGTTTGGCCGAAAAGAGCATGCTATTTATTACCTGAGCAAAAAGTTTACTGACTGTGAAACAATATATTCACTACTCGAGAAAACTTGATGCGCTTTGGCATGGGCTGCTCTCCAGCTAAGACAGTATATGATGACCCATACTACCTTATTGATATCCAAAATGGATCCAATAAAATACATCTTCGAGAAATCTGCTCTCTCTGGGAGAATATCGAGATGGCGGATGATCCTGACATAATATGACATACATTATACTACCCAAAAAGAAATAAAGGGCAGTGTACTAGCTGATCACCTTGCTCACCAAGCTGTAGAAGACTACCAGTCCATGAAGTTCGAATTCCCAGATGAAGACATCATGATGGTAAACAACTATGAAGAGTTCAGACCATATGACAGACCTGAACAAGGATCCCTATGGACCCTGGTTTTTGATGGGGCATCTAACGCACTCGGAAATGGTATCGGTGTTGTACTCATATCTCCTGAAGGATGTCATACTCCTTTTACAGCAAGACTCTGCTTCAATTGTATAAATAACATGGGGTAATACGAAGTGTGCATCTTTGATCTCAAGGTTGCCATAGATTTGGGGATCAAATCTTTGAATGTATTGGGAGATTCAGCTTTGGTCATTAGTCAGATCAAAGGGGAATGGGACACCAAACACCCTAACCTTATCCCCTATAAAGAACATGTTTTGACATTGCTCCCACATTTTGAGAAGATTACCTTTGAGCATTTCCCGCGAGAAGAAAATCAGCTAGCAGCCGCACTAGCCACAATGTCATCTATGTTTAAACTTAAATGGGATAACGAGGCTCCCCAGATCACCATTGAACAAAGGGATGAACCAACACACTGTCACGAGATTAATACTAAAGAAGTAGTGGACTAACCTTGGTTTCACAAAGTCAAGAGGTATCTCGAGACTCAAGAATATCCGGAAGGAGCTTCAGTCAATGATAAGAAGTTCTTAAGGAGATTCTCGGCTAAATTCTTCCTTAGTAATGGCATTCTTTACAAACGCAACCATGACTCTGTGTTACTTCGGTGCGTAGACAAGTTTGAAGCTGAAAGGATCATGGCTGAGTTGCATGAAGGCACTTTTGGCACCCATTCCAGTGGGCATACGATGGCAAAGAAAATCCTACGGGAAGGCTATTATTGGTCTACCATGGAAGCAGATTGCTATCAACACTCTCGAACCTGCCACAAGTGTCAGATCTATGCTGACAAAGTGCACGTACCTCTGGTTCCTTTGAATGTCTTGACGGCTCCTTGGGGTTGCTATGTGGGGGATTGATACGATTGGGGAAATCAAGCCAACCGCCTCCAATGGACACCGCTTCATCTTAGTGGCCATTGATTATTTTACAAAGTGGGTAGAGGCAGCTTCCTTCGCTTCCGTTACCAAGAATGTTGTCGCCCGGTTCATCAAGCAGAATCTCATTTGTCGTTACGGTATCCTGAAGAGGATCATTACAGACAATGGTACAAACTTGAATAATACTATGATCACCCCCCTGTGCAAGCAATTCAATATCCAACATCACAATTCTTCCCCTTATCGGCCGAAGATGAATGGTGTTGTCAAAGCCGCAAATAAGAACATTAGATGGCATAAGATGCTACCATTCGCTCTCCACGATTATCGTACCACGGCACACACATCAACTAGGGAAACACCATATTCTATGGTATACGGCATGGAGGTTGTCTTGCCTATTGAGGTCCAGATCCCCCTCTCTAAGAATTATGAAGGATGCAGGTTTGAATGAAGACGATTGGATCCAGACTTGACTTGATCAACTAAACTTGATTGATGAGAAAAGGCTTGTTGCTGTCTGCCATGGTCAAATGTATCAAAAATGGATGATCAAGGCTTTCAACAAAAAGGTCAGACGCCAAGATTATCAAGTTGGAAATCTAGTGATCAAACGTATCATACTACCGCAAGGTGATCCCAAGGGCAAATGGACTCCTACATACTAAGGGCCGTTTGTAATCAAAAACATATTCTCTGGTGGAGCAATGATCTTGACCACCATGGATGGCGACGACCTACTGCACCCTACAAACACAGACATAGTCAAAAGATACTACGCATAAGAGACCCGCTAGGTTGACACACCTAGGAAAAACAAGGGCATCCCGATGAACCAAAAAGGTTCAGGAAAAAATTAGGGATAAAACAAGAAATTTGTACACTCGACAAGTTGAAAACCCGAAAGGGTGACTTGGGCAAAAAAAGGGTTTCCCGATGGACTGAGAACCCGAAAGGGCGTTCCAAGCAAAAGTTATGGAATTAAAGCGTATGACTATGTCCCGTTTGATCACCTTACGAACAACCTGAAAACTCAAAGGTTCTAATCAATTCAATCATCTTCGGACGAGGCAACAAATAGACAAGATGCTCGGAGATACAAAGGCTATAGCAGAATGGGAACCCCATGTGATTATTGCACATAGCTATCTTTTCTTTGTATCAAAATTTTCATTTTTTACGACGGCATTCTCTTACTAGAATGTTCGTCTCATTGTATAAAATACTTACTCAAAGTCAATACAAAGATATCCCTTTGAAAGTGCAAAACTATCTGTTTTTCTTTACTCTTGTGTTTTGTTTACAAAAACGTCCAATGATTGATTGTTGAACATATGCATTTGAACATAATTATTATTTACAAATAAACAAAATAGAAAGACCATCACAGATGGCCTTGAGAGGTAGGGAAATTTCTCTAAGCTATTTCCATGAAATCCCCCCACAATGTGCGGTTTAATCCCCAGCGGAATAAAGCTTCCAATTATCAATCCCCAGTAGAAGTCGTTCATTTTTTAAGATTTCCCGACAGGATTTTTCAAGCAGTACACGACATTTCCCTCACAATAAAGTTTATTTCTCCAAGCAGAAATTCATCAACACTTAGACTTTACAGCATGAAGACTTATACTCCATATTCTCAGCAGCAGTCAGGGATTTAATTTCCCCAATCCAACAGCAGTGTAGCGGATTAGCTCACATACGCATACATCACACCCATATATCATAAAAATTTATAACACGAATGCATTATACTATGCATTTCATACAACATAACATTGCATGTTAGCTAACATTTTACGTTTTTCAGGATAAAATTAATCAACAGCTACTATTAACAATGTTCAAAGTGTCAGATACGGTTCAGATACGCTCCAGACACAGATGCCATTCTGATACTCATTCAGATTCAACTCTCAGATACAGTTCAGATACGCTTCAGACACTGACGCCTTTCTGATACTCATTCAGATTCAATCTTCAGATACAGTTCAGATACGCTCTAGACATGGATGCCATCCTAAAACTGATTCAACTTTCAGATACAGTACAAATACGCTCAAAACACGGATACCATTCTTATACTCATTCAGTTTTCAACTTCCAGATACAGTACAGATACACTCCAGAAACGGATGCCATTCTGATACTCATTCAGAGCCTCTTCCAGATACAGTTCAGATACACTCCAGACACAGATGCCATTCTGATACTCATTCAAAATGAGCTTCCAGATACAGTTCAGATACGGACGCCATTCTGATGCTCATTCTTGGATGGCATCTACAAGCCCATATCTAACAACTTTCTATCACCTCTCCAAATGGCATCTTTAAGCACATTCCCTCTACCATCATATCACCGAGTGCAAATTTCTAGGCACTCTAGTGTCCAATCATCTTCCACCTTCGAGTCACGAATGGAAAAACTTGCCAATCTAACTCTTCAGGCTTAAGAAGATTGAACAGGGGCAGTTGTTGTACCCTAAAAGTTTACCTCTCACTTATCAAGATTTTGCTTACAAGATTTCCTTGGGCTCGAGACTGCATTAGGGTTTGATCAGCTCAAGACACCTCCTTGAGCTCTGATGACCAAAATTAGGGTTTGAGATTGCACAGGGATTTTGGAACTTCTAATGCCCCATATTACTTTCATGGATCATTATGGACCCCAAGGTTTCTCATGTCAAGTTTCAAGCTTTGGATCACACTTTTGCTCAGTCAATTGAGCAATTAGCCTAAAAATCAACTGTATTGGGGGAAAAGTCAACCATGGCCAATTTACAGTAAAAATTCATTATTTTTGATCCACATCAACATTTTAGACTCACATATATCATTTGATCAAGTTTGGACCATAATTTCTCAATAAATTTGATTAAATCTCCAAAAGGGGAAAATGGTCAAAATTAGGGTTTTGATTGGGAAAGGGCAATTTCTGATTTTTGACCTAGCAAATGATCAATTGGTTTAAGGCATGATCTCAAGAGTACAATTGCATCATTTTGACCTAATGGCATGGTTCAAAGCATTGCAATTCCATTGGATTGACAGGTGAATTTTTCAGTCAACTGATCAAAAGTCAACTGTATATTGAAAAGTCAAACTTTGACTTTTTGGTCAAATTCAAGTGCCAAAGATCATAATTCATCAAAACATGTCAAAATATGAAAATTATTCATCAAGAAATCAAAAATTCAAGATCTCATTTTGAAAAGTCAAAATTTCTAAACTTAGAAATTTTTCTGTGTTGGAAATTTCATGTTTTTTCATAACTGTGAACAAAATTTTCACCATGATGTAAGATGATTCAAGAGAAACTTCCAACATTAAAGTTGTATATCTCTATGAAATCTATAACTTTTCTTTACACAACTTCTCCCAAAAGTGTTTGGATCTCAAGTTATAATTTTAAGAACATAGGGTCATGAAACTAAACACTTAGTGAAATTTTGCCCTAATTTGGTCATGATTTTGACCCAACTTCATGGCACTTTTTCATATAGTTACAAGGGGAATATTCAAAAGCAATTCAAATATGGGTTGTAGAGAACATTACAAGATTTCCAAAATGTCCAATAACCCCTTGAGATCATTCTTGAGTAGGGAGAATCGAAGTGTTGAAGTTAGGGTTTTATCACTTGAATTACAAGGCATTTTGTGATGAACAAGAATTCAATTTCAAACCTATGCTGCACAATCTTGTTTTGCAGGCCTCTAAACCTCAATATCTCTCCATAATCAGAAGATTACACTTGCTTTTGAGCTATTATCCACTTGATTCAAGCTTTATCCAAGCAAATTTTCCATTTATGGCACAAAGTAACCATTCCAATCTTGTAAAGAGGCTTTAATCACAAAGTCAATGCATAGAGCTCCTAACTTGTTCCTTATGATCACAAGCAATGTCAAAGGCAAAAGCAACATGTCTAGAGCCTCCCATAAACTCAGACCATGCTTGTACTTCATCTTGGAACTATATTGTCACTTTTCTTCAAAATCAAGTAACATAGCCATAAGTCTATATCTTGCTTTTCTGGCCTCCTCAAGTCCTCTAGTCTTTTTCATATAACCACACAAGTTATTTGCAAGAAGGACACAATTAAAACAAGCCTCAAAAACTTCCTGACAACAGATATTGCACAAAACCTCCATCTTTGTGTCATTTCTGATTTTGAACTTCAATCTTCAAAACCACTTGTGCATTTCTTGGCCTTTTTGTTTCAAAAGCTTCCTCATACCAAATACAGACCATCCCTGTCCCTGTTTGCAAACTATAACTCCATATTCATCAACTTCCATAGCCAAAAACAGAGCATTACAGTTGGACTTCTCCAGGTCATTTCAGCCATTCTCAACTCCAGTAAACCATTGCATTAGCTTCCTAGGACCACAAGGAAGTTAACATGATCATCACCATCACTTGAAACAAGCTCAAACTCCAATCACGATTTCCAGTTTTTATGTAAGTTTTCTCAACTTGGAACTCTTCATACAGGCATCATCAATAGTTTATTTGTGAATAAAACATGTAGATATCATTGCCCTGAAGCTAACCATGTCTATTGTTTCCATTAATTTTGCTTGAGTTTAGAAAATTTTGAAACTGAAATTTCTGAAATTTTTAGGGTTCAAATTAGGGCCATTAAAATTCATTCTTATCTTTGATCTATAGTTTTAATACTTTACATTTCTGGAATCGTGAGAAAATTTGCTACAAGTTTCATGTCTACGGTTTTTATTTTTGATAAGAAATGAGCAAGTTACAGATGGTCTGGCTGGAGGTTGAAGATGAAGTCTTCAGGGCGCGTTTTGCCTTACATATTTATTGTTTTGTTTGTATTAATGGATGTATAGCCATCCCAGTGGTAGAAGCGCGCGCCTGTAACCTATGGGACCTGGGTTCGAGCCTCAGTGGTACCCTTTTGCATTTTTCACACATTTTTGGCATTTCTGACCTTTTTTGGAGCGCTTGGGCCTTTATTGGGCTTGCTTTGTTTTCTTTTTTTTATTGACTAACCCCCTTACAGGCTTTTGGCACCCCTGGCCCAAGTTTGTTTTTTTTTATTATTATTTATTTCATTTTTATTTTCTTAAATATATTTTCTAAATACTAAAAAAATCATAAAATACAAAAATGATATATTTATATTTTGACTTAGTTATTTTATTTTTCTCACAAAAAAAATATTTTTATTAATTATACTTTATTTATTGTTTACTTATTATCTTGTAAATATAAATAAAATTAGGTTATTAGTTATTTTCTTTCATACTATATTAAATACATTATTGTTTATATAAAAATAAGGACCAAAAAATCTTATAATGTTATAAATATTTTCAAGACAAAAATACCAAAAAATACATATTTCTTAAACTTATTTTCTTTTAATCAACTAAATAGAACTAGGGTTTTGCTTAAAATCTTTCCTTAATAAAATTCAATTAATTATTTTCTTTATTTAATTAGGTGAAGACAAAAAAAATTTCATAAAAATCAAACAAAGATACATTTCTTTACATTTTGCATTTCTTGTACATTCATTCATTTTATACTTTGTATTTATTGATTTCTCTTGTACATTAATACCCATTCAATTTGGTTGTAATAGATTAACTAGGTTTAAATTCTTGCAATCCCCATTCATGAATTTGTACACCTCCCTCCCCATAAATGTTGTAATAGCGTAGTAACTTTAAATTTCATAATTTATCGCTTTTATATAACATGCTAGTAATTAGGGTTTGTATGGAAAGACTAAAACCAATACTTATAAAACCCTATTTCGAGACCAAAAAACAAGCATGAAAATGATACACTTGCACACAAGCACCCCTAGGGTTATCCCACTTGGTTGCCTTATACAAAATGGCCATATTACGCATGTAAGGTGTCTTAGCAAAAACAAGCAAATACAAGATCATAGTCCCTCGATGACGCTATCTAAGTTACCTTACAAATGATCTTAGTCCCTAAAAAAGAATGCTAAGATACCTTGCAACATTGCTAATCATGGTTATACGATCACCCACGCCCGTCCCGTTTACATCCAAAGATATGGTTGCTTACCAAATCAATGGTAAGACAAGAATGTCAAAGGAAAAGAAAATGAACAAGAAAGACATTTGAGTAGGTAGATTACTCCTAATTACTTGCTCCATTCCAAAACAAACATCCTTGCTATTTTAAAAAACAAACACCTACACTTTCAAAACATCTTACAAAACTTGAGAACATTTTCAAAAGATCAACATCTTTGTATACATTCTTATGAACAAGAATTATTACAAAGATTGCCTAAACAATGGCCTCTTTTACAAAATACTTTCAAAAACCATATCAAGCACAATTTCAAACAAAAAGCAAGTGATCTAGCAAGTAACTAAGAGCCCATGGAAAACCATGGATGAAAAGGGTTCTAATACCTTCCCTTTTCATAATCTACCCCCCGAACTCAAGAAATAATCTCAAAGATCTTTCCTGTGCTTTTTCACCTTTCCTTTTGGATAAAAGAAAAGTCGGTGGCGACTCTTGCTAACCACAACATTTGTCATCAAACGTAAAACCCTCAAGTCAGTTCTCCCACCGTATCATAAGGAGTTTCTATGAACTCGCCATCCATTTCAACATATTTGAATGAATTTATATGACTAATCATAAACTCTTCTTCACCACAGACGGTAACAATTTTCCCCTTGACCGGATATTTCAACTTTTGATGTAGTGTGGAAGTCACCGCACCTACCCCATGTATCTATGGGCATCCAAGAAGGCATGAGTAAAGAGGACGAATATCCATCACGTAGAATGTTGAGTTGAAGACTTGAGACCCAACTTTGATTGGGAGATCAACCTCTCCATGGACCATCCTTTTAGAACCATCGAAAGCCCTCACTACCATGTCACTGGGTTTTAAAACCAGTCCATCGCAGTCTAGTCTATCCAATGCTCCTTTAGGTAAGACGTTGAGAGAAGATACAATATACAATACATGTTCTAGAGTGGTGTCCTTGCATTCTATGGAAATGTGGAGAGCTTTGTTGTGATTCTTCCCCCTTGGGGTCAAATCTATATCAGAGAACCCTAAACCATTGTCGGAAGTCAAGCTTGCTACACAGTTTTCAAATTGGTCGGCCGTAGTTTCTTGAGGGACATGTGCCTTTTTTAGGAATTTTATCAATGCTTGAGCATGTGCATCGGAGCATAGCAATAAAGACAACATAGAAATCTTCGAGGGTGTTTGCCTTAACTGTTCCACTATCTTGTAATCACTTTTTCTGATGATTTTAAAAATCTCCTCAATCTCTTGGGTAGATGGGTCCTCAATGGTAGCATCTTTTGTGGGTGCCTCCGATAGGGCAGGCTCGGTTATTTTTTCCTTTCCTCTAGCATCAACACTAGATTTATCAGCAGTAATACAAATGGGTGTAGTAGTGGTTGTCAGAGGTGAAATCTCTGGAGAGAAGATTCTCCCCGTCCTAGTAACTTTACTTGATCCAACGATGTTTGTAACGTCAGCAATTTCATCTTCATCGATCCAGGAATCTTGTTTGATACCATGGTAATACACTTCCGCCCCATAATTCCAGGGCACAACCTTATCACAAGAGTAGGGGACTGGCCCCGATGTGGTGATAATTAGTGGAGTTATTCTTGGTTCAATGGGAATCCTAATAGGACCTTTGGAGGAGATCCTAATAGGTTTATTTGAGATAGTAATGATGGACACATCTTCAAATTCTTGAGATACAACTTTGGTTAAACTTTTCATAGATGGAGTTCTTTTAAATAGAATCTCGTGGCTATCCATCAGGTGTTGAACACTTTTCTTCAACCATTCACAACCATTAATTTGTACAGCACAACGACAACAGTCTTCAAGGCAACCAGGGAATACCCCAGCTTTCAACAAATTATTTTTAACAAACTTCAGTGGAGTGGTCAAGTCATTAACAGAGGAAATAAAAGCAGTATCTTCAATAGTGTTGACACCTTTTCCATGATTTGTCATAGGCGCGGTGATTGCATTCGGAGTTGATGGAGGATCGAATTCAATGGTCTTGTTATCAATTAGGTCTTGGATTTTATTTTCAATACCCAACAGTTGTTTGTATCATGGCCAGGACTATTTGAGTGGTAAACACATTTCATATTCAGATTATATTTTGGAGAAGTAGTATTGGGGTTTGGATGAGGTTCTCGCAAGGTCACCAAATCCGCTTTCAATAGATGTTGGAGAGCTTGTGATAGTGTCATGTTAGTTTTGGTGAATTGCCTCCTTGGGGCATCTGGTCTTTGTTGGTTATTTGATTGACATGATTGTTGAGTTGGAGTTGGATTGGAGATTAATACTACCGCCATTGAGTGATGGTGGTCAGTCTTAGTATGACTTCTTGACCCATACACAACATTAGTCTATTTTTTACCAATAAATGGTTTTTTCACAACATTAGAGGTGGAGGACATGGGTATCTTTCCGATTTTAATCCCGCTTTCAACCCTCTCACCAGTCAAGATCAATTCAGTGAATCCTGATGATGAACTTCCAATCAGCAAGTTGAAAAATGGTCCAATCAATGTTCCCATAAATATGTCTACTAACTCTCTATCAGTTAAGGGTGGATGCACCCTGCCAGCCAGGCCTCTCCATTTTTTAGTGTATTCTTTGAAGCCCTCATTGGAACCCATGGTCATTCCTTATAATTTCACCCTATTTGGTGCAAGATCCATGTTATACTGATATTGGAGGTAAAAGGCAGTGGTCAAATCCTCCCAAGTATGGATGTTAGTCCCTTCCGATTGGTAAAACCACTCCAATTGTGTCCTAGATAGACTTTCTTGAAAAAAGTGCACCCACAGTTTCTTATCAGCGGTATGCGGCTATATTTTGCAGACGTAAGATCTTAGGTGAAGCTTCGGACATGAGACACCATCGTACTTGGCGAAAACAGGGATCTTGAAATTTTGGGGAATGACTACCCCAAGAACCAAATCCAAGTGTCCAAAGTCCAAGCCAGACACAACTTGGATTTCCACAACCTTCAATCTGTCTTCTAGTTGCTTATACTTATCGTGGTCGGTGGGTATTGCTCGTCAAAATAATCCTCGTCTTAAGAGATTTGATTGTTTCCACCCCAGCACAGGTGCTCCTAGTATCTTCATCTTGATTCTCATCCTCGTGTTGATTACATCTTTCTTCTTTGTCTTCTTCTTCATAACAAGAAAAGCCATCATTTCTTGTTGCCCCTTTGCTAAGTTGAGCAGAGTTTCTTGAAACTGAGAGTTTTGAGTTTGCAGATCCTTCACAGTTTACTCGAGATCCGTCTTATACTGAAATAAATAGTAAAAAGATGAGGAAACCTGTGTTAGAAAACCTGCTTATGGTATGATGCATGTTATGTGAATGCAATGTTTTCAAGGATTTTAAGAAATTTAAATTTGCTAGACAAAGAGAAGACAACAAACATTAATTGCATTTAATAAATTCGAGAATTACAAATGCCTCTCGGGCTTACAATGGAAGAAACAAAAAGGCTTCTAAATGATACAAAATAAACTCATAAAACAAAAAGGATTCAAGCTTTCCATGGGCGCATCCTCTTTGGTGTAATGTAGGCATTCAAGCTTCGCTCTTCATGAAGTTGCCTCGTGAGCTCCAAAACCTTCTTCTCACTTGCGTAGAATTGTGCTTCGAAGGTGTCTCGTTCCCTTTTGAGTTGAACCCATGATCTTTGCAATTATTTGAAGTCAGTAGGCATGTCAGGATGGAGAAGAGTATGAGGAACACCGCCTTCAGTAATGGGCTCCAGAACTATATTGGTAGAATTGCGGGGTAAGGCATCATGAGTCTTTGAGCACGAGTTCGTATCCATTTGAGGTAAGGCTCAAGAGGTATGAAATTTTTATGCCCCAAGGTCTTTCTATCCACCTTGTTTACCATTCTCTAAGCTCGTACGAACCTTTGATGATAGCCTTGGACGTCACCTTTGTAATCGAATATTAAGCCTTGGATGAGTGCATCATGGGGATCATCTCTTTGCGCATACCCAAATTATTGTAATGCAAGATAAAGGTTATAGGTAATACCTCCCATAATTCCTAAGAGTGGAACATTAGGGAACTCCCCACAATGGTCAATGATGTTAATATCCTCCAAAGATCGGGAACACCAATGAATATCCGAGTGAGAAAGCGACATCATCCTTTGAGACCACGTCAAGCCTTGTTCATTCTTCAATGTTGATTAAGGTAGGTGCGAAATAAACCACCTAGACAGGAATGGAATGCAACACAAGAGAGTCCCCTTTTTCTTCATGGTGCGAGTATGGAAACAATGTAGAATGTCTCCAAGCAACGTAGGCACGGGGTTACGAGAAAGAAAGACCTTGACGGCATTCACATCTACGAGTTCGTCCAGATTGGGAAATAGAACCAAACCATAGATTAGAAGGTCCAAGACATCCTTGAAAGCTTGAAAATCTAGATCTTCCCAAAACAAACGAGCCTTTTCCAATAGAAACTTGGCTAAAAACCCTTAACTCCACTCCTTGTTTCCCAATTTCCCATAATGTATGATCTCTTCAAATGCAAGGTTTTGGCAATAACCTCAGGCTTTGGAGTTTCCTTTAAACCGGTGAATTGTATTTAATCAAGAACATGCACCCATAGTAGTTTAGAGAATTCTTCTAATGTTGGCACTAATTGGTAGTCGAGAAATGTGAAGCAATGATGCATAGGATCAAAGAATTGAAAGAGCACACACATCATTTCTTCTCGTTAGTTTGAGGTAGCCAAGTTTAGAAGTCAACCATATTTCTTGGTGAAGGGGGAATCTTCAGGCACCCTTGATGCTAATTCTTGAAGTTGAGGAAGTACTTTCACAAATTTGACTCTGATGGTATTTCTATGAATGGAAGCCATGTCCTACAAAACATAACAAAGATAAATTCTAAATCCTTGAAATGGTTAGTGAGAATGCCTATGATGTTTATGATGTCATAAATAATTAATCACAAACAAAGCATACAAAGACCTTAGGTTTATGCTTGCATGAGTTTCATAGGTAAGTACCCTCTTAAAGTTTAGTTGGTTTAACCTGTCCTAAAAAGTAATCGGGTTCTAGGGAATCTCAATATCATCGATCTTTCTTCATCGGGCATTGTCTCCGCATAATCAACCTTTTATTGCGGCCGAAATATCCTGAAATTCCAATCTCAATGAGTGTAGGATCGATTATCAACTAATTTCCAGCTTTGCACTAAAGTCGGATATCTCACTACTTTCTATTGGCCAAGTTGTTCAACTAAAGGTTCTACAGTCAGTTACTACTTCATGACACCACACAGTGGCCCCGTATTCTCCTCGATTTAACATAAGGGATACCGGCACCTGCAAATGTGTCACACTAACGTAGCCATTGTTTCAACCATATTGGTCTGTGTCGTACCGTCTCTACAATCTATTACTACTTACCTAATGGTGTTCCTAGATCCGGGTAGAGGATCTTTAAAAAACCCAAACACGGACCCAAAATATAAAGCAAACAAGTCAAACAATGAAAGCATTTAAAGGTGATCTAGTCTCTAAGTTAACCCCACTTTTAAGTACTCCCCAGCAGAGCCTCCAGTTCTATAATACGGTGGGAGAACTGACTTTGGTGTTTTTCATTTTATTGCAATTGTTGCAGATAGAAAGAGTCACCATCGACTTTTCTTTTATCCAATAAAGGAAAGAGTGAAAAGAATAGGAAAGACCTTTTGAGAATTTTCTTGAGTTTGGGGGGTAGGTTATGAAAAGGGAAGGTATTAGCACCCTTTTCATCTGTAGTTATCTACGGGCTCTTAGTTGCTAGCTCACTTTGAAAATGATTTGTTTGAAATGTGTTTGTGATGTTCTTGAAAATATTTTTGAAAAGTGGCTTCGTTTAGGAGAACTTTGTAATGATTCTCGTCTTTATAAGAATGTATACAAAGTGTTGACTTTTGAAAATATTTCATTTGAAAGTGTTGGTGTGTTTTGAGAGTTGTTTTGAAAATGGTTGTGAGCAAGCAACTACGATTGTTCTACTTACTCAAAAAGTATTTGTTAATTTCCTCCTTCTTTAGATATTGCTATCTTACCATTGATTGATAAGAAGCCATATCATTGGATGCAAAGGGACGGACGTGGGTCATTGTACAGTCATAGAATGCAACATTGTATGATACCTGAGCAATTTGTCGTAAGGGACTAAGATCGTTTACCGAAGGCAACATTGAAGGGTCATCGAGGGACTACGATCTTGTATTCGAGGGTATTTACTAAATCATCCCACGTTCGAGGGACATGACTGTTTAATTCGAGGCAACAAGTGTGGGTTACCCTAGAGGTGCAAGTGTGTAAAGTGTTTTTTTACTTTCATGCATTTGTCTTGAATTTCGGGTTGTCTACTTGTTGATTTTAAGTCTTGTCATACAAACCCTAATTACTAACAATAGTATGGAAAGCGATACATTGCAGAAATTAAAAGTCCTACGCTATTACAATACTTGAGGGAATATGGGATACAAATTTACAAATGGTGATGACAAGTAAAAATAAACCCTAATTACGATTACAAGGCTTTGACAATTACATAATTTATAATGTAAAAATAGTAAAATATGCAAGAAAATGTAAAGCGAAAGAAATTCTTTTTTTAAGGTTTTTGATAGAAAAGGATTTGTAGTTAATTTAATTGAATAAAAACCTAGGTCTAAGTTAAAAAGAACACTAATTGTTTAGAAAAAAAATTTCTTTTTATGTTTCTCTTGGAAAAATGGTTTTATGGTTTTAGGTCATGTCCAAGCAATGTAATATGTCAAAGGTAATTTAAAAATCTCAAAAATTAGGAATTTCACTACATGATCTGACATGGGCCGTGTCAGTGGACACAGGCACCCATGTCAGGACCTGTTCCAACTTCTCTGCTTATTTTGTTCCAGCCAAATTGACATGGGCCGTGTCGTGTGACACGGGCACCCGTGTTATCCCCTGCCCTGAATTTTTGTTAAGTTTTCAACCCAGCTAAGCTGAACAGGCCGTTTCATGTGACACGGGCACCCGTGTCAACCCTTGGCCTAGGTTTTTGCTGAATTATTTCTTGGGTCTGTCCTGTTGTATCCTTTTGAAAATGAAAAACAAATGACGTGTGGATAAAGGTATGAAAGTTTGAGGAACCTTACCACTTGAAGCAAAAAATTTAGAACACGTACGGATGTTTCAGGGTGCAAAGAGGCGATTGATCAAGCTCCTTTGGACCTTCTTGAAGTTGTTCCACTCCTCACTTTGTGCTGAAAGTTGCTGAATCACTCCAAACAAGTCAAGTTGCAAAGTACTGTTTTTGAGTTTGGAAGATGGTGATGATGATGATGATGTTACAGAATTTATTCTTGTGTTTGAACAACTTCTATATGATGTATGTGAAGTATTTGGATGGCTTGTTTGGGCAAAACTTGCAAGGTGTGAGAGGTTCAAAGATTTGGACTTCAAAGCTCAAAGATGGAGGTTTTATGAACAATTCTGGTTTTTTGAGAGTGAATGGATTTTGAGTGCTTGTTTCTCTTTCTCCTTTTTTTAAGACCTATTTCTTTTACAATTGATCTCTCTATTTATAAGCAAGAGGTTTGTGAGGTTGAAGTAATCAGATTTGCAAAGTTGCTGGTATAGAGGGGCTATTTTTCGTGATTTATGTTGGAGAATAATCAGAAGTAAGCAAGGTATGGGCTCAAGACTAATTTTGTACCAAAAAGCTTGCTTTTCAAGAATAACAATGGTAACTTTTTACCTTAAATGACAAGTTATTTGGATAATGGCTTGTACACTTGGGTAATAGCTCAAGAGTAGGTGTAAGCATTAAATTATGGTAAGATTTTCAATTTAGAAGGCCTGTAACACAAGATTATGTAGCATAGCATATAGATTGGATTTTGTGTTCTTCACCAAAAAGACTTGCAATTCAAGAATGGATTCCCAACTTCATGCCTTTGAACCTCCTAGCTCAAGTATGATCAATCCGTGCTCTTGGACATTTTGGAAAGCTTGAAACAGTGTCTAAAACTTTCATGTTGACCACTTTGGCTAAATAAAATTGGAACTTGATGAAAATTGGCCAAGAAGATGAGATGAAAAACTAACCAAAACTTGTTGAAAATTTATCTAAGTGTTAAATGAAAATGTCATGACTTCATGAACTCATATCTTCAAATCTAAGCATTTTTTGGACATCAAACCTCTAATAAAAAGTTGTATAATTCATCAAGATCTACAACTTTCATGTTGAAAGTTTCCTTTGAATCATCTTTCATCTAGGTGAAAAAATGTCATGAAGTAATGAATTTTTCATGTATAAAACACTTAGAAAAATTTCTAAGTCTTGAAAAGTTCGACTTTTTTCATTGACTTTTGACTTTCTTGTTTTCTTGATGATCAAGCTTCATATTTTTTAATATCTTGATGAATTTTGATCTTTTAAATTCAATTTTGACCAAAAAAGTCAAAGTTTGACTTTTTGTGTATCGGTTGACTTTTTGTCAATTGATCAAAAAATTCAACTATCGATCTTTTGATCTGGAGAAATGACTTGAGTCATGAAATTAGGTCAACATGTCGTGTTTGATTCCTTGAGGTTATGCTTCAAGCTATTAGTTCATGTATTAGGTCAAAAGTCTATGATCAGTCAACTTCAGTCGAAACACTAATTTGTGACCTTAGTGCTTAGGAGATGATCTGACCTAGTCAACACTTGTGCAAGCTTGAGTCATTGAATATTTTTTGGTGATAAATGTTTTGAGAAAAGAGAGGGAAAATTTTGGGGTACAACACTTGGCATTTTACTTGATTTTGTTTCTAACTTGTTTTTTTCTTCTTAATTCTAGTTTTAATTAACCCTAATAATTAATTAACCCTAGTTTTAATTAACCCTAATAATTAATAAATCCTTTTTTACAAATCCTAATTAAATTAGGTTTTATGTTTTTTTAATTAATTTAATTAATTAACTCTTTTATTAATTAAAATTAATTAGCTTTTTTAGGTTTTATTTTAATCATCATCAAAAAATCTTTTTCATAAAAATCGCCAAAAAAACATTTTGTTTTCCTCTTTCCTTCATCTTATTTTATTTGCTTAGATAAATTGTATAGGATGTTATCGTGAATGTAACAACGTAGCTTTTATCTTTCCGTGTTTTCCATTATTATGTAATTGCTCTAGAATGTAATAGTTATAGGTTTTTATTTTACGCATTTTACTATTATGTAATCGCCCCAAAGCCATGTAAAAGCGTAGGAACTTTACTTTCTGCATTTTACTTTTTTATATTCACTATACTACTGCTTAGTAATTAGGTTTGTATGACAAGATAAAAACCTAACTGATAGATAACCTAAATTCAAGACTAAAATAACTGAAATTAACACAATTACACACTCGCCTAGGGTAACCTCTCTCGTAGCCTTCGTAATAAAACAATCATGTCCCTCAAGAGTAGGGACGTTTTAGCAAATTCCCTCGAATAAAAGATCATAGTCCCTCAATAACACTTCGACGTTGACTTTCAATAAATTATCTAGTCCCTTACAAAATTGCTAAAGCGTCCTTACTAGTTGCCTTCGATGACTGTACGATGAGCCTACGCATGTCCCTTCACATCCAACGAAAGGGCTTGCTACTAACTAATGGTATAGATAGCACTATCTAAAGGAGAAAGAAAGTACAAGAACGACCTTCAGTAGGTAGAACTGTTAATCGCTTGCTCACAAATCTTTTAAAACAAAAACCTTTTACATAAACACTTTCAAAGATATTTTCAAAACACTTTGTACACACTCTTGAGGACCGATACAAGAGTTATTACAAAGTTCACCTTACATTGGCAAATTTTCAAAATATTTTTCAAACACATACAAAAAAGAAAATTTTCAAAGTGAGCTAAGCGATTAAGAGCCCGTAGATAACTACAGATGAAAAGGGTGCTAACACCTTCCCTTTTCATAACTTACCCCCACAACTCAAAACCTTCAAGGTCTTTCTTGTTCTTTTCACCCTTTCCTTATTGGATAAAAGAAAAGTCAGTGGAGACACTAGTTATCCATAACATTTGCAATAAAACGCAAACCAAGTCAGTTCTGCCACCATATTACACTGGCTCTCAAATGTAGTCCTCGTAAAAAATCTAATGGAAAGTGGCATATGTGCATTGATTATACCGATCTCAACCAGGCTTTCTCGAAAGATGCTTACCACCTCCCCAATATCGACAAACTGGTTGACAAATCATCCGATTTCAAATTATTAACTTTCACGGATGCATATTCTGGATAAAACCAGATTCCCATGGGGAAAGCAGACAATAAATATACCGCTTTTATGACCAAATCAGGAAACTATTACTATAATGTAATCCCCTTCAACCTAAAAAACGCATGCACTACATATCAGCCCATAATGAACAAATTTTTTCGCAACAAGATGGGCGACATGCTCGAAGTCTACATGGACGACATGATCGTCAAATCAACGGAAGAGGTCGACCATGCCCTCCACCTGAATAAAGTCTTCAAGCAGGCCAGGAAATGCTAGATGCGCTTTAACTCAGAAAAATGCACCTTTGGAGGGGATCCTAACTAAAGTCCCCCTCGCGCTATCCTTCCCAACTTCCAACAACCAGGCTAAATATAAGGCATTCTTAGCAGGGTTACACCTGGGCGAAGGTCTAGGAGATGAGAAGGTGAAGATCTTCACTGACTCTTAACTCGTTACATCCTAGGTCCGAGTGGAATATCAGGTGAAAAACGATCACCTCGCTGAGCATTGGGCCCTGGTCCAAGAAAGAAAGAAGAAATTCAAATTCATGGATGTACAACATATTCCTCGTGAACATAACGCCTGAGCAAGCATCATGTTCAAACTAGCAAGCACAAAGAGGAAAGGGGGGAAAAAGTGGGTGATACAGTAAATTCTTCCTCAACCGAGCACCCAGAGACTCCCTTCGATTTTGGAAGTATTCTCCATAGGAGACAATGACTGTTGGATGACCCCTGTATATAACTACCTTATGAAAGGGGAGCTACCCTTCTACTCAAAGGAGGCAGTCGTGGTTAGATGAAGATCCTGCTCCTACGTCCTGGTCGAAGGCAAATTGTACAGGAGAGGGTTTTCCATTACCCTTCTCAAATGCGTTGACCAGAGCGACGCGGATCGCATCCTGCTCGAAATCTATGAAGGGATAAACAGCCAACACCTAGGCAAAAGATCCCTCGTCGGGAAAGCCCTGCGAGTGGGGTATTATTGGCCCACCATGGAGCATGATGCAAAAGAGCATATAAAGAGATGCGACAAGTGCCAACGGCATGGTGACATGCACTTATCTCCCCCAAACAAGCTCAGGTCCCTCTCTTCCCCCTGGCCCTTCTCCCGAGTTAGACCTCCTCGAGTCGTTCATGGTAAGTACAAATCAAAACAAATACCTGATATTGGCTGTCGACTACTTCACCAAATAGATAGAGGCCGAAGCATTAGCAAAAATTATCGCCAGAAATGTCTTGCGCTTTTACAAAAGAAGTATCCTTGCTCGGCTCGGCGTCCCGCAAGCGATCGTCGTCGATAACAGAACCTAGTTCATAAACCAAGCCTTTCAGGAATTTGTCGCCAAGTTGGCCACCACCCAACACTTTGCATCTGTCGAGCATCCCCAGACGACCGACCAGGCCGAGTCGGTGAATAAGGTGATACTCAAGGGTCTTAGACAAAGGTTAGACGAAACCAAGAAAAGATGGATCGAGGATTTATACAACATACTCTAGGGCTACCGAAAAATAACGCACTTGTCCACTAGGGAGACTCCTTTCCGACTAGCTTATGGAACGAAGGTTGTCATCACCGTAGAGATCGGGGAACCCTCTAGGAGAACCGAAGCTACCCTATACGAAGAGATAAACAATATTGCCTTACAGGAAGATCTAGATCTAGTCGAAGAAATTCGGACAAGGGCGGCCCTATGAGAGGCCACTCTCAAACAAAAAATATCCATACGCCACGACACCAAAGTCATATGATGAGAGTTCAAGGTCGGAAATCTTGTCTTGAAGAGAAATCATAAAGAATCTCGCAAAGGAAAGCTCGCAGTGAACTGGGAAGGTCCCTATCGCGTCTATGCAAAAACAGGGACCGAGGCGTACTACCTAGAAAATATACAAGGGGAACAACTTGCTCGACCATGGAACACTTAAAAGCTACAACAATATTACAATTAAAACACTAAGCAGTCGGTGAGTTTCGTCGATAAGACGAACTCATCCAGGCCTGACCACACGTGTATGCCTAGGTACAAGCATGGAACTCCAATTTAAATGAAGGGGCAAGAATCCACTCTTTTGACGATCAGGCCCTTAGCCCGACATGGATAACTCGACCAAGCTTTATCATCGTCGTACCACACTGATAGAATTCCCAACTCGCAGTGGGAAGTTCATGCTGCCAAGCTCAAATCCTCAAAATGAGACTTGAGTTCCGACCCTTTCCCAGTATTCACCCTGGCTGTTTGACCAGTTTCCCCACACTGGCGAACACACTAACCAACGAGCAAATCTCTGCTAAAAACTCAACTAATAAAAATGTCTCAAGTAGACGAGCATACGATAAACATGCAAAACACTTCAAATATAAAAGTGACACAATCATGCACAAACTAAAGCAATCAACCATCACGGTCAAAAAATTAAGATACAACCAATAAGGTCGCGATTGTGCAAAATTTTACAAAAAGGGAGCCCAAGGCCCCCATCCAACAAAGTAATCATGTGGCGGTAAAGACCACAACTATTTAAAACTTAATCAAAACGGGCTGAAGCCTACAAAAAGATTACATAAATACGGAACGCAGGCCAGAATAGAAAAGGAATAACAGAAGCAGTCAAATATCTGGCTGGGGCTATTCTCAGTGGAAGGCTCTGGACGCGATGACTCCTCTACAGGCACATCCCCGACGTCTCTGAGGTACTTAGGGATCATGATCTTTCCATCAATAACATAATAATGGAGTCCAATCCCAGTCACATTGAGCTCGACCTCAGGGTTCAGAACCAAAAGTTGCTTCACTACATTATCAAAGCTCCCTTGAGCAGCAGCAATAACATCGTCCAAAGGCAGTTGGAGACGTGCAACCAATTCCATACGAGTCCTCAAACCCTGGGCTTCCTCCAGCTCATCCTCAGCAGGAGCAGCTTCAGCAGTCTAGGTTGCCACCTGTTCGTCAGAAGTTCTCTTCTTGAGGAGCAGCTCCTTATGGTCCTTGGTCAGTTTCTCCAGCCTCTCCTCTGCCAACTTTCAAGCAGCCCCATCTTCGGCGTGCTCCTTCTCAGTATTGTCCAGTTTAGCCTGCAATTTTCTCATATCGACTTCTTGATAGGAGCCTCCCTCGGTGTACGCAATGGCCATCTACAAGACCCTCATAACGGCCCCAGCATCCCGAGCCAATGTAACCCGCTTGGCCGGATGATCTAGCTCCTCGAGCAAAAGGGACTCTCCCCGAAGGAGATACAAGGAAGATCCTTCGAAAAAGGCCCTATTGTGCCAGCAAGGAGACAACTCGTATTTTCCCTTTTTCTTCTCCTCGGTCAGGTCGACAATGCCTTTATTGTGTTTCCTCTTAAGCCTTGAGGATACCTACATAGGAGAAAGTGCCTCGGCCGCTGGGCCCGTTGATGAAGCACCCGAGTCTGACTGAGGATCCATCCCCGTGTCAAGCAGAGAAGACTTGGAAACTTTCTAAGACTTCTTCAGATTGGAAGCATTCATCGTTGCCATGCGTTCTTGAGCGGGATTCATCTTATCTATGAAGAATTAACAAATAACCGTCAACATACAAAAAAAGACTATGCCATGCATACAAAGAAAATTAGATCATAAAAGTGACTACCAAGATACGTTGCAGGGTCCTCGCTCTCGAGGAGCTCCTTGACGCATATCAAGCCCAATTCATGGACCTTCTTCCTGTCTTTGTCAACAACTAGCTTCCCACCTCTGCCCGCATGCTGGACAGGAGGGAACTCCATAACAAACTGGCATAGGCGATCAAAGTTGGCTTGGTCCTCGGCACTGAGCTGATCCTTCTTCCAGAAATAGACATCAGTCCCCCTCTCGTAATGCCTATAGTCCAATGAAAATGGAACTTGGGCACCCGGTTGTTCGCATGTTTCCCCTCCTCGTTCAGCACGGGGGCCCCATTCTCATCATATGCTGGAGCAACCTTGAAGAAATTCAACAATGCCCTCTCTGAGATGAGCTGAATAAGCATATACTTCACTTTGAAAAAACAAACGGACTCCAGGTATGCCTTGAAAAGTTTTCTGTTCGCATGTGTGAAAAGGTGGGAGAACATACTTGAGGGTTTTGCGTTTGATTGCAAATGTTGCAGTTATCAAGAGTCGCCACCGAATTTTCTTTTATCCAAAAGGAAAGGTGAAAAAGCACAAGAAAGACCTTTGAGATTGTTTCTTGAGTTCGGGGGGTAGATTATGAAAAGGGAAGGTATTAGCACCCTTTTCATCCATGGTTATCCATGGGCTCTTAGTTACTTTGCTAGATCACTTGCTTTTGTTTAAAAATGTGCTTTGCGTGTTTTTTGAAAGTATTTTGTAAAGAGGCCATTGCTTAGGCAATCTTTGTAATGATTCTCGTTCGTAAAAATGTATACAAAGATGTTGATCTTTTGAAAATGTTTTCAAGTTTGTAAGATGTTTTGAAATGTGTAGGTATTTGTTTTGAAAATAGCAAGAATGTTTGTTTTGAAATGGAGCAAGTAATCAGGAACACTCTACCTACTCAAAAGTCTTTCTTGTTCATTTCCTTTTCCTTTGACATTGTTGTCTTACCATTGATTTGGTAAGCAACCCTATCTTTGGATGTAAACGGGGCGGGTGTGGGTCATCGTATAACCATGATTAGCAATGTTGCAAGGTATCTTATCACTCTTCTTGAGGGACTAAGATCATTTGTAAGGAAACTTAGATAGCGTCATCGAGGGACTATGATCTGGTATTTGCTTGTTTTGGCTAAGATACCTTACATGCGTAATATGGCCATTTTGTATAAGGCAACCAAGTGGAATAACCTTAGGGGTGCTTGTGTGCAAGTATATTGTTTTCATGCTTGATTTTGTCTTGAATTACGGTTTTCTAAGCTTTTATTTTAGTCTTTTCATACAAACCCTAATTACTAGCATGTTATATGAAAGCGATAAATTGTGAAATTTAAAGTTACTACGCTATTACAACATTTATGGGGAGGGGGTGTACAATTTGTAAATGGGGACTGCAATAATTTAAACTTAATTAGTCTATTACAACCATATTGAATTGGCATGAATATACAAGGAATTTAAATACAAAGTATAAAAATGAATAAATGTACAAGGATGCAAAATATGAAGAAAATGAATTTTGTTTGGTTTTCATGAAAAAAATTTTTTGTCTTAACCTAATTTAAATAAAGAAAATAGTTAATTAAGTTTGAATTTATTAAGAAAAAGATTTTAAAAGAAAACCCTAATTATATTAATTAATAAAAAGAAAATAAGTTTAAGAAAAGTATATATTCTTTGGTATTTTTTTATCTTGAAAATATTTGTAGTATTATAAAATATTTTTAGTCCTTTTTTATATTAAAATAATGTATCTTAAATGGTATGAAGAAAAATAAATAAACAATATAATATTAATTAAGTTTATAAAATCTACTTAATAAAATGAATGAAGTATAAAAAACATTTTTATTTATGGAAAAAATAAAATAAAATATGTCAAAATATAAATATATTATTGTTTGTATTTTTATGATTTTTTTAATATTAGAAAAATAATTTAAGAAAATAAATAAAATGAAAATAAGAAAAGAAAATAAAATTGGACTAGGGGTGTCAATGGGAAACAGGGAGGTCAACTAGCAAAAAATAAAATGAGACAGGCCCAAAGGGCCCAGCGCATGCCAAACAACAAAAAAAAGGGTCAGAATTGTGAAAATATGAAGAAAAAAATGCAAAAGGGTACCACTGGGGCTTGAACCCAGGTCCCATAGGTTACAGGCGCGTGCTTCTACCACTAGGGTGGCTATACATCCGTTAATACAAATGAAACAATAAATATGTAAGGCAAAACGTGTTCTGAAGACTTCATCTTCAACCTCCAGCCAGACCAACTGTAACTTGCTCATTTCTCATCAAAAATGAAAACTGTAAACATGAAACTTGTAGCAAATTTTTCCACGATTCCAGAAATGTAAAGTATTAAAACTATAGATCAAAGATAAGAAAGAATTTTAATGGCCCTAATCTGAACCCTAAAAATTTCAGAGATTTCAGTTTCAAAATTCTCTAAGCTCAAGCAAAATTAATGAAAACTATGGACATGGTTAGCTTCAGGGAAATGATATCTACATGTTTTATTCACAAATAAACTATTGATGATGCCTGTATGAGGAGTTCCAAGTTGAGAAAACTTACCTCAAAACTGGAAATCGTGTTTGGAGTTTGAGCTTGTTTCAAGTGATGGTGATGATCAGGTTAGCTTCCTTGAGGTCCTAGAAAGCTAATGCAATGGTTTGCTTGAGTTGAGAGTGGCTGAAATTACTTGGAGAAGTCTAACTGTAATGCTCTATTTTTTGCTATGGAAGTTGAGGAAGATGATGTTACAGTCGTGTAACAGGGACAGGGACAAGTTATATTTGATGTATAGGAACTTTAGGAACTAAAATGCCAAAGAACGCACGAGGGAAATAGAAGATACAAGTTCAAGGTCAGAACCTGCACAAAAAGGGAGTTTTCTGTGCAATTTCTAGCTAGAGGGATTTTGAGAGGGTTTCAGGCTTGCCAAAATCGTGTGTTGTGTTACAATGGACTTGTTAATATGTATGGAAAATATTAGAGCACAAAATCACTCCAAGTTTCTGAGTTATAGGGTTATGGCTCTATAACTTGCTTTTTAAGAAAAGTGAAGTGACAAATCTCAAGTATTGTACAAGCATGTTCTGAGATTCTTGAGACCTTAGACATATTTCTTTTGGTTTAAAGGGGTTGTGTGTGCAGAAAGAATAAGTTAGAAGCTCAAGACAAGTAGACTTTGTGATTAAAGCAACTTTTCAAGAATGGAATGGTAACTTTCTTCCTAAAATGGCAAATTAGCTTGGACAATGCTTGGAACACTTGGATAATAGCTCAAAAGCAAGTGTAATCTTCTTATTATGGATAGATATTGAGGTTTAGAGTCCTGCAAAACAAGATTGTGCAACATAGGTTTGAAATTGACTTCTTGTTCATCACAAAATGGCTTGTAAATTAAGTGACAAAACTCTAACTTCATCTCTTCGATTCTCCCTACTCAAGAATGATCTCAAGGAGTTCTTTGATGTTTTGGAAAGCTCGTAACATTATCTATAACCCTTCTTTGAATTGCTTTTGAAGAATCCCCTTGGAACTATGTGAAAAGTGTCATGAAGTTAGGTCAAAATCATGTCCAAATTAGGGCAAAATTTCACTAAGTGTTTTGTTTCAGACCCTATGTTCATAAAATTGTAACTTGAGATCCAAGCATTTTCGGAAGAAGTTGTGTGAATAAAGGTTGTATATTTCATGGATATATACAACTTTCATGTTGGAAGTTTCTCTTGAATCATCTTGCATCATGGTGAAAATTTGGCTCAAAGTTATGAAAAAATAATAAATTTTACATACTTGGAAAAATTTCTAAGTTAAGCAATTTTAACATTTCAAGATGAAATCTTGAATTCTTTATTTCTTGATGAACTAGTTTCATATTTTGACATGTTTTGATGAATTGTGATCTTTGGCACTTGAATTTGACCAAAAAGTCAAAGTTTGACTTTTCAGTATACAATTGACTTTTGATCAGTTGACTTAAAAATTCATCTATCAATCCAATGGACTTGCAATGTTTTGAACCATGTCATTAGGTCAAAATGATGCAATTGTACTATTGAGATCATGCCTTAAACCAATTGACCATTTTCTAGGTAAAAAAAATCAGAAATTGCCCTTTCCCAATCAAAACCCTAATTTTGACCATTTTGCCCTTTTGGAGATTTGATCAAATTTCTTGAGGAGTTGTGGTCCAAACTTGATCAAATGATACACATGAGTTTAAAATGTTTATGTGGACCAAAAATTATGAAGTTTGACTGTGAATTGGCCATAGTTGACTTTTTCCCCAATATAGTTGATTTTCAGGTCAACTGCTCAATTGACTGATCAAAAGTGTGATCCAAGGCTTGAAACTTGACATAAGTAATCTTGGGGGTCCATAATGATATATGAAAGTCATATGGGGCATTGGAAGTTCAAAAATCCTTGTGAAAACTCAAACCCTAATTTTGGTCATCAGTGCTTTAGGAGATGTCTTGAGCTGATCAACCCTAGTGCAGTCTTGAGTCAAAGGAGATCTTGTGAGTAAATTCTTGATAAGTGAGAGGAAAAATTTTGGGGTACAACAGCTTCCCCTGTTCAATCTTCTTAAGCCTGAAGAGTTAGATTGGCATGTTTTTCCATTCGCGACTCGAAGGTGGAAGATGATTGGACACTAGAGTGCCTAGAAATTTGCACTCGGTGATGTGATGGTTGAGGGAATGGGCTTAAAGATGCCATTTGGAGAGGTGATAGAAAGTTGTTGGAGATGGGCTTGTAGATTCCATCCAAAATTGATTGCTGAATCTGAAAGAGAATCTGAATGAGTATTAGAATGGCCTCCGTATCTGAACTGTATTTGGAAGCTGATTTTGAATGAGTATCAGAATGGAATCCGTGTATGGAGCGTATCTGAACTGTATATGAAAGTTGAATGAATTTCAGGATGGCATCCGTAACTGGAGCGTATCTGAATTGTATTTGAAGATCGAATCTGAATGAGTATCAGGATGGCATCCGTGTCTGGAGCGTATCTGAATTATATTTGAGAGCTAAATCTGAATGAGTTTTAGGATGGCATCCGTGTCTAGAGCGTATTTGAGCTGTATCTGAAGATCGAATATGAATGAGTATCAGGATGGCATCCGTGTCTAGAGCATATCTGAACTGTATCTGAAGATCGAATCTGAATGAGTATCAGGATGGCATCCGTTTCTGGAGCGTATCTGAACTGTATCTGAGAAGTTGAATCTGAATGAGTATCAGCATGACATCCGTGTCTGGAGCATATCTGAACTGTATCTAAAAACTTTGAACAATGTCAATGGTAGTTGTTTACCTTATCCTGAAAAGGGTAAAATGTTAGCAAAAATGCAAAGTCATGCTGTATGAAATGCATGGTATAATGCATTTGTGTTATCAATATTTATGATATATGGATGCAATGTAGGCGTATGCAAGCTAATCTTCCACACTGTTGTTAGATTGGGGAAAATAAATCCCTGACTGCTGCTGAGGATATGGAGTATAAGTCTTCATGTTGTGAAATCTAAGTGTTGATGAATTTTTGCTTGGAGGAAAAGACTTTGTTGTAAGGGATATGTCGTGTACTGCTTGTAAAATCCTATTGGGGAATCCTGAGAAATTTGACGACTTCTACTGGGGACTGATAACTGGAAGCTTTGTTCCGTTGGGGACTGAACTGCATACTGTGGGGGATTATGGAAATGGCATAGAGTGATTTCCATACCTCTTAAAGCCATCAGTGATTGTCTTTCTATTTTGTTTATTTGTAAACAGTAATTATATTCAAATGCATATGTTCAAAAATGAATCGTTGGACGTTTTTGTAAACAAAACACAAGCGTAAAGAAAAACAAATAGTTTTTGCACTTTCAAAGGGATATCTTTGTATTGACTTTGAGTAAGTATTTTTGTACAATGAGACAAACATTCTAGTAAGAGAATGCCGTCGTAAAAAATGAAAATTTTGATACAAAGAAAAGATAGCAATGTGCAATAATCCCACGGGGTTCCCATTCTACTATAGCCTTCGTATCTCTGAACATCTTGTCTATTTGTTGCCTCGTCTGAAGATGATTTAATTGATCAGAAACTCTAAGTTTTCCAATTGAAGCCAAAGGTTGTCCGTAAGTTAATCTGATGGGACATAGTCATACGCTTTAATTCCCTAACTTTTTCCTGGACCGCCCTTTCGGGTTTTCAGTCCACCGGGAAACCCTTTTTTTCCCAAGCCGCCCTTTCGGGTTTTCAACTTGTCGGGTGTACAGATTTATTGTTTTATCCCTAATTTTTGCTCGAACCTTTTGGTTCGCCGGGATGCCCTTGTTTTTCCCAGGTGTGTCAACCTAGCGGGTCTCTTATGCGTAATATCTTTTGACTATGTCTACATTCATATGGTGCGACAGGTCGTCACCATCCATGGTGGTCAAGATCATTGTTCTACCAGAGAAAATGTTTTTGATTATAAATGGTCCTTCGTATGTAGGAGTCCATTTTCCCTTGGGGTCACCTTATGGCAGTATGATACGTTTGATCACCAGATCCCCAACTTGATACACTTGGTGTTTGACCTTTTTGTTGAAAGCCTTGATCATTCGTTTTTGATACATTTAACCATGGCAGACAGCAACAAGCCTTTTCTCATCAATCAAGTTTAGTTGATCAAGTCGAGTCTGGATCTGTTGTACCCCAAATTTTCCCCTCCCATATTCCTCAAGATTTGTCAAGAATGATCTTCAAATTGCTCAAGATTGCTCAAGGGTTGTACAGTCAAATCACCTCCTAAGGCAGTCAATTCAAAATTAGGGTTTTGGTTCTTTCAAGAAATTTGGGGTTCTCAATGGTTCAATCAAGTCTCATAGGCCTATATACATTCTCAAGCACCTACATGCCAAGTTTCAAGACTTATAGTGCCAGTTTGCATAGTCAAAAGCTCCATTTGATCTACAGTCAACTGCAAGGGCAAAATGGTCATTTTACAGTCAAAAGTCAGAATTTTTGTCAACATTCTCATTTTGAAGGATAATTCATCATTTGATCAAGGGTTGATCATGATTCATCAAGGATTGCTCAAAATTCATCAAGATTCAAAAGTTGCTAAATTAGGGTTTTGTAGGAAAAGTCAACTCAACTTTGACCAAGCATAACTTTCTCATACTTTATGAGAAATGACCCATACAAATCTCATTTTGAAGAGGATGAAATTTCCTACAATCCATCTTCATACCCCAAGATCAGAAAATGCACTCACAAGAAGTTACAAATTTGGACATTATAGGTCATTTTTGAAAGTCAACAAAAACACCTTTTTTCCAAAGCTTATAACTTTATAGTGGAAGATCAAAATGAGATGAGGTCAAAAGGTTTGATTAGAGGATATCTCAAGGTTTCTAAAAAGTCCAAGAACACCTCCAAAAGTTCAAAATTGAAGAAGTTATGCACTGTTGAAGTTGGGCATTTTTCCAAAATTGCCAAAAGTCAACTATCCTCAAAACTCCAATTTTTGACAAAAGGGCCCACTTTTTTCCACTTGATTTATTCTTGTCATGCCGCACACGTGTACCATGCTTGATTTCATGACCAAACATTTATTTTTCTATTTTATTTAATTTTTATTGATTTAATTCATTTTAAATCTATAATAATTCAAATAAAATCTAAAAATCAATGGAATAATATCTTTGTGATTTGTACAGCTTTCATATATCATATGACACCTAATCAAATTCGTGGCTTGGCTTTTTGTGCACAAAATCTCAGATTTGGCCATATTTGGAAAGCTTGTTAATGGTGATAACATCAAATCTCCAAACTTTGAATATACAAGGATATTGACCCAACTCTTAACCTAGAATCATTGCCTTATATGCAAGAAAGCCTCACAAACCTAATTCACGCATAAGGACTGCACAGAACGGCCAGACCAAACTTGGAAAAAGCTTGAAAAACCTTGAGATCAAAATCCACATTAGGGACATTCTCAAGACCAAAGCTCAACGTAGAGTGCTTGACGGTCATCCCCTGGAGCGATTGGAATAAAAACCAGGCCTTTTCATCACCTACATAACGCTGTAAGTCATCACGAAGTCAGCCCTGTACATGGGATCGTGAATCCGTTATCTTGTATCCTTTTGCCATTTTTTTGTATAATCATGCTCACCATTCAATTTCCATTCATCCTGCATTATTCAATTGGATTTTTGTAGCCTAGATCTCCCTACCCGAACCTAGGGTTTTGGAGGTTTGCATTTGGGTTTTTGTTTTTCAGGAACAATTGGAACAAGCCATGGCCATGAACGGATTTAGGAGAACGAGACGAACAGGATGATGGCTTTGGATGGCATTTTCGTGGCCTAGAACTCACTATAGGAGAAAGCAACGGATTTTGTTGCGGATAAGAATATGCAGGAAAATACACAGGGGCCAGCGAAGAAGATGATTACGTGGCCACACCCTATTCTCCAGTTCAAATTTCGCGCAATTTCTTTTTTATTTTTCAGGCATAATTGTTTATTCCAAATATATCATTGTGCGTTTATTATACTAATGACTATGAAGCGTTGGTGGAGTGGTTGGGACGCTGGCCAATGAGCAATGGGACCTGGGTTCGAATCCCAGGTCCCCCAAAACCTGTTTAATTTTTCTACAGATGTTCTCATGCGACGCTCACAAGATGGTCCACCATACACCTCAAATCTCAACACGCCAGATGGCTCCAAACCTAAATCCAGTGGTCACGAATGAAGGATCACCATGCTCCTTGGTCAACGAGCATGCACAGAACCACAAAAGCCCAACAAGGCTGCTTGCGTTCTTGGCCAGACAATTGCCATCCAAACCCCCTCTTTGGGCCCAATACCCCTTGGTTTAGTCTATTTTCTTTTCATTATTTTTTATTTACTTGCTTGTTTTATTTTTAATTAATTACTAACAAAATAATTATTATTTTTCTTAATAAAATCAGAAAACAAGAAAATATATAATTTTTATTAAATTCGTCACTTTTATTATTATTTTTTTGTAAATAAATGATTTAATTGATTTAGTTTTTTTATTAGGCCTAATTTTAACATTTTTTGCAACAAAATAAAATTAATGTAGAATTAGGGTTTTAATAACTTTTAACCATTTTTAATTTATTTCCTAAAAGATAGAAAACTCAAAAATATTTTATTTTAATTAATTAACTCCATTTTTTTAATTTAGACTTAATTCTTAAATTCAAAAATAACAAAAATATGTTTTATTTGACAAAAAAGGGTCAAAACCCTAAAAAACTCTCCGGTTCAATTTCTCGTGTGTACTATTTTTTGATTCGTATTTCAATAATGTAATTGCTTCGAGGATGTAATAGTTCTAATTAGGACTTTTATCGCTTTTATTTACCTTTTCCGTATTTACTTTTCAAGGGTTTGTTTTTGGCGATGTAAATACCCGACGCCTTGTAATGGCTTAGTTTTATTTTCCGCAACCATTAACTGTTAGATGTATGCTAACTAGGCTATGCATGACAAGATCTATCTTAGTTTAAAATCAATCGTGGCTCATCACAACATGTACAAAGATAACATAACTGAAAATTGACACATTTGCACATGCCACTCCTAGGGTACGCCTCACTTGGTTGCCTCGACGTGGTCATTGAGTATAGGAAGTTTTAGAGGTCGCCCTCCTGTCTAAAGATCAAAGTTGCCTCGAAACGGTTGCCTCGATAAAAAATGATCTAAGACATTAGGGTTACCGCTAAGGCGTCCTAACATTGCTTTAGTGACCACATGTCCCTTAATCGAATTGACCCGAAAACTCCAACGACGGTGCTACCTATTCCTCAATAGCGGGATAGCACTGTCTAAAGGACATTTACACAGCTTAATTCCTTTTGAGTAGGTAGAGGTTCTCAGGTACTTGCTCTTTCAAAACAAAATAAACTTTTCGCACTTACACTTTTTCAAACAACATTTTCAAACAACACTTCATACACTCTTGAGGACAGAAACAAGAGTTAAATCGAAGTTTTCAAACAAAACTTTTTCAAAACCCACAAACACAAGAAAAGAAAAACTTTTTGAAAACATAGTGAGCAAGTATCTAAGAGCCCGTGGATAACCACGGATAGAAAGGGTGCTAATACCTTCCCTTTCTATAATCTACCTCCCGAACCCGAGAAACATCTCGAAAAGGAATTTTGCTGTGCTTTTGTCCTTTCCTTGTTGGATAAAATAAAAGACGGTGGCGACTCTTGCTTACCGCGACATTTTGCAAACGCAAACGCGAACCAGCATTAAAAAACAGTCAGTTCTATTTCCACCGATCACAGGATCCAATCGTCTTCATTCAGCCATGCATCCTTCATGATTCTCATAGAGGGGATCTGGACCTCAATAGGCAAGACAACCTCCATGATGTATACCAGAGAATAGGGTGTTGCCTCGGTTGACGTGTGAGCTATGGTACGATACCCGTGGAGAGCGAATGGTAGCATCTCATGCCAGTCTTTGTATGTGACTGTCATCTTCTATATGATCTTTTTAATGTTCTTATTTGCGGCTTCGACAACACCATTCATCTTCAGCCGGTAAGGGGAATAATTGTGATGCTGGATCTTGAATTGCTCGCACAGGGCGGTGATCATAGTATTGTTCATGTTTGTACCATTGTTTGTAAAGATCCTCTCCAGGATACCGTACCGGCAAATGAGATTCTGCTTGATGAACCGGGCGACAACATTCTTGGTGACGAAAGCGAAGGAGGCTACCTCAACCCACTTGGTGAAATAGTCAATGGCCACTAAGATGAAGTGGTGTCCATTGGAAGGTGTTGGCTTGATTTCCCCAATCATATCAATTCCCCACATAGCAAAGGGCCAAGGGGCCGTTAAGACATTCAGAGGAACCAGAGGTACATGCACCTTGTCAGCATAAATCTGACACTTATGGCAGATTTGAGAGTGTTGATAGCAATCTGCTTCCATGGTAGACCAGTAATAGCCTGCCCGTAGGATTTTCTTTTCCATAATATGCCCACTAGAATGGGTGCCAAAAGTGCCCTCATGTAACTCAGCCATGATCTTTTCTGCCTCAACCTTGTCTATGCAACGGAGCAAAACAGAGTCATGGTTGCGTTTGTAGAGAATGTCATTACTAAGGAAGAACTTAGCAGAGAATCTCCTTAAGAACTTCTTATCATTGATTGAAGCTTCTTCAGGATATTCTTGAGCCTCGAGATACCTCTTGACTTTGTGAAACCAAGGCTGGTCCACTACTTCTTCAGTATTAATCTCGTGACAGTGAGCTGGTTCATCAATTCATTAAATGGTGATCTGGGGAGCCTGGTTATCCCATTTAAGTTTAAACATGGATGACATTGTGGCTAGTGCGTCTGCTAGCTGATTTTCTTCTCACGGGAAATGCTCGAAGGTAATCTTCTCAAAATGTGAGATCAATGTCAGCACATGTTCTTTGTAAGGGATAAGGTTAGGGTGTTTGGTGTCTCATTCTCTTTTGATCTGGTTGATGACCAAAGCTAAATCTCTGAATACATTTAAGGATTTGATCCCCAAGTCTATGGCAGCTTTGAGACTAAAAATGCATGTTTTGTATTCCGCCATGTTATTTGTACAATTGAAGTAAAGTATTGCAGTAAAGGGAGTATGACACCCTTCAGGAGATATGAGTACAACACCAATACCATTTCCGAGTGCGTTAGATGCTCCATCAAAAACCAGGGTCCATCAGGATCCTTGTTCAGGTCCGTCATATGGTCTGAATTCTTCACAGTTGTTTACCATCATGATGTCTTCATCTAGGAATTCGAACTTCATGGATTGGTAGTCCTCCACAGCTTGATGAACAAGGTGATCAGCTAGTACACTGCCCTTTATTACTTTCTGTGTAGTATACTGTATGTCATATTCTGTCAGGATCATCTTCCATCTCACTATTCTCCCAGAGAGAGCAGGTTTCTCGAAGATGTATGTTATTGGATCCATTTTAGATATCAATAAGGTAGTATGGGTCAGCATATACTGTCTTAACCGGCGAGCAGCCCATGCCAGAGCGCATCAAGTTTTCTCGAGCAGTGAATAACTTGTTTCACAGTCGGTAAACTTTTTGCTCAGGTAATAAATGGCGTGCTCTTTTCGGCCAGACTCGTCAGGCTGCCCCAACACACACCCCATTGAATTTTCTAACATGGTCAGATACATAATCAACGGTCTTCCCTTGACTAGTGGCATCAAAACAGGAGGCTCTTGTAGGTATTCTTTGATCTTATCGAAAGCAGTTTAGCACTCGTCATTTCATTTGACTACTTGATCTTTCTTCAGTAATTTGAAGATTGGTTCACAAGTAGCTGTGAGGTGAGAAATGAATCTGGAAATGTAGTTTAAACACCCCAAGAATCCTCTGACTTCCTTCTCATTACGAGGAGCAGGTATCTCTTGTATCGCTTTTACTTTGGCAGGATCTACTTCAATACCCTTATTGCTGACGACAAAGCCTAGGAGCTTACCAGACCTCACCCCAAATGTGCACTTATTTGGGTTCAACCTCAGCTTGTACTTCTTTAGTCTCTCAAATAGTTTCTGTAAATGATCAATATGCTCTTCTTCTGTTTGAGATCTAGCTATCATGTCGTCCATGTAGACCTCTATTTCGTGATGTATCATGTCGTGAAATAGAGCTACCATGGCATGCTGATAAGTTTCCCCAGCATTCTTCAGTCCGAATGGCATAACCTTATAGCAGAATGTGCCCCACTGTGTGACAAAGGTTGTTTTCTCCATGTCCTCGGGTGCCATTTTGATTTGGTTGTAGCCTGAGAAACCGTCCATGAAAGAAAACACTTTGTGTTGTGTTGTATTGTAAACTAGAACATCAATGTGGGGAAGTGGGAAGTCATCCTTAGGGCTTTCCCTATTCAAATCTCTGTAGTCCATGCACATTGTACCTTGCCGTCTTTTTTGGGCACGGGAACAACATTGGCAACCCATTGAGGATAGGAGGTGACGGCCAAGAATCCAATGTTGAATTGCTTCATGACTTCAGCTTTAATATTCTCCGACATATTTGGTCGCATGCGACAGACTTTTTGTTTTACTGGTGGGCAATCCTCTTTTATAGGTAGACGATGTACCACAATATCTGTATCAAGTCCTGGCATGTCTTCATACGACCAAGAAAAGACCTCAACATATTTGTGTAGCGGCTGAATCAGACGCTCCTTGACACTGGGTTCTAGATTGGCGCCCACCTTGACCTTTCTTCTGTCTTCTTTGGTACCTAGGTTGATTGTATCCACTGGCTCTTCGTGGGGCTGAATGGCTTTCTCTTCTTGTAGTAGTAATCTGGAAAGTTCCCCTGGTACTTCATAATCTCCCTCACCTTCGTCTTAGGCTTGGTAGATTAGATTTTCAGAGTCACAAAAGGCCATAGTAGAATCGTTACCCATGGGATCCCGAATGGATGTAGACCTGCATTGTGAGTGTGAGTGTGAGTGTGTGTAAGGGTATATCTATATTTTAAAGAAATGAAAATGTAAAAAAGAAAAACAATGAGCATAAAGTTTGTATGTAAAACGTCCATGATTCATTGATGTCATATGGAAATGAGATAATAACCCTTACAAATGGACCATTGCGCCTCGGGTAAGACATAAGGTTTTAAGAGTTTGAATTGTTTTAATATTACAGATCCAACAAAATGTAAAGACAAATTATTGTGGGATAAAAGTGATCGGGACAAAATCTCTAGCCTCTCAATTGTTGAGCCCTCCACTGACAGCTGGGAAGATCCAATCCTCCAGGTTGCAACCATCTTCATCATCCTCTACCGTGTTGACTTCACAGTTGCTGATCTTCAGGGGTGGTCCTCCAGCACGAGCGCGACGTACAGCCTTCTGAGCACTTGAAGTGGAACCCAGGCCAAATTTGTCAGACTTGTATGGGATATCTGAGAGTTTCCCCCAGATAGTGCACCCACCTTCTTCTATCACTGCCTTTGCATCCTTCAAAGATGACATTCTAAGTGGAGGCCTTGTGATTTTGGGAACAACCTTAGTCACTGCCACATCTTGCAGGACTTCCTCAAAGTGTTGGAATGGATTTTCAATAAATTCACCATCTAACTCCACATATCTGAAGGAATTGAGATGGCTGATCATATACTCTTCTTCTCCATGAGCGGTGATAATCTTCCCTTGGATTAGATACTTCAGCATTTGGTGCAACGTAGAAGTGACATCTCCAGCATTGTGAATCCACGGTCTGCCTAGCAAGCAGGAATATGAGGGGCGGATATCCATTACATAAAAAGTTGAATCAAATGTTTGGATTCCAACTTTTATGGGGATATCCACTTCCCCATGCACCATCCATTTTGAGCCGTCAAAGGCCATCACTACTATGTTACTTGGTTTCAACGTCAATCCCTCACAGTCAAGCCTATCAAGAGCCTTCTTAGGCAATACATTCAGAGATGAGCCAGTGTCCACCAAAACATGAGCCAAGGTTGTGCCCTTACATTCAACTGAGATGTGCAATGCCTCATTATGCTTCCTTCCTCTTGGCGTTAAATCAGCATCCGAAAAACCTAGACTATTATCTGTAGTCAAGCTGGCTATGCAGTCTTAGAGCTGATCGGCAGATGTTTCTTGGGGTACATGGGCAGTTTTCAGGAATTTTACCAAGGCTTTTGCATGCGCCTCGGAACATAGTAGTAAAGCTAGCATGGAAATTTTAGATGGAGTTTTCCCGAGTTGCTCAACTACATCGTAGTTGCTTCTTTTTATGATCTTTAGAATTTCCTCCATCTCTTTCCGGGAGGTCTCAGGGATAGCCAATGATTGTGCCTTCATTCGGACGGGCTTAATCAGAATACTTTTACCTCGAGTCTTGGTTAACTCGGCAGCAAGAATGTCAGTAGGAGTGATAGCAGGGATTGTAATAGCTTTGTCAGTTGGAGTATTGGTGGAGATGATTGTAGGACTGGGAATAGCCTTCGGAGGAGCAACATCATCAGGAATGATTACGGGTCTAGAAACTGCTTTTGGGGGAGCAATTTCTGGAGAGAATATCCTTCCACTTCGGGTAATCTTGCTAGTCCCTGCAATATTACTGATATCAGAGTTATCTTTCTCGGAACTTGAATCTTCGGCAGTTGGCCAATCTTGCTTGATACTGTGGTAGTAGACATCCCCTCCATAATTCCATGGTACGGTTTTTTCTGACAAATAAGGGACTGGTCCAGGCATTGTAATTATCAAAGGAGCTGCTTTTGGAACTGATGTAATTTTAACGGGTCTTTTGGTGGAGACCCTGGAAGAATCAGCGGAAATGGTAATGATAGAAACATCATTATAAGGAACAGGTGAAACATAAGTCTTTTCAAACAAAATTTCCTTGTTATCTATTAGGCATTGAACGCCTGCTTTCAACAAAGGACAGCTAGTTGGTGAGGACAAACAGAAATGCCAGCTTTCATCACAGCCTGGGAATACACTGGCATTTAATAAGTTCTCTTTGATAGTCCAGAGTAGAGTCATAAGGTCATTAACTGAAGTAACAAACATATCTTCCTCAATGGCGTTGGTATTATGGCCATGTTTAGGCATAGGGGCAAAAATGACATTTGGCTTTTTGGGCGCATCGAATTCAATCTCCTTGGCTTCAATGAGGTCTTGTAATTTGTTCTTCAGTGCCCAACAGTTGTTAGTGTCATGGTCGGGACTCTCAGAGTGGTATGCACAGCGGGCATTAGGATGATAGTGAGGAGATGTTGTGTTAGGATTCTTAGGAGCTTCTTTCAAGGTCACTAGGTTGGATCTCAACAGATGTGGAAATACCTGAGATAGGGTCATATTAATTTTGGTGAATTGTCCTACTGGTCTTTCCATCCTTGGTTGGTTGTTTCTTTGATAATCAGGGGCAGGTTTAGGAATCATAACAACCCCCACCATTGGACGGCGTTCGGCCCTATCTTGATTTCTCTGAGGATAAACAACAACCACTTCTTTCTTTCCGATAAATGGCTTCCTTATAGCAGCAGAGGATGTATCTTTTTGAATCTTTCCACTTTTTATCCCAGCTTCTACCCTCTCTCTGGTCAATATTAGTTCAGTAAAACCTACTGATGACTCCCAATTAGGTGATTGAAGAAGGGACCAGACAAGGTGCCCAAAAATATGTCTACTAATTCTCTTTCAGATAGGGGAGGTTGAACTCTTCCAGCCAAGTCTCTCCATTTTTGCTCATAGTCTTTGAAGCCCTCACTTGAAACCATGGCCATACTCTAGAGTTGGGTATGGGTTGGCGCAAGATCAACGTTGTATTGGTATTGTTTGTAAAAGGCTGCAGCAAGATCTTCCCAGTTATGAACATTGGCTCTTTCTAACTGATAAAACCAATCAAGTTGAGTTCCAAACAGACTGTCTTGGAAGAAGAGTACCCATAAATCTTTGTCAGCAGTATGGGGCTGGATTTTCCTTACATAAGACCGGAGATGCATTTTAGGACATGAAACTCCATCATATTTGGCGAACATAGGTGCTTTGAATTTTGGAGGAATGAAAATTCCCGATACTAACCCCAACTCCTCAAAGTCAAAGCCAGGAACTTTTTGGATTTCCATTGCACTCAACCGCTCTTCGAGATGTTTATACTTGTCATCAGCCGGAGGGTATTGTTCTTCAGAATAGTCTTCTTCTTCCTCTTCCTCTTTTGATTTCGACTGGACAATTGTTTCCTTGCCCTTCCCATCTTGGTTGTCTTTCTCACCAGATGTTGTAGCAAAGTCTAAGGCCCTTCTTGTTTTCCCTTGGAACCTTCTTCCCATGTTTAGAACTCTGGCTATCTTCTTTGTCTTCTTTTTCTTCTCCTTAGCCAGCAAAGTCTTCTACTCTTCTTGTCCTTTGGCTAGGGTCAAGAACAACTGTTGAAAATATGCATTCTGAGCTTGGAGGTCCTTCATCATTTTCTCGAGATCCATCTTAATGAAATAAACAGTACAGAGATGAGGAGACTTGTTGCAAGAAACCTGCTTATGTTATGATGAATGATAAATGTATATGCAATGTTTTCAAGGATTTTAAGATACAAATTTGTTTTAGACAAAAAGGAAACACACGCCATATTAATAGATTAAAGCTTGACTACATCAATTCTATCTTGGGCAAAATAATACAAAAACTCTAAGATAAAAAGGTAGTACGTATCCTCTTTGGTGCAATGTAGGCATTCAGAGTCTGTTCCTCATGAAGTAGCCTAGTGAGTTCCAAAACCTTTTTCTTGCTTGCGTAGAATTGGGCTTCGAAGGTATCTCGCTCCCCCTTGAGTTGTATCCAATCCCTTTGTAGGTCTTCAAGAGAGGTAGGCATGTCAGGATGTAGAATAGTGTATGGAACATCTCCTTCCATAACAGGCTCAACGATTACCGGGAGAATGGAAGGATAAGGCATCATAAGACTCTGAGCACGAGTTCGTACCCATTTGAGGTAAGGCTTAAGAGGGATGGAATTCTTGTGCCCCAAAATCTTGTTATCTACCTTGTTCAACATCCTCCAAGCTCGGATAAATCTCTGGCTAAGACCTTGATCGTCGTTGTCGTAGTCAAATACCAAACCTTGAATAAGCATCTCATGCGGACCATCCCTTCGGGCGTAACCAAACTGTCTTAAAGCTAAGCAGAGGTTGTAGGTGATTCCTCCCCTAATTCCAAGTAAAGGGACATTAGGAAATTCCCTACAACGGTCGACAATAGTAACATTCTTTATGGATTGGGAGCACCAATGAATGTTTGAATGTTTGAGCATCATCAACCTTTGTGACCATCTTGAACCTTTCTCATTCTTTAATACAGATTTGGGAAGATGCGAAATAAACCATCTTGCCAAGAGAGGAGTGCAACACATAAGGACACCTCTTTTCCTCATTGTGCGAGTGTGAAAAGAGTGTAGGATATCCCCTAGCAATGTAGGCACCGGGTTGCGAGATATGAAGATTTTGACGGTGTTCACATCTATGAGTTGGTCAGGATTTGGAAACAAAACCATCCCATAGATGAGAAAAGCCACAATTTCCTCAAAGGCTTGCAAATCCAAGGAATTCCAACAGTTTTGGGCTTTCTCAAACAAGAACTTTGCTAAGAAACCTTTGACATCACTCCTTATTTCCCAATGAATTGTGACATCAGAGGAGTGCAAGTGTAGAACTTGAGCAATCTCTTCTGGCTTTGGGTCTCTTCCCGTACCGTTTAAAGGTAGTTGATTGAGAATGGGAATTCTCAAGTCGGGAGAATGCTTCCAAAGTAGACAGAAGTTGATAGTCGGGAAATGTGAAGCAATGGTGTAAGGGGTCAAAGAACTAAAAGAGCGCCTTCATCATGTCCTCATTTGTATTAGAGGTGACCAAGTTGAGTAGGCGACCATGTCTCTCAGTGAACGGAGAGTTTTCAGGAATCCTTGAAGCTAGCTCCTTAAGTTGTGGAGGGATCCTCACAAGGTTGACTTGAATAGTTTTCCTGCAAAGTGAATCCATATCCTACAAAACAAGACAAAGATGAATCCAAAAAATCCTTGAAATGGTTAGTGAATGTGTATGATGTTATGAAGTTCATGATGTTATGATGTTCATGATGTTATGTAAAAGTGCGTATATACAAACAAAGCAAACAATTCCTTAGGTTTAGGCTTGCATGGAGTTTTATAGGTAAGTACCCTCTTGAAGTTTAGTTGGCTGAACCTGTCCTAGTAATAGTAACTGGGTTCTAAGGAGCTCAATATCACTGGATTGTTTCCCTGGTCATTTTTTCAGCACAAGCCTCTTTAATGGTGACTGAAATATCCCAAGAAACCAAACCTCAATGAGTGTAGTATCGAGTATCTACAACCTTCGGACTGCACCAAAGCCGGTCATCTCACTACATCCTAAAGGCTAAGTTGGTCAAGTAAAGGTTCTAGAAGTTCATTAGTGCTTTATGACATCACTCAGCCGCCCCGTATTCTCTTTGATTAACTCAAAGGCTACCGGTACCCATAAATATGTCGCACTAATGTAGCTATTGCTTAGACCATGTCGGTATACCCTGCACAGTTTCCACAATGTATCGCTACTTACCTATATTGTATCCCAAATCCGGGTAGAGGATTCAAACCCAAACAAAGAACCAAAATGTAAAGCAAACAAGTCAAACAATGTAAGCAAGTAAATGTGATCTAACCCTAAGGTAACCCCACTTTTAGAATAAATCCACAGCAGAGTCTCCAGTTCTGTGATACAGTGGGAGAACTAACTTGAGGGTTTTGCATTTGATTGCAAATGTTGTGGTTAGCAAGAGTGTCCACCGAATTTTCTTTTATCCAAAAAGAAAGGTGAAAAAGCACAAGAAAGACCTTTGAGATTGTTTCTTGAGTTCGGGGGGTAGATTATGAAAATGGAAGGTATCATCACCATTTTCATCCATGGTTATCCATGGGCTCTTAGTTACTTTGCTAGATCACTTGCTTCTGTTCGAAAATGTTCTTTGTGTGTTTTTTGAAAGTATTTTGTAAAGAGGTCATTGTTTAGGCAATCTTTGTAATAATTCTCGTTCGTAAGAATGTATACAAAGATGTTGATCTTTTGAAAATGTTTTTAAGTTTGTAAGATGTTTTGAAATGTGTATGTGTTTGTTTTGAAAATAGCAAGGATGTTTGTTTTGAAATGGAGCAAGTAATCAGGAACATTCTACCTACTCAAAAGTATTTCTTGTTCATTTCCTTTTCCTTTGATATTGTTGTCTTACCATCGATTTGGTAAGCAACCCTATCTTTCGATGTAAACGGGGCGGGTGTGGGTCATCGTATAACCATGATTAGAAATGTTGCAAGGTATCTTAGCACTCTTTTTGAGAGACTAAGATCATTTGTAAGGCAACTTAGATAGCGTCATCGAGGGACTATGATCTAGTATTTGCTTGTTTTGGCTAAGATACCTTACATGCGTAATATGGCCATTTTGTATAAGGCAACCAAGTGGAACAACCCTAGGGGTGCTTGTGTGCAAGTGTATTGTTTTCATGCTTGCTTTTGTCTTGAATTAGGGTTTTCTAAGCATTGATTTTAGTCTTTTCATACAAACCCTAATTACTAGCATGTTATATGAAAGCGATAAATTGCGAAATTTAAAGTTACTACGCTATTACAACATTTGTGGGGAGGGGGTGTACAATTTGCAAATGGGGATTGCAAGAATTTAAACCTAATTAGTCTATTACAACCATATTGAATTGGCATGAATATACAAGGAATTTAAATACAAAGTATAAAAATGAATAAATGTACAAGGATGTAAAATATGAAGAAAATGAATTTTGTTTGGTTTTCATGAAAAAAGATTTTGTCTTAACCAAATTTAAATAAAGAAAATAGTTAATTAAGTTTGAATTTATTAAGAAAAACATTTTAAAAGAAAACCCTAATTCTATTAATTAATCAAAAGAAAATAAGTTTAAGAAAAGTATATATTCTTTGGTATTTTTTTATCTTGAAAATATTTGTAGTATTATAAAATATTTGTAGTCCTTTTTTATATTAAAATAATATATTTTAAATGGTGTGAAGAAAAATAAATAAACAATATAATATTAATTAAGTTTATAAAATCTACTTAATAAAATGAATGAAGTATAAAAAATATTTTTATTTATGGAAAAAATAAAATAAAATATGTCAAAATATAAATATATCATTTTTTGTATTTTTTTTTTAATATTAGAAAAATAATTTAAGAAAATAAATAAAATGAAAATAAGAAAAGAAAAGAAAATTGGACCAGGGGTGTCAATGGGAAACAGGGAGGTCAACTAGCAAAAAATAAAATGAGCCATGCCCAAAGGGCCCAGCGCCTGCCAAACAACAAAAAATTAGGGTCAGAATTGTGATAATATGAAAAAAATGCAAAAGGGTACCACTGGGGCTCGAACCCAGGTCCTATAGGTTACAGGCGCGCGCTTCTACCACTGGGGTGGCTATACATCCATTAATACAAATTAAACAATAAATATGTAAGGCAAAACATGCTCTGAAGACTTCATCTTCAACCTCCAGCCATACCAACTGTAACTTGCTCATTTCTCATCAAAAATGAAAACTGTAAACATGAAACTTATAGCAAATTTTTCCACGATTCCAGAAATATAAAGTATTAAAACTATAGTTCAAAGATAAGAAAGAATTTTAATGGCCCTAATCTGAACCCTAAAAATTTCAGAGATTTCAGTTTCAAAATTCTCTAGGCTCAAGCAAATTTAATGGAAACTATGGACATGGTTAGCTTCAGGGCAATGATATCTACATGTTTTATTCACAAATAAACTATTGATGATGCATGTATGAAGAGTTCCAAGTTGAGAAAACTTACCTCAAAATTGGAAATCGTGTTTGGAGTTTGAGCTTGTTTCAAGTGATGGTGATGATCAGGTTAGCTTCCTTGAGGTCATACGAAGCTAATGCAATGGTTTGCTTGAGTTAAGAGTGGCTGAAATGACTTGGAGAAGTCCAACTGTAATGCTCTGTTTTTGGCTATGGAAGTTGAGGAAGATGATGTTACAGTCGTGTAACAGGGACAGGGACAATTTATATTTGATGCATAGGAACTTTAGGAACTAAAAGGCCAAAGAACGCACGAGGGAAATAGAATATACAAGTTCAAGGTCAGAACCTACACAAAAATGGAGTTTTCTATGCAATTTCTGGCTAGAGGGATTTTGAGAGAGTTTCAGGCTTACCAAAATCGTGTGTTGTGTTGCAATTGACTTGTTAATATGTATGGAAAACATTAAAGCACAAAATTACTCCAAGTTTCTGAGTTATAGGGTTATGGCTCTATAACTTGCTTTTTAAGAAAAGTGAAGTGACAAATCTCAAGTATTGTACAAGCATGTTCTGAGCTTCTTGAGACCTTAGACACATTGCTTTTAGTTTATAGGGGTTGTGTGTGCAGAAAGAACAGGTTAGAAGCTCAAGACAAGTTAACTTTGTGATTAAAGCAACTTTTCAAGAATGGAATGGTAACTTTCTTCCTAAAATGGCAAATTGGCTTGGACAATGCTTGGAACACTTGGATAATAGCTCAAAAGCAAGTGTAATCTTCTGATTATGGATATATGTTGAGGTTTATAGGCCTGTAAAACAAGATTGTGCAGGATAGGTTTGAAACTGACTTCTTGTTCATCACAAAATGGCTTGTAAATTAAGTGACAAAACCCTAACTTCATCTCTTCGATTCTCCCTACTCAAGAATGATCTCAAGAAGTTCTTGGACATTTTGGAAAGCTAGTAACATGCTCTACAACCCCTCTTTGAATTGCTTTTGAATATTCCCCTTGGAACTATGTGAAAAGTGTTATGAAGTTAGGTCAAAATCCTATCCAAATTAGGGCAAAATTTCACTAAGTGTTTTGTTTCATGACCCTATGTTCATAAAATTGTAACTTGAGATCCAAGTATTTTTGGAAGAAGTTGTGTGAAGAAAAGTTGTATATTTCATGGAGATATACAACTTTCATGATGGAAGTTTCTCTTGAATCATCTTGCATCATGGTGAAAATTTGGCTCAAAGTTATGAAAAAATAAGAAATTTTCCATACTTCGAAAAATTTCTAAGTTAAGAAATTTTAACATTTCAAGATGAAATCTTGAATTCTTGATTTCTTGATGAACAAGTTTCATATTTTGACATATTTTGATGAATTATGATCTTTGGCACTTGAATTTGACCAAAAAGTCAAAGTTTGACTTTTCAGTATACAGTTGACTTTTAATTAGTTGACTGAAAAAGTCATCTGTCAATCCAATGGACTTGCAATGTTTTGAACCATGTCATTAGGTCAAAATGATGCAATTTTACTCTTGAGATCACGCCTTAAACCAATAGACCATTTGCTAGGTAAAAATCAGAAATTGCCCTTTCCCAGTCAAAACCTTAATTTTGACCATTTTGCCCTTTTGGAGATTTGATCAAATTTCTGGAGGAGTTGTGGTCTAAACTTGATCAAATGATACACATGAGTTTAAAATGTTGATGTGGACCAAAAATTATGAAGTTTGACTGTGAATTGGCCATAGTTGACTTTGTCCCCAATATAGTTGATTTTTAGGTCAACTGCTCAATTGACTGATCAAAAGTGTGATCCAAGGCTTGAAACTTGACATAAGTAATCTTGGGGGTCCATAATGATCTATGAAAGACATACGGGGAATTGGAAGTTCAAAAATACTTGTGAAAACTCAAACCCTAATTTTGGTCATCAGTGCTTAAGGAGATGTCTTGAGCTGATCAACCCTAGTGCAGTCTTGAGTCAAAGGAGATCTTGTGAGTAAATTCTTGATAAGTGAGAGGGAAAATTTTGGGGTAGAACAGCATGCTTCAGGGTAACCCAACCATATTGGCCGGTAATTGTTTACTTCTAAAGATGGAAGCAGTATAAAAACAGACGGAGGGTAGCCCCGATTCCTAGATGGTAGCACATGATCATGAAAGCACGCATAAAGGCGATCAAGTTTAGATGCAATTGGGACAGAGCTAGACACAGATGCCTAAGGACTGTCATCTTGAAGTCTGAGAAGGGAAGCCGGAAACCCATCTCCTTGAACAAGATCTCATACATAGGAAACCGATGAGCTTTGAACTGAGAACATATCTGACTTGTCTTGTAGGGGATATAAATCGCCCATTGCTCCTCTGCACCATCGTAGTCCATCTCCGGGTCTAACAAGGTAAATAGCTCACCAGGATACTCGACAAAGTGACAGACATACTACAGCGGGCGTGGCGCGACCCAAGCCTGCGTATCCTCCTCGACCACGGGCACTTGCTCAATAGAGGCCTCCTCCACTTATTTGGTAGGGGCCATATCCATGTTCCCCTCTAAGGCCTATTGCCCGAACAACCCCAACTCCAGTATGCCCGAAGAGGAATCGTACGCCTCAGAAGTGCTCGTCTCGCTGGAAGTGTCCCTGGTGGAACTCTGGGCAGAACCACTAGGCTCATTGAGAAACTCGTTGTCGGTGTAAGTAGTCATCATACTTGAAAAGCAAAGGATAAAATTGAGTTCAAAGTCAATTTCAAATCCACCCTTCCACCACTAATCAAGTTAAAGGGCGCGCCAAGGAACAAGGACCATGTCCCTGACCAGAGCCCTCACTTAAACGACTACTAGACAATCTCCCTTCCCCGACCAAGCCAACTGGATTCATGAAAAATTTTCCTACACCCGTCTGATACCACTGAGGCTCCAAAAACTCACTCGAGGGGGAAACTTGGTATCCTCGACGGCCTCGCTCTACAGGACCACCGTCTCCACCCAATATTTCATCAGAATTTCTAAGAAATCGATAACCCTAAACCCTAACTGCATTCATTTTCTAAGGAAAAACCATAAAATCTAAACTATAATAGAAGTGACAATCACAAAAACAAGAGGAATCAAAGAAAGCTTATCAGATTGAGTGAAGTAACGGAGGGAATAGATAGAGGCGAACGGTAAAACAAACAAAAATCTTGGAAATGGATGAAGTAGAGTGGAAACGGATGAAGTCGAGCGGATACAGATGAAGTCGATCAAGAGAGAATTTATCGAGCAACTGAAAGACAGGTGAAAAGTATACATGGAGATCTCTCCCCTCCTTTTATAGACTGGGCTCACTAGCGCGTGGGAGAACACGCGCCTAGGGAACTCTAAAGGGCGCCATTATTACGTCCTAGCCCCTAGGCCAACCATCATCACACCTATCTAACAGCACACGGCTTGATGCATACGAAGGACACAACCTCTCTATATTCCTCTCCCTGTAACCAAACACCAGGAAAATTTCTAAACTCCTCGCACAAAATTGCTCCTCGATGAAAATCGCTCAACCGTTCCCTTACCCATGAGGCAAATGCGACGAACATCATTTATACCCCTCAAGAAATGTCGACAAAGAAGAATTCCCATTTCATGGGCTGATTCTAAGTCATCACTCCTGTACCCAGAAGCAAAAAATTAAAGGGCTCTTGTTCTGGACTGGCCCAATGACTAGAAATGGCCCAATCCGCTCCTGCCCTTGGCACGACCCGATGACAACAGCCAGCATTCTGGTCGACCATGGCGTTGGTCACCCGACCAGTCATGCCCGACATACACGCCTGACTAGATCAACGAATGTCTTATGTCATCCCGACACGAGTCGGGCAGACACCCAGGAAACAACTTTATTCCTGTAATCCTCCTCCTTAAAATAAATGGCTAGTTACAAGCATACCTGCCTGTTTTGAGCCAGTCCTGGCAGTTACCTATTTTTGCGGACTCACATATCTAGGCCCAAAAATAGGAACCAATGGCTACGCATTGGGGGAACATTTTATAAACTCTCGCACATGTGAGGATCGGGTATCCAACATTCATATATGAAACCCTAATACTTTGCTTGTATCTCTTTGCTCCCACACTTACATGATCGTCGGAGTGCCTTGCAGGTACAATCCCCATTTTCTCCTCAACTTTCCATCCCGTCAAAGATCATCCTCCAGCCATCTTGGAGGTTCTGATCAACCGATAAGATCAGTATCCTTAATTATATTTGAGAAATAAATTATCAACATTAAATGATTTAGAATTAAATTAGAAGTATAATAGTAATACAAACATTAATTAGTTTAAAAGTCAATAACTTTTGCTTATAATAATAACCAAGATTTAATGTGATTTTTTTGCTTATAATAGGGACCGAAGAGAGTATCTTTTTATCTGGATTTGAGACCAAATATGTGCATGTTTGGTTTGGCTTTTAGAAGGACCAAAAGTAATTCTAGAAGTGTGGAATTGATTCTGTGTGATTTTGAGATGTTTAGTTAGGTAAAAATAGAATTGATTTTGTCTCTAGAATTTGTTAGTGCGTGAGGCAATTTTAATGAGAAGAGAATAGAGAGAGAATAAGGAAATAAGGATTTGTATTATTGAATTGTACAAATAATAATACAGATTAGGACTATTTATATACAACCCTAATTAGGCTTAGCTCTACACAACTTGGATTATATTTAAATATTAAATCTAATTAAATCTAATCTAATATAATATTTTAACAAATCTAATTTAATATTTCAACACACCCCTATAATCCAAGTTGTCGAACATCCTCAAAAATAGTCAATATGAACTATTCTTAATTTATTTCTCAAATTCAAGAATCTATCAATCTTCAATCCTTTGGTGAAGATGTCAGCCAACTATGCTTCACTTGAGCAATGCCTAACTTCAAATTGACCTCGATTTACCTTTTCCCTTAGGAAGTGAAATATATCTTCGATATGCTTACTCCTTCCATGTAGAACTGGATTCTTCACCAGATTTATGGCTAACTTGTTATCAATTTACAACACTAGAGGTTTCTTCACTTCGACATCCATTTCTTCAAGTACTGGTCTGATCCAAATTGCTTGACAAGCAGCATAGGATCCTGCTATATATTCAACTTTGCAAGATGACAATGCCACCACAGGTTGCTTATTCGAACACCATGATATTGGGGCACCAAATACTTGAAAGAAATATCTAGTTCTTCTTCTTTGATCTTCCTTATCTCCATACCAATCAGCATCTGAAAAATAATTAACTATTGCTTCTTTTCCTTCAGAATCTCGTCAAAATAGTATTCCACAATTTATTGAACCCTTCAAATATCTCAGGATTCTTCTTGCAGCCTTCATATGTGACACTCTTGGTTCACTCATATATCTACTTACTAATCCGACTGCAAAACTTATATCTGATCGACTATTGCACACATACCTTAGAGATCCCACAATTTGCTTAAACAAAATTGCATCGACTTTGTCTTCCTCCCCATTCTTCTCTAACTTCCCATTTGGTTCGACAGGTGAGGATGCAGGATTCGAATCATCCATTCTGAATCTCTTGAGTATCTCTTTGACATACTTATTTTGATGTAGCATCATTCCTTGCTTCGAAATTTGAAATTCCATACCTAGGAAATAAGATAATTTTCCCAGATCCGGCATTTAAAATTCCTTCGTCATCAGCTCTTTGAACTTTGAAAAGTTCTCCAAACTATTTCCAGTTACTAGCAAGTCATCGACATATAAGTAGATGATTGTTATATCTTGTTCTACAACTTGAACATAGACACCATACTCTGATTTGCATTTGACAAATTCCAATTCGGCTAAGTATGAGTCGATCTTCTTGTTCCTTGCCCTAGGTGTCTGCTTGAGGCTATAGAGCGCTTTGTGCAATCTATATACTTTTCTCGCTTCCTTTTGAATCACAAACTCAGGAGGTTGTGTGACATAAAATTCTTCGTCTAAAGGACCATTCATAAATACTTATTTCACATCTAGATGGAATTTCGACCAGCCTTGGTTGTATGCCAATGCTACCACTAGTCGAACAGTCTCCAATCTTGCTATTGGAGCAAATACTTCAGAGTAGTTGAGTCCTGCTCTTTGAAGAAAACCTCGAGCTACTAATCTTGCTTTATGTCTTGCTATTGACCCATCTATATTGTGTTTTAGCTGGAACTCCTAATTTACTTTGATAGCTTTTGTATGTTCTGGAAATTCGATTAACTCTCATGTGTTTTTTCTTTCGATTGCCTGTAACTCTTCGATCATAGCTAACTTTCACTTGTTAATCTTCAAATTTTCGCTATAGTTGATTGGTTCAGCACCTTTAAGTAAAACAAAATGAATTAATTATCCATCTGGTGTTACCTCATCATCACCAATCACATCATAATCATGAAGTCTTGTTGGAGGAACTCTATTTTGTTGAGGTCTACGGCTTGTGCTAGCCATATCCTCTTCGACTTCAACATTGTTTGGAATGTCAACAATTGCTTCGTCTTTGATTGGAATATTAGCAATTTCTTCGACTTCGACTTCATCTGTTTCTTCGTCAAAACCATAGCTCATCAATGGCTTGTTAATTGCATCATTAGAATTCCAATCCCAAGCAGAATTTTCATCAATCAAAATATCTCTACTTAACACAATTTTCTCATTAATTGGATTGAATAGCCTGTATGCACCAGTTTTATGATATCCTACCAGAATCATAGGTTCACTTTTGTCATCAAGCTTCTTTCTTCTCGCATTAGGAATGTGCTTGTAACACATAAATCCAAACACCTTCAAATGACTTACTGATGGTCGTTTTCCACTCTGCACTTCTTTTAGAACCTTGTTCTTTAATATCTTAGTAAGGCACCTATTCAAAATATAAACTGCATTCGAAACAGCTACTCCCTATAAAGACTTTGGCAAATTCTTTTGCTTCAACATGCATCTCACCATATCTAATATGGTTCTGTTTCTTCTTTTAGAAATTCCATTATGTTAAGGTGTATAAGGAGCAGTTACCTCATGATCAACATCATGTTCTGCATATAAATCTTCAAATATCTTGGATGTGTATTCGCCACCTCCATCTGTTCGCAGAAATTTGATCTTCTTCTCACTCTAGTTTTCGACAAGTATCTTAAATCTCTTAAAGATTTCGAATACTTCGTCCTTTACTTTGATCACATAGATCCACAACTTTCGACTGAACTCATCGACAAATGAAACAAAATATCAGTTTCCACCAATAGTATGTTCTTCGAATGGACGACATACATCTGAACGCACCACTTCGAGAATGCAGGATGATCTCATTGGCATAGTCGAAACAAAAGAATTTATGGATTTCTTTCCTACTAAACAACCTTCACAAAGTTTTTCTAGCATCTAAAGACTTGGAATTCCAGTAACCATATCTTGATTAATCAATTGATTGAGTGATCGGAAATTTAAATGTCCAAACCTCAAATGCCACAACCAACTATCCTTGTGGTCAACAACATTTTTCAAACATAAACTTCTATCGAACTGATCATAGTCTTAAATGTCCTATTCTTCGACAAAAGAGATTTTAAGACCGAATTGTTCTCGGTGTCGAACAATTTCAAAGCTCCACCTTTTATAACAACTGAGAAACCTGTTTCGATTAGTTGTCCAACACTTAGCAAGTTGCACTTTATTCTAGGTACATAGAGCACAACTTTAATCATAGCTTTTCCTCCATTACTCATTTGAAAAATTATGTTGCCAGTACCTTCTGCTTGCAACGAACTATTATCAACAAGTCTTACCTTACTCTTCTTCGACTCCTCGTAGTCTGCCAACCACTCCTTTCGACCATTCATGTGATTTGAGCAGCCTGAGTCGAGGAATCGGGTCATGGATTTGACATGGTTATTCGCAACTGCATCTATAACCACCATACCTCCTTCAAAATCATCTGAATCTTAGCATGCAAGTTTCGCTCCTTCATCCTTGCCTTTTGTCGATCCATTGTCTTTCCTCTACCAAAAATGTTTAGCCAAGTATCCCCACTTTTCACAATTATAACATTGCATACCTTTCTTATCTTCTTTGTCCTTTCGATAGTTTCCTCCTCCTCTTTTCGAGGATTCAGGAGATCTATCTTCAACCTTATTCTTGTGGGGGTTCGACTAAGACTTCTTGCTCCGAATCTTGCCGACTTGCCTATGAATTTGTTGGAACTACCATCCTTTTTCCATGTCTGAGATTGCAAAGCCTATATCAAGTCTTGAACTCATTTCCTTTTGATAATCCTCATCTCATGTTGTTGTACCCCAAAATTTTCCCTCTCGTTTCTCAAAGGATCATCCTGGACCCTCAGGTTTGCTTCTATCAAGTTTCAAGTCTTGAATTATAATTTTCTAAGAAAATCATTCACAAGGGAAAAATGGTCAAAAGCACACTAAAAAGTCAAACTTTGACTTTTAGATCAAAAATCAAGTTTCAACAATTATATTTCATTAAGACATGAAATTGGTTCATCAAAAATCAGAAGTCAAAAATTACTTTGAAAAATCAAATTTCTAAACATTTAGAAAATTTTCCAAGTCTTAAGAGAATATGATACTTCAAAACTTCTGGGCCAACCTTCACGCAAGTGCAATCAGAATTTGCAAATATGGTTCAGAACACGACTCATCAATCATAATGTGACTCTTCAACATATGGGGGATATGTTATATGCTTCGATCAGAGCCTCACCCTTCGAATCTCACTCTGGTCTTCTGCGATCAGAACATTACCAAATCCTAAAACCTCGTTTGAGCAACCTGTTGCACTACTATAGTACAGTCCTACCAGCAGCTGCCACAACACTCCAAGGTGCTGCTGATCCAGTCCACGCCTGCGTTTTTCTCAAACCCCATAATTGCACCAAATTAGCATGCAAAAACTGTGTTTAAAAAAGCAACAGAACAGTATGACAAAAAGGTTAAAAATACCATTTCTTTTCCCCCCCAAAACCATACCAAACCCATCTATAAATAAGTTGCTCCATCACACGTTGGAGGGGCTGGATTTTGGAAGGAGAGAATTATCAAAGAGAGAGGAGAAAACAGAAAAATATTCGTGAACCTTGAATTCCTAAACAAAACCAAAATATTTGTTCTTCCCTTTGAATCAAAAGAACATAGCATTTCCTTTTCCATTCCAGAACATCAGAAGGCAGCAACTCAAGTTCCAAACACACGTTCCAGATTCAAGGTAAGTCTTTCTGACTTTGAATCTTCTCATTCAGAACATCATTAAATATGTAAATATCATAGTATTGATTTTGTCCATATCATTGCATGAGTAGGAAAAAACTGTTGATCAGAACTTCTTGAATAAAGCTAGGCTCAGAATTAGGATTAGAACTTCCATGAACTGTTGTGCTTCTATCTTTCTGATTTGATGTCATTAAGAACTGATTAAACTGCAGATGTTCTGACTAATGTAAGGAATGAGGTGAAATGTAATACAAAATTTATGGGCTTTCTTTCCCACTGTTTAGCATGATACATAACTTCTGAGTTCTCTTCACTATTTTGACATTGAACTTCTGATTTTCACTCATTGTTTAACACACACATAACTTTTAATATTTTCACTCACTGTTTAACACAGCACAAAACTTCTCATTTTCACTCACTGTTTAACACAGCAGAGAACTTCTGGTTTTCACTCATTATTTAACACAGCACAGAACTTCTGATTTTCACTCACTGTTTAACACAACACAGAACTTCTGACCCTTTGCTCACTGTCTAAACACGACCCAGAACTTCTGTTTTTGCCCTCTAACATTTCATTCAGGATTCCAATGGCATTAATCCAGAACTTCTGATTTCCTTTGACGTTTCATTCTGAACCACAGCGTGCCTGGCATCAGAACTTCTGATCCCCTCTGTTTTGCTTTCAGCAACATGCTGATCCTATTCCTCATTGTTTTTCCTTTTTCTCTATTATTTTTTATAAAAAAGAGACATCAAAAAATATTTTCTTTTATTAAATAATTATTTTCCTTTTAATTTGTTAGGACCAAAAACCATTTTTAATAACAAGTCTTTTCCTTTTCTTATAGTGTACAATTCAATATGGTTGTAATTGTTAATTAGGATTTAAAATTCTTGCAAACCCCAATTTGTAATATGTACCCCCATCCCTAAATGATGTAATAACATAGGACTTTATGTTTTCGCAATTTACCGCTTTTCAAATATGAATGCTAGTAATTAGGGTGTGTATGGCAAGACATGAAATCAACAAATAGATAACCCTAATCAAGACTAAATGCATGTAAATAAAACACACTTGTACACTATCACCCTTAGGGTAATCTCACTTTGTTGCCTTTCAGAAAAAATAGTCATGTCCCTCGGATATGAGCGTTTTAGCAAAGACCCTCGATAAAAGATCTTAGTCCCTCGATGTCCCTCAATGTTACCTTCGGTAAATGATCTAGTCCCTAAATGACAATGCTAAAATGTCCCATAGGTTTCCTTTTATGACTATACAAAAGTCCCACGCCCGTCCCTTCAGATCCAACGATGGGGCTTCTTACCAAAACAATGGTAAGATAGCAACACCTAAAGGAGGAGGAAAATAATATTTAAGACATTTTAAGTAGGTAGATTTGCTCCTAGTTGCTCGCTTGCTCACAACAAAAACATTTCGTACACCAACACTCTCACTTTGAAACATTTTCAAAAAACAAACACTTTGTACGCGTTATTATAGAAACTAGAACCATTATAAAGACACCTTTTCAAAATCACTTTCAAAAACACATTCCACAAACACTTCTTTGAACTATTTTTGAAACAACATTTTGTACGCATTTTTATAGAAATGAGAACCATTACAAAGACAATTTCAAAATACTTTTAAAACCCACACCACAAGCAAACATTCAAACAAAAGCAAGTGATCTAGAAAGCAACTAAGAGCGCGTAGATAACTACGGATGAAAAGGGTGCTAATACCTTCCCTTTTCATAACTTACCCCCCGAACTCAAAAATAATCTAGAAAGGTATTTCCTATTATTTTCAGCCTTTCCTTATTGGATAAAAGAAAAGTCGGTGGAGACTCTTCCTATCCGCAACATTTGCGATTAATCCTAAACACCCAAGTCAGTTCTCCCACCGCGTTATAGAACTGGCGACTTTGTTGGGGAATAGTTTTAAAAGTGGGGTTACCATAGGGCTAGATCACCTTTACTTGCTTTTCATGGTTTGACTTGCTTGCTTTACATTTTGGGTCCTTGTTTGGGTTACTGTTAAAGATCCTACACCCGGATCTGGGGCACCTTTTTAGGTAAGTAGCAATAGATCATGGAAGTTGTACGACGTAGACCGATATGGACGAAGTGATAGCTATGTTAGCGTGATACTTTGGCTTGTACTAATGTTCCTTGAGTCAGTCAAGGATAACATTAGGCTTCATTAGTGTCATTAAGCGCTAACTGGCCTTTAAAACCTTTTAATTGACTCATCCTTGGCCATTAGGAAGTTGTGAGATAGCCAACTTTGGTTTTGATCGAAGATTGGTTGATACTCGATTCTACACTCATTGAGATTGGACTTTTGGGATATTCTGGCCGCAATACTTCGGTGCTTGAGCTAGAACAATGCCTAAAAGAAAGGTCAGTGATTTGAGATCCCTTAGAACCCGGTTAGTATTAACTAGGACAGGTTGAGCCAACTAAAATTCAAGAGGGTACTTACTTATCAAACTCCATGCAAGCCTAAACATAAGGACTTGTCTGCTTTGTGTGTATATGACTATTTGTACATAACAACTTGCTTACTTTGCATAATTGTACATAACATCATGACATCATACCATAGTGTTGTACCCCAAAATTTGACCTCTCCTATTTATCAACATTTCTTATCACAAGGCCCTTGGAACTCAAGATCAAGCTAGGGATTGCTCAGCTCAAGACACCTCCTTGCACTGTTGACCTAAATTAGGGTTTGAATTTGCATAGGGATGTTTTGACCTACAATGCCCAAAGTGACTTTCATACTTCATGTTGGACTCACAAGTTTGTCCATACCAAGTTTCAAGCCTTGAATCAAATTTTTGCCCAGTCAATTGGACAGTTGATCTAGAAATCAACTGTATTGGGAAAAAGTCAACTGTGGCCAATTGACAGTCAAACCTCATGAATTTTGACCCATATCAACATTATGAACTCATGTGAACCATTTGATCAAGTTTGGATCACAATTTCACTAGAAATTTGATCAGATCACCAAAAGGGCAAAATGGTCATTTTTAGGGTTTTGACTGTGCAAAGGCAATTTTTGACGGTTTGACCTAGCCAATGGCAAATCAAGCTCAACCATGGACTCCAGGACTCAATGAAATCATCTTGACCCATTCAACAAGTTCAAAAGATCTCAAATGCATAGGATTGACAAATGAATTTTTCAGTCAACTGATCAAAATTTAACTGTATACTGAAAAGTCAAACTTTGACTTTTTGGTCAAAATCAAGTGCCAAGGGTCATTTTTCATCAAGACATGCCAAATTATGAAACTTGTTCATCAAGAAACCCAAAAATGCAAATTAGGGTTTAAAATGGAAAAAATTTCATAACTTAGAAATTTTCTAAGTTATGAAATTTTCTTATTTTTTCCTAACTTTGTCCCACTTTTTCACCAAGATGAAAATGGATTAAAACAAAACTTGCAACATGAAAGTTATAGTACATCACAAAGTATACAACTTTGATTCATAAAGTTTTCTCAAAAGAAGCTTGTATCTCAAGTTATGAATTTTGGAACAAGGGTATCTAAAACTTTTAACTTAGAGAAAATTTGCCCTAATCTAGGCAGGATTTGGACCCATCTTCTTGGCCACTTTTCACATAGTTCCACTTGGAATTTCAAGTTGCATTGCAAATATGGATTATATTACATGTTCCAAGCTTTCCAAATTATCCAAGAACTCCTCAAACATCCTTGTGGTTAGAGAGAATCGAATGCTTGAAGTTGGCAAAAACTCACTTTTGTCCATGGCCAATACATGTTCATAACAACTTGCAATTCTGATCTAGCTAGCTTGGTTTGACATTACAGGCCTCAAAACCAATTTGTACTCCTTAATTTAATGTGTATCCATTAATTTAAGGTATTGCCTTGGTCATTAGGGCATTATACACTAGTTTAAGCCTTAAAAGGAAAAAGCAATAATGCCATTTTTGCCTAAACTTCACTTTATGTCAAAACCAAATCCTTGAGGCATGGGGCCAGATCTTTCAAGAAAGATCAAGTCCACTAATTCCAGTAACCAAGAGCAAAAGGTGCAGCATGATTTAGGGCTTGTGCAGGCCTGCATTGGGAGGACACATACTCTTGCTTGAAAAAGAAGAAAAGTGGCCAAACATAAACAATCTCTCATATCTGTTAACACAAGCTTAGACAAACATTGTAGACAAGTTCCATACCTTCCAACAAGCCTAAAACACGACCCTTTCATCACTTAAACCTCCTCATACTCAGAACCACTATTTTTCTGCAAAACAGGGCAGGTTCTGCATTTTGCAAGCCACAACAAAATTCCATCGTGCGTTTTGTCCAAAGATATTTCAAACACCTTCCAATCAACTCACCTGAACTATCCCAGGCTCCCATTGCAAGCTGTAACACCTCTAACACACTTTGCCATTTTCATTTCAAAGCTCTGCAGGTTGAGTTCTACAACACGATTCAAGTTGTTTCAAAGCAAGCCAAGCATTGGAGAAGCTTCCTTGGACCTCAGGCAAGCTCAAGAGAAGCTCAAACACCATTGAAGGTTGCTGCATTGTCCAGCTCGAAGTCAACTAAAACAGGTATTTCATGGACTTCTATCTCCCTATTTAGGAATAGTTAGGCTTAGGTTTGTGAATGAAATATGTTGTACTCATAGCCCTGAAGCCATACATATGCTTAGTTTTCATTTACATTAATCGTGCTGAGAGAATTTCACTCATGAACTTTCTGAAAAAACTAGGTTAGAAATTAGGGCCAGAGAAATTCTCTTTGGTCTTTGAGAGTTAATCCAAGTTTTTTATATGGTTGAATTCGTTGTTTAATTCTCTACAATATTCATGTTATGAGTTTTGTCAAAAAATCAAAGAATCAGGAGTTAGCCATTGATGCACAGAAGCGCGTGTTTTGTGAACAAGAGGAAGAAGAAGAAGTTTGGATGGGCTGGGCCTGTTTGTTTTCACTTCTAACACCCCTATTTTCTGTTTACACCCCCCTGGCCCATTTATTTAAATATTTATCATTTTGACATTTTTATTTTTTATTCTGACTTTATTATTTTTTGTCTAAATATAAAAAATGCCAAAAATAATTTTCTATATTTTTTCATATTTATTTGATATTTATTTTATTTTATTAAGTATACATATGTAAATAAACTATTTTCTTTTTTAAACAAAACTCAAAAATAATACAAAAAATTTACTTATTTTCATTTATTATCTTTATTTATATTTGAAAACATTTTCTTGAAAATATTCATTTTTTTTGTAAATAATTAATTTTTATTTTTTATGTTTAATATGTTTAATATATATATATATATATATATATATATATATATATATATATATATATATATATATATATATATATATATATATATATATATATATATATATATATATATATATATATATATATATATATATATATATATATATATATATATATATATATATATATATATATATATATATATATATATATACTTATACATTTTATTTTATTAGATAATTAGGTAAAAAATACAAAAATACCACATTTTCATTTTTATTAATATTGTGTATTAAAAATATCATTTTTTATAATATACTTTTATTTTTTGTATAAATTGGTTTATTTATTGTATATAACTAATAAATAATATTATTTATTAAGAATTAGGGTTTCTTGTCCTAAAATAGAAAAATAATTAAAATTGATCCCTTTTTTATTTTATTTACATTTCACATTGAAAAAATACTTTTTTGTATACATAAAAATCATTTTTGTGCATAATACCTTTTATTTAACATTTATTTATTGTATTGTATTCAATTGTTGTACATTTAAATATTGCCTATACATTCGATATGGTTGTAATAACTTAGAATTTATTTTCTTGTCAAAAACTCTCAATTCAAATTTGTACCCCCCTCCCTATATCATGTTGTAGTAGTGTAGTATTTAAATTCTCGCACATTTAAAAGCTTTCAATTATGCCATGTTTAGACCTAGGATTTGTATGCAATTAAAATCAACAATTAGTTTGACCTAATCCAAGATAAATATGCATGAAAAAAAAACACAATGCACACTTGCACCCCTAGGGTTACAATCCACTTGTTGCCTTCAAAAATGGGCCATGGTTGCATGTCAAGTACTTTGGCAAAACAAAAACAAAACAAAAGATCATAGTCCCTCGATGACGCTATCTAAGTTGCCTAAACAAAATGATCAAGTCCCTCAAGAAAATTGCCAAAGATACTTGACACTATTGCTATCATGGTCTATACGATGACCTGCGCCTGTCCCGTTAACATCCTAACACAAGGTTGTTCACCAAATACAATGGTGAAACAACACTGTTAAAAGGGTTAAAAACATAAGAAAGATCTTTGACTAAAATAGGTTAGATAGCTCCTAGTTACTTGATCAAAAGCTTGCAAAAACATCCTTGCTATTTTCAAAACATACTTCACAACACAATTTCAAAACCCTACTTTCAAACATTGAAAACTTTTCAAAAGACAAAAACACCTTTGTATACATTCAAACAAGAATCATTACAAAGGTTGCCACAACGATGGCCTCTTTTCAAAATATCTTTCAAAATCACACACAAAGCACCATTTCAAACAATTGAAAATGCAAAGCAAGTGATCTAAGCAAGTAACTAAGAGCCCATGGATAACCATGGATAAAAATGGTGCTAATACCTTCCCTTTCTATAATCTACTCCCTGAACCCAAGAAAACATCTCAAAGGTCTTTCCTGTGCTTTTTGGCCTTTCCTTAGGATAAAATGAAAAGTCGGTGGCGACTCTTGCTAAACCGAAACATTTGCGAATACAAAACACAAAATCCCAAGTCAGTTCTCCCACCGTATCACAGAACTGGCGACTCTGATGGGGACATATTTAAAAGTGGAGTAACCTTATGGCTTAGATCACCCTTTACATGATTATGGTTTGCTTTGTTTTCTTTACATTTGGTTCTCTTGTTTGGGATTGAAATCCTCTATCCGGATTTGGGAAACATTCATAGGTAAATAGCAATCCGTTGTGGAAACTGTGCGGGGTATACCGACACGGTTGAAGCAATAGTTATGTTAGTGCGACATATTTGTGAGTACCGGTAGCCTTTGAGTCAATCAAAGAGAATACGGGGCCGCTGAGTGATGTCATTAAGCACTAATGAACTAGAACCTTACTTGACCATCTTGGCCTTTTATTAGGGGTAGTGAGATGACCGGCTTTGGTACAGTCCGAAGTTGGTAGATACTCGATACTACACTCATTGAGGGTTGTTTTCTTGGAATATTTTGGTCACTAGTTAAGTGGCTAAACCAAAACAATGAACATAGAAAATAATCCAATGATATTGAGCTCCTTAGAACCCAGTTACTATTTATAGGACAGGTTTTGAGCCAACTAAACTCAAGAGGGTATTTACCTATGAAACCTCATGCAAGCCTGAAATTAGGGTTTTGTGTGACTTGCTTGTTCATGTGCTTGTGCATACATCATGAACATCATAAAGTATCATATGCATCCACTAACCATTTCAAGGGTTTGGATCTTCATCTTTGTTCTTGTTTTGTAGGTCATGGAATCTCTTCGCAGGAAAACTACCCAAATCAACCTTGTGAGGATCCCTCCTCAACTCAAGGATCTTACTTCCAAGATTCCAGAGAATTCTCTCTTCAGTGAAAGACATGGTAGACTCCTCATCTTAGTCAACACCAACATTGAAGAAGACATGGTTAAAGTTCTCTTCCAGTTCTTTGACCCCCTACACCACTGTTTCACATTCCCTGACTACCAATTGGTACCTACTTTGGAGGAATTTTCTCAACTCCTGAGAATTCCTATTCTTAATCAACTACCCTACAACGGTACGGAAAAAGAACCAAAGCCTGAAGATGTTGCTCAAGCATTACACTTGCAACCATCTGATATCAAGGGGCATTGGGAAACCAGAAGTGGTGTCAAGGGTTTCTTGGCAAAGTTTCTATTGGAGAAGGCACAAGACTGCTGGAATTCTCTTGATCTACAAGCCTATGAAGAGATTGTGGCACTCCTCATCTATGGGTTGGTCTTGTTCCCAAACCCTGATCAGCTAATAGATGTGAATGCTGTCAAGATTTTCATATCCAGGAATCCTATACCTACATTGCTTGGGGACATCCTACACTCATTTTACACACGAACAATGAGGAAAAGAGGTGTTCTCATATGCTGTACTCCTCTCCTAGCAAGGTGGTTTATTTCTCACCTTCCACAATCAGTTCTGAAGAATGAGCAGGGTTTAAGGTGGTCACAACGATTGATGACCCTCACACATTCTGATGTACATTGGTGTTCTCGGTCCAGAGAAAATGTCATCCTCATTGACCGTTGTGGGGAATTCCCTAATGTCCCACTACTTGGCATTAGGGGAGGCATCACCTACAACCCCTGTCTAGCTTTGAGACAATTTGGATATGCTCTGAGGGATGGCCCTCATGACATGTTGATTCCTGACCTAGTTTTTGACTTCGACAACGATGCGCAAGGACTTCGACAAAGGTTTATCAGAGCTTGGAGGATGCCTAACAAGGTGGATAGCAAGACACTGGGGCACAAGAATTCCATCCCCCTTGAGCCTTATCTCAAGTGGGTACGAACCCACTCCCAGAATCTTATGATGCCATATCCTCACATTCTCCCCTTGATCAAAGAGCCTGTTATGGAAGGAGAGGTTCCATACACCATCCTACATCCTGACATGCCAACATCATGGGAAGAAATGCAAAAGAGTTGGATCCAACTCAAGGAAGAACGAGATACTTTTGAAGTCAGCTTCTATGCCAGTGAGAAGAAGGTTTTGGAGCTCACCCGTCGACTTCACAAGGAGGAAGCTCTCAACACTTACATCGCACCAAAAAGGATGCGCAATGTCTTTTTACATTAAGAATTTTGTAATATTTCGCCCATGGGGCATTTATGTACTAACCAAATTTCTTCTTAATATGACGTGCGTTCCTTTTGTTTGCAACAAATTTGAATTTTTGAACCCTTGAATGCATTACATGAAAAACATGCCATTCATCATATGCATAAACAGGTCTTCACTCCAGGTTTCCTTATCTTTCTGCTGTTTATTTCAGCAAGATGGATTTGGAGCAAACGGTAAAGGATCTGCAGGCACAAAATTCACAATTTCAGTAACTCCTCATGACCTTGGCAAAGGGTCAAGAGGATCTCAAAGTTCTGTTGGAGAAGAATAAAGAGAAGAAAAATAAAAAGAGACCGGGGGTAGCCACTTTCAGAAGAAGGTTTGAGAGTGATGCTAGAAGGACTCTTGAGTTCCCTTCAATGTCTGACGAAGGGGCTGGCAAGGGGAAAGGAGTTACTGTACCTTCCGAGTCTGAGGTAGAAGAGGAGGAAGAGGAAGAAGACGAAGACTATTCCGAACAACAGTATCCACCAGCGGATGACAAGTATAAGAACCTTGAAGACAGATTGGCAGCTATGGAGTTGCAGAGGGTGCCCGGGTTGGATTTAGAGGAATTAGGATTGGTAGCGGGGATTGTTATCCCTCCCAAGTTCAAGGTGCCAACATTCGCCAAGTACGACGGTCTGTCTTGCCCTAAGATGCACCTGAGGTCGTATGTTAGAAAGATCCAACCTCATTCATCCGATAAAGACCTATGGGTACACTTTTTCCAAGACAGCTTGTCTGGCCCTCAGTTAGATTGGTTTTATCAACTCGAGAGATCAGAGGTTCACAATTGGGAAGACTTGGCAGCTGCTTTTTATCGTCAGTATCAGTACAATGCTGATTTGGCGCCCACTCGTACTCAGTTACAAAGTATGGGGATGGCTTCGAATGAAGGATTTAAGGAGTACGCCCAGAAGTGGCGTGATCTGGATGGAAGGGTACAGCCACCGCTATCAGATAGGGAATTAGTTGACAAGTTTTTGGGGACCCTATATGGCCCTTTCTTCAACCATCTAATCGGAAGCTCTTCTGTGGGATTTACTGAACTGATCCTGACGGGTGAAAGGGTGGAGGCCGGTATTAAAAGAGGAAAGACTCAAAAGGATGCTTCCGCATCCACAGCTGTTAAAAAACCTTACCCAGCCAAGAAAGAAGCATCTGCTGTGTATTCTCAGAAGGGATTGGGAAGAACTGAGCATCGTCCGACTGTAGGGGGCGTGATGATTCAAAATTCGTCAAATGATCAACCTCGTAACAATCAGTCGAGACCTAATCAACAACGGGTAGAACGGCCACAACGGCAGTTCACTCACATCAACATGACGCCCGCTCAGGTCCTTCCCCATTTGTTGAAGCTGAATCTGACCAATTTGAAGGAGGTGTCAAAAAACCTAACACCTCCTCTCCGTACTACCACTCTAATGCTAAGTGTGCTTACCATTCCGATAGTGCTGGACACATTACCAATAATTGTTGGGCATTTAAGAACAAAATCCAGGACTTGATTGACGCCAAAGAGGTTGAGTTTGATGCTCCTGAGAAGCCCAATGTTATATCTGCTCCGATGCCCAAGAACGGCCACAATGTGCATGCCATTTTGGAAAACCTCCATGTTACTGATATTGCCAATCTGTTGACTCCATTGATTGTGATTAAAGAAAATTTGTTGAGAGCCGGGGTCTTTCCTGGTTGTGGCAAAGACTGTTATTTCTGTTTGAACATTCAAGGTGATTGTCCAATGTTGAAGTCAGGTGTCCAACGCCTGATGGATACTCAAGAGATACTTTTCCAGAAAACCCCTGTTAACACTTTCAATCCGATTACTCCTGATACTTGTGATACTTCAACCAACGATATTGCTATCATAACCATTTCCGACAATCCTCCCAAGGCTTGCAAAAGGCCTGTCAGGATTACACCCAACTCTGAATGTGTACCTTTAAAGATCACCATGCCGGGACCTGTCCCGTACCAATCAAGCAAAATGATACCATGGAACTATGGGGGAGAAATATTCTACCATGGTATCAAACAAATCGAAACAGTCCAAGAGATTTCTGAAGAAGACCCTGATATAGGGAACATCGCGGGTACAAGCAAGATAACCCGCAGTGGCCGAATCTTTTCTCCGGAGATTGCTCCCCCTCGAGCAGTTTTCGGACCCTTAAAAGCTTCTACACCTGTTGGGCCCTCTGTGCAAGGCCCAGTGATTAAAGAATTAGATACTCCTGGAGTAAGACCATCTGCTGATTTTACCGACAAGGGTAAGGGGATACTGGAAGGGCCTGTCAGGACGAAGGCTCATGTTGTGGTTATCCCCGAAACCACTCAGAAGGAAATGGATGAAATCCTAAAAATAATCAGAAAAAGTGACTACGACGTTGTAGAACAACTGGGGCAGACCCCTTCTAAAATTTCAATGTTGGCTCTTCTGCTTTGTTCTGAGGCCCATGCCAAGGCCCTAATCAAATTCTTGAAGGCGGCACATGTACCCCAAGAGACTTCGGCTGACCAATTTCAGGAATGTGTGGCCAGTCTTACTGCTGACAATGGTCTGGGCTTTTCCGACGCTGACTTAACTCCTAAAGGAAGGAAGCACAATGATGCGTTACATGTTTCAGTTGAATGCCGGGGAACTACTCTCGCCCATGTCTTGGTTGATACTGGTTCTTCCCTAAATGTGCTGCCAAAGAAAGCCTTAGACCGTTTGGATTGCGAAGGTTTGACCCTCAAACCTAGTAACATCGTCGTTAGGGCTTTCGATGGTTCCAAAATAATGGTTCATGGAGAGGTTAATATTCTTATCAAGGTAGGCACCGAAGTGTTCAACTCCACCTTCTACGTAATGGACATCCGTCCGTCATACTCGTGTTTTCTAGGAAGACCGTGGATCCATTATGCCGGGGCAGTTACCTCCTCTTTGCATCAGATGCTGAAATACCCTGTTAAGGGTAAAATCATAACTGTGCACGGAGAGGAAGAGTACATGATCAGTCATCTCAATTCCTTTCGATATGTGGAGGTGGATGGCGAGTTCATTGAAACGCCTTTCCAACATTTTGAGGAAGTTTCTCCCGAGGTAGCAGCTGCAAAGAAAACGGTTGAGGTGCCTATCGTTCCCAAGCATGTATCTAGGATGGCATCTCTCAAAGACGCAGAGGCTGTGATTAAAGAGGGGAAGAGCTCAGTATGGGGAAAGTCGCCTGACTTTCCCCATAAGACGGACAAGTTTGGTTTAGGGTTTACTGCTGCAGGACAGAGGGTTGTGCGTCGCTCCAAGGCTGGAGGGCCACCCGTCAAGATCTCACACCATGGAATCAATGTTGTAGAAGATGAAGATGAGGAGAGCCACTTTGAAGATTGGATCTTTCCGACTGTCGAAGGGGGTTTGAGCAATTGGGAAGCAAAGGATTTTGTTCCTATCACCTTTATCAACCAATAATTTTATCTTTGAACAATTTCCCATTTTTTATGGTCTGTAATAACTAAAACAATTTGCACGCTATTTTCACCTCATGCCTTGCCCGGGGCATGTAGGTCCATTTGTAAGGGCTTGATTTTCTTCATAATCATATGCCATGTTTTAATGAATCATTGGACGTTTTTCATCTATAAACTTTGTGTTCATTTTCTTTCCTTTTGCATTTCTGTTTGTTTAAGGATGGCTATCCCTTACACACACCCACACTCACAAATGTAGGTACCCATCCACTCTGGATTCCATGGGTGACTATTCTGTTTTAGCCTTCGATAACTCTGAAGATTTGGTCAATCATGCTGAGTACGAAGTTGACGAAGATTGTGAAGTGTCGGGAGAGTTAGCCAGACTTCTACAATAAGAAGAGAGGGCCATTCTTCCTCATGAAGAGTTGCTAGAAACCATCAACTTAGGGACAGAGGAAGACAGGAAGGAAGTAAAAGTGGGTGCCAACCTGGAACCGAGTGTCAAGGAGCGCTTAGTGCAGCTGTTGAACGAGTATGTTGAAATCTTCGCCTGGTATTATGAAGACATGCTGGGGTTAGACACAGATATTGTGGTTCACCGTCTCCCTACAAGAGAAGACTGTCCACTGATCAAGCAAAAGGTTCGCCGAATGAGGCCTGACATGTCTGAAAAGATTAAGGCTGAAGTAATGAAGCAATTCAACGCTGGCTTTCTGGCTGTTACAACCTATCCATAATTGGTTGCTAACATTGTGCTCGTACCCAAAAAGGACGGCAAGGTCATAATGTGTGTGGACTATCGGGATTTGAACAGGGCCAGTCCTAAAGACGATTTTCCACTACCGCATATCGACATCTTGGTTGACAACACAGCTCAACACAAGGTTTTTTCCTTCATGGACAAATTCTCGGGCTACAACCAGATTAAAATGGCCCCCGAGGACATGGAGAAAACTACCTTTGTCACACAATGGGGTACTTTCTGCTACAAGGTGATGCCGTTCGGACTGAAGAACGCAGGGGCAACTTACCAACGTGCCATGGTAGCTTTGTTTCATGATATGATACATCATGAGATCGAAGTTTATGTGGACGACATGATAGCTCGATCACAGACAGAAGAAGAACACCTTAATCATTTGCAAAAGTTGTTTGCCAGGATGAAGGAGTATAAGCTCAGACTGAATCCAAGCAAGTGCACTTTTGGAGTTAGATCTGGTAAACTTCTGGGATTTATTGTCAACAACAAGGGCATTGAGGTTGATCCAGCTAAAGTAAAAGCTATACAAGAAATGCTTGCCCCCGTACTGAAAAGGAGGTTAGAGGATTCTTGGGACGCTTGAACTATATTGCGAGGTTCATCTCTCACCTGACATCTACCTGTGAGCCAATTTTCAAACTGTTGAAGAAAGATCAGGTAGTTGAATGGAAAGATGATTGTCAAGTTGCTTTTGATAAGATTAAGGAGTACTTACTAGAACCTCATATTCTGATGCCACCCGTCGAAGGAAGGTCGTTGATCATGTATCTGACCGTTTTGGACAACTCAGTGGGGTGCGTACTGGGCCAACATGACGAGTCTGGCCGAAAAGAGCATGCCATTTATTACCTTAGCAAAAAGTTTACCGACTGTGAGACTCGCTACTCACTGCTCGAGAAAAATTGTTGCGCTTTGGTATGGGCTGCTCGCCGGCTAAGGCAGTATATGTTGACTCATACCACTTTGCTGATTCCCAAGATGGATCTGATCAAGTATATCTTTGAGAAGCCGGCTTTATCTGGAAGAATCGCTAGATGGCAGATGATCCTGACTGAGTATGACATCCAATATACTACCCAAAAAGCTATAAAAGGGAGTGTACTAGCTGACCATCTAGCTCATCAAGCCGTCGAAGATTATCAATCTATGAGATTCGACTTCCCTGACAAGGACATCATGACTTTGGACAACATCAAAGGTAACGGACCATATGACAGACCTGAACAAGGATCCCGATGGACCCTGTACTTTGATGGTACTTCAAATGCACTTGGCAACGGTATCGGTGCGGTACTCATTTCTCCGGAAGGTTGCCATACACCCTTCACTGCCCGACTTTGTTTCAGCTGTACCAACAACATGGCCGAATATGAAGCTTGCATCTTTGGTCTCAAGGCTGCTATAGACCTGGGGATCAAATCTTTGGTCGTATTTGGGGACTCGGCTTTAGTTATCAGTCAAGTCAAAGGAGAGTGGGACACCAAACATCCTAATATTATCCCATACAAAGAACATGTCCTGACATTGTTGCCTCATTTTGAGCAGATTACTTTCGAACATTTCCCACGAGAAGAGAATCATCTAGCAGATGCTCTGGCTACAATATCTTCCATGTTAAAACTCAACTGGGATAACGAGGCTCCCCAAATTACCATCGAGCGAATGGACGAACCTGCGCACTGTCATGAGATTAATACCGGAGAAGTAGTGGAACAACCCTGGTTTCATGAAATCAAAAGGTATCTCCAGACTAGAGAATACCCCGAAGGAGCTTCCGTCAATGACAAAAAGTTCTTAAGGAGATTTGCTGCCAAGTTCTTCCTAAGCAATGGCATCCTTTATAAACGCGGCCATGATTGTGTTTTACTCTGATGCATGGACAAAGATGAAGTAGTGTTGATCATGACTGAGATACACAGTGGCACATTTGGCACCCACTTGAGCGGACATACAATGGCAAAGAAGATTCTAAGGGCAGGCTACTACTGGTCTACCATGGAAGCTGATTGTCATCAACATTCCTGTACCTGCCACAAATGCCAAGTCTACGCCGGCAAGGTACATATTCCTCTTGTTCCTCTCAACGTTCTGACAGCTCCTTGGCCATTCGCAATGTGGGGCATTGACATGATTGGAGAGATCAAGCCCACGGCATCCAATGGACATCGCTTCATCCTGGTGGCTATTGATTACTTCACCAAATGGGTCGAAGCAGCTTCCTATGCCTCAGTTACAAAGAATGTTGTTACCCGCTTCATCAAGCAGAATCTCATATGCCAGTATGGTATCCCTGACAGGATCATCACAGACAACGGTACAAATTTGAACAATACTATGATCACCGCTCTATGCGAACAGTTCAAGATTTATCATCACAATTCATCTGCCTATCGGTCGAAGATGAACGGTGTTGTTGAAGCCGCAAACAAAAATATCAAGAAGATCATTCAAAAGATGACAGTCAGCTACAAAGACTGGCATGAGATGTTACTGTTTGCTCTGCATGGATATCGTACCACGGCACGTACTTCAACAGGGGCAACCCCATTTTCTTTAGTATATGGCATGGAGGCTGTTTTGCCTATGGAAGTTCAGATTCCTTCTTTAAGGATTATGAAGGACGCCGGTTTGAGTGAAGACGATTAGATTCAGACCCGGCTTGATCAACTCAATTTGATCGACGAGAAACGACTTACTGCTGTTTGTCATGGTCAGACGTATCAAAAACGCATGATCAAGGCTTTCAACAAGAAAGTCAGGCGCCAAGTATATCAAGTCGGAGATGTTGTGATCAAGCGGATCATACTACCACAAAGTGATCCCAGGGGCAAGTGGACTCCTACTTACGAAGGACCATTTGTAATCAAGAGCATCTTTTCTGGTGGGGAAATGATTCTGACCACCATGGACGGTGATGACTTGCCACACCCTGTGAACGCAGACATAGTCAAAAGATACTACGCATAAAATGATCCGGCAAGTTGAAAACCCGAAAGGGCGACTTGGGCAAAAATGGAAATCCCGGTGAACCGAAAACCCGAAAGGGAGGTTCAGGCAAAAATTAGGGATAAAACAAAAAACCTGTACACCCGGAAAGTTGAAAACCCAAAAGGGCGACTTGGGCAAAAAAAGGTTTCCCGGTGGATCGAAAACCCGAAAGGGAGGTCCAGGCAAAAGTTAGGGAATTAAAGCGTATGACTATGTCTCGTCGGATCACTTTAAGGACAATCTCTTCACCAGACAAGCTCCAAGCTTCTGATCAATCCAGTCATCGACGGACGAAGCAGCGAATGGACAAGATATTCAGAGTTGTGAAAGCTATAGCAGAATGGGAATCCCATGGAATTGTTACACATAACCATCTTTCTTTTGTATAATTTTTTTTTTTACGACAACATTCTCTTACTAGGGTGTTTGTCTCCTTTGTACAAAGATACTCACGAAAGTTAAATACAAAGATACTTCAAAGTGCAGAAATTTGCTTGCCTTTTTTTTCTTTTTACACTTATGTTTTATTTGAAAACGTCAAATGTTTCATTAAATAGGCATATGCATTCGAATATAATCACTGCTTACAAATAAAACGAAATTGAAAAAGGGTAATTACTGATAGGTTGAAGGTGTAGGAAGATATCTTTGTGCCATTCCAGAAGGAATCCCCTACGATACATCATTCAGATCCTCAACAAAGCTGAAACTTTGGAGTATTTCCCCAGCGGAGTTAAACTTCAAGATCCCCAGTAAAGCCAGTTTAATCTAAACCTTATTCCCCACTGGAGCCAGAGTATCTCCCTCACAGATTTATCTCCCAGCAAGATCGAAGATTCTTGGTCCCATTTCTCCAAGGCTTCAATTCCACAGAAGAGATTTTCAGAGTTTCCCCAATATCGCAGGAAAGTCAACAAGGATTTCTCATCTTCAACAATCAAAGTTTTTGGAATCCCCAGCTTCGGTTGAAGATTCATATTCCCCGGCAGCAGTCAAAGATGTCATTATCTCCAGCTATCCAGGATTTATCTTCCTCAGCAAGACAGCTATTCAGCTTACATGCATAACCATTACATTTATATATCATAAACATGGATTACAATTCATTGCATCATACATATCATGCAATATAACTTCGTGTTTTAGCTAACACTTTACCTTTTTCAGGATAAGATTAAAAGGCTATTGTTAACAATCATTCAGATACAGTATGGATACACCCCAGACACGGCGGTCATTCTATTACTCATTCAGAACTTCAAGTTAAAATACATTATGGATACATCCCAGACGCGATGGTCATTCTACTACTCATTCAGACTTCAGTAATCAGATACAGACTAGATACGCTCCAGACACGGCAGCCATTATATCTCTCATTCAGATTCAACTATCAACTACAGGTTCAGATACGCTCCAGACACGGATGCCATTCTGGCTCTTACATCAGCAGTTTGAATCTACCCAATGCAGTCGCCACGGAAATCATTCTGTCACTTATTCAGATCCCAGATACAGTACGGATACACCCCAGACACGACGGTCATTCTACTACTCATACAGGTCTTAACTTCAGATACAGTCCAGATACGCTCCAGACACGGTTTCCATTCTGTCATTCATTCAGAGTTTAACCCCAGCACACAGTTGCTCCATACACAGATGTTTTCCTGTTACCCAGATACAATACAGATACAATACATATACACTCTAGACACGGCAGTCATTCTGATGTTCATTCAAAGTTCAAATACAGTTACAGCTCAGATACGCTCCAGACACGGATGCCATTCCTTTGCTCATACAGACCTAGTCTCCAGATACAGTTCAAATGCATTCCAGACGCGGATACCATTTTGATGCTTATTCTCCTGACTTACAACATTACAGTTCAACAAACACTCTTGGATGGCATCTTTAAGCCCATCTCCAGCAAGATTCTACCATCTCCAAATGGCATCTTTAAGCCCATTCCCTCAACAATATTTTGGCGAGTGCAAATTTACGGGCACTCTAGTGTCCAATCTTCCTTTACCTTCGAGTCGCGAAAGGAAAAACTTGCCAATCTAACTCTTCAGGTTCAAGAATATTGAACAGGGGCAACTGTTGTACCTTAAAATTTGCCCTCTCCTTTTTATCAACATTTCTCATCACAAGGCCCTTGGAACTCAAGATCAAGCTAGGGTTTGCTCAGCTCAAGACACCTCCTTGCACTGTTGACCTAAATTAGGGTTTGAATTTGCACAGGGATATTTTGACCTACAATGCCCAAAGTGACTTTCATACTTCATGTTGGACTCACAAGTTTATCCATACCAAGTTTCAAGCCTTGAATCAAATTTTTGCCAAGTCAATTGGACAGTTGATCTAGAAATCAGCTGTATTGGGAAAAAGTTAACTGTGGCCAATTGACAGTCAAACCTCATGAATTTTGACCCACATCAACATTATGAACTCATGTGAACCATTTGATCAAGTTTGGATCACAATTTCACAATAAATTTGATCAGATCACCAAAAGGGCAAAATGGTCATTTTTAGGGTTTTGACTGTGCAAAGGCAATTTTTGACTGTTTGACCTTGCCAATGGCAAATCAAGCTCAACCATGGACTCCAGGACTCAATGACATCATCTTGACCCATTCAACAAGTTCAAAAGATCTCAAATGCATAGGATTGACAGATGAATTTTTCAGTCAACTAATCAAAATTTAACTGTATACTGAAAAGTCAAACTTTGAATTTTTGGTCAAAATCAAGTGCCAAGGGTCATTTTTCATCAAGACATGCCAAATTATGAAACTTGTTCATCAAGAAACCCAAAAATGCAAATTAGGGTTTAAAATGGAAAAATTTCATAACTTAGAAATTTTCGAAGTTATGAAATTTTCTTATTTTTTCCTAACTTTGTCCCACTTTTTCACCAAGATGCAAATGGATTCAAACAAAACTTGAAACATTAAAGTTATAGTCCATCACAAAGTCTACAACTTTGATTCACAAAGTTTTCTCAAAAGAAGCTTGTATCTCAAGTTATGAATTTTGGAACAAGGGTATCTAAAACTTTTAACTTAGAGAAAATTTGCCCTAATCTAGGCAGGATTTAGACCCATCTTCTTGGCCACTTTTCACATAGTTACACTTGGAATTTCAAGTTGCATTGCAAAGATGGATTATAGTACATGTTCAAAGATTTCCAAATTGTCCAAGAACTCCTTAAACACCCTTGTGGTTAGAGAGAATCGAATGCTTGAAGTTGGCAAAAACTCACTTTTGTCCATGGCCAATACATGTTCATAACAACTTGCAATTCTGATCTAGCTAGCTTGGTTTGACATTACAGGCCTTAAAACCAATTTTTACTCCTTAATTTAATGTATATCCATTGAGTTAAGGTATTGCCTTGGTCATTAGGGCATTATACACTAGTTTAAGCCTTAAAAGGAAAAAAGCAATAATGCCATTTTTGCCTAAACTTCACTTTATATCAAAACCAAATCCTTGAGGCATGGGGCCAGATCTTTCAGGCAAGATCAAGTCCACTAATTCCAGTAACCAAGAGCAAAAGGTGCAGCATGATTTAGGGCTTGTGCAGGCCTGCATTGGGAGGACACATACTCTTGCTTGAAAAAGAAGAAAAGTGCCCAAACATAAACAATCTCTCATATCTGTTAACACAAGCTTAGACAAACATTGTAGACAAGTTCCATACCTCCCAGCAAGCCTAAAACACGACCCTTTCATCACTCAAACCTCCTCATACTCAAAACCACTGTTTTTCTGCAAAACAGGGCAAGTTCTGCATTTTGCAAGCCACAACAAAATCCCATCGTGCGTTTTGTCCAAAGATAGTTCAAACACCTTCCAATCAACTCACCTGAACTATCCCAGGCCCCCATTGCAAGCTGTAACACCTCTAACACACTTTTCCATTTTCATTTCAAAGCTTCGCAGGTTGAGTTCTACAGCACGATTCAAGTTGTTTCAAAGCAAGCGAAGCATTGGAGAAGCTTCCTTGGACCTCAAGCAAGCTCAAGAGAAGCTCAAACACCATTGAAGGTTGCTGCATTATCCAGCTCGAAGTCAACTGAAACAGGTATTTCATGGACTTCTATCTCCCTATTTAGGAATGGTTAGGCTTAGGTTTGTGAATGAAATATGTTGTACTCATAGCCCTGAAGCCATACATATGCTTAGTTTTCATTTACATTAATCGTGCTGAGAGAATTTCACTCATGAACTTTCTGAAAAAACTAGGTTAGAAATTAGGGCCAGAGAAATTCTCTCTGGCCTTTGAGAGTTAATCCAAGTTTTTTATATGGTTGAATTCGTTGTTTAATTCTCTACAATGTTCATGTTATGAGTTTTGTCAAAAAATCAAAGAATCAGGAGTTAGCCATTGATGCACAGAAGCGTGTGTTTTGTGAACAAGAGGAAGAAGAAGAAGTCTGGATGGGCTGGGCCTGTTTGTTTTCACTTCTAACACCCCTATTTTCTGTTTACACCCCCCTTGCCCATTTATTTAAATATTTATCATTTTGACATTTTTATTTTTTATTCTGACTTTATTATTTTTTGTCTAAATATAAAAAATGCCAAAAATAATTTTCTATATTTTTTCATATTTATTTGATATTTATTTTATTTTATTAAGTATACATATGTAAATAAACTATTTTCTTTTTAAAACAAAACTCAAAAATAATACAAAAAATTTACTTACTTTCATTTATTATCTTTATTTATATTTGAAAACATTTTCTTGAAAATATTCATTTTTTTTGTAAATAATTAATTTTTATTTTTTATGTTTAATATGTTTAATATATATATATATATATATATATATATATATATATATATATATATATATATATATATATATATATATATATATATATATATATATATATATATATATATATATATATATATATATATATATACTTATACATTTTATTTTATTAGATAATTAGGTAAAAAATACAAAAATACCACATTTTCATTTTTATTAATATTGTGTATTAAAAATATCATTTTTTATAATATACTTTTATTTTTTGTATAAATTGGTTTATTTATTGTATATAACTAATAAATAATATTATTTATTAAGAATTATGGTTTCTTGTCCTAAAATAGAAAAATAATTAAAATTGATCCCTTTTTTATTTTATTTACATTTCACATTGAAAAAAAACTTTTTTGTATACATAAAAATCATTTTTGTGCATAATACCTTTTATTTGACATTTATTTATTGTATTGTATTCAATTGTTGTACATTTAAATATTGTCTATACATTCGATATGGTTGTAATAACTTAGAATTTATTTTCTTGTCAAAAACTCCCAATTCAAATTTGCACCCCCTCCCTATATCATGTTGTAATAGTGTAGTATTTAAATTCTCGCACATTTAAAAGCTTTCAATTATGCCATGTTTAGACCTATGGTTTGTATGCAATTAAAATCAACAATTAGTTTGACCTAATCCAAGATAAATATGCATGAAAAACAAACACAATGCACACTTGCACCCATAGGGTTACAATCCACTTGTTGCCTTCAAAAATGGGCCATGGTTGCATGTCAAGTACTTCGGCAAAACAAAAACAAAACAAAATATCATAGTCCCTCGATGACGCTATCTAAGTTTCCTAAACAAAATGATCAAGTCCCTCAAGAAAATTGCCAAAGATACTTGACACTATTGTTATCATGGTCTATACGATGACCCGCGCATGTCCCGTTAACATCCTAACACAAGGTTGTTCACCAAATACAATGGTGAAACAACACTGTTAAAAGGGTTAAAAACATAAGAAAGATCTTTGACTAAAATAGGGTAGATAGCTCCTAGTTACTTGATCAAAAGCTTGCAAAAACATCCTTGCTATTTTTGAAACACACTTCACAACACAATTTCAAAACCCTACTTTCAAACATTGAAAACTTTTCAAAAGACAAAAACACCTTTGTATACATTCAAACAAGAATCATTACAAAGGTTGCCACAACGATGGCCTCTTTTCAAAATATCTTTCAAAATCACACACAAAGCACCATTTCAAACAATTGAAAATGCAAAGCAAGTGATCTAAGCAAGTAACTAAGAGCCCATGGATAACCATGGATAGAAAGGGTGCTAATACCTTCCCTTTCTATAATCTACTCCCCGAACCCAAGAAAACATCTCAAAGGTCTTTCCTGTGCTTTTTGGCCTTTCCTTAGGATAAAATAAAAAGTCGGTGGCGACTCTTGCTAAACCGAAACATTTGCGAACACAAAACGCAAAATCCCAAGTCAGTTCTCCCACCGTATCACACATAGCATTTTCAATAACCATTTCAAGGATCTCAAGGGCCTATGATGCAGGGTCACATTGAACCAGACGTATATCAAGGGGAAAGAGTATTTATTTTCCTCTAAACAAACGCCGTCAAAGATTAAGTACAACAACTTGAGTCAAGGGCTGTGACCCACTTGACATGGTGAGCTTAATTCTCGTGGAAGGACATCCACCGATACGAATTTCTCCAATCAAAGTTGTAAGTGACTACTAACATTTACCCCACGAGATCCTTGAAAACATGCATCCACATATCATGCATCATATCATGACAGGTTTCTCCCATATAGGTCTCCTTATCTTCCTACTGTTTATTTCATGTAAGATGGATATGGAACAAACGGTGAAGGATCTCCAAGCAAAAAATGCCCAGTTCCAACAAATGTTTCTGGCTATGGCTAAGGGGCAAGAGGACCTAAAGACTCTTCTTCTCAAAGACAAGAAGAAAAATTCCAAGAAGTCAGTAGGCGTCCTGAACTTGGAAAGAAGACTTAGAGGACCAGTCAAAAAGGCTTTATATCTCTCAACTCTATCCAACATGGGGAATAGTCATGAAGAATATAACAGTATGGGGATTGATGAAGACGAAGCTGACTACTCTGAGGAACAATATCCTCCCGCTGATGACAAGTACAAACAGTTGGAGGATCGCCTCAATGCTATGGAGATTAAATAGATACCTGACTTGGATTTAGGAGACATGGGTTTGGTTTCTGGAGTGGACATCCTGCCAAAGTTAAAAATTCCTACCTTTGCCCTGTACGATGGAGTCTCTTGCCCTAAGATGAACTTAAAGTCTTATGTCTGCAAGATTCAACCATACACAACTGATCCGAAGCTTTGGATCCATGTCTTCCAAGAAATCCTAGCAAGGACTCAACTTGAATGGTTCTATCAATTGGAGGGTTCTCGCATCCACACCTGGGAGGATCTAGATGTTGCTTTCTACAAGCAGTACCAATACGACGCTGATCTTGCACCAACTCGTGTGCAATTGCAGAACATGACCATGGGTTTCAACGAGAGCTTCAAAGGATGCGCCCAAAATTGGAGAGATCTGGCTGGGAGGGTGCAGCCCCCTTTAACTGATAGGGAGCTGATTGGCATCTTCATGGGAACTTTGACAAGACCTTTCTTCAATCACCTAATCGGAAGTTCCTTAGCCGGGTTCACCGAGATAATACTAACCGGCAAAAGGGTCGAAGCTGGCATCAAAAGCGGAAAGATCCAAGGAGCTACACCCTCCGATGCTCAGAAAAAACCATACCTTGGGAAGAAAGAGTCTAATGTTGTGTATGGTCAAAAAGAGTCGTCATGACCAACATGTAGGGGCAATCTTGATCTCTAATCTTACACCTGTTCAACAAAGACAGGGAAATAGGCATAGGGTAAGATATCAAGAAAGGAAGTACGCTAACATCAACATGCCTTTGTCTCAAGCATTACAACATTTGTTGAAGATGAAACTGATCACACTAAAGGATCCTCCTCAAAACCCCGATACCTCCTCTTTTAAGTACAATCCAAGCGTAAGATGTGCCTACCATTCTGATAGTCCTAGACATGACACTGACAGCTGTTGGACTCTAAAGAACAAGATTCAAGACTTGATTGATGCCAAGGAGATCGAGTTTGACCCTTTGGAGACTCCAAACGTGATCACTGCTCCTATGTCAGATCATTGAGAGCGTCTTATTCATTTTGAATTTTCAATTGTAATTTCTTTTGTTATTCAAACAATTATCTATTAATGTCAAACTTTGTTTCATTAATGCATTGCATATGTTTGTCTTAAATTGATCCATTCATTTTTATTACATTTAAACTATGCTTTTTACTCTCCTTATGACATTCAACTCTTGCTAAAAGTTACAAGCCTTTAGAGGGAGGATGACGAAAACAATGCCATAATCTCATACAATATGCTTTTGGACAGACCTTGCTGACGATGTACAGACATTCTTTCAAATCCTAAACACTGGAGTTATAAGGAAGATAATCCCTAGTCAACCCCTTTGAGCGAAAGAAGTAGAAGTTTTCTTTTTTACACAAATTGAAATCTTTAATCAAAACCTGGGGCAGGGTAGTCTCTCAGTTAATTCAAATACGCGTTAAAATCGCAAACTCTCATCTCGTAATACAACGAATGACATCAAAAACATTCCTCTGGAATCAAAAGACAGTGAGGGTTCCCTACCAAATAGGCAGTCATTATCTCTCAAAAAGAAAAGCCCACTAAGTCAAAACCTACAAAGGAGACTTAAGAAAAACAGGGGCATCCCGCCGACCGTGATCTCAAAACAAGAACAATCAAGCAAAAATTAGGTATACCAAATCAAAAGAAAGAGGTCACTAAAAATCCTCAACAACATGAAAAATGTTGCAAGAAATGACTGCCTTCTGATAAACTTAACTTGTCTGAACCATCACCAAGACGTCATTCCAGACTCAATTGGAGTTCGAACGCATAATTAATTGAGTTTAGGACTGAAGAACATCACGAAGAACAGGTGGATACAAATACACTTTGAGCCTTATCCTTTATTTCTTAAATCGTGAACCAAGCCACACTACAACCCTTCAAAAGTCCTAACTGAAGCATGGGTTAGTTCGAAAGCATACTGTTACAAAAGGTATCCTGACTCCTGTAAGGCTTTACTCTAAATCCTGAGTTTGAATTTTCTTAAAAAATTTCTTTACTTGCTAAAACGCATCTTCAAAACTTCAAGACAAGCATAAACTTTGCATTATTTGAATATCGATGTTTGCATATGGCTATTTGTTTGACAACAGAGAAATTCACACAACGAATATTCAATGAATGAAAGCTCTCTCAGTGAACAAAATTACTTCAAGTGGGATGACACTTCCAATGACAAATCTCCTATCAACAAGGGGGGCATGACATGTCACTATCCAGCACACCTGGGGCAGTCAGGTCAAGATTCCTAGAAATCTCTCAAGAGGTGCTGCATAATCAGGGGCAGGTCTCCATCTCTATCACTTGGGGCATTGAACGCAAATCCCAACAAAAGGATTACGTACAGTCAAACATTTCCAGGAAGTGCCACAAACACTTGCTACTATGGGCAGTGACAAATCTCCCCAGAATCCTTCTCATAGGATGATTCCCAAACCAGATTTTCAACCTCTGAAAACCTCTTCCTAGCTGAGTCGACTTCAAGAATCCTCGAGGATCTTCCCCAGTGAAGTCACCTACTCTCTAACAGACCAAGCAACAGGGTTTATTTCCCCAATAAACGGTAGGGTTCCCCAGCTTGAGTTTGCCTCTCTGACTACTACAAATCAAAGGACCACAACTCCTCTTCCACCAGTAGAGCCACAGATAACCGAGACTCCTGAACCTTTTTCCCCAAATAGGAATCAACACTCTCCACGGAGTTTTCAACATTCCCCAGTGGAGTTCTCCTCAAATAACAAAACAGGAGTCCCCGGTGGAAAAATTCTAAGCAAATTTTGAAGACACACCTACTTTTCAACAGCAGTCCGGGATTTAATAACTCCCCAACACTTGTCAAGGATTTATTTTCCAAGAAAAAATTACATTTCAACAACATTCATAGAATATGCATACAAAATACATATAACACAAATATCATTTATTTTGAGAACATCATTATGCAATGCATACATCATGACATTGGATACAAGTAACTCTTTACCTTTTCAGGGAAAGGTCAACAGATAAAGGTCATCATCTTTTTGGAGTAGCAATCATCCAAGATTCCTTCATCGTCCTGCTGAGATTCTCTTCTAAAAAACAGTTCAGATGCGATCCAGATATGGCTGACATTCTGATACTTATTCCAGATTCCTTCTAGAGACAGTTCAGATGCGATCCAGATATGGCTTACATTCTGATACTTATTCCAGATTCTCTTCTAGAAACAGTTCAGATGTGATCCATATATGGCTGACATTCTGATACTTACTCCTTCAAATACAGTCCAGATACGATCTAAATTCAGATGTCATTATGTCACTCATTCAAATATAGTCCAGATACGATCTAGATTCGGATGTCACTCTGTCGCTCATTCAACATACCTTTCAAATACAGTCCAGATATGATCCAGATTCGGATGTCATTCTGACGCTCATTCAGTACATCTTTCAGATACGAGTCAGATACAATTCATTTATGGATATTATGCTGATACTCATCCCAAGACCTTTACTGGTTCAGTTTAAATGTCTCAACGGTTTATCCTGATTCTTTCCCGTAGACATTTTTCTCTGGTTCAGATAAATCGCACCAAGATTTATTCTGATTCTTTCCCAATTGAAGACAATTCGAGACCTTTCTCTGGTCCAGTCAAATCAATACTAAGATTTCTATTCCAGTTAAGGAAACAATGAAGCCCGGAAACTGACCGGATAATAGTCAATCAATAATTTAAGATCACTGTGAAGCCTGGATTTCGACCAGATAACAGTATAAGGTGCTGCGAAGCCTGGAATCCGACCAGATAGTAGTTCACTTCTTCAAAAACACTGTGAAGCTTGGATTTCGACCAGATAACGGTATAAGGTGCTGCGAAGCCTGGAATCCGACCAGATAGCAGTTCACTTCTTCAAAGACACCGTGAAGCCTGGATTTCAACCAGATAACAGTATAAGGTGTTGTGAAGCCTGGAATCCGACCAGATAGTAGTTCACTTCTTCAAAAACACTATGAAGTCTGGATTTTAACAAGATAACGGTATAAGGTGTTGCGAAGCCTGGAATCCGACCAGATAGTAGTTCACTTCTTCAAAGACAATGTGAAGCCTGGATTTCAACCAGATAACAGTATAAGGTGTTGCGAAGCCTGAAATCTGACCAGATAGTAGTTCACTTCTTCAAAAACACAGTGAAGCCTGGATTTCGACTAGATAACAGTATAAGGTGTTGTGAAGCCTGGAATCCGACCAGATAGCATTTCACTTCTTCAAAGACACTATGAAGCCTGGATTTAAACCAGATGACAATATTAGGTGCTGTGAAGCCTAGAATCTGACCAGATAGTAGTTCACTTCTTCAAAAACACTATGAAACCTAGGTTTCGACCAGATAACGGTATAAGGTGCTGCGAAGCCTGGAATCCGACCATATAGCATTTTACTTCTTTAAAGACATTGTGAAGCCTGGATTTCGACCAGATAACAGTATAAGGTGTTGTGAAGCCTGGAATCCGATCAGATAGTAGTTCACTTCTTCAAAAACACTATGAAGCCTGAATTTCGACCAGATAACAGTATAAGTTGTTGCGAAGCCTGGAATCCGACCAGATAGCAACTCACTTATTCAAAGACACTATGAAGCTTGGATTTCGACCAGATAACAGTATAAAGCACTACGAAGCCTGAAATCTGACCAGATAGCAGTTTACTATGTCAGTTACTGTGAAGCCTAGACTCGACCAGATATTAATATTCCTCAAATTCAAGTTGAAGCCTGGACCCGACCAGATAACAGCTTAATTTCTTCAAATCACCGAAGCCTGGATACGACCAGATAACGGTACACCTCAGATTCAAGCTGAAGCCTGGACCCAACCAGATAACAACTTAATTTCTTCAAATCACCGAAGCCTGTATACGACCAGATAACGGTACACGTCAGATTCAAGTTGAAGCCTGAACCCGACCAGATAACAGCTTAATTTATTCAAACCGCTGAAGCCTGGATACGATAAGATAACAATTCAATGTATACAATTATTGTGAAGCCTGGAGAACGACCAGATAATAGTTAGCCTTTTTATCCTCAGCAAGACACTGTAAAGCTGGATCCTGACCAAATAGCGGTTCACTTTCGTCTCTTCAATCAAGTGAGGACTCCCCAGTAAAGTAACAAACAACTAAAGCTCCTAGAAAATCTATGTTCCAAGACAGAGGCCAAGATTCCTCAGTGGAGTCCTCTCTAACACCAAGAGCAGGAATTCCCACAAAGAGATATCTCATGAAGTCAACATTGTTTTGGATGGCATCTTTAAGCCCATCTTTGATAACTCTCCATAATTTCTCCAAATGGCATCTTTAAGCCCATTCCCTACACAATCAACCACAACATCATCGAGTGCAAATTTCTGGGCACTCTAACGTTCAATCATCTTTCACCTTCAAGTCACGAATGGCAGATTCACCAATCTAACACTTCAGGTTTAAGAAGATTGAACAGGGGCAGCTGTTGTACCCAAAAATTTACCCTCTCATTTCTCAAAGGATCATCCTGGACCCTCGGGTTTGCTTCTATCAAGTTTCAAGTCTTGAATTATAATTTTCCAAGAAAATCATTCACAAGGGCAAAATGGTCAAAAGCACACTAAAAAGTCAAACTTTGACTTTTAGATTAAAAATCAAGTTTCAACAATTATATTTCATCAAGACATGAAATTGGTTCATCAAAAATCAGAAGTCAGAAATTACTTTGAAAAATCAAACTTCTAAACATTTAGAAAATTTTCCAAGTGTTAAGAGAATATGATACTTCAGAACTTCTGGGCCAGCCTTCACGCAAGTGAAATCAGAATTTGCAAATATGGTTCAGAACATAACTCGTCAATCAGAACGTGACTCTTCAGCATATGGGGGCTATGTTTTATGCTTCGATCAGAGCCTCGTCCTTCGAATCTCACTCTAGTCTTTTGCGATCAGAACATTACCAAATCCCAAAACCTCATTTGAGCAACCTACTGCACTGTTGTAGTACAGTCCTGCCACCAGCTGCCACAACACTCCAAAGTGTTGCTGATCCAGTCCACGCCTGCGTTTTTCTCAAACCCCATAATTGCACCAAATTAGCATGCAAAAACTGTGTTTAAAAAGCAATGGAACAGTATGCCAAAAAGGTTAAAAATCCCATTTGTTCCCCCCCCCCCCAAAACCACAACAAACCCATCTATAAATAAGTTTCTCCATCACACGTTGAAGGGGCTGGTTTTTGGAAGGAGAGAATTATCAAAGAGAGAGGAGAAAATAGAAAAACATTTGCGAACCTTGAATTCCTAAACAAAACCAAAATTTTTGTTCTTCCCTTTGAATCAAAAGAACATAGCATTTCCTTTTCGTTCCAGAACATCTGAAGGCAACAACTCAAGTTTGAAACACACGTTCCAGATTTAAGGTAAGTCTTTCTGACTTTGAATCTTCTCATTCAGAACATCATTAAATATGTAAATATTATAGTATTGATGTTGTCCATATCATTGCATGAGTAGAAAAAAAACTGTGGATCAGAACTTCTTGAATAAAGCTAGGCATAGAATTAGGATTAGAACTTCCATGAATTGTTGTGCTTCTATCTTTCTGATTTGCTGTCATTAAGAACTGATTAAATTGTAGATGTTCTGACTAATATAAGGAATGAGGTGAAATGTAATACAGAATTTTTGGGATTTCTTTCCCATTGTTTAGCACGACATAGAACTTCTGAGTTCTCTTCACTATTTTGACATTGAACTTCTAATTTTCACTCATTGTTTAACACACACAAAACTTCTAAGATTTTCACTCACTGTTTAACACAGCACAGAACTTCTGATTTTCACTCACTGTTTAACACATCACAGAACTTCTGATTTTCACTCACTGTTTAACACAGCACATAACTTCTAATTTTCACTCACCGTTTAACACAACACAGAACTTCTGACCCTTTGCTCACTGTCTAAACACGACCCATAACTTTTGTTTTTGCCCTCTAACGTTTCTTTTAGGATTCCAATGGCATCAATCCAAAACTTCTGATTTCCTTTGACGTTTCATTCTGAACCACATCGTGTCTGGCATCAGAACTTCTGATCCCCCCTGTTTTGCTTTCAGCAACACGTTGATCCTATTCCTCATTGTTTTTCCTTTTTCTCTATTATTTTTTATAAAAAAAGGGATATCAAAAAATATTTTCTTTTATTAAATAATTATTTTCCTTTTAATTTGTTAGGACCAAAAACCATTTTTCAAAACAAGTCTTTTCCTTTTCTTATAGTGTACAATTAAATATGGTTGTAATAGTTAATTAGGATTTAAAATTCTTGAAAACCCCCATTTGTAATGTGTACCCCCATCCCTAAATGATGTAATAACATAGGACTTTACGTTTCCGCAATTTACCGCTTTTCAAATATGAATGCTAGTAATTAGGGTGTGTATGGAAAGACATGAAATCAACAAATAGATAACCCTAATCAAGACTAAATGCATGTAAATCAAACACACTTGCACACTAGCACCCTTAGGGTAGTCTCACTTTGTTGCCTTTCGGAAAAAATAGTCATGTCCCTCGAATATGGGCGTTTTAGCGAAGACCCTCGATAAAAGATCATAATCCCTCGATGTCCCTCAATGTTACCTTCGGTAAATGATCTAGTCCCTAAACGACATTGCTAAAATGTCCTATAGGTTGCCTTCTATGACTATAAAAAAGTCCCACGGTGGTCCCTTCACATCCAACGATGGGGCTTCTTGCCAAAACAATGGTAAGATAGCAACATCTAAAGGAGGAGGAAAAGAATATTTAAGACCTTTTGAGTAGGTAGATTTTCTCCTAGTTGCTTGCTTGCTCACAACAAAAACATTTCGTACACCAACACTCTCACTTTGAAACATTTTCAAAAAACAAACACTTTGTACGCGTTCTTATAGAAACGAGAACCATTAGAAAGACACCTTTTCAAAATCACTTTCAAAAACACATTCCACAAAAACTTCTTTGAACTATATTCGAAACAACACTTTGTACGCGTTCTTATAGAAACGAGAACCATTACAAAGACATTTTCAAAATACTTTCAAAACCCACACCACAAGCACACATTCAAACAAAAGCAAGTGATCTAGCAAGCAACTAAGAGCCCATAGATAACTACGGATGAAAAGGGTGCTAATACCTTCCCTTTTCATAACTTAGCCCCCGAACTCAAAAATAACCTCGACAAGTCTTTCCTGTTCTTTCCAGCCTTTCCTTATTGGATAAAAGTCGGTGGAGACTCTTGATATCCGCAACATTTGCGATCAAGCCTAAACACCCAAGTCAGTTCTCCCATCGCGTTACACATGCACCTTCGACGAACCAAACAAATCTTCCACTTTAGTGGTTTCAAGATTGTTGGATTCTTGAATAGCTACGATAACATGATCAAAGTGAGAGGTAAATATTCTCATTACCTTCTCAACTATCATCTTATCAGTTATGGTTTCACCATAACCCTTCATGAGATGAACGAGTTTCTAGACATATATTCTGTAACTTTTTCATCTTCTCCCATCGACACCAACTTATATTATCGACGCAAGGTTTGTAACTTGACAACCTTGACTTTCTCACCTCTTTCATAATACTTCACCAGAATATCCCATGCCTCTTTCGCCGTTTCAGCATGAGAGATTTTGTCGAAATTAGAAGCATCGACAGCCGCTCAAATGTAATAAGCAACATTGCAATCTTATGTTACATTTGCAGCCAGCGTAGAAACGTTGTCGGTAACCACCTCTAGGGTTTCATGGAAGCCAAACAAGGATTGCATCTATTTTTTTCGTCGGATCCAATTTTTACTATCAAGTATTAGAAGAGAATTCATAATACCCTTATCACTAGTCATCTTCGCAGCGGTTGATTCACTTGCCATAGAAACATGATCTCTAACGTGAAATTCTTGAAAACTCAATCAAGAACTGATCGTACCTGACCAGAATGGACCGTCACAGGTAGCTCGAGCAGAAGTGAGAGTGAGGTGGGGGGTACCTGCAAGACACTTCGATGCCAAAATAAGTTGCGGAACGAGCAAGCAAGCGTGAGAGTAAAAAGTGTTGAATACCTGACCCTCTCGAAAGAGAGGGTATTTATAGCCCTCAGCGTTAGGCCAAGGTCTCTTTATTGGGCTGGTCAAGCAGACCCAACATAGAGACTGCCAGGTCCTACGTGAGTAGTGGGGACTCGTACGTGGTCCCCTACCGGGATGACGTCTCCCGCAAGGTAAGGAGGATATGAATGTGATCTTTCCGGGGCCACGAAGACTTCGTGATGTCCGGAGACGTTGGTAGTTAGCCCTACAAGGAGGATGCTCGGGAGGGGCATCTTCCCGTTGTGGGTGATCCCCGTCATACGTGAGGTTGAGTGAGGGGACCAACCTTGGTCGATGAGTCAATCAGGGTGTCCTCGAAGCCTGCATGGTCGGAGGTGACCGTCCTCAGTCTACTCGGGGTGTTGTCCCCGTGTGGTGAGGTTGTCTCCTCGTGGGGAAAAGGTGGTAGTTGCTCGCCGCATTCGAGGATAAAACTGGTCAGCGGTGCAGGTTGACACACCTCGATTAGGCCTTAATGGGAGTTGAGCCAAGGACAGGCCCAGTCCAGAACAAGAACAATAACTGAAAGCTCTGGATACCAAATTGTTAGTGCGTGAGACACTTTTAGTGAGGAGAGAATAGAGAGAGAATAACAAAATACAGATTTGTATTATTGAATTGTACAAATAATGATACAGACTATGACTATTTTTATACAACCCTAATTGAGTTTGAATCTACACAACTTAGATTATATTAAAATATTAAATCTAATCAAATCAAATCAAATATAATATTTTAACAAATCAATTTAATATTTCAACATAATTGATCATACTTGAAACTAGAATTTATAGCTTTTGTCTTCAGAATTAATTATATGATTTTTACACTGAAATTTATTATTCAACTCACTTTTAAATAAATATATTTAAAAACAAATCAATTCTAATAAACTCAATTATAATAAAATCAATTATGTGAATCTCAATTTTATTAAAATTAATTTTGTCCATAATTAATCTAAATACATCCATCCATGTTTGTATAGGAAACAAATAAAGAAAAAAAATGAAATGGTGGACAAGACACATTTAGTTGATGTACACATGAGTAAGATTTTAGGCAAGAAAAATAATAGTGGGACCCACATGTAGCATATTTCATTTGACCAAATTTTCTCTCTCTCCCAACCCGGGTTAGTTAGATTCCAAGTTAGATGCCAACACATCACACGTGTGGGAGGGGGCAAGAAACGAGTCAGGGGGCATGGCAGAGAGTGAGGGTTGGTCCCTCTCTCTGTTGCTGTTGGTTATGTTCCTCTGTTTCATCTCATATAAGAGAAAGCAAACACACCTCTTAGCTAAAGAGAATTTGCAGAGCCTTCAGATTTAGCATTATTCTTCTTTTTATTCTTCTTCTTGTCTCTTTACCCAAAAGAAAAATATGCGTGGCTCTTTACAACCGTTGGATTTAGGGATTCAGATTCCCTACCACTTCAGATGCCCAATCTCCCTAGAGCTCATGAGAGACCCTGTTACCGTCTCCACCGGTCAAACCTACGACCGTAACAGCATCGAGTCGTGGGTGAACACCGGCAACACCACGTGTCCGGTCACTAGAGTCAATCTCATCGATTTCACGTTCATTCCAAATCACACTCTTCGCCGTTTGATTCAAGAATGGTGCGTCGCCAACCGCGCTTTTGGTGTTCAGCGGATTCCAACTCCCAAACAGCCCGCAGATTCTGCTCTTGTTCGCTCCTTGCTTAACCAGTGTTCTTCCCATTCTGCGTCTACTCAAATGAAGCTAAACTCGCTTCGTCGACTCAGGTCACTCGCTCGTGACTCGGATTATAACCGTTCTTTGATTGGTTCTCTCAACGTTCGTCATGTTTTGTTACCTATTGTTTTCGACTATAACGGTTTAGATGAGATGAAAAACGAGTCACTCGCTTTGCTTGTTCTCTTCCCACTCAGTGAGGCAGAATGTGCTTCAGTTGCGGAAGATTCCGATAAGATAAACTACCTAACGAGTCTTCTTTCACATTCTTTATTCGATGTCCGAGTTAACTCGGCGGCGTTAATTGAGATCGTTGTCGCCGGAACTCACTCGGCGGAGATTAGATCTCACGTGAGCAATGTCGACGGGATCTACGACGGTGTGGTTGAGATACTTAAAAACCCGATCTCGTATCCGCGTGCGCTTAAGATTGGAATCAAGGCGTTATTCGCGCTCTGCCTTGTGAAACAGACGCGTCACCGTGCTGTGGCCGCCGGTGCGCCCGCGGTGCTCGTTGATAGGCTCGCTGACTTCGAGAAGTGTGACGCGGAGAGAGCGCTGGCGACGGTGGAGTTGTTGTGCCGTGTCCCGGATGGTTGTGCGGCTTTTGCTTCTCACGCGCTTACGGTTCCGATGCTTGTGAAGATAATACTCAAGATTTCGGATCGTGCGACGGAGTACGCTGCCGGAGCGCTCATGGCGCTGTGTTCGGAATCGGAACGGTGTCAACGAGAAGCGGTTACGGCGGGGGTTTTGACTCAGCTTTTACTTCTGGTACAGAGTGATTGCACGGAGAGAGCGAAGAGGAAGGCGCAGCTGTTGCTGAAGCTACTTCGGGATTCGTGGCCTCAAGATTCCGTCGGAAATTCTGACGATTTTGCATGCAGTCATTTTGACTGATTTCTTTTTTCTTTAATGTAATATCTCAAAAATTTTAATTCTAGTTAGAAAATTATTTAGATTTGAATACCGAAATGGACATAGAATGTGAAGTTCACCTTAGAATCTTTGATTAATTTTGTACGTAAGAATTATTGTTATTATTATGGTGAAGAACAAGAACAAAATGTTTCGTTAGAAGTATAATTTTTGTCCCATGTAAAATTCTAAAGTTAGTAATTGTTGAGTGGGAGTAAAACATTCACTGGCATTTGTTTGAAGTACACGTTTCTGAAAGCTTTATGGACAGAGAAGTGTGTTTGACTTCCAAGGAATCATTTTGAATAATCATTATATGTTGGGGACTCTTATTCATGGCTGCTCCTGCTCACCAAAGAAGAAAGATATACGTATACCTTTCTTGTTCTCTTTTCATTTTTTTTGGTAGTCCATACATCAATTTTCACGACCCAACTCTTTTTTTTTTAATTGTAGAGAATATATCAAAAAGATGTAGTTGATACTTCCTCTCTCTCAAAAATAATTAGAGGTATTTGCGATTTTGGTTGAGTTTAGTTTGATTAAATCTAATGATCTAATTAATAGTTTTTGATTTGAGTTGAGTGTTAAACTTGTATTTTTAAAATTAAACCTGAACTAACCTATTCATCAATGAGTTGAGTTGGATTGGGTCAGTGGATAATTCATTAAATATAATTTTCAAATTTTAAATAGAATATCAATTTTATTCAGACATTTATTTTACAAAAATATTAAAAAAATTATAAAATTTTAGTACTTAATTTTTAAAAATTTATCGTTTAATATCTAAAATTTCTTTTTACGATTCAGATGAAGTAAAAAAATACAAAGGTGTAAAGTATAATTTAAAAGATAAGATATATCTCTTTGAATAAAGAAATTTGATCTCTCAAATTTGATTTTAAAAAATATATGCAATGTAAGAAATTTGCTATATAGTTTATTATAAATAAAATAAAATAAAAATATAATGACATGTTAATGGATTAGGTTTGTGGGTTCGTGGGTTTAAAACTTCAAACCTATTATCCGAACCAAATATCAATGAGTTTGAATGAGTTGGTTCGGGTTAGACCCGTACATGATTGGGTTGAGTAAAAGTAAGAGTTGGGTTGGGTTGGGTAAAAGTAAGAGTTGAGTTGGATTGTGTTGAGTAAATGGGTTCACAGGTTGGCCCGTATCCATGAACACTCCTACAAATAAATGTCGTTTTAGCCTAAAAAAATTATCCCAAAATAAGTGTTATTTTACTTTTTCAATGTGACATTAATTGAGTTATACTAATTTTACCCCTAATTAATTATATTTGCACTACTCTCAAGGCATTAAATTCTACTTTATATTTATGACAATTTAAAAGTAACAAATAATCATTAAGAATAACTTTATAAATGTGTTACATGTATTCCTTCATTCATTATTTTTCTTAATCTATGTGCAACAATGTTAAAAGACATTTATTTTGAGACGAATGGAGTACAACACAAATTATTTGTAGAATGCATCTTGTTTCGATATAAACATATAATACAAGAAATGATCGGGAAAATGATGGAATTTATATTTTTTAGACGGCGGAGCAGATCTCCGATATGGAGGTGTATAGGTGAACATGTAAGATTAACAATATAAAGTTAAAGTCAGTTAAAAAAATTAGTAGTAAAAATACGAGTTATTATTCAGTGCATATCTTAGGTTCCACGTGAAACACCTTATATATGAAAGATAGTTATTGACGTTTCAGCTAGTTTGACATGGAATGCGGGAGGTTGTTTTCATCTAACGATAGGCAATCACCAAAGGGGTGAACCTAGTGTGGAACTTCAGTATAGGGTTGCACTCTATCTTTGATGTTTTGGTGGAGTGACTTGGATTGATGGTTTGACCTTCACCCTTTTGGGTCTATGGTTCACCCAGATCGTTTGGCCTTAAGTCTTGTCGTGGCACAACAATGTGAAACTTTGAGAAAATTGGACATCAGCTTACCGTGTCGGGTCCACTGCTTAGAGAAGTGAGAAAGATTTGAGAGTCGGTGTCAATGACCTTGAAGACAGGCACATTAAATGCTAGTCTTATCATTAAAACGTCTCACATGATTTTTATTACACGTGGTCATAGTTCCTTATACTAGATTGTGACACTTTCCTCTAGGATACTCAAGTGTACTCGAGTGTTGTTACAATATTAAGGTAAATTCAATTGTTGTTTTTTCAAATGCACATTTTCTTAAATTTACAACCATTGATTTATCTGTCTTACCTCAATATATAAATGTTACTCCACCTTCCTATCCACGATTCAACTCTTTGTGCAAATTGCAGTCATTTCTTCTTCTACGAACCCCTATTTGCTTTCCCACGAGCTTTAATGATTCTTGTTCCATCTATCTTCTTTTTTTGCACGGGTCCTGCATTTTCTCAGTCCCTCAAGGAACAATCAACTTATAATTGAATACATGTTTTGTGTTTAAAAGATTGCTTCTTACAAGCAAATTACACAAGATTGAAGTACAAATAATAACACAAAAGTGTTAAGCAAGTTAACAAACAAAAGCATATTTTCTTATGTTCTTTTCGTAACTTGACAATCATGGCGGATCAACCGTTGACTAGAGCAGATCTTGAGGGAATTACCACGACTTTTACCGCGACTCTAACTGCTTGGACTGGACAGAGAGAGAATTTAGAAATTCATACAAACAACGTCAATAACAACGAGAATCAGCTAAGAGGCATGAGAGAGGAACCAATTAGGGTTTCACAGGGTGAAAACAACCATGTTGAAGATTCAAGTTTTGATGAATAAGAACATTACGAGGAAGAGGCTGATTGTGGGAATAGACAAAACAACCATGACTATCCAGTGAAGGCTGATATTCTATTGTTCCGCGGAATGATGAGAGTGGAGGAGTTTCTTGATTGGAAGATCGACGTCGACAAGTTCTTCGATGTTATGGGTATCCCTGAGAATAAGAGAGTTAATATGGTTATGATCATGCTTAAAAGTACTACATCTGTCTGGTGGGATAAACTTGTTGTTTAAAGGCGGAGGCAAAGGAAAGGGCCATTCAAAACTTGGTGAAGAATGAAATAATTGATGCTATAGTGGTTTTTACCGGAGGATTATGAACAAATTCCTTATAAGATGTACATCGAGTGTGTTCAAGGTAAGAGAGTCGTGACTGAATACACAACAGAGTGAAAGTGCAAGAAACACAAGAATGTAGGGTTTGAAATGGGTTTCTCAAATTAAAATTTCTCCAAACTCAAACACCAATAATTAACAGAAAAATAAAAATAAATGAACACAATTATTTTTATCCCGGTTCACTATTAAGGAAGTTAATTCAGTCCATCCACTAAGGTGGTTTTTCCTTCTCAATAAGGACTTAATCCACTATAATCAAACATATTACAAAACTACAACAAGACTACCCGTCATTATTGCAAACCACAAAGACCTATTGTCTTTGTCTTCTTGAGTATCCAGACAAGCACCTTAGTCACTCAAGGAACCAACCACAAAGACCAACTGTCTTTATCTTCTTGAGTGTACAAACCTTCACTCAGTCCCTTAAGGAATAATCAACTTATAATTGAATACATGTTTTGTGTTTAAAAGATTGCTTCTTACAAGCGGATTACACAAGATTGAAGTACAAATAATAACACAAAAGTGTTAAGCAAGTTAGCAAACAAAAGCATATTTTCTCATGTTCTTTTTGTAACTTGACAATCATGGCGGATCAACCGTTGACTAAAGCAGATCTTGAGGGAATTACCATGACTTTTACCGTGACTCTAACTGCTTGGATTGGACAGAGGGAGAATTTAGCAATTCATACAAACAATACCAATAACAACGAGAATCATCTAAGAGACATGAAAGAGGAACCAATTAGGGTTTCACAGGGTGAAAACAACCGTGTTGAAGATTCAAGTTTTGATGAAGAAGAACCTTAAGAGGAAGAGGTTGATTGTGGGAATAGACAGAACAACCATGACTATCCAGTGAAGGCTGATATTCCATTGTTCTACGGAACAATAAGAGTGGAGGAGTTTCTTGATTGGAAGATCAACGTCGACAAGTTCTTCGATGTTATGGGTATCCCTGAGAATAAGCGAGTTAATATGGTTATGATCATGCTTAAAAGTACTACAGCTGTCTGGTGGGATAAACTTGTTGTTCAAAGGCGGAGGCAAAGGAAGGGGCCATTCAAAACTTGGTGAAGAATGAAATAATTGATGCTGGAGTGGTTTTTACTGGAGGATTATGAACAAATTCCTTATAAGATGTACATCGAGTGTGTTCAAGGCAAGAGAGTCGTGACTGAATACACAACAGAGTGAAGGTGCAAGAAACACAAGAAAGTGGAGTTTGAAATGGGTTTCTCAAATTAAAATTTCTCCAAACTCAAACACCAATAATTAACAGAAGAATAAAAATAAATGAACACAATTATTTTTATCCTGGTTCACTATTAACGAAGTTAATCCAGTCCATCCGCTAAGGTGATTTTTCCTTCTCAATAAAGACTTAATCCACTATAATCAAACATATTATAGAACTACAACAAGACTACCCGTCATTATTGAAAACCAAAATGATCTACTGTCTTTGTCTTCTTGAGTATCCAGACAAGCACCTTAGTTACTCAAGGAACCAACCACAAAGACCAATTGTCTTTGTCTTCTTGAGTGTATAAACCTTCACTCAGTCCCTCAAGGAACAATCAACTTATAATTGAATACATGTTTTATGTTTAAAAGATTGCTTCTTACAAGCGGATTACACAAGATTGAAGTACAAATAATAACACAAAAGTGTTAAGCAAGTTAACAAACAAAAGTTCCTTGCTAGCAAGTTAGAGAGCAATAAGTCTTTGCTTTTACAAAAATTAAAAAGTTATTTTGGCAGCGTTTCAGCAACTTGAATAAGCGTGAGATTCTTCAAAGTTCTTCAAAATTTCCAAGTCTTCCTTTAATACATGAAAAGAAATCTGTTGGAGGGTAGAATATGAATACCAAAATTCTAGTTGTCTTCTTGCAACAATCAGTGAAAGACTGGTATACAACCTAGCACACAAGTACTGCCCCTGCGCCACAAAACCAGTATAGTGGAGGCGAGATGATGTTGTACCTTGTACTATGACTCACATTAAACCTTTTGATCTTCTCTTCTAATCTTCAAAGGCTTCTAGATGTATAATGGTTGAAGCATGAGTAGAAGGATCAAAGCTAAGTCTTCAGAACTTAGTTCAACAGAACCTTGTCTTCAGAGTCTTCAAAAGTCGGTCTAGAGAACTGTTGGTCTTTAGAATATCCAGAACTCGTTCAACAGAACCTTGTCTTTAGAATCTTCAGAACTTAGGCAAGATAACTTGGAATCTTCATAGCTTTAGAACATATCATAATCTCTACAACTGAATCATAATTAGAAGCAATAAAACTAACATTCTTTCAGAACTGTTACTTTAAGACGCATTATAAGCCATGAAACACAAATTTGTATTCTTCAGTGTGTTAAGTTCAGAATCTGATGACGTCACACATTAATTCTTCAGAAACAGAACCTGTTAGAAAAAACTACACACTAAACAAACCATTAGGATACAAAATTATAATATAATCACCCATGTAATGTTATCATCAAATCTCAAGGCCAAATGCAGAACCAAATCTTGTTCTTACAATCTCCCCCTTTTTGATGATGACAAAACTGTGTATTTTGATAAATAATTTATACCGGTTTGATGACATAAAAAACTTTTAGAGTTAGCTAGGCCGCTCCCCCTGAGTTCTATATTCCAAGAACTTGTGTAATCTTGTTCAAGGTTTCCCCTTGAGTTCTAGACTTAAAGAAGTTTTGAGAAATAACGTGAATCAATCATAATGAAGGAATACTTCCCTGATTGAAGACTTATCATACTTCTAAATAGCAATGCAAAAATCTTCGTCTCAGATTTTGGCTTGTTATCAAAGTTTGATGAGGTATCTAACATGATTTACCATCAGAGTCTAAACAATGTTGCAGAAATATTCATCTCAGATTCTGGCTATACTTTCAAAATGCTATGGTGTACAAAGTCTAGTTGATAGTATCATAACCTTGTATCATAGTCTGGACGAACTTGATCATAACATCATCAGAGTATGGTTGATGATCTTAGAGCATGATAGCATCCCAGTCTTGATGTACCATCAGAGTCTGGTTTACTATATCAGAGCTTCATTGTCTCCAAGGCTTGATGTATCATCAGAGTCTAGTTGAAATTTTCTTCTTGCAGAAGTTTTACAATCGTGACTTCTGGAACACTAGCTTCTAAACCGCATTCAGAGCTTCCGAGTTTTCCTATTTGGAAACATTCAGTGAACTTTCTCAAAGTTCCCGAGTCAAATAATGTTAGTGGGAGGGATTCCTAAGATCAAGATAGAAGAAGGAATGGTATGTGGTGACTGTCAAATTGGAAAGCAGACTAAGATGTCACATCAGAAGATTCAACATCTTACTAAATCAAAAGTTTTGGAACTTCGTCACATGGACTTGATGGGACCTATGCAGGTTTAAAGTCTTGGTGGCAAGAAGTATGTCTATGTTGTTGTAGATGACTTTTCTAGATACACATGGATAAGCTTTATTAGAGAAAAATCAGAAACTTTAGAAGTGTTCAAAGATCTTTGTCAAAAACTTCAAAGGGAAAAGGAAATCCATGTCATAAGAATAAGAAGTGATCATGGAAAGGAATTTGAGAACAATAAATTTGCTGAGTTTTGCTCCTCTGAAGGAATTAGCCATGAATTCTCTTCTCCAATTACTCATCAACAGAATGGGATTGTAGAACGTAAGAATATACCTCTCCAAGAATCTGCCAGAGCCATGATTCATGCTAAGAAGCTACCCTACCATTTTTGGGTTGAAGCTATGAATACTGCATGCTATATTCATAATAGAGTCACTCTAAGGAAAGGCACTTCAACTACTTTATATGAAATATGGAAGGGAAGAAAACCAACTGTTAAATACTTTCATGTTTTTGGAAGTAAATGTTACATCTTAGCTGATCGCGAACAAAGAAGGAAGATGGATCCCAAGAGTGATAAAGGAATATTCTTGGGTTACTCTACAAACAGCAGAGCATACAGAGTGTTTAACTCCAGAACCAAAGTTATGATGGAGTCAATAAATATTACTATTGATGATAAAAGATGGAATGTTGAAGAAGATGTCTCATAAGATATTGGAACATCTTTTCCTAATAGTCCAACTGAATCAAATGATACAAGTATTGATTCTAATCCTCCTCAAGAAGATCCCCAGCCTAGTCAGCTCAATAAAGGACCTTTAATCAGAACTCAGAAAGATCATCCTAAGGAGCTCATCATAGGAGATCCAAACAAGGGAATTACTACCAGATCAAGAGAAGGGATTTTAAACTCTTGCTTTGTATAAAAATTTAAGCCTAAGAATGTCAAAGAGGCCCTAACTGATGAGTTATGGATTAATGCTATGCAAGAGGAGCTGGAACAATTCAGTAGGAATGATGTTTGGGATCTGGTTCCAAGACCTGAAGGGAAAAATGTGATTGGCACTAAATGGGTTTACAAGAATAAATCTGATGAAAAAGGAGTGGTCACTAGAAATAAGGCAAGGTTAGTTGCTCAAGGATACACTTAAATTAAAGGAGTGGACTTTGATGAAACCTTTGCTCCTGTAGCTAGACTTGAATCTATCTGACTAGTATTGGGAGTTGCATGCATTTTAAAATTTAAATTGTTTCAAATGGATGTAAAAAGTGCCTTCTTGAATGGATACCTAAATGAAGAAGTTTTTGTTGAACAACCAAAAGTATTTGTTGATCCAATTTTTCTTAAACATGTTTATAAACTGAAGAAAGCTCTTTATGGATTGAAGCAAGCTCCAAGAACTTGGTATGAAATACTGACAAAATTCCTTGGGGAGAATGGATATAGGAAAGTTGGCATGGACAAAGCCCTCTTTGTCAAAGAAGAAGGGGAGATTATGATTGCTCAAATCTATGTTGATGATATTGTATTTGGAGGGATGTCAAATGAGATGGTGGAACATTTAGTCAAGCAAATGCAGTCTAAATTTAAAATGAGTCTTGTTGGTGAATTAACTTATTTTCTTGGTCTGCAATTTAAACAAATGGAAGACTCCATATTTTTATCTCAGAGTAAGTATGCCAAGAATATAGTGAAGAATTTTGGGATGGAGAATTCCAGTCACAAAAGAACCCCTGCTCCCACACATCTGAAGCTTACTAAAGATGAAAAAGGAGTAAGTGTATTAGCCATGCCAACCATGTGAAGAGGATTCTTAAATATGTGAATGAGTCAAGTGATTATGGTATGTCGTACTCTCATGGATCAAATTCTGCCTTAAGTGGTTTTTGTGATGCTGATTGAGCAGGAAGTGTCGATGATAGAAAGAGTTCATCAGGAGGATGCTTCTTTCTGGGAAATAATCTCATATCTTGGTTCAGCAAGAAGCAAAATTGTGTGTCTCTGTCCACTTCCGAGGCTGAGTACATTACTGCTAGAAGTAGTTGTTCTCAATTAGTTTGGATGAAACAAATGTTATCAGAATACAATGTCAAACAAGATGTCATGAAATTATTCTGTGACAATTTAAGTGCCATAAACATTTCAAAGAATCCCATTTAACACAACGGGAACAAGAATATTGACATCTGTCATCACTTCATAAGAGAGCTTGTTGAAGAAAAGATTGTGGCCTTAGAACATGTAGCCACTGAATTACAACTGGATGACATCTTCACAAAGGCTTTGGATCCTAATCAATTTGAGAATTTAAGAGGAAAATTAGGGATATGTTTATATGAGGGTTTGTAGCAATTAAAAGTGTGTGGGAATATCATTAAACTGGTATTATATTATTTGTGTTTCCAACAAATAAATTTTAGAAAACAATCATTACAAGACTGCCTCAACTTGTGTCCCACACGCTACTACATTTCTTCTCTCTACTTTCACAAACTATTCATTCTCCTCAACAGAAGAAGAACCCTTGCCATTCCTCATCTCCTTGCTAGAAATTTTTCAAACATGTCTCAATATCACACATAATCTTCCTCAAAATCTACAAATGAAAATCTTTCTCTTGACAAAGTACTAGTTGTTACTCCTCTATCAACGATCCCTCCGCTTGATAAAAAGGTCAAGAAACCTATATCATCACCAGCTAAGAAATCTAAAGATGACAAACGTAACTCTTCTACTGGTACTGATAATAGAACTGAAGAAGAAATTGTCAATGTTGATAGAAGCACCAGAAGGCTTGTGGACAGGGTATTAAATGAAGTATTTGATGTGCTTTGAATTTCTACTCCCCTTGCTCGCATGCCTCCTCATGCTGACAAAGGAAGTAATCTTAAAAATGATGCTGCTGAATCATCCAAGAATGATGCTACTGATAGAAAAATTGAGAAGCTTTCTACCTCTGCCCTAAAAGATGTGGAAGAAGAAAATGTTGATCAAAATGTTGAGGAAAATGTTGAACAAAATGTTGAAGAAAACTCTCCTTCTAAAGAAGATGTTACTGCCTCCAAGGATGGAAAATGTCACAATGTTGTGAATGTAGTCAATGTTGAAGAGTTGTCTGACAATGAGCTCATCATTAATGTTGTACCTGGTATTGTAAGAAGGCTAAAGTCCAGGAAAGTGAAGGATACACGTATCACACCCCCTCCAAAAACAATCAAGAAGAAAACTATGTATGGACCCCCAAAAGCAGGAAGTAAAGTGGTCCCTCCTTCTAGCAAGCGAAAAGCTAGACCTGTTACCTCTACTGATGATGATGAGGATGCTGTAAAAAGGTACAAGAGTAAGAAGAAAGTTGTTCTGGTTAAAGAGGGGCATCATTGACCATTTATTGAGTGGGAGCCTCATGTCCCATAAGATATTTTGACATATCCCTGTGCTAATAGTTAACTGCTAACTAAATGTATGTTTTGATTGCCTTGATTTTGCTGCTGCCCTGATAATGCTCTGATAATTGTGCCGCTGCTCTGATAATATGCTCTAACAATGTTTTAGCCAAAATTTTCCAAAGGGGGAGTTTGTAAGTGTTTGTTCGCAACAATTTTGGTAAAATAATGACTTGTTAATGTTTTGCTAAATGTCTTAACATTTGGAACAAAACTGTTTTGAATGATGTCAAAGCAGATGTCTTGACATCTGCCTACTGAACTAATCTCAGCCCAAAATCAGTTAAGCATTTTGTTTCCTGATTTCCAACACTCTATAATTCAGGATTTGTGATCTACAGGTTGCGAAAAATATGGAGGATATTTTTCAAATTGCATAATTTTATCTTGGTCCGTTTTTATGGAAATATTCAAAAGATTTAAATATTTATTTTAAAGCCCAATCCCAAAACTTCGCATATATAAGGATTTTCTTCCTTATTCAAAGACAAGCAACTTTTGAATAAGAATACCTTCTTTCTGTTTAGAAGTCTAGGCTTCTTATTTGTAATACACTCTAAGTATTAGGTTAAATACTTGAGTTGTTATTTGGGTTGTTAATTGTGTATCATTCACAAGCTTTTAAGCATTAAATGATTGAAGTGTTTCAAACTTATTAATTCTGTTAAGTTCTTCACTGTAAGTGATTGAAGGGATTTGAGGATGGCCTCATACCTAGGTGAGTCTTAGGTAGAAGTTTATCTTGGATAATGATTAAGTGATTAGATCGTAAACTGGTTATTTACTGAGGGTCATTAATTGATACTATTTAGTGAACTTGTCCATGGCTTGATAGCCCCCACAATAGGTGTTGTTGTACACTGAACTGGGTGAATAGTATCTTGTGTTTTTACTGCTTTTGATTTTATTGCACCTTACTTGCAAACAGATATTTGTGTACACTGAACTCGGTGAACAATCTCTTGTGTTTTTACTACTTTTGATTTTACTGCACCTTACTTGCAAACAAATATTTGTGTCGTGACATCTCATTCGACATTACATATTTGATACCAGAATTTCAGAATTAATACATAAAGTCATTATATGCTTATACATTGAAAACACACAATGGTTATCAATAATTTTTTTTTTTTTGGAAATGAAAATTCATGGTTTTCATTATTTGAGAACATGTCAAGCATTTTTAACCAACAAGTAACATGTATTAAAAAATCTTACTTTCAAGGAGAAATTGAAACGATATTACCTCACTCTTGACAGAATGGAAGTTGCACTCGCATGATGTAAAATATTCAAACAAAGGGTTAGAGTACAAGTATAAAAATGCAAGTTACATAATAAAGAAAGCAACATTGGAGACATTAACAATAACCCACAATTCCTCACGTATGTTGAATTTATTATCATGGGAGTGTCAATTTTCTTTGCATTATCCATGCCAGATTATTTTAGTAATCTGAGACAATACTTTGCTTGACATACAAATCGTTCCTTCCTTGAGTTTATTTATTTGGAGTCTTAGAAAGTAATTCAACTCTCCCATGATACTCATTTCAAACTCGCCCTGCATAAGCGTAGAGAACTATTTGACATGTTGTATGTTAGTAGAGTCAAATATGATATAATGTCAAATGTGTTATGCTTGATGTTTAATGAAGCTAAACATGCTTATGTACACATAAGTGTTTATAAAATGAAAAACATGAGAATATAGTATGATGAGATCATTAGAAGTATATAAGTTGATAACACACCATGATTACCAATTAAGAATTATTTTGCATATGAATACTCATTACATATATATCATACACCAAGTATGTCATATATTTAGAAAAATAAACAAGTAAAAGAGTGAACTTACTAACAAATCAAAAATTGAATCAATACTACCTCACCGTAATATGACGGAGGATGCACTTGTATTTCACTAGGAACTCTCAAAAGAAAGTTGAAATAAATGCAAAGTATGCCACAAAGTTTTTAGAACAACACGATCTTACCACTTTTCATTTTGACAAAGTACCCAAAAGTATAACTTGTGATGAATCCAAGAAGGTAATTGACTTGATGATCATTCATTTTGATTGAACTCTCATCTTTATCTTTTTCATGTTTCACCGATTCAGGTTGATCAATTATTTCTTCAGTGTCATTGAGTATGTCTCTTGAAGATACACCTACATTATGAGATGAAATACCTTTTCCAAGTATTCTCAGATACAACGTCAAAAGTAACTTACGCCTCTTTTACCAATTAAACAAAATTTGTTGTTTCTTTCTAGATCATATAATCCATCTTCTTTCCCCATATACAATAAGATATTAATATGTTCATATGCATTGAGCCACCATAAATTAGAACCCATATTCTCTTTATAGAGTCAAGACAATGTTCCTACAAAAACAACAAGAATAACTAGGTACCAAATTTTCATTGGATCCTTGAGGGTTAGTGAAAAATTGGTTGCATTTGGGCAACTATTTAAAAACACCTTTAGGATCAATTAAAACTCCTAAATTTGAAATTTTCAATAATGTGGCTTTTCTTGCAACTATAGTGACAATTTAAATCTTCACCATCACTAGATCACTATCAATGTGCTCACGTTTTGAGAACCTTGAATGAGAAGTCCTAAGAGCATGAGACTTCATTCCTTCCTCCTTATTCATAACTTTCTCCTTTTTCTTCTTCTTCTCAAGCTTTTTCTCATGCTTGTCTAGGCAAGTAAGTTCTTCCTCATGTTTTTCAAACTTACCAAATAATATAGTGAGATCAAATGTTGTAAGATCATTAGCTTCCTTGATCACGGTGACCTTCGGTTTCTAATTCCTAGTAAGACATATCAAAACTTTATTAGTAGCAATTGTATTGGAAATAGGCTTACCAAGTGCGTTCAAAAAATTAATGAGATTTAATGAATTTTTCATATCATCATTATTCCATAGTGCATCCGCTCTAGGTGTGACAATACCATTAACATTGGTTTTAGTAATGAGTCACACATAGCCTTGTCATATGGATTAACATGAATGTGCATACAAACTTTCCAATAACTATAGTTTTCTTCCGAAAACAAATTGGGACTGTTTTGTAATTCCCTTTAGGTTCGTACGCCATTTTCTAATAAGTGTTTCGAAGCATGGAATAAAGAGAAGCTCTGATACCACTTGTTAGACTACGAGAAAGTATCTAGAAAGGGGATTAATATATACACAATTAAAAAACCTTTCAAAATGGTTACTTAAAAACTTATTTGAAAAACAATGTTGAGCGGAAGGTTTTTGGCCTAGATCAAAATATTAGTCTAAAAGACCTAGTTATAGGAAACTCGAATATGCACAAGTCATATGGAATTAATATAATGATAAAATCAATCAACATAATAATATCTCAATTAATAGTTTAATATCAAACACAACGATTTCCTATTTCCAATGAAATCATATTTAAAACATAACTTGACAATATACCGAACATGTGACGCACAATCAATTTTTTAGAATTTTCTTTAAGCTTTGTTGATATGAAAAATCACTTACAATCAAAGTGATTATAAGCTAATCAACAAAGAAATTTAAACTTTAACAGTCAAAGATAAATTCTATACGAATCAATGGATCAAACAACACATTAAATAAATTGCATATAGAGAGTAAACGAGAGTAAGAGATAGAACATTGCAATTTTCCTTTGAGTTAAACAAGCTAAAAATTTTGTCAAACACTTGGTGTGTAATCAATGATTCAGAATTTTCCCTGGTGTTGTGTTGATATGAAAAATCACATATAATCAAAAGTGATTATAAGCAACTCAACCCACAATTCAAAACAAAAATAGTCTCGGAAAATTCCTACCCATTGATAGATTACTCAATTCTACTTGACAAATTAATATATGAAAATTAAAGCAAGTAAATAAATAAAAGAAAAGAGACATAAGGATTTGTTTACGCATTTCCCAATTTCGTCCTCCTATGTAGGTACGTCTACGCCCAATTCCAATGTTGAATTAGGATAGTTTCTTACTTTACAAAAAGTATGAATACTAGAGAAGTGTTCCAAGAGCAAACCTACAAAACATAACTGTTTGATATTGATTCAACCCCTTCTCTTATTTTGATCCTCATCAAGATCAACCACCACAAATATTTCCTATTGACTATCTAGATCTTACTACTCCTTTGCGTTCTTCATCTCTAAAGCTTCCGCACACCATCAATTGCAAATATTGCAACAGAAGACTTCAATTAGATTCGTTGTTCTCTCGCTAATTCCTTTCCATGATTTATACCCAAAGGATCCTTTGCGCTCTTTATCTCCAAAGGGCTTCACTTGGACGCAACCCTCTTATGAGTGTCTTGCACGAAAACCCCCAAATTAATCAATGATCTTAGAGGACAAACCCGCGGTTTTTCCGGATGAAGACCCCTACAAATATCAACTCAATATTCTCAGATACACAAGAACCTAATTGGACGTTATCAAACCTCGTCTAGATGGCAGCCCAGCAAAAGATCATTATAATGGAATGTTAGTGTGTATGCATAGATTAGAGGTTGAAGATGAAGAGCAAATGTTGGCTAATTTTATGGTATCATCGAGTTGAAATGATGCATGAATGATATATTTATAGTTGGGATCTTTTTAGGCCAAAAAGGGAAGTTTCAGAATGAAAAAATTATGAAAAAATGATCCACAAAATAATATGTGCCCACCTGAAAAAATTATGTGTCGATACATACAAAACAATACCTACATGCTTTAAAAATGCAGTACATATGCTGGCACATAAATCATATGTGTTGGTGCATAAATCGTATGTATCGACACATACTGAAGTTTTTCAAAAATCACAAAAATGCTGATTTTATGTGTCGACACATAGAAATTTCAAGTCGACACATAAATACTGATTTTATGTAGAAATTGATTTTTCATGATTGAGACCAATTTTAAAGTTTTTTTAAATGATTCTTAAGACCTATAATGCAAGGGAGTGCCACATGACAAAGATATACCGTCCAATATACATAAATGCTAAGTTTCCCTAGTTTTGACATCATGCAAAACATCTAATGGTGAAGTTGCACTCACATACTCCCCCTTTTTGATGATGGTAAAACTTGCGATGATGCATTTCATGTAGTTATCTAAGGCTTCCCCTTACTTTGTGCTTCCCAAATTCATCTCGTATATGCTTCTCCCCCTTTGACAACATAAAAAAGAAAGAAGGCAAATCGTGAGAAGTATCATATTCCAATACCAATACTAATATATCACTCAAATGCGTTTTGGCAAAGAAGAGCATACAATTATATATATATATATATATATATATATATATATATATATATATATATATATATATATATATATATATATATATATATATATATATATATATATATATATATATATATATATATATATATATATATATATATATATATATATATATATATATATATATATATATATATATATATATATATATATATATATATATATATATATATATATATATATATATATATATAATGATGCAAAATTAATAGATAAGAAGCATAAAACATTACCAAACATGTAATGCAATTTGCATGAATAATAATGAATGTGATGCAAGAGCAAGTTAGTCGAGTTGCTTCTATAGCATCACAATTATATAACACAATACAATTGAACTCCCGATGTCGCACACACATGTGCCTATCATAGCGACAAGAACATGACACTACCTAATCTAAAATGAAAATGTTGCCATAAAATATGACAAAACTAAAACAATAACTATACATGCAATTAACATGCTTACATTCAACTCATGCACAAATGCAAGAAATAATAATAGAAACACATGCTTGTACATAAAGAATAAACTTATACAAATATAAAAGAATTAATACATGAAGTCATTATAAGCATATACATTGAAAACACACAATGGTTATCAATCAATATTTTTTTGGAAATTAACATTCATGGTTTTCATCATTTGAGAACATGTCAAGCATTTTTAACCAAAAAGTAACATGTATTAAAAAAAATCTTACATTCAAGGATAAATTGAAACGATATTACCTCACTTTTGATGAAACAGAAGTTGCACTCACATGATGTAAAATACTCAAACAAAGGGTTAGACTACTAGTATAAATGTGCAAGCAACGTAATAAAGAAAGCAACATTGGAGAAATTAACAATAATCCATAATTCCTCACGTATGTTAAATTTATTATCATGGGAGTGTCAATTTTCTTTGCATTATCCATGCCAAATTATTTTAGTAATCCGAGACAATACTTTGCTTGACACACAAATTGTTCCTTCCTTGAGTTTCTTTATTTGGAGTCTGCGAAAGTAATTCAACTCTCCCATGAGACTCATTTCAAACTCGCCTGACATAAGCGTAGAGAAATATTTGACGTGTTGCATGTTAGTAGAGCCAAATATGATATAATGTTAATTGTGTTATGCTTAATGTTTAATAAAGCTAAACATGCTTATGTGAACAAAAGTGTTTATAAAATAAAAAACATGAAAATATAGTATGATGTGATCATTAGAAGTATATAAATTGATAACACACCATTATTATCAATTAAGAATTATTTTGCAAATGAATACTCATAACATATATATCATACACCAAATATGTCATGTATTTAGAAAAATAAACAAGTAAAAGAGAGAACTTACTAACAAATCGAAAATTGAATCGATATTACCTCATCGTAATATGACGGAGGATGCACTTGTATTTAACAAGAAACTATCCAAAGAAAGTTGAACCAAATACAAAGTATGTCACAAATATTTTAGAACAACACGATCTTACCACTTTCCACTTTGGAAAAGTATCCAAAAGTATAACTTGTGATGAATCAAAGAAGGTAATTGATTTGATGATAATTCATATTGATTGAACTCCAATCTTTATACTTTTCATGTAAATTATATTTCTTCTCCTCATGTTTCACCGATTCGGGTTGATCAATTACTTCTTCGGCGTCATTGAGTATGTCTCTTGAAGATACACCTACATCATGAGATGAAATACCTTCGAGTATTCTCAGATGCAACATCAAAAGTAACTTAAGCCTCTTTTACCAATTAAACAAAACTTGTTGTTGCTTTCTAGATCTTATAATCCATCTTCTTTCCCCATATACAATAGGATTAGAATATGTTCATATGCATTGAGCTACCATAAATGAGAATTCATATTCTCTTCAAAGAGTCAAGACAATGTTCCCACAAAAAAACAAGACAAGCTAGGTACCCAATTTTCATTGGATCCATGGGGGTTAGTGAAAAATTTGTTGCATTTGGGCAACCATTTAAAAACATATTTAGTATCAAATAAAACTCCTAAATTTGAACTTTTCAATAGTGGTGGCCTTTCTTGCAACTATAGTGACAATTTAAATCTTCACCATCACTAGAATCACTATCAATGTGCTTACCATTTGAGACCTTGAACGAGAAGTCCTAAGAGCATGAGACTTTGTTCCTTCCTTCTTATTTGTGACTTTCTCCTTTTTCTTCTTCTTCTAAAGCTTTTTCTCATGCTTTTCTAGGAAAGTAAGTTCTTGCTCATGTTCTTTAAACTTACCAAACAATATAGTGAGATCAAGTGTTGTTAGATCATTAACATCCTTGATCACAATGAAATTTGGTTGCTAATTCCTAGTAAGACATATCAAAACTTTGTTAGTAGCAATTGCATTGGAAATAGGCTTACCAAGTGCATTACAAAATTAATGAGATTTTATGAATTTTTCTTATCATCATTATTCCATAGTGCTTCCTGTTCTACCCCAAAGTTTGCCCTCTCATTTCTCAAAAGATCATCCTGGACTCTCAGGTTTGCTTCTATCAAGTTCCAAGTCTTGAATTACAACTCTTCAAGAAAATCATCCACAAGGGCAAAATGGTCAAAAGCACGTTGAAAAGTCAAACTTGGACTTTTAGATCAAAAATCAAGTTTGAACAATTATATTTCATCAAGACATGAAATTGGTTCATCAAAAAATCAGAAGTCAAAAGTTACTTTGAAAAAATCAAATTTCTAAATATTTAGAAAATTTTCTAAGTGTCAAGAGAATATGATACTTCAGAACTTCTGAGCCAGCCTCCACACAAGTGCAGTCAGAAGTTGCAAACACGGTTCAGAACATGATGCTTCAATCATAACATGTAGAAGCGGTGCTCTTTAGTCAGAACATGATTCTTTAACATATGAAGGCTTTGTTCAACGCTTCGGTCAAAACATCACCCTTCGAGTCTCATTCTGGTCTTCTACGATCAGAACATCACCAAATCCCAAGACCTTGTTTAAATAACCTATTGCACTGCTACAACACAGTACTCTAACCAACAGCTAATCCAGTCCACGCCTGCATTTTCCCAAATCCCATATTTGCACCAAATACAAAAATCTGTGATAAAAAAGCAATGGAACAGTGTACCAAAAAGGTTTAAATCCCATTTGTTTCCCCCCCCAAAACTACAACAAATTCACCTATAAATAAGTTGCTCCATCACACTTTCAAGGGGATGGTCTTTTGAGAGAGAAAATTGTCAAAAGAGAGAAAAGAAAACTGTGAAACCTTCATAAAAAATCCAATTCCCAAACATAAAACCAAACCTTTATTCTTCCCTTTGAATCAAAGAACTTGGAATTTTCTCTTCCGTTGCTCTTGCTGACTCCAGAACATCTGAAGGCAGTAGTTCAGGTTCCAATCACACGCTCCAGATTCAAGGTGAGTCTTTCTAACTTTGCATATTTTCATTCATAACATCATTAAATATGTAAATATCACAGTATTGATGTTGTCCATATCATTGCATAAGTAGGAAAACTGTGGATCAGAACTTCTTGATTAAGGCTAGGCACATAACTAGGATTAGAACTTCTATAAACTGTTGTGCTTTTATCCTCCTGATTTGCTGTTAAGGGCTGAATAAATGGCTGATGTGCTGATTAATATGATGAAATAGTTGAAATGTAACACATAACTGCTGTTCTTCATTCATCATTTTAACTCGGAATTTCTAGAATGCTCACTCACTGTTTTAGAACAGTGAGAAAGACCCTGACATTGACAGTGAGAAAGACCCTGACATTGACAGCTGGATCTGCCCAACTACCAACGGTGGATCGAATAACTGGACGGATAGAGATTTTATTCCAGTTTCTTTTATTCCGCAGTAATTGTCTTACTTATGTTTTGAATTTGTAATGAACAATTTTTAAAACTTTTTGGCCTTGTGTCTTACCCGAGGCACAATGTTTCTATCTGTAAGGGTTATTATATGTCATTTCATATATCATCAATGAAGCATTGGACGTTCTTTGCATACAAATTTTGCGCTCTCTATTTTTTCTTTTCTGTTTTTACTTTATCAATTCAGCTATGCTCTTACACACGCGCACATATCAAACTACAGATCCATATCCACTATGGATCCCATTGATAACAATCCTGCTAATACCAGCTATGACTTCAAGAATCCGATCAACCGAGCCAAGAATGAAGGGGAGAATGATTGTGAGGTACCTGGGGAACTGGCTAGACTATTACAACAAGAAGAGAGGGCTATACAACTTCATGAAGAGCCAGTTGAGACAATAAACTTGGGCACAAAGACAGACATAAAAGAAGTCAAGATCGGCACAAATCTAGAAGTTAAGATCAAACAACGGTTGATACAGATGTTGCGCGACTATGTTGAGATTTTTACCTGGTCATATGAAGACATGCCTGGTTTAAACACTGACATCGTGGTACACCGTCTCCCAACTAAAGAGGATTATCCTCCGGTTAAACAGAAGGTCCGCCGTATGCACCCTGAAATGTCAGAGAAGATAAAGGAAGAGGTCATGAAACAGTTCGATGCGGGTTTCTTAGCTGTCACCTCCTATCCGCAGTGGGTTGCTAACGTTTTTCTGGTACCTAAGAAGGACATCAAGGTACAGATGTGTGTGGATTATAAAGATCTGAACAGGGCAAGCCCCAAGGATGACTTCCCGCTTCCCCATATTGATGTTCTGGTTGACAACACCGCACAACATAAAATCTTCTCCTTCATGGATAGTTTCTCTGGTTACAACTAGATCAAGATGGCTCCTGAAGACATGGAGAAGACGACCTTCATCACACAGTGGGGGACCTTCTGTTACAAGGTGATGCCTTTTGGGTTGAAGAATGCTGGGGAAACCTATCAGCGAGCCATGGTCGCTTTTTTCCATGATATGATTCACCACGAGATTGAGGTTTATGTTGATGACATGATAGCCAGGTCTCAAACCAAATAGGAACATCTCGATCATCTATAAAAGTTATTCGACAGGTTGAAGATATACAAGATGAGGTTGAATCCGAACAAGTGCACCTTCGGGGTAAGGTCTGGTAAGATTCTGGGTTTCATTGTCAGTGACAAAGGTATTCAGGTAGACCTCGCAAAGGTAAAGGCCATACAAGAGATACCGACTCCCCGTACTGAGAAGGAAGTTAGAGGTTTCTTGGGACGCTTGAATTATATCGCCAGGTTCATTTCACATATGTCTGCTACTTGTGAGCCCATCTTCAAGCTTCTGAAGAAAGATCAAGTGGTAAAGTGGAATGACGAATGCCAGACTGCTTTCGAAAGGATCAAAAAATATCTTCAAGAATCACCAATTTTGATGCCTCCGGTTGAAGGAAGACCTTTTATATTATACTTAACAGTGCTAGGCAATTCAATGGGGTGTGTGCTGGGGAAGTATGACGAGTCTGGTCGAAAAGAGCATGCAATATACTACCATAGCAAAAAGTTTACCGAATCTGAGACAAGATACTCATTGCTCGAGAAAACTTACTGCGCTTTGGCATGGGCTGCTCACCGACTATGACAGTATATGTTGACCCACACTAATTTGTTGATATCTAAGATGGATCCAATCAAATACATCTTCGAGAAGCCCACACTCTCTAGTAGAATAGCGAGATGGCAAATGATCTTAACCGAATACGATATATAATATACAACCCAGAAAGCAATCAAGGAGAGTGTATTGGCTGATCATTTGGCTCATCAAACCGTGGATGACTACCAGTCCATGAATTTTGAGTTCCCAGACGAGAACATTATGCTGGTGAATGACTACGAAGAACCGAGACCAGATGAAGGACCTGAGAAAGGATCCCGATGGACTATGGTTTTTGATGGAGCTTCGAACGCACTCGATAATGGAATTGGCGCTGTAATCATATCCCATGACGGCTGTCACACTTCTTTCACTTCCCGATTATGTTTCAACTGCACTAACAACATGGTGGAGTATGAATCCTGCATCATGGGTCTCAAAGCCGCTATTGACCTCATAATCAAGTTCCTAAATGTCTTTGGGGATTCAGCCTTGTTGATAAATCAGATCAAAGGCGAATGGGATACGAAGCATCTGAATCTCATCCTATACAAAGAGCACGTACTGACATTGCTCCCACACTTTGAGGAGGTAACTTTTGAACATTTCCCACGGGAGGAGAATCAGTTAGCGGACGCACTAGCTACCATGTCTTCTATGTTCAAAGTTAGGTGGGACAACAAAGCTCCCTAAATCACCATTGACAGGTTGGATGAACCAGCACACTACTGTGAGATTGATACTAAAGAGGTGGCAGACAAACCCTGGTTTCATGAGGTAAAGAAGTATCTCGAGACTCAAGAGTATCCCGAGGGGGCATCTGTCAATGATAAGAAGTTTCTGAGAAGGTTCGCTGCGAAATTCTTCCTCAGTAATGGAATCCTTTACAAGCGCAACCATGACTCTACCTTACTATGGTGTGTAGACAAGAGCGAAGCATAGAGAATCATGACAGATCTACATGAAGGTACCTTCGGAACCCATTCCAGTGGACATACCATGGCTAAGAAGATCCTACAGGCAGGATACTATTGGTCCACTATGGAAGCAGATTGTTATCAGCACTCCCGAACTTATCATAAATGCCAAATTTATGTTGATAAGGTGCATGTGCCTCCAGTTCCTTTGAATGTCTTGACAGCTCCATGGCCCTTTGCAATGTGGGGCATTGACATGATCGAAGAAATCAGGCCCACCGCCTCCAATGGGCATCGCTTCATCCTAGTGGCCATCGATTACTTCACGAAATGGGTTGAGGCGGCCTCCTTTGCTGCTATTACCAAGAATTTTGTGGCGTGGTTTATCAAACATAACCTGATCTGTCGGTATGGCGTGCTAGAGATAATTATCACCGATAATGGTACGAATCTTAATAACACGATGATCACCGAACTCTGTAAGTAGTTCAAAATACAGCATCATAACTCTTCTCCCTACCGACCGAAGATGAATGGCGCTGTTGAAGCGGCTAACAAGAACATCGAGAAGATTATACAGAAGATGACGGTGACATACAAAGACTGGTATGAGATGCTACCATTTTCTCTGCATGGGTACCATACCTCAGCACGGACGTCGATAGGGGCAACACCCTACTCTCTGGTATATGGAATGGAGGCAGTCCTACCCATTAAGGTCCATATTCCTTCTCTAAGGATTATGAAGGATGCAGGTTTGAACGAAGATGACTGGATCCAAACACGGCTTGATCAGCTAAATTTAATCGATGAGAAGAGACTTACTGCTATTTGTCATGGTCAGACATATCAAAAGCGAATGATCAAGGCTTTTAACAAGAAAGTCAGGCGTCAAGAATATCAAGTTGGGAATCTAGTGATCAAACGTATCATGCTATCGCAAGGTGATCCCAGGGGAAAATGGACCCCCACATACGAAGGGCCATTTGTGATTAAAAACATTTTCTCGGGTGGAGCCATGATTCTGACCACCATGGACGGCGACGAACTTCCTCACCCTGTCAATGCGGACACAATGAAAAGATACTACGCATGATAAAAGACCCGCTAGGTCGATTGGCCTAAGGAAAAAATAAGGGCTTCCCGGCGAACCAAAAGGTTTGGACAAAAATAAGGGATGAAAATGAAAAACAAATTGTACACCCGGCAAGTCGAAAACCTGAAAAGGCGACTTGGGTAAAAAAGGGTATCCCGGTGGACTGAAAACCCGAAAGGGCGGTCCAGGAAAAAGTTAGGGATGAAAAGAGTATCACTATGTCCCATTGGATCACCTTGAGATCTGACCTCAATATCAATTGTCAAGCTCAAACAACATCGGTCAACCTAATCAGCTTCAGACAAGCAGCAAAGCGATGAGATGCTCGAAGACATAGCGGCGATAGCAGAATTGGAACCCAATGGGATTGTTGTACATAGCTATTTTCTTTTTACACAATATTGTATAATTTCTAATTTTGAAGCGGTGTTCTCTTACTAGAAAGTCAGCCTCCTTGTACAAAAATGCCTATTACAGTCCAACTTCAAAATCAATACAAAATCATTTTCATAAGAAACTTTGAGTTTTTTTCTTTTTCTATTTTATTTTGCAAGAACGTCCAATGATTTATTTTTGACATATGCATTTAAATATGATCGCTGCTCATAAATATTTACATAAAGAAACAAAAGACAATTACTCGTAATTCCAGAAACAGGGGCAAAAAAATGTCAAACCCGACAGTTACACTGTCCAGCAGGTACCAGGGCAGAGATAACATTGGAGCACAATCATCAATACATGCAACCTTGTAATATATGTATTCCCCACAGAATAAAGGTAATCAAAGCATTGATGCCAGTTCTCTCAAAACGGGAAGTAATCTCCCTAGATAGGGTCGTCCAGAAACCTGACATCTATATCACCCGGCCGAATTGCATGATCGCGAGTTGATCATCATAAATTATTATCTCCCCAAGCAGAGTTTGTCTCTCTAGCTTAATCCCCAATAGAGCTTAACAGAGTCATTCCCCCGCAGAGCTATTCTCGAACAAAGTCTCTCCTTGGCATAATATTCACAAATAGCAAAGAGCAAATCTCTGGCACAACCATTTCCGTTCACCATCTCCAACGGAAGTAGAAGAACCACAATTCTCAACAATAGCCAGAAATGCTATATTCTCCAGCAGCAGTTAGGGATTTATTTTCCTAGACTCGAATATGTCACAACTAACATCTCATGTTCCTACATCATGACATACGCACACATATCACATATAGCATAATCTCATTTATTTTGAGAACATCATCTCACAATGCATTTCATGCATCACATATGATTAACCCTGTTGTCTTTTCAGGAAAGACAGTTATCACCAATAATTCCAGCAATTATATATGTCATATCTGCAGACAACTAATAGAAAAAAAATCAGTTCCCGAAACTAAACGGGTCAACTAATCTACATGATCAATCGAGGTAACCCTACGACCCAGGTTCCTTCTTATAGCCCTACTATCCAGGCATCCATCTCGAAGTAACCCTACTACCCAGGTTCCTTCTCATTGCCCTACTATCCAAGCTTTCATCTCGAAGTAACCCTACTACCCAGGTTCCTTCTCACAGCTCTACTATCCAGGCTTTCAAACGAAGTAACCCTGCTACCCAGGTTCCTTCTCATATCCCTACTATCCAGGCTTTCATCTCGAAGTAACCCTACTACCCAGGTTCCTTCTCATATCCCTACTATCCATGCTTTCAAACGAAGTAACCCTACTACCCAGGTTCCTTCTCATAGCCCTACTATCCAGGCTTTCAAACGAAGTAACCCTACTACCTAGGTTCCTTCTCATAGCCCTACTATCCATGCTTTCATTTCGAAGTAACCCTACTACCCAGGTTCCTTCTCATAGCCCTACTATCTAGACTTTCATATCGAAGTAACCCTACTACCCAGGTTCCTTCTTATAGCCCTACTATCCAGGCTTTCATCTCGAAGTAACCCTACTACCCAGGTTCCTTCTCATAGCCCTACTATCCAGGCTTTCAAATGAAGTAACCCTACTACCCAGGCTCCTTCTCATAGCCCTACTATCCAGGCTTTCATTTCGAAGTAACCATACTACCCAGGTTCCTTCTCATAGCCCTACTATCCAGGCTTTCATCTCGAAGTAACCCTACTACCCGGGTTCCTTCTTATAGCCCTACTATCCAGGCTTTCATCTCAAAGTAACCCTACTACCCAGGTTCCTTCTTATAGCCCTACTATCCAGGCTTTCATTTCGAAGTAACCCTACTACCCAGGTTCCTTCTCATAGCCCTACTATCCAGGCTTTCAAACATAGTAACCCTACTACCTAGGTTCCTTCTCATAGCCCTACTATCCAGGTTTCATTTTGAAGTAACCCTACTACCCAGGTTCGTTCTCATAGACCTACTATCCAGGATTTCATCTTGAAGGAACCCTACTACCCAGGTTCCTTCTTATAACCCTACTATCCAGGCTTTCATCTCGAAGTAACCCTACTACCCAGGTTCCTTTTCATAGCCCTACTATCCAGGATTTCATCTCAAAGTAACCCTACTACCCAGGTTCCTTCTTATAGCCCTACTATCCAGGCTTTCATTTCAAAGTAACCCTACTACCTAGGTTCCTTCTCATATCCCTACTATCCAGGATTTCAAACAAAGTAACCCTACTACCCACATCACAAAGCACATTTCAAAACAAAAGCAAGTGATCTAGCAAGCAACTAAGAGCCCGTAGATAACCACAGATGAAAAGGGTGCTAACACCTTCCTTTTCATAATCTATCCCCCGAACTCAAGAAAAAATCTCTAAAGGTCTTTCCTGTGCTTTTTCACCTTTCCTTATTGGATAAAAGAAAAGTCGGTGGCGACTCTTGCTATCCGCAACATTTGCGATCAAACGCAAAATAAAAAGTTAGTTCTCCCACCGTATCACACTTCCGCTTAGGTGAGACAATGCCATTAACATTGGTTTTAGTAATAGAGTCACACATATCCTTGTCATATGAATTAACATGAATGTTCATACAAGCTTTCCAATAACTATAGTTTTCTTCCGAAAAAATGGGGTTATTTTATAATTCCCTTTAGGTTCGTACGCCATTTTCTAATAAGAGTTTCGAAGCACAGAATAAACCGGAGCTCTGATACCACTTTTTAGACTATGACAACGTATCTAGAGGGGGATGAATAGATAACCAATTAAAAAATATCTTTCAAAATGGTTACTTAAGAACTTATTTGAAAAATATTATTGAGCGTAAGGTTTTTGGCCTAGATCAAAATAGGAGTATAAACCAACCTAGTTATTGGAAACTTGGATATGCACAAGCCATATGGAATTAAGATAATGATAAAATCAATCAACATAATAATATCTCATTTAATATTTTAATATCAAACACAACTATTTCCTATTTCCAATGAAAACATATTAAAAACATAACTTGACAATATATCGAACGTGTGGCGTGCAATCAATTTTTCAGAATTTTCTTTAAGATTTATTGATATGAAAAAGCACTTACAATCAAAGTGATTATAATCAAATAAATAAAGCAATTTAAACTTTAACAATCAAAGAGAAATTATATACGATTCAATCGATCAAACAACACATTAAACAAATTGCATATAGAGAGTAAATGAGAGTAAGAGATAGAACATTGTAATTTTCCTTTGAGTTAAACAAGCTAAAAAATTTGTCAAACACTTAGTGTGAAATCAAAGTTTCAGAATTTTCCTTGGTGTTATGTTGATATGAAAAGAATTTATAACCAAAATTGATTATAAGCAACTCAACACACAATTTAAAACAAAAACAGTCTTGGAAAATTCCTACGCGTCGATAGATTACTCAATGCTATTTGACAAATTGATGTATGAAAATTAAAGAAAGTAAAGAAATAAAAGAAAAGAGACACAAGGATTTGTTTACTCAGTTCCCCACTTTCATCTTCCCATGTGGGTATGTCTGTGTTCAATTCCAATGTGGAATTAGGATAGTTTCTTACTTTGTAAAAAGTATGAATACAAGAGAAGTGTTCCAAGAGCAACCCTACAAACCATAACCGTTTGATGTTGATTAAACCCCTTCTCTTCTTTTGATGTTCAACAAGATCCAGCATATAATAGATTACTAATTGAATATCTAGATCTTTCTACTCCTTTGCGTTCTTTATCTTCAAAGGTTTTACACACCATCAATTACAACTTTTGCAACACAAGACTTCTATTAGATTCGCTATTCTCTCACTACTTTCTTTGCATTTCTTATCTCTAGAGTATGTTTTGCATTCTTTATCTCTAAAGAGCTTTACTTGGCCACATTCCTCTTATGAATGTCTTGCACGAAAACCCCCAAATCAATCAATGATCTTGGAGGACAAACCCACGATTTTTCCGGATGAAGACCCCTACAAATCTCAACCCAATATTCTTATCTACACAAGAACCTAATTGGACATTATAAAACATCATCTAGATGGAACCCTAAAAAAAGATCATTACAATGGAATGTTAGTGTGTATGTATAGATTGGAGGTTAAACATGAAGAGCAAATGTAGGCGAATTTTAGGGTATCATCGAGTTGAAATGATGCATGAATGATATATTTATATTTGGAATTTTTTTAGGCAAAAGAGGGAAGTTTCAGAATGAAAAAATTATGAAAAAATTTTCCACAAAAAAATATGTGTCGACCTGTTAAAATTATATGTTGACACATGCAAAATAGAGCTACAAACTTTAAAAATGCAGTACATGTGCTGACACATAAATTGTATGTTTCAACACATAAGTCATATGTTTTGGTGTATAAATCATATGTGTCGACACATACTGAAGTTTTTCACAAATTGCTGAAACGTTGATTTTATGTGTCGACACATATAAATTTTCGGTTGACACATAAATGTTGATTTTATGCACAAACTAATTTTTCATGATTGGGACCAATTTTAAAGTTGTTTTAAATGATTCCTAAGACCTCTAATGCAAGGAGTTCCACATGTCATAGAGATACCGTCCAATATACATAATGTTAAGTTTCCCTAGTTTTGACATCATACATAACATCTAATGGTGAAGTTGCACTCACAGTGATTTGATTGGTTACTAAAAAGGATAGATTGAGAATTTTTAGGAAACATTTTAGGAATATTGTTTCTATTTTTATGGAGAATTATTCTGCAAGTTTTTGGGATCTACTGATTGGATTTGATTGAAGAGTCCAAGCCCAACTGTAGACGTCCATATTAGGAATCTCCCAAGACCTTGTTTTTAAGCAGAGTTTTTATTGTAAAACTTTGTGTACTAAATAAGGGTTTAGGGTTGGTAGTTCCTTAAGTTATTCATGTGTTTTGTTTGTACATCGTCATGTATCTATGATAAATTTGAGTTGACTAATTGCTATTTGCTTGTCAAGTTATTGTTCTCACTCAAAGCCCATAGGCAGGAGTTGAGTATTGTTCTTAGTCGAAGCTTTTAAGCAAGACTAATTATTTGTAATTTGGAATTGTGTCCTTCCTGTTTTGGTTTCAAGTTTTTGTGACTTGTTTATAGACAACCCCTGTGATTGGGATATGTCTTTTATGACTACGGTGATTATAAGAGGGATGTGGATTTCTCATATCTAGGGCGGACTTGGGTACAAGTTGCAATGGTTAGGGATTAGGAGAGAAGATATAAACATGGGAGTTTAGTTTCGAACTAGCACAACTGATAGTGGATTTCCTTCTTGGCTTGGTAGCCCCCAGAGTAGGATAGTTGCACCGAATTGGGTTAAGATATCATTGTGTTCTTTCTTTTTCTGCAAGTTATAATTATGATGTGTTATTATTTTTGTTAGTTGTTCTGCCAGCATATGTCATAACATCTGTTGTGACATTGTGATTTATATTGTTAAGACATCAGCTTTAACTTTTTATATTTTGTGCGTGCTAGAATTTCAATTGGGTTCAGAGCTGGCACCCGATTCTGATTACTGGGTGAGATTTAGGGATATATTTTTTGGCACTATGGAGAAAGAAGGAGGCTATAACAACAAACCACCCATGTTGGATGGTTCTAAATATGACTTATGGAAAGTTCGAATAATAGCTTTTCTAAAAGTTATGGACTACAAAGCTCTGAAGGTAGTCTTGATAGGATGGAAGCATCTTGTTATAAAGATCACTGACAAAGATGGAAAAGAGGTTGAAACTCACACAATCAAACCTTAAGAAGAGTGGAATGAAGATGATAATAAAGAAACTATTGGAAATTCCAAGGCTTTAAATGCTCTATTCAAAGGAGTAGACAAAAATGTTTTCAGGTTGATTAATATGTGTACAGTGGCCAAAGAAACTTGGGAAATTCTCAAGAAAACATATGAAGATACATCTAAGGTGAAGAGCTCAAGACTTCAGCTTCTCACTTCCAAATTTGAGAACTTAAAGATGAATGTCGATGAGACAATTCAAGAATATCAAATGAAGATTCTTGAAATTACTAGTGCATCAAGTGCATTGGGAGAGAAGGTGTTAGAAGTCAAGCTGGTCAGAAAGATTCTTAGGTCCTGGCCTAGGAAATTTTACATGAAGGTCACAACAATTGAAGAAGAATAGGACATTAACAACATGAAAGTTGATAAACTTATTAGGTCACTTTAAACTTTTTATGGTTCTAACAACATACCACCCATGTTGGATAGTTCTAACTATGACTGGTGGAAAGTTCGAATGATAGCTTTTCTAAAAGTTATGGACAATAAAGCTTGGAAGGTTGTCTTGATAGGATGGAAGCATCTTGTTATGAAGATCCCTGACAAAGATGGAAAAAAGGTTGAAAATAACACAATCAAACCTGAAGAAGAGTGGAATGAAGATGATGTTAAAGAAACTATTGGAAATTCTAAGGCTTTAAATTCTTTATTCAACTAAGAAGACATAAATGTTTTCAGGTTGATTAATATGTGTACAGTGGCCCAGGAGGCTTGGGAAATTCTCAAGACAACACATGAAGAACCTCTAAGGTGATGATCTCAAGACTTCAGCTTCTCACTTCCAAATTTGAGAACTTAAAGATGAATGATGATGAGACAATTTAAGAATATCAAATGAAGATTCTTGAAATTTCTAGTGCATCAAGTGCATTGGCAGAGGAGATGTTAGAAGTCAAGCTGGTCAGAAAGATTCTGAGGACCTTGCCTAGGAAATTTGACATGAAGGTCACATTAATTGAAGAAGGGCAGGACATCAACAACATGAAAGTTGATGAACTTGTTAGGTCACTTTAAACTTTTGAACTGGATATTGGTGACAAGGTTGAGAAAAAGAACAAAATCATAACTTTTGTATCCAATGCTGAAGATGATAAAGGTCAAGCTGAGATGGACACTGATGAGGATCCGTCTAATACCACTGTTCTTATTAGAAAGCAATTCAACAAGGTATTAAAAAGATTGGACAAAAGTGGAAGACCAAATGTCAAGAACATATCATATGACATCAATAATAATATTGATTCTCAGAAGAAAACAAGATCAGAAAAGAAGCCAGGTCAAAACAGAGACATTCAATATTTTGAATGTGAAAGATATGGTTATATTAGACCTGAATGTCCCAACTCCCTCAAGAAACAGTAGAAGGGTTTCATTACATCTTAGTTTGATGATGATAAGTCAGAATATGAGGATAATTCTGAGACTACCAAACTTGTGTTGGCTCTATCTGGAAGACGGGAAGATGAAGTTGAAGTTGAAGCTGATGATGAGAATGATGAGAATGATCTTTATGAAGACCTGGATGTGTCCTGCAAGGATACTTGTAATAGGTGTATAAAAGGCCTCAAGAAAGATGAAGAATACAAGAAGATCATTGCTAATTTGGAGAATGAGAGGAAGTAACTCTTTAGTTCTATTTCTCATCTACAAACTGAGGTAACACGCCTAAATTTCAAGCTTAATAACTTGACTGATTCTTTAAATATGGTGAAAGAGAATAAAGATACCAAAGTTCATTATCAATATTATAATAAACTAAGGAAAATGTCAGAGGATACAGATAGAAGAAAAAGATCATCATGTCAAAACTCCTGTTACAACATCCTGACAAATGTGATAAATCTTCAAACCAACCTCAGTCAACTTAGACGTGTCACTACGGTGGTGAGTCTGGTCATATAAAACCTTTTAGTTTCAAATTTTATGGAGATCAAAGAACTTCTATTCATTCTAAGGCTAACACAGTGAGAAAAAGTTGAAGTGTTGAAAATAGGGATGTTAACCTTATAACACATACTACTTTGAAAGACTCGACAAGTGATGATAGGTACTTTGACAATGGATTCTCTAGACATATGACAATGGTCTAGAAGATGTTGGTGGATGTCAAGCCACATTCCACGGGATCTATTAGATTTGGTGATGATTTTATTGGAGAAATCAAAGGTGTTGGAAAACTGTAGGGTGATGGTTGACCCAGGTTAAACAATGTGTTGTATGTCAAAATATTGAATGCTAATCTCATTAGCATTAGTCAATTGTGTGACCATGGTTTTTTAGTCAACTTCTCAAAATCAGAATGTCTGGTCAAAATGAGAAAGAATTTGTTCTAATGAAAGGTGTCAGGTCCAAAGACAACTGCTACTTATGGGAATCTCAAATTGTTGCTTACTCTTCCACATGTTCAACAACCAAGGGGGATGAAGTAAAACTATGGCACCAAAAATTTGTATATCTTCATTTTAACATAATGAAGGAAGTCATATCTGTTGAAACCATTAGATATTTTCTAGAGCTCAAGATTGAAGAAGGAGAAGTCTGTAATCAGTGTGAAAGAAAAAAGCACATCATGAGGTCACACTTAATGTTGCAACATCAGACGACTTCCAAAGTTTTAGAACTTCTTCACATGGATGTAATGGGACCATTACAGATAGACATCATAGGAGGAAAAATGTGTGTCTTTGTTGTTGTGGATGATTATTCTGGCTATACTTGGATGAATTTTATTATAGAAAAACCAGGTACCTTTGAAGTCTTCAGAGATCTGTGTCAAAGCATTCAAGAGGAGAATATGAGTATGATTGTCAAAATCAGAAATGACAATGACAAGGAGTTTATGGATGCAAAATTTTCTAAATTTTGTGATTCTACAGTAATAACATGAGTTATCTTATTCATGGAAAACTCAGGGAGATGGAATTGTTGAGCAAAAGACTAGAGTAATACAAGAATCAACTAGAGTGATGCTTAGTGCTAAGCAATTTCCATTTGAGTTTTGGGCTGAAGCTATGAATATTGCTTGCTATATTAATAACAGGGTCACTTTGAGGAAAGGTATTGTCTCTACTCCTTATGTGCTAGGGAAAGGAAAGAAATCTAAATTCAAATACTTTCATATTTTTGGAAGTAAATACCAGATATTTGCTTCAAAAGATCAAATGGACAAGGTGAGTTCCATAGGGGATGGCGGAATATTTCTGGGTTAATCTTCAAGCAGAAGAGCATATAGGATCTATAACTCTAGAACTGGTATGGTTATGGAATCTATCAATGTGAGAATTGATGATTCAATTACTGAGAGAAAGGAGGAGGTCATAGATAATGTTCGAACATCCTATGTGCAAACTGATGAAGCACTGGGAGAGGAGACTTGTGAATTCACAAAATCTTAATATGTGAATTCTTAACCCACCACAAGTCTGTCTATTGAGGGACAAATAGAACAAACCATGGATTTGACTGCAAGTTACCCTGATAAAGGTAACATCACTGAACTTAAACATAATATATCAGATACTGATGGATATGTTTCCTTGAGGGAAACAGGTGGAAGGTACTCTAAATTGATGTTGAAGAGGTAAGATGTCAATATAAATGTCATGACATTTCACAATGAAGATCTGAATTCCTTCATATATCTTATTCAACATGCATGGTACAAGGATCTTGGTAGTTGCAAGCAACTAATCAGGAATCTTGTTGTAGGAAAGGATAACACTCTAGAGCTTATGGACAATAAGGAATAACTTTCTGTTATCAAAGACAGTGGGATTGGAACTTAACTATTGAAGAGTTATATCAATTACTGAAAAGAGGGAATTGAACTTCTATTACATCTTTCCTCTATGTTCTGGGGTATGACATTCCTATTGTTGAGGTTATTGGCTGAAAGGAAGGTATTCTGCAAGACAGTGGGGTTGGCTACAACACCAAGAAATGCAGAAGGCTCTTTGATAGGGGCATGAGGCTCTTTGACAGAGGCAAGAGGTGGCAAACCACATAAAGCTTTCCAAGAAGTTGTGTTTCCATCTGTGTGTTTCCATATGTGGTATTGTTAGAGTGCAATATGTTCTGAAGTACTCTGTGTGTTTCCATTGTGTACATTTACTCTGGTTCTTTTTTAATCAATATTTTGGCTAAAAAGGGGGAGTAAAGTGTTGTGTCCTAATGTTATATCACATGTCTTGACATGTTGATTTAGCATTATGATAGGATTATGTGATACTTCTTCTATGAGAGTAGTTGTGTATATGGTTGTTCATGCAATCATTAAGGGAGAGAATGTGTGTTCATGTTTGTATGTGCTGAAGCTGCTGTTGTTGCTTCTGCTGTTCCACTGCAGGTGCTCTAGTGTGGGTTTTACTCTTGAGGAAGAGAACCTATCATGTTTGACAGGGGGAGTTCTAAACCTATATGGTTGTACAAGCTTTTGAGCTGTATTTTTACAGAGTTTACATGATAAGCATGTAACTTGTGTTGTAGTGTTATTCATCTCTCCAATTGAATTTGGTTTTTGGTTGTTTTAGCCAAAATTTTCCAAAGGGGGAGATTGTTAGTTCCATGTTTTATGGTTGGCTTAATTTTGGCTAAACATGGTTCTATGGTGATGTTGGTAAGACGATGCAACATCTTTATCAGTTTTTATATCATTTCCACCTGTTATGAGTTTTACTACTAGATGTTGAAGATGATGTCATAACATCGGGACCAGCAGGTACAAGCAGGTTCTGCAAGTGCCTTATTTGATAAATGTTCCAACAGATATTGTAACATGTTGCAATAGAACATCTTGACAGTGCGTTGGATATTTTATCCTTGAAGATTTAATTTGAAGATATAGGTATCTGGAACATTCTGTACTCATTGTAGGCGCAGGCCAATCAAGGATTTCATCAGAAACAAGTGAAAATTTGATTGGTTACTAAAAAGGATCTATTGAGACTTTTTAGGAAACTTTTTATGAAGATTGTTTCTATTTTTATGGAGAAATATTCTGCAGGTGTTTGGGAGCTGTTGATTGGATTTTATTGAAGAGTCCAAGTCCAACTATAGAAGGCTATATAAGGAGTTGTCCATGACCTAGTTTTTAAGAAGAGTTTTTATTGTAAAACCTTGTGTAAAAATAAGGGTTTAGGGTTGGTAGATACTTAGGTTCTCCGTGTGTTTTGTTTGTATGTCCTCATGTATCTCTGATACATTTTAGTTGACTAATTGATACTTGTTTATCAAGTTATCATTCTCACTCAAAGCCCGTGGGCATGAGTTGAGTATTGTTATTTGTCGAAGCTTTTTAGCAAGACTAAGTATTTGTAATTTGGAAGTGTGTCTTTTCTATTTTGGTTTCAAGTTGCTTTGATTATGACTTGTTTATAGACATCCCATGTGATTGGGATATGTCTTTTATCATTGTAGTGACTGGAAGTGGGATGACAATTTCTCATATCTAGGGAGGACCTAGGTAGAAGTTTCACTGGGTAGGGATTAGGTGAAAAGTTTTAAATGGGGGAGTTTAGCTTCAAACTAGTATTACTGAGAGTGGATTTCCTTTTTGGCTTGGTAGCCCTCAGAGTAGGTGAGTTGCACTAAACTGGGTTAACATATCACTGTGTTCTTTCTTTTTCTGCAAGTTATAATTCTACTATGTTGTTATTTTTGTTTGCTGTTCTGTCAACAGATGTCATAACATCTGTTGTGATATTGTGATTATGTGTTGTTAAGACATCTGTCTTAACATTTGATATTGAGTGTGTGCCAGAATTTCATCTTAGACCCTTCCTATGGTCTTCCTATATTAATCTCACTTATCGTTTTGCCAATTACAACCTTTCCCCCAATGTTTCTACAACAATATTATTCTATTTCAATATTAAAAATAATTCTAAATAATTATACTAATGATCTAATTTATTAAAATACCCAATATCACCTTAATTCCCATTATTCCACACATGGCATCGCGACACGCATCATATTCAACAAAATATCATATATTCACCAATAATTCACAAATACTCATATTAAATCAATTAAACAAATAATCTAATTATTTTGAAGTGTTACATACAACACCTGCTGAGTGAATCCAGGGACATCCCAGGAGACAACCATAAGCCAGTCGAATATCCATAACAAAGAATGTAGTATTGAAACGTTGAGGTCCTACTTTGGTAGGTAAGTCAACTTCCCCAAAAATAGACCTTCTTGAGCTATCAAAAGCTCTCACAACCAGGTCACTAGGCCTGAGTACCACACCTTCATAGTCCAACTTCATCAGAGTTGTTTTAGGTAATACATTCAATGAAGATCCTGTGTCCACTAGCACCCAGGATAAAGTTGTTCCAACATATTCCATAGAGATGTGTAAGGCCTTTTTGGGATTCCTCTCCTCAAGAGGTAGATCAAAGTCAGCAAAGCCAAAGCCATTACCTGCAGTAATGTTGGCAACTACACTTTCAAACTGATTCATGGGGATTTCTTGAGGTACAAAGTTTTTATTCAAAAAGTTCATTAAAGCATTTATGTGCCCCTCGGAGCATAGAAAAAGTGATAGAATGGAGATCTTAGAAGGTGTTTAGCTGAGCTGATCAATCACCTTGTAATCAATTTACTTGATATATCTCAAGAGCTCTTCAACCTCTCTAGAAAATGACCCATCAGGAATTAAATTCTGTACTGGCTCTTCATTTTCAACCACAACTTATTTACCCTTAGCCTTAGCCAAGGCATTAACACCATTGTTTTATGAAGTCTATGGAGAAGAGAAAATTATTCCACTTCTGGTAAACCTACTAGTTCAACGAATGTTATTAATATCTATATTATCAACCATAGTCGATTCCTTAGTGCTTGTGCCCCCTGATATTACACTTCTGCACCATAGTGCCATGGCACTGCTCTATCACTTTTATAGGGGACTGGACCAAGTAAAGTAATAACCAATGGAGATTACTTAGATGGTGTGGGAATCAGTGCTGGAGTGTAAGGAATAGAGATAACATCCACTTCATTGCTATCAACCTTCTCGTCCACTGACAATTTATCAAATTGAAGAGATCTTTAAACATTCAGTTTTTGAATCCCATCTTTCAAATCAATACAACCCTTAGGCTAAGCCAAACACTTTCACATTTGAAGAAACACCCATGATAGACATTCTTCTTAAGCAACCATTATTTCATAAATGACAACGGAGTATTCACCAAGTTCACATCCATTATCAAGTTCAATCCCTTAACATCCTTAATAGAATTGACAGTAGGACCTCCATGAGGTGGCATAGGGTTTTGAATGACGTTTGGATCATTATTCGGGTTGAATTCAATGGCCTTTGCATCCATCAGGTCTTGCACTTTATGCTTAAATCCATTATAGTTTTCAATATTATGTCCTGTAGCTCTAGAATGGAACTCACATCTTGCGTTAGTGTCATAACTAGTAGGAAGCTTTGTAGGGGGAGGACCCAAAGTACAAAGATTAACCAATTGAGTCTAGAGTAGATGAGAAAGCAACTGAGCATACGTCATTGGGATTGTTAACTCTCTATTTAATGATTGGCATTAATTTTAGTAAAAAATTTTTGACAACATGTTAAATATGATGTTCTAACTTGCAGAGAAAACATGTTGAACAAGATGTCCTATCCTGATCATTCGACATCGTGTCTGTTACAATTGGAATTTTAGATTCTGTTAGTTTGTTACAAATTTTGAATATTCTGGGAATATTTAGTAATCATACATGGTGTCCTAGACCGATGAATCAAAGATATATGTTGGTATTCAAGTTATTCAAGTTTTCTAAATGTTGAGACATTTTAGGAAACTAATTATTGAAGACATATTATCATGGAGAAGTTTTTTGCAGTCTCTTTGTAGCGTTTTTGAAGCCTAATCCAGCTCATAAAAAGGTTATAAAAGGAATACTCTATACCAAGAGAAGATATGAGCCATAGTTGTAAGAGTATTAATCTTCAGGGCTTCGTCTAGTTATTGTTTATTGTGAGCCACTCTTGTATTGGTTTGATACCTGAGTTAGACTGTTAGTTGAGTTGTAATTGTTAATCACTAATAAGCTGTTAAGCAAGACTGAATTCTGTTTATTGGAGTGTGTCTCCTTATTGATTGTCAATCATTCTTAAGCTTCTACATATAGAGTGATCATATGTTTTATAAGTTTATCTTCTAATTCTTTTGAACCGTGTTCTTGTCACTGTTTGTGGCTGTAAGGGAATGAGAGGGGTCTCATACCTAGATGAGTCTTAGGTAGAAATATAACACGGGTAGTGAATAAGTGAGAAGTTGTGAATGAGGGAGTTTAGCTTCAAATTAATAATATTTAGTGGATTTCCTTCATGGCTGTGTAGCCCCTAGATGTATGTGTTGTTTTCCACTGAACTGGGTTAACAATTCTGTGTGTTTCGTTACTATTTTAATTGTTTGAAATTGTTTATTGTGTTGTTGTTTAGAGATCAGTGTCTTGACATATCATAGGAAATATGAGATATGACTACCATAATTTCAATTGGTATCAGAGCAGGCATACTACTCTGCATCTGGGTGAGATTCAGGGAAGATACTTTCTAGTACAATGGACAAGGAAAGAGAATTTGTGAACAAAAGATCTCTACAAAAGGATGATTTGAAGAAGAAATATTATGAGGTGATGACAAGGGAGTTCAGTGGTAACACTCCTAAAACATGTGACAGATTTAAGGAGTGCAGGAGGTTATTTGATAGAGGTAAGAGGTGGAAGTGTAACACCTTTCTAAAACCCCATGAATAATATAAAGAAGTAATCAGAGTACTTCACCAAAAGGGCGTCACATGATTCATAAAACATCATACATGCATGTCTTACTCCGTACCATGGTGTTGTACCCTAAAATTTTCCCTCCCATTTTCTTCAAGACATTCTTTCAAGGCTTCTCAAATACCCAAGACACTCAAGGGTTGACTTATCAAGATACACCTCCTAAGCCAAAGGCCAACAACTAGGGTTTGGAGTTTCTCAAGGAAATTTAGATTGAAAAAGTATCAAGTGGATTCCATAGTTCTTCATAGGTCCTTAATAAGGTTCATGTCAAGTTTCAAGACTTACATCACAAGTTTTCTCAGTCAATGGCTCAGATGAATGTAAATCAACTATATTAATCAAAAAGTCAACTGTGGTCAACATACAGTCAAACTTCAAGATTTTTGGTCAACATCAACATTTTGAAGTTATAGTAATCATGTGATCAAGGGTTGATCATGTTTCCCCAAGGAATTCTCTCAAATCATGAAAAGTCAAGATTTGTCAATTTATGGTTTCCTTAGAAGAAGTCAACTGAAGTTTGACCAGACATAACTTTCACATGCTTCATCAAATTTTCCCCAACCAAAGCCCGTTTTAAAGAACATTCAATTCTATACAACTTTTCTTTTATTCTCACGTCCAAAAAATGATTCATTTGGGAAGATATGAGCTCATACATTATAGGTCATTTTCAAAAGTCAACAAACGATACTTTTTGTCAAGGCAACTTACATCAATATAATGTCTTCAAAAGCAAAAATGATCAACATATAGATTGTAGAGGACATCTTGGGCTTTCCAAAAAGTACAAGATCATCTTTTAAAGATGGAAATTGAGCAATTGCACAAGTTGGGCAATTTTCAAGAAATGCATGAAATCTCAATTGAACAAATTTGTGATTTTAAGTTATTGGGCCTAACTTTTTGGAGTTTAAACATACTCATGGTATATCCAAGGACCTCTAAACCTATCCATGCATTATTTTGATTTTATTTTTTATTTATTTGAGTTTTTTATTCATTTAAATATGAATTAAATTAAATAAAATGGAAACCTAATGGGATGAAGCTTGTTGGGCTTGGACTGATTAGTTTGAGGCCCAAATTCATGCAAGACACCGGCTATAACCTGTCAAGGTTCATGCAAAAACAGAAATGGCAAGGATATCACAAATATGGTTATTTTTCAAATATTGATTTTCCTTTTAAACCATGGCTTAATGTGTTGATACCATACGATATTGGTTCACCCTCACGCTCCCTCTATATAAAGACACAACTCAGAAGCAAGAACGCACACATAGATTGCATAACAAAGCTCTACCAAATTCTTAAAAAATTGTCCAAAGTTGCAAAATTCGAAAATCAACTTCCAGCCCATATCCATCAAAACCAACCATACATTCGTGTCCTTGAGACTCCCAAGAACTTATTCCAGTCTTTCTCAAAGTTTGAAGCACCCTAAATCGCGCAGATCAAGTAGCTCCAGTTTGGTAAAGTTTTAAATTTTGAAACTCTGATTTTAGTCCTGTTTCATAGCATGCTAACATTTGTTTGAGTTTATATGAGTCTTTAGATCAGTTATGGATGTTTGAACAAAAGGTTCCACATCAGAATTATAGGTTGCCATTGTTAGGGCTCAAGGACTATTAAGCTTTGGATCTCGCCCTACAGGCTGTTTCAGACAAAACCTATGTCGTGGTTGAACTCGTAGCATGTGATTTAGGGGGGGGGGGTAGGTCGAACCTTGGATCTTGATTTTGTTTACTTTGCAGATTCGAAATTTTGGATGGTCGGAGGAGACGACCGGAGTTTGACTCCAGCGTCCCTGAGTTTGTTGACTCCGACCAAAGGTTTGCATGGCCAAACAATTATTCCTGATTCGTCCCTTCAAATGATCAGGGCCCACTTAATGCGCGCGTAGTTGCTGATCTGGATTTAGTTTTCGTTTTATATTACTTTGTTTTGTTTGATTTAATGTAACTAATGAGCAGCTGGTACAAATGGTAACACATGTACTCTTAAGGCATACCTCCCCCATGTTCTGGGTTCGATCCAGGCGTGAGGCAGTGTTATTTTTCATATATTCTCATTTAAGATCTAATGCGTAAAAGGGTCAAAAGAGCATGGTGTGGCTCTTATCAGGATCATTAGATTCATCAATTCACCAATCGAACGTTCCAAAGCCATGGTGACTATGGTGCACTCCAAGGCATGCTTCCATAACGGATCAAACGAAGCTTCTGGGCTCAGTTTTGTTTGGGCCTAGCAGACATCATTTTTGCACCCCCTAACTCTTTTTCTTGCAGTGTTGTACTGGGCCTACAAATATTACTTCCTCGTACCCTCCTTAATTGCTTCTGTAAGCCCAGCCCATTTTGAAATTCTTTTTATTATTTATTATTTCATTTTGCTTTTTCTTTTATTTTAATAAGTAATTTTTAATAAAATCATAAAATCATAAAATATTAGACTCAGGTTTTTATTTATTAAATTAAATTTTATTAATTATTTAACCACTTTTTTTTATTAAACTAATTAGAATTAGGGTTTATTTGATTATTTTTTCTAAACAGAAAGACACAAAAACAACAAAAACATTTCTTTTTTACCACTTAGAACTTTTTAGGGTTTTTCTTTTCCGCGAGTTTATTTATTTTATTCTCATTATTATTATAAATTATTGTAACTGTATAAACGATGTAATAGTTTAATTTAGGACCTTTATATTTTCCCTCATTTTTGGTTTGTATCCCCCCCACCCCGGAGCAATGTAATAGCGTAGTTTAAATTCCCGCATATTTATTTTGTTTGTACATATTAAACTACTAGATGTATGATAATAGGCTTGTATGGAAAGTGTTGTACCCCAAAAGTTTCCCTCTCATTTCTCAAGTAATCTCTCACAAGATCTCCATTGATTCAAGACTGCACAAGGGTTGATCAGTTCAAGACACCTCCTCAAGCACTGATAACTGAAAATTAGGGTTTGAGTTTGCACAAAGACAAATGGACTTTTAATGCCCCATATGACTTTCATGGATCATTTTGGGCCCTCAAGATTTCTCATGTCAAGTTTCAAGTCTTGGATCACATTTTGCTCAATCAATTGATCAATTGACCTAAAAATCAGCTGTATTGGGGAAAAAGTCAATTATGGTCAATTTACAGTCAAACTTCATAATTTTTTATCCATATCAACATTATGAACTCATATATGTCATTTGATCAAGTTTGGGTTACAATTCCTCAAGAAATTTGACCAGATCATCAAAAGGGCAAAATGGTCAATATTAGGGTTTTGACTGGAAATGTGCAATCTTTGATTTTTAGCCTAACAAATGATTTATTGGTTTAAGTTATGATCTCAAGGATTCAAATGCTTCATTTTGACCTAATGGCATGGCTCAAAACATTTCTCAAGATTAATTGATTGACAGATGAATTTCAGTCAACTGATGAAAAGTTAACTAACTATACACTGAAAAGTCAAACTTTGACATTTTTGTCAAAACCAAGTATCAATAAACACAATTCATAAAGACATGTCAAAATATGAAACTTATTCATCAAGAAATCAAAAAGTCAAGATTTCATTTTGGAAAGTTAAAATTTCTAAATTTAGAAATTTTCTAAGTGTTGGAAATTCGTTTTTTTCATAACTTTGAGCCAAATTTTCACCATGATACAAGATGATTCAAAGGAAACTTCCAACATGAAATCTGTAGATCTCAATGATATATAAAAAATTGTATAACATAACTTTTTCTAGAAATGCTTGGATTTCAAGTTATGATTTTGTGATGACATGTTCATGAAGCTTGAAAAACTTAGTGAAATTTTGCCCTAGTTTAGGCAGGATTTTGACCTAACTTCATGGAAATTTTTCACATAGTTTCAAGATCAATCTTCCAAAATGTCCAACATAGAGGTTGTATAGGATGTTATAAGCTTTCGAAAATGTCCAAGAAATCATTGAGATCATACTTGAGCAAGGAGAATCGAAGGCAAGAAGTTATGGTTTCATTCTTGAATTACAAGCCATTTCTTGATGAACACATAATCCAATCTCCATGTTAGGCTGCATAATCTTGCTTTGCAGGCCTTCTAACTTGTGTATCTCTCCATCATTAATGGATTACACAAAATTTTGAGCTATAATCCAAGTAGTTTAATCATTGTCCAATTTAAATTGCCATTTTGGGAAGAAAGTGAAGAATGCCATTCTTGAAAAGAAAGCTTTAGGCACAAAGTCAATTCTTGAGCCTCTCACTTCTTCCCTCTGATCACACTACATATGCAAATTCAGAAGCAAATTTTTTTAAAGCATAACCACTCTACATTAGCAAGGACAAAAGTCCTCGAAACTTGATTTTTCAAGAAAATCACATGTTGAGCTTAAACATGTGATTTTAAATTCTGATCAAAGACAAGTCTCCAAACTTCTTGCTTATAAATAGAGGCACTATTTGTGAGCTAAGACACGAGCTAAAGCACCCTGAAACTCTCTCAAACTCCCTCAAGCCAGAAATCGTCCAAAAACTTCATTAATGCACATGTTCTAACTTTGAACTTGAAACTCAGAATCTACTCGTGCGTTTCTTGGCCTTTTGGTTCCTAAAGCTACTACACATCAAATATAACCTATCCCTGTCCCTATTTCATAACTGTAATTCCATTTCCATCATCCTCCATAGCCAAAAACAGAGCACTACAAGTTGACTTCTCCAAGCCTTTCCAGCCATCCATTGCTCAAGCTAATCATTACATTAGCTTCCTAGGGACTTGAGGAAGCTAACCTGATTATTGCAACACTTTGAATCAAGCTCATTTTCATTTCACGATTTCTAGTTTTGAGGTACATTTTCTGAACTTCTATCTTTTCATTTAGGCATTGTTAGGCTTGCATTTGTGAAGATAAAATGTAGACATCATTGCCCTGAAACTGTACATGTCCATAGATTTCATTTATATTGCTTAAGCAGTGGGAATTTTAGGTTTGAACCTATGAAAATAATTAGGTTAGAATTTGGTACCATTCAAATTTATGCTCATCTTTGATTTATAGTTTTAATAATTTACATTTATGGAATCGTTGTAAAATTTGGAACAAGTTTGATGTTTACATTTTTGTAAATGGATGAGAAATGGTGAAGTTACAGATGTTCAGGCTGGAGGTTAAAGATGAAGTCATATTCAGGACATGACTTGTGTTATGTATTTATTGTTTTGTTTATGTTACCAGATGTACAACCACCCTAGTGGCAAAGGCAGCGAGCGTTTATCTCAAGGTCACGGGTTCAAGACCTAGCGCTGCCTTTTGTTCTATTTTTCAACATTTTTCATTCTTTTTTTTGCTCCAGCTAGAGGCGCATGGGCCTCATCAATGGGCCTTCCATTTTTTGCTTCTTCTAACCCCTGCCTTACTTTTGCACACATGACCCAATTATTTTCTTTTATCATTTCATTTTTTTTTAATTTTATTTTGTTTCATTTTTTCTTTATTATATTTTTATTATTATTATTATTATTATTATTATTATTATTATTATTATTATTATTTTTATTAATAAAAAATATAAAAATATTTTTATTTATTATTTACACTTATTTATTTTATTTTCTTATAAAACAAAAAGAACAAAAACATTTTCTTAACAAATTAATTTATTTTTCTTAGTAAATTAATATTTAGATTTAGGTTTAATTATTATTTTTCTTTTTTTATCTAAAATTAATATAGAATTTAGGTTTCTTTTAATTAATTAATTTTTATATTATTTCATTAACTTAAAACCATTCACAAAAAAAACCTAAAAAATACTTTTTGACCTAATTTATTTTCTTAATTAATTTAGGTTTAATTTTATTTATCTTTAATTAATTATTTTTTCCTTTTTTTAGCAATTAGGTTAAAACCTTTAAATGGAAACCAAATAAAAATCATTTCCTTTTCCATTTACATTCTTGCATTATAATTTTCAATTCTTGTATATTATTAAATATGGTTGTAATAGATAATTATGTTTAATTTTCTTGCAATCCCCATTTGTAAATTTGTATACCCCCTCCCCTAATGTTGTAATAGCTTAGTAATTTTACTTTCCGTAATTTATCGCTTTAATACAAATGCTAGTAAGTAGGGTTTGTATGACAAGACTAAAATCAACAATTAGCAAACCCTAATCCAAGATAAATAATGCATGTAAATCAAACACACTTGCACACTTTCACCCTTAGGGTAATTCCACTTTGTTTCCTACAAAAATGGCCATGTTATACATGTGGGATGTCTTAGCAAAAACAATCAAAAAATACAAGATCGTAGTCCCTCGATGACGCTACAAATGTTGCCTTTCAAAAATGATCTTAGTTCCTCAAAGAGAAATGCTAAGACATCTCACAACATTGCTATCATGACTATACGATGACCCACGCCCGTCCCTTTACATCCAAAGGTAAGGCTTCTTACCAAATCAATGATAAGATAACAATACCAAAAGAAAGGAAGAAATGAACAAAGACTTTTGAGTAGGTAGATTATTCCTAGTTGCTTGCTCATTTTCAAATCAAACATCCTTTCTTATTTTCAAAACAAACACCAAACACTTTAAAAAAAAAACTTCCAAAACATGAAACATTTTCAAAAGTCAAACACTTTGTATACGTTCTTACAAACAAGAACTATTACAAAGTTTTCCTAAACGAAGGCACCTTTTCAAAATACTTTCAAAACCATCACAAAGCACATTTTCAAACAAAAGTAAGTGATTTAGCAAGCAACTAAGAGCCCATAGATAACTATGGATGAAAATGATGCTAATACCCTCCCTTTTCATAATCTACCCCCCGAACTCAAGAAATAATCTCAAAGGTCTTTCTTGTTCTTTTCAGCCTTTCCTTTTGGATAAAAGAGAAGTCGGTGGTGACTCCTGCTAATGGCAACATTTGCGATCAAACGTAAAACACCCAAGTCATTTCTCCCACTTTATTACAGAAAGACTAAAATCAGACGCTAGAAAACCTAACATCTAAGATAAATAATTGAAACACAACACACTCGCACAAGCGCACCTCTAAGGTACCTCCACTTGTTGCCTTCAGAAAAACAAACAGTCACGTCTCTCGAACGTAAGAGACTTTAGTAGAGACCCTCTGGTTTAAAAGGTTATAAGTCCCTCGATGACCCTTTTGATGTTGACTAGGTAAATGATCTTAAAACCTTAGGGTAATTGCTAAAGTATCTTACGAGTTGACTTTGTGACTGCACAATGACCCTCGCCTATCCCTCAAACATCTAACGATAGGGCTACCTACTGACTAATAGTAGGATAACACTGTCTAAAGGAAAAGAGGAAAAGAACAAAGACCTCTCGAGTAGGTAGACCGCTTATAGTTGCTTTCTCATAAAAATAAACAAAACAATTTTTTACACATACACAAACTATTCACTAAAATATTTCCAAAGGCAAAACACTTTGTATAAGTTCTCAATGATACTAGAAACATTACAAAATTCGCCGCACTAAGGCGTCTTTTCAAAAATATTTTCAAACATACTTACACAAAAAGAAATCATTTTCAAAAGTGAGAAAGTAACTAAGAGCCCGTAGACAACTATTGATGGAAAGGGTGCTAATACCTCCCCTTTCCGTAACCTACCCCTGGACTCAAAATATTTAAAAGGTCTTTCATGTTCTTTTCACCCTTTCCTTTGTTGGATAAAGGAAAAGTCGGTGGCAACTCTTGGTAACCACAACATTTGCAATAAAAACGCAAAATTAGTAAAGTCAGTTCTCCCACCATATAACAGAACTGGCGACTCTGCTGGGGACATTACACTAAAAGTGGGGTTACCTTAGAGCTAGATCATATTTAAAATTCTTAACTTATTTGACTTGCTTGCTTTGCATTTCGGGTTTATGTTTGGGTATTCTTGTATAGATCCTATGCCCGGATCTGGGGCATATTAGGTAAGTAGCAATAGATTGTGGGGACTGTGCGGTGTAATACCAACATGGTTGAAGCGATGGCAATGTTAGTGTAACACATTTGTTGGTACCGGTATCCTTTGTGTTGAATCAAGAAGAATACGGGGCCGCTGTGTGGTGTCATGAAGCACTAACTGATCTTATAACCTTAGTTGAACAAACTTGGCCATTAGAAAGTAGTAAGATAGCTGGCTTCGGTGCAAAACTGAAGACTGGTTGATACTCGATACTACACTCATTGAGATTGGACTTTTGGGATATTTCGGCTGTGAGAAAAGATTGCTTGAGCTGAAACAATGCCCGATGAAGAAAGATCAGTGACATTGAGATTCATTAGAACCCGATTACTTATTTTAGGATAGGTTGGACCAACTAAACTTCAAGAGGGTACTTACTTATAAACCCCATACAAGCCTAGACCTAAGGCCGTGCGTGTCTTGCTTGTGTGTGATTATTAGTTCAATATGGTTGTAATAGATAATTAGGTTTAATTTTCTTGCGATCCCCATTTGTAAATTTGTATGCCCCCTCCCCTAATGATGTAATAGCTTAGTAATTTTACTTTCCGCAATTTATCACTTTAAAACAAATGCTAGTAATTAGGGTTTGTATGGCAAGACTAAAATCAACAATTAGCAAACCCCAATCCAAGATGAAAAATGCATGTAAATCAAACACACTTGTACACTTGCACCCTTAGGGTAATTCCACTTTGTTGACTTAAAAAAATGGACATGTTATGAATGTGGAATGTCTTAGAAAAAGCAATCAAAAAATACAAGATCATAGTCCCTCGATGACGCTACACATGTTGCCTTTCAAAAATGATCTTAGTCCCTCAAAGAGAAATGCTAAGACATCTCACAACATTGCTATCATGACTATACGATGATCCACGCCCGTCCCTTTACATCCAAAGATAAGGCTTCTTACAAAGTCAATGATAATATAGAAATATCAAAGGAAAGGAAGAAATTAACAAAGACTTTTTGAGTAGGTAGATTGTTCCTAGTTGCTTGCTCATTTTCAAATCAAACATCCTTGCTTATTTTCAAAACAAACACCAAACACTTTCAAAAACAAACTTTCAAAACATGAAACATTTTCAAAAGTCAAACACTTTGTATACGTTCTTATGAACAAGAACTATTACAAAGTTTTCCTAAACGAAGGAACCTTTTCAAAATACTTTCAAAACCATCACAAATCATATTTTCAAACAAAAGCAAGTGATCTAGTAAGCAAATAAGAGCCTATAGATAACTATGGATGAAAAGGGTGCTAATACGTTCCCTTTTCATAATCTACCCCCGAACTCAAGAAATAATCTCAAAGGTATTTCTTGTTCTTTTCAGCCTTTCCTTTTGGATAAATGAAAAGTCGGTGGTGACTCTTGCAAACTGTAACATTTGTGATCAAACGCAAAAAACCCAAGTCAGTTCTCCCACCGTATCACAGAACTGGCGACTCTGCTGGGGAATACTTAACAGTGGGGTTACCTTAGGGCTAGATCATCTTTACTTGCTTTCATTGTTTGATTTGTTTGCTTTACATTTTGGTTCCTTGTTTGGGCTTGTTCTAATCCTCTACCCAAATTTGGGATACCTTATAGGTATGTAGCAATACATTGTGGAAACTGTGCAGGGTATACCGACATGGTCTAAGAAATAGCTATGTTAGTGTGACACATTTGTGGGTACCGATAGCCCTTGAGTAGTTAAGGAGAATATGGGGCCGCTGTGTGGTGTCATGAAGCACTAACTGACATTTAGAACCTTTACTTGACCAATTTGGCCATTAGGATGTAGTGAGATAACCGACTTGGTGCAGTCCAAAGTTGGTTGATACTCGATATTACACTCATTGAGATTTGACTTCTTGGGATATTTCGGTCACCGTGAAAGAGGCTTGCGCTGAAACAATACCCGATAAGACATATCAGCAATATTGAGATCCCTTAGAACCCAGTTACTATTTCTAGGATAGGTTTGAGCCAACTAAACTTCAAGAGGGTACTTACCTATAAGACTCTATGCAAGCCTAAACCTAAGGACTTGTTTACCTTGTTTGTATATACTTACTTGCATATGACATCATAAACATCATAACATCATACTCATTCTCACTAACCATTTCAATGATTATTGGGATTTATCTTTGTTCTGTTTTGTAGGACACAACTTCTGTCCGCAAGAATACTATCCAAGTCAATCTCGTAAGAATTCCTCCTCAACTCAAAGAGCTAGCATCAAGGATCCCTGAGAATTCTTCATTCACCGAAAAACATGGTCTCCTCCTAAGCTTGGTTACCTCTAACACTAATGAAGATATGATGAAAGTGTTGTTCCAATTCTTTGATCCTCTACACCATGGCTTCACTTTTCCCGATTATCAGCTTGTACCAACTCTAGAAAAATTCTCTCAACTTTTGAGGATTCCCATTCTCAATCAACTACCCTTCAACGGTACAAAAAGAGATCCAAAACCTGAAGAGATTGCCCAAGCATTACACTTGCAACAATCTGATATCACAACTAATTGGGAGACAAAGAGTGGTGTCAAAGGTTTCTTAGCCAAGTTCTTGTTCGAGAAAGCTCAAGATTGTTGGAACTCTTTGGACTTACAAACTTTTGAAGAATTCTCAGCCCTTATCATCTATGGGATGGTTTTGTTTCCAAACCCTGACCAACTTATAGATGTAAATGCTATCAAGATCTTCATGTCTCACAATCTGGTGCCTACTTTGTTATGAGATATCCTACATTCTTTTCACTCTCGCACTATGAGGAAGAGAGGGATCCTCATGTGTTGCACTTCTCTGTTGGCAAGATGGTTTATTTCACATCTTCCCCGGTCTTTGTTGAAGAACGAGCAAGTTTCGGGATGGTCCCATAGGTTGATGACGCTCAGACATTCAGATGTTCATTGGTGTTCTCGATCCTTGGAGGATGTTACTATCATCAACTGTTGTGGGGAATTCCCTAATGTCCCTTTGCTTGGAATTAGGGTAGGTATCACTTACAACCCTTGCTTAGCCTCAGGACAATTTGGTTATGCCCGAAGGGATGGCTTACACAAGATGCTCATCCAAGGAGTGATATTCGACTATGAAAGCGATGATCAAAGCTACCGTCAGAGGTTTATATGAGCTTGGAGGATGGTAAGCGAAGTGGACAATAAGACATTGGGAAACAATAATTCCATTCCCCTCGAGCCTTACCTTAGGTGGGTACGAGCTCGTGCTCAGAAACTTGTGATGCCTTATCCCTTCATCTTACCAGTTATCATGGAACTTGTGGTCGAAGGAGATGCCCCGTACACTGTCCTCCATACCGACATGCCAACTTCTCTTGAAGACTTGAAAAAAGGTTAGATTCAGATAAAGGAAGAATGAGATACTTTCGAAGCTCAATTCTAAGCTAGCGAGAAGAGGGTCTTGGAGCTTATAAAGCAGCTACATAAAGAGCAAAGTGTGAATGCCTATCTCGCACCGAAGAGGATGTGTTCAGTCTTTTTATCTTAGAAAGTTGTTTTGTAAGCCCAAGAGGCATGATGTATTCATTTTGAACTAATTAATGAAAATTGACGTTTGTTCATTCTTTTGTCTATACAAATTTAAATTTTATAAATCCTCGAAATCATTTGCATATACATCTTCCATGCATCATAACATGACAGGTTTTCACACAACATGTTTCCTCATATTACTGCTGTTTATTTTAACAAGATGGATCTAGAGAAAACTGTGAAGGATCTTCAAGCACAAAAATATCAATTCCAAGAGACTCTAATGGCCCTAGCCAAGGGGAAACAAGATATGATGGTATTGTTGGCAGTTAAGAAGAAACCCAAGAAGAAAGCTCTGGTTAACATGGGTAGAAGGTTCAAAGAGTCGGTTCATCAGATCTCGATAGTGGAAGACTCATCTGAAGAAGACAAGAATCAGATTGGTGAATTTAGAGTACCCAGGCTGACTGTATTTATGATCAAGGGTCTGATGATGATGATTATATCTACGAGCAGTATCCTCCCGTTGATGTCAAGTACAAGCAGTTAGAAGACATATTGAAGGCCGTTGAGATCCAAGCCGTCCACGGTTTAGATTTTGATGATTTGGGTTCGATCTCTGGGATAGTTATTCCCCACAAATTCAAGATACCATTCTTTGCAAAGTACGATGGAGTTTCTTGTCCAAAACTTCATCTGAAATCTTATGTGCGCAAGATACAGCCGCACACCGCGGATAAAAAACTCTGGGTTCACTTTTTTCAAGAGAGCTTGGCCGAAACGCAACTTGAGTGGTTCTACCTGTTGGATGGGTCCCGTATCAATACCTGTGAAGACTTAGATACCACTTTCTACCAATAATACCAGTATAATTCCGACTTGGTGCCGACAAGAGTGCAATTGCAAGATATGACATTGGAGAAGAATGAAGGATTCAAAGAATATGCACAAAAGTGGAGAGACCTTACCAGTAGGGTTCAACCACCTTTGACTGATAAGGAGCACATTGACATATTTATGGGAACTTTATCTGGTCCATTCTTTAATTTATTGGTTGGCTTCTCTTCTTCTGGTTTCACCGAGCTAATCTTAACCGGTGAAAGAGTTGAAAGTGGCATCAAAAGCGGGAAGATTCCCATGGCATCTTCCTCCACTTCCAATCCTGTAAAGAAACCTTTTGCTGCAAAGAAGGAAATCAATGTTGTGTACGGGGAAAGGGCCCGTACCAAGAAGAATGATCATTCGTCTGTTAATGCTATCTGAATCTCCAATCCAAATCCTTCTTAAAGACCATCTGCAAATCATCAATGTTTTGAAACTCCGAGAATACAATTCACGAGGATAGGAATGTCACTATCCCAAGCCTTACAACACTTACTAAAGGATAATTTGGTGACATTGCACGATCCTCCAACCAATCTAGACACCTCTTCGCCAAAGTACAACCCGAACACCAAATATGCTTATCACTCAAGTAGCCCCGGGCATGAGACTGACCAATGCTGGGCCTTGAAGAATAAAATTCAGGACTTGATCGATAACAAGACTATTGAATTTGATCCTCATACAACTTTGAACGTAATCACTGCACCTATGCCAAATCATGGAAAGGGTGTCAATGGTGTTGAAGATACCATTTTTGTTGCCTCTGTCAAATACTTGACTACGCTGAATATCATCAAAAATAATCTGTTGAAAGCCGGGATTTTCCCTGGCTGTGTGAAGGATTGTGTTTGCTGCGCCAAACAACTCATTGGATGTGAAGGGCTGAAGGAAGGCATTCAACGCCTGATGGATAGCCATGAGATCTTATTTGAGAAGACTCTGCTTACCAAAAGTTTGACTAATAAATGTGAAGATCTCTCCATTATCACCATCTCAAACAAGCCTCTTAAGATCTCCTCCAAGGGTCCTATCAGGATTTCAAATGAACCAGTTGTTGCTCCCCAAATAATTACCAATCCCAGACTAATTCCTAACTCTTCAAACAAGGCAGTGCCATGGAAATATGGTGCTGAGGTGTTTTACCATGGGATAAAATAAGACGCTTGGATCTTAGAAGACAAAGCTGATGATGTTGGTAACATAACTGGCTCAAGTAAGGTAACCCGAATTAGGAGAATCTTTTCACCCAATATCTCACCACCAGTTGTTACAAAGGCGCATATCCGCATCACTGCTGCTAGGCTAAGTACCGATACAAGAGGGAAGGAGAAAGTTATTGAGCCGACCGTGACAAAAATACTTGCAAAGGACGTTTCTGATGGAGAACCTTCTGCTCGTGAGATGGAAGAAATCTTGAAAATAATAAAAAGAAGCAATTTCAAGATTGTGGAACAGTTGGGGCAAACCCCTTCCAAGATTTCTTTGCTGTCTTTGCTACTCTGTTCAGATGCTCATGCTCGGGCATTAATCAAATTCTTGAAGAAGGCTCGTGTCCCTCATGAGACCACAACGAACCAGTTTGGGAATTGTGTGGCGAGCTTGACGGTTGATAATGGTTTGGGGTTCTCAGATGTCGATCTAACACCACTTGGGAAGAACCACAATAAAGCTCTACATCTTTCTGTTGAGTGCAAGGGAACCACCCTAGCACATGTTCTGGTCGACACTGGCTCTTCTCTAAACGTGCTACCCAAAGGAGCGTTAGACCGTCTAGACTGTGAAGGTTTAGTCTTGAAACCAAGTTATATCATTGTGAGGGCCTTCGATGGACCAAAAAGGACAGTTCATGGAGAGGTAGATCTTCCAATCAAGGTGGGCTCACAAATTTTCAACTCTACCTTCTACATCGTGAATATCTGTCCTGCCTATTCTTGTTTGTTGGGTCTCCCTTGGATCCATGGAGCTGGGGAAGAAACCTCAAGTCTCCATCAAAAACTCAAGTATTCGGTCAAGGGAAGAATTGTCACTGTCTGTGGAGAGGAAGAGTTTATGGTAAGCCACCTTAACTCTTTCAATTACGTAGAGATGGATAGGGAATTCATAGAGACCCCGTGTCAGGCCTTTGAAGTTATGCCACCAATGGTTGATGCTACCAAGTGTTCCTCTGATGAATCTAAAGCTATTAAGGTCGTGCCGAAGATGGTTTCAGTCAAATATGCTCGTGCTGCAATTGAAGAAGGAAGCTGTGATACTTGGGGGCAACTCCTCGAGATGCCTTTCAAAGAAGACAAGTTTGGTTTGGGTTTCAGCGTCAAGACTCAGAAAGAAGTGAGGCGCGCTCGTTCAGGGAAGCCACCTCTCCGTATTAGAAGCCACGAAGTTAACGCTGTAGGTGATTCTGATGATGAAGTTGCATTTGAAGATTGGGTGTATCATACTACAACGGAGCTCAAGAATTAGCATGCCAAGGACTTCGTGCCCATCTCCTTCATTGAGGAGTAATCATTTGTCTATTGCTTTCTTTCAATTCAAGAACATTTTGTCTGTAATATTTAACAATTACTTTTAAGCCATGTGCCTAGCCTGGGGCACTATGGTCCATTTGTCAAGGGTTTTATTTATGTTCATCTTATCATATGATCATTCAATACAAACCATTGGACTCTTTTTCATTCAAATATTTGTGTTCATTATCTTTCTTTTCCTTCAAATACATTTTTTTTTCAAATAGCCATGTATCTTACATGCACACACACACACTCTTGCAGGTTCTCATCCACTCTGGATCTTATTGCCAATGACTCTACTATTGCCGACTATGACTTTGAACGTCTAATTAACCAAGCTAAAGATGAAGGCGAGGAAGATTGTGAAATACCGAGAGAACTAGCCGGACTTCTATTACAAGAGGAGAAAGCTATTCAGCTGCACGAAGAGTCAGTTGAAGTCATCAATCTGGGTACTGAGACGAACAAGAAAGAGGTTAAGATTGGTGCTAACTTAGAAGACAATGTCAAGAGCAGGTTGGTTCAAATGTTGCATGACTATGTAGAAGTGTTTGCTTGGTCGTATGAAGATATGCCAGGGTTGGATACCGACATTTTAGTTCATCGTCTGCCGACAAAAGAAGATTTTCCTCCTGTCAAACAAAAGGTTCGTCGCATGAGGCCTGACATGTCTGAAAAGATAAAAGCTGAAGTGATGAAACAATTTGATGCAGTATTCCTAGTTGTGACATCTTATCCCCAATGGGTTGCAAATGTGGTGCCATTACTGAAGAAAGTCGGAAAAGTTCGTATGTGCATAGATTATAGGGATCTGAATAGGGAAAGCCCCAAGGATGACTTCCCTCTACCACACAATAACGTCTTGGTCGATAATACTGCTCAGCATAAAGTCTTCTCTTTCATGGATGGCTTCTCTGGCTATAATCAAATTAGGATGGCTCCCGAAGACACGGAGAAGACCACTTTTGTTACGCAATTGGGCACCTTTTTCTACAAGGTCATGCCATTCAGATTGAAGAATGCAGGGGCAACATATCAAAGAGCTATGGTAGCTTTGTTTCATGATATGATTCATCATGAAATAGAGGTCTATGTGGATGATATGATTGCCATATCAAAAGCTAAATAGGAACATCTCGATCACCTGTACAAACTATTCAAAAGGTTAAAAAAGTACAAGTTGAGGTTAAACCCTAACAAGTGCACATTTGGAGTACAATCTAGAAAGCTTCTAGATTTTGTTGTCAGCAGTAAAGGAATTAAAGTTGATCATGCCAAGGTAAAGGCCATCCAAGAAATTCCAATTCCCCACTCTAAAAAGGAAGTTAGAGGATTCTTGGGTCATCTCAATTACATCGCCCGCTTCATATCTCACTTGACTGCTACTTGTGAGCCAATCTTCAAAATCTTAAAGAAAGATCAAGTAGTCAGATGGAATGATGAATGCGAAGATGCCTTCAACAAAATTAAATAATATCTGCAAGAACCTCCTATTCTCATGCCTCCAGTTGAAGGAAGACCCTTGATCATGTACTTGACAGTACTAGAGATCTCTATGGGGGTGTTTTGGGCCAACATGACGAGTCTGGCCGAAAATAGCTTGCTATTTACTACCTGAGAAAAATTTTTACCGACTGTGAAACAAAATATTCACTGATCGAGAAAACTTGTTGTGCTCTAGCATGGGATGCTCGTCGGCTAAGACAATATATGTTGACTGATACCACTATGTTGATTTCTAAGATGGATCCAATCAAGTACATCTTCGAGAAACCTGCTCTTTCCGGACGGACAACTAGGTGGAAAATGATCTTGACTGAGTACGACATTCAATACACAATGCAAAAGGCCATCAAAGGAATCATACTAGCAGATCATTTGGCCCACCAAGCTATTGATGATTATCAGTCTATGAGCTTTGACTTCTCGGATGAGAACATCATGCTAGTAACCGACTGTGCGAAACCTGGACCGTATGACGGACCTGAATAAGGATCTCGATGGACTATGGTCTTCAATGGGTCTTCCAACGCCTTGGATAATAGAATTGGTGCTGTGATTATCTCTCTTGAAGGTTTTCACACTCCTTTCACTGCCAGATTATGCTTCGATTGCACGAACAATATGGCTAAATATAAAGCGTTCATTTTGGGTCTGAAGGCTGCGTAGTTGTTGAATTATTTAATGAAAGATGTTATGTTGATGGTTCATCCGATGTTTTGAAAAAGTGTTATATATCCATGATGAATGCAATGAATTTATTAGAAGAATTTGTGACGTCCCGATTCATTTGTATGATTGAAATTTCATAACTCTGATTTATTTTGCATAATTTGCTTGGGGTAGAATTGGGGTGTTACATCATGACCGCTCCGTGGCCATTTGTAATGTGGGACATTGACATAATTGGAGAGATCAAGCCCACTGCCTCCAATGGAGACCGCTTCATTCTTGTCGCTATTGATTATTTTACCAAGTGGGTCGAAGCCACTTCATTTGCCTCAGTCACCAAGAATATGGTAGCCAGATTCATCAAACATAACCTCATCTACCGCTATGGTATCCCTGAAAGGATTATCACCAATAATGGGACTAACCTCAACAATGCTATGATTACCAAGCTTTGCACTCAGTTTAAAAAAAGCATCACAATTCTTCTCCATATAGATCTAAAATGAATGGCGCAGTCGAAGCGGCCAACAAAACATTAAGAAGATTGTGCAGAAGATGGTAGTGACCTACAAGGATTAGCATGGGATGTTACCGTTTGCTCTTCAAGGCTACCGTACTTCAGCTAGAACATCAACTGGGGAAACTCCCTTTTCTTTAGTCTACGACATGGAAGTTGTTTTTCCAGTGGAAGTTCAGATTCCCTCACTGAGGATTATGAAGGAGGCAGGCCTAGGAGAAGACGAGTGGATTCAGACAAGATTGGATTAGTTGAACTTGATCAACGAGAAGCGACTGGTTGCTGTTTGTCATGGTCAAACGTACCAAAAACGTATGATCAAGGCTTTTGACAAAAAGATTAAGCCTCGAGTATGTCAAGTTGGTGACTTGGTGATAAAGCGTATCATTCTGCCACAAGGAGACCCTAGGGGAAAATGGACTCCCACCTATGAAGGGTCATTTGTTGTTAAGAGAGTGTTCTCTGGCGGTGCCATGATGCTGACTACCATGGATGGTAAAGACTTTCTGCATCCTGTGAATGCGGACATAGTTAAAAAATTACTATGCATAAGAGATCTTCTAGGTTGACATACCTAGGCAAGATAAGGGAATCCCGACAAACCAAAAGGTTTGGGTAAAAATTAGGGATATATGCAAAATATTATGCACCCGGCAAGTTGAAAACCCGAAAGGGCGACTTGGGCAAAAATGGGTATCCTGGTGGGCTGAAAACTTGAAAGGTCAGGCCAGGAAAAAGTTAAGGATTGAAAGCGTATGACTATGTCCCGTGGAATCATCACAATCAACTTTATCACCAAGGTCCGAGTTCAAGCGGTCCAAGATCAATCCAATCAACTTTTGTCAACAACAAGGGGCATTCGAAGACATTAGGGTAATAGTAGAGTTGGAATGCAATGAGATCATTTCCATATGGCTATTTGTTTTTTGTTTTCAATCTTTGTTTTCCTTTCGATGGTTTCCTCTTACTAGGATCTCCGTCTCTTTGTACAAATACGCCTATTCATGGGTAAAATATCAATACAAATATACTTTGAAGTGCAAACTTTCTGTTTTTGTTTTGAATGCAAAGTTGTCCAATGACTAAAATTGAACGAACATATGCATGTGAACATAATTAAAACCATTTTACATGTGTCCCGCTAAGCAGCAACAAACATCTCTTTAGTGTATATGGAATATCCCTACAGAGTGATTTCATTAACATTATCCCCACAAGAATGGCTACAATAAACCAATCTGCAACAGTGTTGCTCACAAAGTCTCTTTGCATAGGTTGATCTCCAGCTAGAGTCTATGTCTCTTGACAACTCTCTTCCCAGCTAAGTTGATCCTACAAGAAGAAGCCTTGTGGATCTCTTCCTAAAAGAACTCACCTCGTCAGTAGCTCATCAAGTATTTACCAACAAGGTTTATTTCCCCAACATACAACAATCAACAATTTCCCCCGACATAGTCTATCTTCCCCAGCTGATTCTATTATCCCAAACTGAGTATATCCTCCCCAAGTTAAGTCTGTCCTCCCCGATTGAGTCTACACTCTCCATATTGATTTTGCCTTTTAGACTATTACAAATCAGAGGGCCACAACCCCTAATCCCCAGTAAAGTCGTCAACAAAACCTTTTATGATACAGTGGGATAACTGACTTAAAGGTTTTGCATTTTATTGCAAATGTTGCAGTTAGCAAGAGTCGCCACCGACTTTTATTTTATCCAAAAGGAATGGTGAAAGAGCACAGGAAAGACCTTTGAGATGTTTTCTTGAATTCGAGGGGGGGGGGGGGGGTAGATTATGAAAAGGGAAGTTATTAGCACCCTTTTCATCCATGGTTTTCCATGGGCTCTTAGTTACTTGTAGATCACTTGCTTTTGTTTGAAATTGTGTTTTGTATGGTTTTTGAAAGTATTTTGTAAAGAGGCCATTGTTTATGAAGTCTTTGTAATGATCCTTGTTTGTAAGAATGTATACAAAGATGTTTGATCTTTTAAAAATATTTTCAAGTTTATAAGATGTTTAAAAGTGTAGGTGTTTGTTTTAAAAATAGCAAGGATGTTTTGTTTGAAATTGAGCAAGTAATTAGGAGTATTCTACCTACTCAAAAGTCTTTCGGATGTGGGTCATCGTATAACCATGATTAGAAATGTTGCTAGGTATCTTACATTCTTTTTTAGGGACTAAGATCATTTGAAAGGCAACTTAGATAGCGTCATCGAGGGACTATGATCTTGTATTCACTTTGTTTTTGCTAAGACACCTTACATGCGTAACATGGTCATTTTGTATAAGGCAACCAAGTGGAATAACCCTAGGGGTGCTTGTGTTCAAATGTATTGTTTTCATGCTTGTTTTTGTCTTGAATTAGGGTTTTCTAAGTATTGGTTTTAGTCTTTCCATACAAACCCTAATTACTAGCATGTTACATATAAAAGCGATAAATTGCGGAATTTAAAGTTACTATGCTATTACAACATTTGTGGGAGGGGGTGTACAATTTGTAAATGGGGATTGCAAGAATATAAACCTAATTAATCTATTACAACCAAATTTAATTTGTACAAGAATTGAAATAATGTACAAAAATAAATAAATGTACAAAAATGTGAAATGTAAAGTAAATGAATATTTTTGTTTGGATTTTTTAGGAAAAAGTGAAATTGTTTTAACCTAATTAATTAAAGAAAATAATTAATTAAACTTAAATTTATTAAGAAAATATTTTAAATAAAACCCTAATTCTATTAATTGATTAAAAAAAGAAATTAAGTTTCAAGAAAAGTATTTTTGGTATTTTTGTCTTGAAAATAATATATGGTGTCATAAAATATTTATCGGCCTTTTATATATTAAAATAATATATTTAAATTGGTGTAAAAGAAAATAAATAAAACCTATTATTTTAATTAAATTTACAAGATGTTTAGTGAAATGAATAAAATATTTATTAAATAAATATAATTTTTATGAGAAAAAATAAATAAACTATGTCAAAATGAAAATATAATATTTTTATATTCTTATGATTTTTTAATATTAAGAAAAATATTTTAAAAAAATAAAATGAAATAAAAATAAGAAAATAAAATAAAATTGGGCCAGGACGCAAATAGTCCACAGATGGGTTAGCTAGCAAAAGCAAAAAAAAAAACAACCAAAAGCCCAACAAGGCCCAGTGCCTGCAAAAAGGTCAGAAAATGCAAAAATATGGAAAAAAACCAAAAGGGTACCGCTGGGGCTCGAGCCCAGGTCCCAAAGGTTACAGGCGCGCGCTTATACCACTGGGGTGGCTATACATCCGTTAACATAAGCAAATCAATAAATATACAAGGCAAAACGCGCCCTGATGACTTCATCTTCAACCTCCAGCCAGACCAACTATAACTTGCTCATTTCTCATCAAAAATGAAAACTGTAAACATGAAACTTATAGCAAATTTTCTCAAGGTTTCAGAAATGGAAATCATTAAAACTATAGATCAAAGATAAGCATGAATTTTAATGGCCCTAATTTGAACCTTAAAAATCTCAGAAATTTCAGTTTCAAAATTCTCTAAGCTTAAGCAAAATTAATGGAAACTATGGACATGGTTAGCTTCACGGCAATGATATCTACATGTTTTGTTCACAAATAAACCATTGATGATGCCTGTATGAAGAGTTCAAAGTTAAGAAAACTTACCTCAAAACTGGAAATCGTGTTTTGAGTTTGAGCTTGTTTCAAGTGATGGTGATGATCATGTTAGCTTCCTTGATGTCCCAGGAAGCTAATGCAATGATTAGCTTAAGCAATGGATGGCTGAAATGGTTTGGAGATGTCAATGTGCAGAGCTGAGTTTTTGGAAATGGAGGATGGTGTTAATGGTGTTACAGTTCTATAAGAGGGTGTGAGATTGATTCTATGTGATGTTTAGAAACCAAAAGGCCAAGAAACGCGCGAGTAGATTATGAGTTTCAAGTTTTTGGTCAGTTTGTGTGAAAATAGAAGTATGAAGTGTGATTATGAGTTCTAGGTTCTTTCAAGGCTTGAGAATTCGTGTATTTAGTGCAAATAGTTTGTGTATCTATAAGCAAAAAGATTGGAGTGCATTGGCAAGTCAGAAGTACAAGTTCTTAGCTTTTGGCTAGGTTACTTGATTTTGAAGAAAAGAGGGAAACAAGTTTCAAGAGGAGGTACAAGCATGGGATAGGTGATTGTAAGTGTCTTAAACCATTTCTCATGAATTATAGAACTTGTTTGATCAGAAGAAAACAAGTGCAAGGCTCAAGAACAAGTTTGTACAAAAAGTCACTTTATCAAAATGACAATGTAACATTTCTTCCAAAAATGGATATAAAGCATGTCCATGCATTGAATGCTTGAAGTGAGACCTCTAACAACTATGTAAATCATTAATTATGGAGTTACTAACAAGTTTGAGGCCTGCAAATTAGAGTTAATGCAGCACAACTTTGAATTTGAATTTTGTTCATTACTAAAATGACTTGTAATTAAAGTGATAAAACCCTAACTTCATCTCTTCGATTCTCCCTACTCAAGAATGATCTCAAGGATTTCTTGGACATTTTGGAAATCTTGAAATGTACTCTACAACCCATATTTGAATTTCTTTTGAATATTCCCCTTGGAACTATATGAAAAAGTGTCATGAAGTTAGGTCAAAATCCTGGCCAAGTTAGGGCAAAATTTCACTAAGTGTTTAGTTTCATGACCACATGTTCATAAGATTATAACTTGAGATCCAAGAATTTTTGGAATGAGTTGTGTAAAGAAAAGTTGTAGATTTCATGGAGATATACAACTTTCATGTTGTAAGTTTCTCTTGAATCATCTTGCATCATGGTGAAAATTTCGTTGAAAGTTATGAAAAAACATGAAATTTCCAACACTTAGAAAAATTTCTAAGTTTAGAAATTTTGACTTTTCAAAATGAAATCTTGAATTTTTGACTTCTTGATGAATAATTTTCATATTTTGACATGTTTTGATGAATTATTACCTTTGGCACTTGATTTGACCAAAAAGTCAAAGTTTGACTTTTCAGTATACAATTAACTTTTGATCACTTGACTGCAAAATTCATCTGTCAATCCAATGGACTTGCAATGTTTTGAACCATGTCATTAGGTCAAAATGATGAAATTGGACTCTTGAGATTATGCCTTAAACCAATTGATCATTTTCTAGGTCAAAAATCAGAAATTGCCCCTTCTCAGTCCAAATCCTAATTTTGACCATTTTGCCCTTTTGGAGATTTGATCAAATTTCTTGAGGAATTGTGGTCCAAACTTGATCAAATGGTACATATGAGTTTAAAATATTGTTCTGGATCAAAAATTATGAAGTTTGACTATAAATTGGCCATAGTTGACATTTTCTCCAATACAGCTGATTTTTAGGTCAATTGCTCAATTGACTGAGCAAAAGTGTGATCCAAAGCTTGAAACTTGACATGAGTAATCTTAGGGGTCTATAATGATCCATGAAAGTCATATGGGTCATTGGAAGTTCAAAAATCCTTGTGCAATCTCAAACCCTAATTTTGGTCATCAGTGTTTAAGGAGGTGTCTTGAGCTGATCAAACCTCAGTGCAGTCTTGAGTCTAAGGAGATCTTGTGAGAAATTTTTTGATAAATGAGAGGGAAAATTTTGGGGTACAAAAACTGCCCATGTTCAAACTTCTTAAGCCCGAAGAGTTAGATTGGCGAGTTTTTCTATTTGTGACTCGAAGGTGGAAGATGATTGGACACTTGAGTGCCCAGAAATTTGCATTTGGTGATGTGATGGTAAAGGGAATGGGATTAAAGATGCCATTTGGAGAAGCGATAGAAAGTTGTTGGAGATGGGCTTGTAGATGCCATCTGTTGTACCCCAAAATTTTCCCTACCATATTTCTCAAAACATTGCAAGAAAAATCTCCAAGTGGCTCAAGTTTGCTAAAGAGTTGGTCAGACAAATCATCTCCTAATGCAATCAACCCCAAATTAGGGTTTTATGTTGCATCAAGATCCTTGAGTCCAAATGACCTCAAGTTATCCCCAATGTCCTAATATGCTCTCAAGATCATCCATGTCAAATTTCAAGCCCTGCAGAGGAAGTTTTCTCAGTCAATTGCTCAAAGGTCCAAAAATCGACTGTGCTAGGGCAAAAGTCAACTGTGACCCAAATACAGTCAAACTTCAAGATTTTATGTCAAAATTCTCATTTTGAAGGATATTTCATCATTTGATCAAGGGTTGATCATGATTCATCAAAGATTGCTCAAAATTCATCAAGACTCAAAAGTTGCTAAATTAGGGTTTTGTAGGAAAAGTCAACTCAACTTTAACCAAGCATAACTTTCTCATACTTTATGCGAAATGACCCATCCAAAGCTCATTTTGAAGAGGATGTAATTTCCTACAATCCATTTTCATACACCAAGATCAAGAAATGCAATCACAAGAAGTTATAAATTTGGACATTATAGGTCATTTTTGAAAGTAAACAAAAACACCTTTTTTTGTCAAAGCTTCTAACTTGGGCATGGAATATCAAAATTATATGAGACCAAAAGAATTGGTTAGAGGATATCTCAAGCTTTCTTAAAAGTCTAAGAACACTTCCAAAAGTTCAAAATTGAAGAAGTTATGCATTATTGAAGTTGGACATTTTTACAAAATTGCCAAAAGTCAACTATCCCCAAAACTTCAAATTTTGTCAAATGGGCCCATTCTTTTCCACTTGATTTGAGCTTGCATCATTGTCCACGTGTCCTAGCTTCAGCCATGAGCCCATATTTCATTTTTATTATTTTATTTGATTTTTTATTGAATTTATTCATTTTTAATCAAATTAAATCATAAAAAATCCAAAGCTTTGATTACATGAGATTTTTTGGCTGTTTCAGGTTGTAATTATCATCATTAACATCATCAAATTCGTATCAAGCAAAACCATGTGCAAAAAGATTGAGATTTGGCAAAATTGGAAAGGTTTAAAGAGTGAATCAAATCAAATTGGCAAGCATTGATGGGGCAAGATTTGAGCCAAGTTTGTTACCCTAGCACATTGTACCATACATAAAGAAGCCAGAGGAATCAAGACAAGGGTTAGAGGCTGCAAGAAGAGGCAGAACAAAGTTTGAAAAAAGTGGTAAAAAGCTTGAATTGGAAATCATAGCAAAAGGCATTTTCAGAAGCAAAGACATATCCCAATCTCTTACTGGGTGTTCACACAAGCGATCTGGATCAAAAGCAAGCGTTCTTACACACCACAAAGCGCTGTAAGTGTCACACGATTTCCCCCTGTACTTGGTTTCGTATCTCAGAAATTATGCGTTGTTACAATGAAATAATTGCATATTCATAACCCTCATGTTATTTGTAAACCTTTGGCAATAATCAATTTGGTTTATAGGCGCTGTAACCCCAAAACACCATAGCTAGGGTTGCGTTTTTGTTTTTAGGGATTCTTATTTGAGGTGAAATTGGTCCATATAATGGGCATGGTTGCACTCAGGAGAAGGAGACGAACCCAACCATTCCCTTGAAGGTCATTTTTATTGCCAGGAAACGATTTTTGGATCGAGCTGCATTTTTAGCTGCGGATTCAAATCCACAGGTAAAATTACAGTAGTGGAAGGACAAGGATGAAGAGCTGGCGTTCACCCATTGGCCCATTCAAATTATTTTCGCGCGTTTTATTTTTCTAATCAATAAATGTTGTTTTGCTTTATTATTATTATTTTGTATATTACTAACTGTAAGTGCCCTGGCTGGAGAGTTGGCTTCATTTGTAAAACAAATAAGAAAGCAAGTTTACCCAGATCCCCTCTGTTGTTTTAATATGTGGTGTTGAAGAAGTTCAACATCTGAACCAACATGTTATGTAAGATGTCACAACATCAGCATGTGACATCGCGCCTGAAACTAATTCAACATCTAGGAAAATATGTTAGATGTAATGTCATGACATCTGACTTGACATCACGACAACAGAATTGATAATTCAGTTACAGTTCTGGTACTTAAATACTCTGAGAATATATGAGGCGTTTCTTGTGGAGAATCTGAAGATCAATCAAGAATCAATCAGAATATTTGAAGAAAATACTGTTTCTAAATATGGAGATATTTTAGGAACTAGAAGATTGAAGACCTTGATTATAGGAGAAGTTTGCTGCTGAGTTGTAACAGCAAGGAGAAAAACTTGCTGAGTTAGGTAATAGGTTATAAATAGCAGATTGTAACCTAGGGCTTAAGTGACACACATAATGTAACATTAGAAGGTGTTTTTGTTAGGTAAACCTGTCGGTCTGTGGCAAGGTTACCATGTATGTAACTCGAAACCTGTAGGTAAGAGTTTGAATGTTCTTGGATGAAGCTGTGAAGCAAGTCTAAGTATTTCTGCATTACTTCATATTCATTGTAATGTAGGAAACCAAGTGGGAGGGCACTGCTTCTTGAGTAGGAGTAAGACTTCTGTTGTTGCGACAATAGGAATGGAAACTGGTAGGTTTCTATCTAGGAGTTCCTAGGTATAGGTTGCACTGGGTAGATGATTAAGTGACGGATGGGAACTTGTGGAGTTTAGTCCTGAATTAATATTGCTAATAGTGGATCTTCTTCCTGGCTTGGTATGCCCCCAGAGTAGGTGTATTACACCGAACTGGGTCAACAACTGATTTGTGTTTTTACCTTCAATACCTTATAATTCTGTCTGTTATACAACAAGGTAAAACTGTAATGTTGAAACAGATGATGTCTCAGAACATGTTAAGACATCATGCTGATATCTGTGCAGGAGAAACAGAACTGTGAAGGTTGCTTACTCTCTGTTGATCATGGACAGAACTAGGTACATCGTGTGATCTATCCTCTGCACCTTCAAAGTGTATCTGGTACAGCTTGGATAAAACTGTGTGAATGTTACAGATGATGTCAAAAGAGATGAATGGATATCCTGCTGGTTTGTGTGCATGATAAACCGAACTAAGGGGTTTGTTTACTTCATGGTATGTGATAGATGATGTTGCAACCAATGTTGAGACATCAGGCTGGATAGTTTACAAACCAAAGCTATTTGTTCGAGAACTGCAGATATGGAAACCTGTTTGCTTCTGTTCTACTGAATCTCAAAACTTGGGTATCTACCTTGCAGTGTATATATTGTGTCATATCAGATGTCTAGACATTGAGTATAACATCTGAAGACTGGCATATACCAGAATTTCAATTGGTATCAGAGCAGGCATCCTGTTCTGTTTCTGGATGAGATCCATGGGTGATACTTTCTGGTATCTGCAAGGTCAATTTTAGTACTGAAGATTGTAACCTGGAATGGTTTGTTATTTCCCTGAATGGTCCCTTGAAGTGGGAGGATGGACTATTCTTGACAGGATCTGTGTGTACATGTCTTTGGTGATTGGCATTTGACCTGGTTGTGTGGTAGCTGCTCTAGGTTTGATTTATTTTCAAACCTAGGATGTGTGCTCGCCTGAAGTTGTGTGTAGTAGTCATGCGAGGTTTGAACCATAGTCAAACTTGGTCTATTCTTTGAAGGCTAGTCTGGTGGAGTGTGTGTGCAAAGATTGGGTTGTATTATGTTCTTCCGCTATGTAATACCTGGCAAAACTCAAGCTCTGATGTGTTTCCCCTCTTGTGGTTTGAAGGCCATTGTATTAAAGAATTTAACATAAACTATTGAAGATGTCACAGATACTTGAGTCCTCTCAAGTCCACTCATGAAGACGTTCTTCGTTCAGGTTGGTAAGAATCACATAACCACGGATTAGTGTTTGAAGAATTTCAAGGAGGGCCTTGTTCCAAGGTGATGGAACTGATGTTCTATGTGATGGTGGAACAAGGATGCAGCTACTAGTTGAAGAGCATATGTTTTGGGTGTCAAACAAAGGGATACCTTTGTTTGGAACCTACTCCTGACCTGAAAGAGGAGACATCTGTGTGTGCAAAGTTGACAATGGTAAAGTCAACTATGTCTGTGTACTCCCGAAGGTTACTTTAGGAGTCAGAACTATAGAAGTAGATTGGGATCATGAGTCTTGAATATGAAGACTCAGAGTTTGGTTAAGGTATAGCTCTTGGAGTTATGTAAATCTGGTAGGGATGTCATATGTCATATCGAGACATTTGTGTACAATGCATGGACACTTTGTGTGGAGCTTCCATGACTGATAGCTTGAGGGGGAGATTTGGTTAACCTCCTCACATTAGTTCAGCCTTGTGTTTAGCTGGCTGTTGACCTATGTCACATGGGTTCTGGTTGTTGTGTGACATATTTGCAAGGAAGGATTCATCTCTCTCATTCCTAATAATGAATCTGATCTGGTAGGAGTCTCAAGTCGGTTGAAGTAAGTAGAGTTTGTTCAAAGAAAATTCTATTTACTTGAGTCAAGGGTGGCAACCTAGATATCTCAACTCTTTGGTCTCTCAAAGAAAGAGCTTGCAAGAAGAAGATATTAACACACGAAGAGTATGTCAAAGTATTCAAATGGTGAAAGTATCTTACTGGATAATGGGAAGGATTTATGATCAATTGCTATTTGTGACAAGTACTAGTATTTAATTGATTATCCTTGGTGTTCAAGATAACTGAAGTAGGAACATTCATTCTTCTAGACCCTGTGAAAAATCACAGGAAGAGTGATACCTTAGAGCTATCTCCTTGGTGACAGCAAAATCATTTAAAAGGTTTCCTGGAGACATGTTCAGACTTAAAACCACAAGAAGAAGAAGACATCATAATCTAGATGATGCTCACTTGGATCAGTCTGAAGATGAATTCAACAACTAGATGTTATAACATAATGCTGCAACATTTGGTTCAACATCAGATTCTTGCTTGGTGAAGTGGCTCATCAACTTAAGATAGGATGACCTACGAAGTTGAAGATTAGATCCTCCAAAAGGATTGTCTCTTTGCAGCTCTTTGGAGTTGTTACATGTTTCTGTCTCAGTGTATCTAAGCCTTTTGTGATAACTTGTAGCCTGAAGTTCAAATTTCAATTGGAAGATCAGAATATCTTTGGAAGAAGTCTGATAAACATGAAAGTGGCATTTGGTCTATCTCAGCAGTGGATTCTGAGAATCAAGATAATCCATATATATCAAGAAAGTTTGATTCACATTATGAATGCGTTCAATCAATATTGTTGAACAGAGGGTGCGCTCTTGAAGACATGAAGATGCGTCTTACGTTTTCCATTCATCAAGGGGTCTTATTTACTTTGAATCAGAAGCTGCATTGAAGGTCCAACTGAGTATCGAATGTGTCCTACTTGTTTCCATGAGGAGAAGTGATTGTCCCTAACAGGGGGAGTATTGGTTTGTACAAAAGGTCTTCATCCAACTCGTAGGATATAAAGTGTGGCACCTTATTAACTATTGGAATGATGTGTTCAAAACTGAAGAAGACTATGTCTGACCGAATGTCATCACATTGGTAATGACATTGTTCCTAATTTCCTCTAAAACTACAGACAGGAGGAAAATTGGATGAAGTATGGATTATTACTAATAAATCCATGTGTGTACAGTTGTATGACTCAGAGGGAGTAACCATCCTCTTTGAGAAAATGGAATGGCTTCAAGCTGCTAATCTGAAAATAGCAGAATGTATGACGACATAGGATTTGAGCATGTTTTCATCTGCTAAGAAAACAGAGCTGGTGTGTCTCATTATGAAACAGTTTAGTGAGCTGGAATGTTTAGGTGATAACTTGTCATCTAATAAAGGTATTATATAACTAATGCAGAGTGTAATATACCAACGATGTGTCTTGGAAAGGGGATCCTAAGACAAGGGAGTAGTCTGTTCTAAAAGACAAATGTCTGTTTTAAAAGGGCATCCTGACATGGTCAAAGGGTCAAACCCAAGGGTAGGTACCTGCATTAAAACCAGTCCTAGGGCACTGAAACTGTCAGAGTAAAGTACCAAGGTCGTTACTATCTATGCCAAAGTTGCATTATTTATGAAGACTCTCTCTATTCCATCTCTTCATCAGAGGGTTTCAGCAATATGAAGTTTGTTAGCATCTGGGAAAATTGTGCATGGGTATGGATCTGTATGGGCAGTCTTTGTCAAATTCTGGCCAAAAAGGGGGAGAAAGATAGGGATAGGGACTCAGGCGAGACTCAGGTGAAAGCAACAGACGGCAATGTCCAGCAAGACTCAGGAGAAAGCAACATGATCCCTAAGTAAGTAACTTTAGTTGTGTCTTGTGTTCTGAGTTAAGAGGATAGTTGTGACTTGTGATCTGAGTTACATGATCACAAGTAATAATCTGGAGAAAAGAAATCCTCTTGGGGCATCGATGGAGTGGAGTTGCTCACAGTTGACGACAGAGGCTTGTTGTTTGCTCAAAGGACATCAGCCTCTACAAAAGAAGATGTTAGACAAGATGTTGTAACATCTCAACTGTGTTGTGGCCTGGTCTCAAAATACAACTTGCACTTATTTGTTTTAGCCAAAATTTGCCAAAGGGGGAGATTGTAAGTGCCCTGGCTGGAGAGTTGGCTTCATTTGTAAAACAAATAAGAAAGCAAGTTTACCCAGATCCCCTCTGTTGTTTTAATATGTGGTGTTGAAGAAGTTCAACATCTGAACCAACATGTTATGTAAGATGTCACAACATCAGCATGTGACATCGCGCCTGAAACTAATTCAACATCTAGGAAAATATGTTAGATGTAATGTCATGACATCTGACTTGACATCACGACAACAGAATTGATAATTCAGTTACAGTTCTGGTACTTAAATACTCTGAGAATATATGAGGCGTTTCTTGTGGAGAATCTGAAGATCAATCAAGAATCAATCAGAATATTTGAAGAAAATACTGTTTCTAAATATGGAGATATTTTAGGAACTAGAAGATTGAAGACCTTGATTATAGGAGAAGTTTGCTGCTGAGTTGTAACAGCAAGGAGAAAAACTTGCTGAGTTAGGTAATAGGTTATAAATAGCAGATTGTAACCTAGGGCTTAAGTGACACACATAATGTAACATTAGAAGGTGTTTTTGTTAGGTAAACCTGTCGGTCTGTGGCAAGGTTACCATGTATGTAACTCGAAACCTGTAGGTAAGAGTTTGAATGTTCTTGGATGAAGCTGTGAAGCAAGTCTAAGTATTTCTGCATTACTTCATATTCATTGTAATGTAGGAAACCAAGTGGGAGGGCACTGCTTCTTGAGTAGGAGTAAGACTTCTGTTGTTGCGACAATAGGAATGGAAACTGGTAGGTTTCTATCTAGGAGTTCCTAGGTATAGGTTGCACTGGGTAGATGATTAAGTGACGGATGGGAACTTGTGGAGTTTAGTCCTGAATTAATATTGCTAATAGTGGATCTTCTTCCTGGCTTGGTATGCCCCCAGAGTAGGTGTATTACACCGAACTGGGTCAACAACTGATTTGTGTTTTTACCTTCAATACCTTATAATTCTGTCTGTTATACAACAAGGTAAAACTGTAATGTTGAAACAGATGATGTCTCAGAACATGTTAAGACATCATGCTGATATCTGTGCAGGAGAAACAGAACTGTGAAGGTTGCTTACTCTCTGTTGATCATGGACAGAACTAGGTACATCGTGTGATCTATCCTCTGCACCTTCAAAGTGTATCTGGTACAGCTTGGATAAAACTGTGTGAATGTTACAGATGATGTCAAAAGAGATGAATGGATATCCTGCTGGTTTGTGTGCATGATAAACCGAACTAAGGGGTTTGTTTACTTCATGGTATGTGATAGATGATGTTGCAACCAATGTTGAGACATCAGGCTGGATAGTTTACAAACCAAAGCTATTTGTTCGAGAACTGCAGATATGGCAACCTGTTTGCTTCTGTTCTACTGAATCTCAAAACTTGGGTATCTACCTTGCAGTGTATATATTATGTCATATCAGATGTCTAGACATTGAGTATAACATCTGAAGACTGGCATATACCAGAATTTCACTAACAAACGAAGCAAAACAGCGTAGTGGCAAGGCAGGTGTCCAATATCCATCAGGACCTGGGTTTGAATCCCAGGTCCTCCACTTGTTTGATATTTTTCTATTTCAAATGATCACATGCCTATCTCAAGCGTGCAGCTCACCATGGACCATTAATCCTCCAATTGCCAGATGGCTAAAGGCCAAATCTGATGGCCAAGCGCTGGGGGTCTACATGGAACCAAGTCAATGCATAAACACCAGATCACCAGGAGTCAACAAAGGCCAGCGCTTTTTGGGCCTTCCAATTGTTGTTCAAACCCCTAAATCAGGCCCATACCCCCTTTCTCTCATATTATTTTGTTTATTTTATTTTATTAATTGCTTAATCATTTTTATTATTTTCTAACCAATTAAAAAATTCTTTTCTTTTTAAAATAAAAACCAAAAAAATATTTTCTTTATCAAATTAAAATTTAATTTTTATTTTATTAATAAACACTAATTAAATTAACTTAGGTTTTAATTAGAATAACTTTAACATATTTTTGTAAATAATTAAAATTAAATTAGATTTAATTAGGTTAATTATTAACACTAATTATTTTATTTTTTCTTAAAATACCAAAAACCCAAAAATAATTTATTTTTATTTAATTAATTAATTAAATTTAATTTAGTAATTAATTTAGATTAATTTCTTTCTTAAAATAAAAATAACAAAAAAATGTCTTCTTTAAGGGGTAAAAACCCTAATTTGCGCTCGATTTGATTTCCCGCACGCGTTGCTTTCTTTTACCAATGATGTATTTGCCTCCGGTTTGTAATAGCTTAATAGGACTTTTATTTATTTATCGCTTTATTTATTTTTAAAAGGGTTTGTCTTTGGCGATGTAAATACCCGACGCCTTGTAATTTAAATTCCGCATTTTATTTCCGCAAAATATAACTATTAGATGTTTGATAATAGGATGGCATGACAAGACTGAATGTTTTAACCTAAAATCAACTTAGATCACCATTAACATGTACAAAGATAAAAATAAACTGAAAACGACACACTCGCACATGCGCACTCTTAGGGTACACCCCACTTGGTTGCCTTCGTACACGGTCATTGAGTATATGTCACTTTAGAGGTCGCCCTCTTGTCTAAAGATCATAGTCGCCTCGAAATGGTTGCCTCAAATATTGTTGCCTCAAACAAATGATCTAAGACATTAGGGTTACCGCTAAGGCGTCCTAACATTGCTTTAGTGACCGCACGTCCCTCATTCGAATTGACCCTCAAACTCCAACGACGGTGCTACCTACTCATCAATAGTAGGATAGCATTGTCTGAAGGAAGATATCATAGAACGATTCCTTTTTCGAGTAGGTAGATGGTTCTTAGATACTTGCTCTTTTAAAAACAAAAACTCTTCACACTTACACTTTTTGAACAAAGTTTTCAAAAACACTTCATACACTCTTGAGGACAGAAGCAAGAGTTAAATCGAAGTTTCAAACTTTTTTCAAACCCACAAGCACAAAGAAAGCAATTTTTGAAAAAAATGAGCAAGTACCTAAGAGCCCGTGGATAACCACGGATAGAAAGGGTGCTAACACCTTCCCTTTCTATAATCTACCCCCCGAAACCGAGAAATATCTCGAAAAAGGAATTTTTCTGTGCTTTTTTCCTTTCCTTGTTGGATAAAATAAAAGTCGGTGGCGACTCTTGATTACCACGACATTTTGCAAAAACAAACGCAAAACACAAACCAGCATTCCAAAAAACAGTCAGTTCTTCCCACCGTATCACATAACTGGCGACTCTGCTGGGGAATTAAATAAGTGGGGTGTACCTTAGGAATAGTTCATCATAATGTTTTCAATTGCTTGACTTGTATGCTTTATCTTTGTGGGTTGAATCGGAGTTACTATAGATCCTAACCCGGATCTGGGGGATACCCTTTAGGTAAGTAGCAATAAACTGTGAGGGAACTGTACAACATAGACCGATACGGTTGAAGCAGTAGCTACGTTGGTGTGGCACTTTAGTTTGTACCGATATCCCTTGTGGCGCAAAAAGGAGAATATGGGTCTTCTAAGGGGTCATTAAGCACCAACTGACCTTAGAACCTATAATTGACCAACTCGTCCATAGAACAGTAGCAGTATGCTACACTCATTAAGACCAAACTCTCACGATGATTCCGGCCGCAAGAAAAGGTTGCTAAACTAGAATTATAACCGATCGAGGGTGGTCAGTGATATTGAGATCCTCTAGAACCCAGTTACTATTACTAGGACAGGTTGAACCAACTAAACTGAAAGAGGGTAATACCTAAACTCCATGCCAGCCTGAAATTTAAGGGCTATTGTGTGACTTGTGTGCTTTCAAACTTGAACTACTTGCACATTCTTGTTATCTGACAACATGAGTTCCTTGCAGGTTTTGTTTACAGTCCTTATCCAATAATCTGGATTTATTGCAGGGTTCACTTACATCCCCTCACACTTTTGCTTAAACGCATAGCATACACATCATAACATCATGCCTTAACATTTCCTTAACCATTTCAAGGATATCAAGGGTTTGTGATGCAGGTTTTGGCAAATCAAATGTCTAGCAAGGGGAAAAGGGGATTTATTTTCCTCTAACCAATGGCGTCTAGAGATCAAAACATGATGATTTGAGTCAGTGGCTATGACCCACTCGATATGGTGAGCTTGACTCTTGAAGGAAGATTCTCAATGACACGAAGTTCTTTAATCAATTTGCAATCAAATTCTAACAGTTTCTTGTTTACCCCGTGAGATCCTTGAAAACATTGCATACATATATCATACACATCATTGCATAACAGGTCTCCCACTACAAGTCTCTCATGTTCTCGCTGTTTATTTCAGCAATGGCTTTCCAACCAGACAACCAAGATCTTCAAACTCGAGAAGCTCAGTTCAGGGACGTATTCCTAAACCTATCCAAGGGGCAGGAAGAGTTGAAAACACTCCTCGTTGGGAACTTGGTCAAGAAAAGTCCTGAAGACAATAAGGACGAACGGCTGGAACAACTGCAAGTTGAGTTCAGTGCCATGAAAACCCAGATGCTGGGGCATATGGCTCTTATCCAAGGCTTAGCTCGGGAACAAGAAGAGCTGAGAAGCATTATCATCCAGCTCCATCAAGACCGACACAACAGTATGAAGCAAACAGTCGGGGCTGGGGACCAAGTCATGGATCAGCCTCCAAGAAGACAAAGATTTGGTTTGGCAAAAAATGGACCTCTCCAAGTTGCTACTACCTCACGGGTCCAACAACAACCTTGCCATAAACAACGGGTTAATCAGAGGCCGTTTACCAAGCTCAACATGCCGCTGTCCCAAGATTTGCAACACCTGTTGAGATTGAATCTTGTGACGTTGGTAGGACCTCATCCAAATCCTAAGACCTCTTCACCCAACTACAATCCTGATGCAAGGTGTGCATACCATTCTAACAGCCCGGGGCATGATACGGACGACTGTTGGAAGTTGAAGTACAAAATTTAAAACCTGATTGATGAAGGAGCATTGGAATTCACACAAGATGGTCAGGCTGAGTTCTTCTACCATCCCTCCAAGGCACGTCCTCTGAAGTGACAAGACCAGACGAGAAGACTTTTGTTCATTAGAATTTTCAATTTGTAATTTTCTTTTGATTGTTCAAACATATATTCATGTCAAACTTTGTTACTTTATCAATGCATCGCATACATCTGTTTTGAATCAATCCATTTGTATTCACTATATTCAAATTGCTTTCATTTTTATGATGATCAACTCTCGATTTAAAAATTCTAAGCCTTTAGAGGGAGGATGACGAAAATGATATCAAAAATCTCTGCATTATGCTTTTGAACAGACCCCGCTGACGAGGTACATGCGTTATTTCAAATCCTAAATAGTGGAGTTATAAGGAAGATAATCCCTAGTCAACCCCTTTGATCCAAAAAAGTAGGAGTTTTTCTTTTCACATAAATTAAAAACCTTAATCACAACCTGGGGCAGGGTAGTTTTCTCAGTTGATCCAGGTGCACAATGAATGGCATCAAAGAAGTCCTTCCGAAACAAAAGACGGTGATGGTTCTGTATAATTGTAAGGACAGACAGTCATTATCTCTCAAAAATAAAAGCCCATTAAGTCAAAACCTGTGAAGGAGACTTAAGAAAAACTGGGGCATCCCGCTGACTGTAGTCACAAAAACAAACAGTTCAGGCAAAAGACAGGGATAATAAAAAAAAATAAAGAGGTCCTGCAAACTCTCAACAAAAATGACTGCCTATTTAAAATAAATAGTCAGTATCCGAACCATCACTGGAATATCAGAGCAAAGACTCAAACGGGATCTAATGCATGATTAGCTGAGTTTAGGATCGAAGAACATCATGAAGAGCGGGTGGGTACAAATAAAGTTTGAGCCTTTATCCTTTGTTTCTTAAACCATGAACCAGGCCACATTATAACCCTTAAAAGTCCTAGCTGAAGCACAGGTTAGTTCGAAATCATACTGTTACAAAAGGTATCCTGACTCCTGTAGGGCTTGCTGTAAATCCTGAGTTGACATCACATTTTACAAAAATTCGCTTGTTTTATTGAAAACTGCATTTTCAAAGAACTTCAAAACAGACATAAGCTTTGCATTCTTAAAATAACATTGTTTGCATATGACTATTTGTTCAACAACAGAGAAATTTGCACGTCGAATATCTAGTGAACAAAAACCTTTTCAATAAAAAGGGTCACCTCAAGTGGAAAAAAGCACTTCCAACCAAGGGGCAGACATGATCATTGTCCATCATCTGGGGAAGTTAAGTCAAGATTCAAGGAATCTCTCAAAGATGCCAAATAACCAGGGGAAAATCTCCATCTGAATCACTTGGGGCATTGGACATGAATTCCAGCAACGAATCGTTCATGATCAAACAAACATCTTCTGGTAGTGTGGCAACACAACGTTACCGACAGTGACAACTGCCTACACCCTGAGAGCGTGGACATAGTCAAAAGAGTACTAGCATAATCAAAGACCCACTAGGTCGACTGGCCTAGGCAAAAATAAGGGCTTCCCGACGAACCAAAAGGGTTTGGGCAAAAATAAGGGATGAAAATGAAAAAAGTCTGTACACCCAGCAAGTCAAAAACCTGAAAAGGAGGCTTGGGCAAAAAAGGGTATCCCGGTGGACTGAAAACCCGAAAGGGAGGTCCAAGCAAAAATTAGGGATCAAAGCATACACCTATGTCCCGTCATCTTGTCACTAGCCTACCAGAAGAAGACTCGTCGCTTCAATCGAAAGTTACCAAACACCTCATAGGTTGGGATAATACTCGATCCACAAGGCCTCTGCAAGCACCTTTTCCCGCAGATACAGGGGCAGAAAAGTCTCGATGCAAAGTCATTGTCATATCCTCAGCATGCGTCCCAATAACATTCACTCCCTGCAGAGCAAGAGAGATAGTGGTGTTAGCTCTCCCCAGCTGAGACTTGCAAATGTGAATGAATCGGTAATATTCTCCCCAAGCAGAGTTTATCTACCATCGGCACTAAAAGGTCTTAATATTCCCCAAAGGAGTATAAGAATATTCCCCGACAGAGTACAAAGTATCCCGAGTGGAGTTTAAAATTTTTCCAGCGCAGTCTAAAAATGCTTCCCCAGTGGAGTTTGGAAAAAGCATCCCCAGTAGACTTTGGAAGATTATCTCCAGCATAGTTCAAAGTATTATCCCCATAAGAGTCTAAAAGGTTATCCACTGTGAAGTCTCAATTGAAAGATCATTCCCCAGTGGAGTTCTTTCCCTTCACAAATAGAATTCAAATCCCCAACAAGATTCAGTATCACCAGCAACGGTAATTCATCCCCAGCGTAATTTATCGGTTGAATCCTCAGCAAAGTATCTCTTCCCCACAGAGTAATCTCCTCATCAGTTTATTCCTCAACGAAGTTATCCTCTCCTGCAGGTTTATTCTCGCAATCATCTTCGTTCACCATCTCCAGCGGAAATAAAGAATTCCATTCTTCCTCCAGCAGTTATCCGGGATTTATTTTCCCCAGCTCAAACATTACATTTCCATACATCATGATACGTGCATATACGCATCATACAACACAATCTCATTTATTTTGAGAACATCATTGCTTGATATATATCATGCATTGCATACGACTGACCTTTACCTTTCAGGAAAGATGCAGTTAAGTTCTCAGCTATGTCGAACTACTGACCGATTCTTAAATCTCAACTGAATTAGTCTCGGTTGAACTACAGATAAGGTTCTAAATCTTGGCAATGTTCCTCCGTCGTAGTGTGGACGAGTTCTTAAATCTCAACAAAATTATTCTCTGTTAAAGTACAGACAGTTCCTAGATCTCGATGAAGATGTTTCACCAGTCGAAGTACTGACCGGTTCTTAAATCTCAACTGAATTAGTCTCGGTTGAATTATAGATAAGGTTCTAAATCTCGACAATGTTCCTCCGTCGTAGTGTGGATGAGTTCTTAAATCTCAACAGAATTATTCTCTGTTGAAGTACAGACAGTTCCTAGATCTCGATGAAGATGTTTCACCAGTCGAAGTACTGATCGGTTCATAAATCTCAACTGAATTAGTCTTGGTTGAATTACAAATAAGGTTCTAAATCTCGACAATTTTCCTCCGTCGAAGTGTGGACAAGTTCTTAAATCTCAATAGAATTATCCTCCGTTGAAGTACAGAAAGTTCCTAGATCTCAATGAAGATGTTTCCCTCAGTCGAAGTACTGACCGGTTCTTAAATCTCAACTGAATTAGTATCGGTTGAATTACAGATAAGGTTCTAAATCTTGACAATTTTCCTCCGTCATAGTGTGGACGAGTTCTTAAATCTCAACAGAATTATTCTTCGTTGAAGTACAGACAGTTCCTAGATCTCGATGAAGATGTTTCCCTCAGTCGAAGTACTGACCGGTTCTTAAATCTCAACTGAATTAGTCTCAGTTGAATTACAGATAAGGTTCTAAATCTCGCCAATTCTCCTCAGTCGAAGTACTAACCGGTTCTTAAATCTCAACTGAATTAGTCTCGGTTGAATTACAGATAAGGTTCTAAATCTCGACAAATTTCCCCCCATTTGAATTACGGACAAGTTCTTAAAACTCAACAGAGATGTTCTCTCAGTTGAAGTACTGGCAAGTTCCTAAATCTCAACAAAGATCAGACTTCCCCAGCGGAATCTTCCACAACAACAGGTATGCAAGTTCTCGCCAAGGAATCTCTTATGTGATCGAAACTCCTACAGATGGCATATTCAAGCCCATCCTCCCGCCAGCGATATCCAAATAGCATATGTAAGCCCATTCCCGACATCACAAGGCTGATACCACTCCATGCGAGTGCAAATTTCTGGGCACTCTAGTGTTCAATCATCTTCCACCTTCGGATCACGAAAGGCATGAAAGCCAATCTACATCCTCAGGTTTAAGTAGATTGAACAGGGGAAGCTGTTGTACCCCAAAATTTCCCCTCCCATATTTCTCAAAACATTGCAAGAAAAATCTCCAAGTGGCTCAAGTTTGCTCAAGAGTTAGTCAGATAAATCATCTCCTAAGGCAATCAACCCCAAATTAGGGTTTTGTGTTGCATCAAGATCCTTGAGTCCAAGTGACCTCAATTGCTCCCCAATGTCCTAATATTCTCTCAAGATCATCCATGTCAAATTTCAAGCCCTGCAGAGGAAGTTTGCTCAGTCAATTGCTCAAAGGTCCAAAAATCGACTATGTTAGGGCAAAAGTCAACTGTGACCCAAATACAGTCAAACTTCAAGATTTTTTGTCAACATTATCATTTTGAAGGATATTTAATCATTTGATCAAGGGTTGATCATGATTCATCAAAGATTGCTCAAAATTCATCAAGACTCAAAAGTTGCTAAATTAGGGTTTTGTAGGAAAAGTCAACTCAACTTTGACCAAGCATAACATTCTCATACGTTATGAGAAATGACCCATCCAAATCTAATTTTGAATAGGATGTAATTTCCTACAATCCATCTTCATACCCCAAGATCAAGAAATCCACTCAAAAGAAGTTATAAATTTGGACATTATAGGTCATTTTTGAAAGTCAACAAAAACACATTTTTTGTCAAAGCTTCTAACTTGAGAATGGAATATCAAAATGAGATGATACCAAAAGGGTTGGTTATAGGACATCTCAAGGTTTCTAAAAAGTCAAAGAACACTTCCAAAAGTTCAAAATTGAAGAAGTTATGCATTGTTGAAGTTGGACATTTTTGCAAAATTGCCAAAAGTCAACTATCCCCAAAACTTCAAATTTTGTCAAATGGGCCCATTCTTTTCCACTTGATTTGAGCTTGCATCATTGTCCACGTGTCCTAGATTCAGCCATGAGCCCAGATTTCATTTTTATTATTTTATTTGATTTTTTATTGAATTTATTCATTTTTAATCAAATTAAATCATAAAAAATCCAAAGCTTTGATTACATGAGATTTTTTGGTTGTTTCAGGTTGTAATTATCATCATTAACATCATCAAATTCGTATCAAGCAAAACCATGCGCAAAAAGATTGAGATTTGACAAAATTGGAAAGGTTTAAAGAGTGAATCAAATCAAATTGGAAAACATTGATGGGGGAAGATTTGAGCCAAGTTTGTTACCCTAGCACATTGTACCATACATAAAGAAGCCAGAGGAATCGAGACAAGGGTTAGAGGCTGCAAGAAGAGGCAGAACAAAGTTTGAAAAAAGTGGTAAAAAGCTTGAATTCGAAATCATAGCAAGAGGCATTTTCAGAAGCCAAGACATATCCCAATCTCTTCCCGGGTGTTCACACAAGCGATCTGGATCAAAAGCAAGCGTTCTTACACACCACAAAGCGGTGTAAGTGTCACGCGATTTCCCCCTGTACTTGGTTTCGTATCTCAGAAATTATGCATTGTTTCGTAAATATTTTCTTTATCAAATTAAAATTTAATTTTTATTTTATTAATAAACACTAATTAAATTAACTTAGGTTTTAATTAGAATAACTTTAACATATTTTTGTAAATAATTAAAATTAAATTAGATTTAATTAGGTTAATTATTAACACTAATTATTTTATTTTTTCTTAAAATACCAAAAACACAAAAATAATTTATTTTTATTTAATTAATTTATTTAATTTAATTTAGTAATTAATTTAGATTAATTTATTTCTTAAAATAAAAATAACAAAAAGATGTCTTCTTTAAGGGGTTAAAACCCTAATTTGCGCTTGATTTGATTTCCCGCACGCGTTGCTTTCTTTTACCAATGATGTATTTGCGTCCGGTTTGTAATAGCTTAATAGGACTTTTATTTATTTATCGCTTTATTTATTTTTAAAAGGGTTTGTCTTTGGCGATGTAAATACCCGACGCCTTGTAATTTAAATTCCTCATTTTATTTCCGCAAAATATAACTGTTAGATGTTTGATAATAGGATGGCATGACAAGACTGAATGTTTTAACCTAAAATCAACTTAGATCACCATTAACATGTACAAAGATAAAAATAAACTGAAAACGACACACTCGCACATGCGCACTCTTAGGGTACACCTCACTTGGTTGCCTTCGTACACGGTCATTGAGTATAGGTCACTTTAGAGGTCGCCCTCTTGTCTAAAGATCATAGTCGCCTCGAAATGGTTGCCTCAGATATTGTTGCCTCAAACAAATGATCTAAGACATTAGGGTTACCGCTAAGGCGTCCTAACATTGCTTTAGTGACTGCACGTCCCTCATTCGAATTGACCCTCAAACTCCAATGACGGTGCTACCTACTCATCAATAGTAGGATAGCAATGTCTGAAGGAAGATAGCATAAAACGATTATTTTTTCGAGTAGGTAGATGGTTCTTAGATACTTGCTCTTTTAAAAACAAAAACTCTTCACACTTATACTTTTCGAACAAAGTTTTCAAAAACACTTCATACACTCTTGAGGACAGAGGCAAGAGTTAAATCGAAGTTTCAAACTTTTTTCAAACCCACAAGCACAAAGAAAGCAATTTTTGAAAACAATGAGCAAGTACCTAAGATCCCGTGGATAACCACGGATAGAAAGGGTGCTAACACCTTCCCTTTCTATAATCTACCCCCCGAACCCGAGAAATATCTCGAAAAAGGATTTTTTTTGTGCTTTTTTCATTTCCTTGTTGGATAAAATAAAAGTCGGTGGCGACTCTTGCTTACCGCGACATTTTGCGAAAACAAATGCAAAATGCAAACTGGCATTCCAAAAAATAGTCAGTTCTTCCCACCATATCACACCATCCAAAAGTGATTGCGGAATTTGAAAGAGAATCTGAATGAGTATCAGAATGGCGTCCGTGTTTGGAGCGTATCTGAACTGTATCTGAAAGTTGAGATTTTGAATGAGCATTAGAATGACATTAGTGTTTGGAGCGTATCTGTACTGTATCTGAGAAATAATCTGAATGAGTATCAGAATGGCATCCGTGTCTGGAGCGTATCTGAACTATATTTGAAAGCCAAATTTGAATGAGTGTCAGAATGGCATCCGTGTTTGGAGCGTATCTGAACTATATCTGAAATTTGAAATTTGAATGAGTATCAGAATGACATCCGTGTTTGGAGCGTAACTGAAAACTTTGAACATTGTTAATGGTAGATATTGATTAATCTTATCCTGAAAAGGGTAAAATGTTAGCTAATATGTAATGTTATGTTGTATGAAATGCATGGTATAATGCATTCGTGTTATCAATGTTTATGATATATGGATGCGATGTATGTGCATGCAAGCTACTCTGCCATACTGCTGTTGGAATGGGGAAAATAAATCCCTGACTGCTGCTGAGGATATGGAGTGTAAGTCTTTGAAGTGTTGATGAATTTCCGCTTAGAGAAACAAACTCTATTGTAAGGGAAATGCCGTGTACTGCTTGTAAAATCCTGAGAAATTTGGCGACTTCTACAGGGGATTAATAAACTGGAAGTTTTGTTCCGCTGGGGATTAAACTACACACCGTGGGGAATTTTATGGAGATAAACTTAGAGAGATTTCCCTATCTCTTAAAACCATCAGCGATTGTCATTTATTTTGTTTATTTGTAAAAAGTAATTATGTTCAAATGCATATGTTCAAAAATGAATCAATGGACGTTTTTGTAAACAAAACACAAGAGTAAAGAAAACAAATAGTTTTGCACTTTCAAAGGGATATCTTTGTATTGACTTTGAGTAAGTATTTTTGTAGAATGAGACAAACATTCCCATGAGATAATTCCGTCGTAAAAAAATGAAAATTTTGATATAAAGAAAAGATAGTTATGTGCAATAATCCCATGGGGTTTCCATTCTGCTATAGCCTTCATATCTCTGAGCATCTTATCTATTTGTTGCCTCATCTGAAGATGATTGAATTGATCAGAACATCTGAGCTTGTCAGGTTGTCCCTAAGGTGATCCAACAGAACATAGTCATATGCTTTAAATCCTTAACTTTTTCCTGGACCGCCCTTTCGAGTTTTCAGTCCACCGGGAAACCCTTTTTTGCCCAAGTCGCACTTTCGGGTTTTCAACTTTCCGGGTGTACAGATTTTTTGTTTTATCCCTAATTTTTTCCCAAAACTTTTTGGTTCGCTGGGATGCCCTTATTTTTCCTAGGTGTATCAACCTAGCGGGTCTCTTATGCGTAGTATCTTTTGACTATGTCTGCGTTCACAGGGTGCGGCAGGTCGTCACCATCCATGGTGGTCAAGATCATTGGTCCACCAGAGAATATGTTTTTGATTACAAATGGTCCTTTGTATGTAGGAATCCATTTGCCCCTAGGATCACCTTGCGGCAATATGATACGTTTGATCACCAAATCCTCGACTTGATATACTTTCCATCTGGCCTTTTTGTTGAAAGCCTTGATCATCCGTTTTTGATACATTTGACCATGGCAGATAGCGGTAAGCCTTTTCTAATCAATGAAGTTTAGTTGATTAAGTCGAGTCTAGATCCAATCTTCTTCATTCAGCCCTGCATCCTTCATAATTCTCGATGAGGGGATCTGTACCTCAATAGGCAAGACAACCTCCATGTCCTAAACCAGAGAGTAGGGTGTTACCCCGGTTGATGTACGCGTTGTGGTACGATACCCATGGAGAGGGAATGGTAGCATCTCATTCCAGTCTTTGTATGTGACTGTCATTTTCTGTATGATCTTTTTAATGTTCTTATTTGCGGCTTTGACAACACCATTCATCTTTAGCCGGAAAGGGGAAGAATTGTGATGCTGGATCTTGAATTGCTCGCACAGGGCGATGATCATAGTATTATTTAGATTCGTACCATTGTCTCTAATGATCCTCTCCAGGATACTGTAACGACATATGAGATTTTGCTTGATGAACCGGGCGACAACATTCTTGGTGACGAGAGCGAAAGAAGCTGCCTCCACCCACTTTGTAAAATAATCGATGGCCACTAAGATGAAGCGGTGTCCATTAGAGGCTGTTGGCTTGATTTCCCCAATCATATCAATTCCCCATATAGCAAAGGGCCAAGGAGCCGTCAAGATATTCAGAGGAACTAGAGGTACGTGTACCTTATCAGCAACGATCTGACACTTATGGCAGGTTCGAGAGTGTTGATAGCAATCTGCTTCCGTGGTAGACCAGTAATAGCCTACCCGTAGGATTTTCTTTTCCATTGTATTCCCACTAGAATGGGTGCCAAAAATTCCTTCATGTAACTCAGCCATGATCCTTTCAGCTTCGACCTTGTCTACGCACCGAAGTAACACATAGTCATGGTTGCGTTTTTAAATAATGTCATTATTAAGGAAGAATTTAGCAGAGAATCTCCTTAAGAACTTCTTATCATTTACTGAAGCTCCTTCTGGATATTCTTGGGTTTCAAGATACCTCTTGACTTCGTGAAACCAAGGCTGGTCCACTACTTCTTCAGTATTAATCTCGTGATAGTGTGCTGGTTCATCCTTTCATTCAATTGTGATCGGGGAGCCTCGTTATCCCATTTAAGTTTAAACATAGATGACATTGCGGCTAGTGCGTCTACTAGCTGATTTTCTTCTCGCGGGAAGTGCTCAAAGGTAATCTTCTCAAAATGTGGGAGCAATTTCAAAACATGTTCTTTGTAAGGGATAAGGTTAGGGTGTTTGGTGTCCCATTCCCCTTTGATCTAGCTGATAACCAAAGCTGAATCTCCGAATACATTCAAAGATTTGATCCCCAAGTCTATGGCAGCTTTGAGACCAAAGATGCACGCTTCGTATTTCGCCATGTTATTTTGACAATTGAAGCTGAGTCTTGCCGTAAAGGGAGTGTGACATCCTTCTGGAGATATGAGTACAACACCAATACCATTGCCGAGTGCGTTAGATGCCCCATCAAAATCTAGGGTCTATCGGGATCCTTGTTCAGGTTCGTCATATAGCCTGAATTCTTCACAGTTGTTTACCATCATGATATCTTCATCTGGAAATTCGAACTTCATGGACTGGTAGTCTTCTACAGTTTGGTGAGCAAGGTGATCAGCTAGTACACTGCCCTTTATTGCTTTCTGGGTAGTATACTGTATGTCATATTCTGTTAGGATCATCTGCCATCTTGCTATTCTCCTAGAGAGTGCAGGTTTCTCGAAGATGTATTTTATTAGATACATTTTAGATATCAACAAGGTAGTATGAGTCAGCATATACTATCTTAGCTTACAGCAGCCCATGCCAGAGCGCATCAAGTTTTCTCAAGAAGTGAAAATCTTGTTTCACAGTCGGTAAAATTTTTGCTCAGGTAATAAATAACATGCTCTTTTCAGCCAGACTCGTCATGCTGCCCCAGCACACACCCCATTGAATTTTCCAAAACGGTCAGATACATGATCAATGGTCTTCCCTCGACTGGTGGCATCAAAACAGGAGGCTCTTGCAGGTACTCTTTGATCTTGTCAAAAGCAGTTTGGCATTCATCATTCCATTTGACTACTTGATCTTTCTTCAGTAGTTTTAAGAGTGGTTCACAAGTAGCTGTCAGCCGAGAAATGAATCTGGAAATGTAGTTCAAACTTCCCAAGAACCCTCTGACTTACTTCTCAGTACAAGGAGCAAGCATCTCTTGTATTGCTTTCACCTTGGCAGGATCTACTTCAATACCTTTATTACTGACGACAAAGCCTAGGTGTTTACCAGACCTTACCCCAAATTTGCATTTATTTGGGTTTAACCTCAGCTTGTACTTCTTTAGCCTCTCAAAAAGCTTCTGTAAATGATCAAGATGCTCTTCTTCTGTTTGAGATCTAGCTATCATGTCGTCCACATAAACCTCTATTTCGTGATGTATCATGTCGTGAAATAGAGCTACCATGGCATGCTGATAGGTTTCCCCAGCATTCTTCAGTCCGAATGGCATAACCTTGTAGTAGAATATCCCCCATTGCGTGACAAAGGTTGTCTTCTCCATGTCCTCAGGCGCCATTTTGATTTGGTTATAACCTGAGAAACCATCCATGAAGGAAAACACTTTGTGTTGTGCCGTATTGTCAACTAGAATGTCAATATGGGGAAGTGAGAAATCATCCTTAGGGCTTGCCTTATTCAAATCTCAGTAATCCACACACATTCGTACCTTGCCATCCTTTTCGGGCACGGGAACAACATTGGCCACCCGTTGTGGATAGGAGGTGACAACCAAGAATCCAGCATTGAATTGTTTCATGACTTCTGCTTTAATTTTCTCTGACATATCTGGTCGCATTTGACGAACCTTTTATTTTACTGGTGGGTAATCCTCTTTTGTAGGTAGACGATGTACCACAACATCTGCATCAAGTCCTGGCATGTCTTTATACGACCAGGCAAAGACCTCAACATATTCGTGTAGAAACTAAATCAGACGCTCCTTGACACTGGGTTCCAGATTGGCACCCACCTTGACCTCTCTTTTGTCTTCCTCGGTACCTAGGTTGATTGTATCCACGAGTTCCTCGTGGGGCTGAATGGTTCTCTCTTCTTGTTATAGTAATTTGGAAAGTTCACCTGGTACTTCACAATCTTCCTCATCTTCGTCTTCGGCTTGATAGATTAGAGTTTCAGAGTCACAAAAGGCCATAGCAAAACCGTTACCCATGGATCTCGAATGGATGTAGACCTACATTGTGAGTGTGAGTGTGTGTAAGAGTATAGCTATCTTTGAAAGAAATGAAAATGTGAAAAAGAAAAAAAAACAATGAGCACAAAGTTTGTATGCAAAAACGTCCATGATTCATTGATGTCATATGGAAATGAGATAATAACCTTTACAAATGGACCATTGCGCCTCGGGTAAGACACAAGGTTTTAAGAGTCTGAATTTTTTTAATATTACAGATCCAACAAAATGTAGACAAATTACTGTGGGATAAAAGTGATCGGAATGAAATCTCTAGACTCTCAGTTGCTGAGCCCTCCACTGACAGTTGAGAAAATCCAATCCTCCAGGTTGTAGCTCTCTTCATCATCCTCCACCACATTGACTTCACAGTTGCTGATCTTCAAGGGTGGTCCTCCGGCACGAGCGCGACGTACAACCTTCTGGGCACCTGAAGTGAAACCCAGACCAAACTTGTCAGATTTGTATGGGATATCTGGGAGTTGTCCCCAAATAGTGCACCCACCTTCTACTATCACTGCCTTGGCATCCTTTCAAGATGACATCCTGAGTGGAGGCCTTGTGATCTTGGGAACTCGAGACACAGCCTTGGTTACAACCACATCTTATGGGACCTCTTCAAAGTGCTGGAATGAAGTTTGAACAAATTCACCATCTAACTCCATATATCTGAAGGAATTGAGATGGCTGATCATATACTCTTCTTCTCCATGAACGATGATGATCCTTTCTTGAATTGGATATTTTAGCATTTGGTGCAACGTAGAGGTGACAACGCCAACATTGTGAATCCACGGTCGGCCTAGCAAGCAGGAATATGAAGGGCGAATATCCATTACATAAAAAGTTGAATCAAATGTTTAGGTTTTAACCTTTATGGGGATGTCCACTTCCCCATGCACCATCCTTTTTGAGCCATCAAAGGCTCTCACTACTATGTTGCTTGGTTTCAATGTCAGTCCCTCATAGTCAAGCCTATCAAGAGCCTTTTTAGGAAATACATTCAGAGATGAACCGGTGTCAACCAACACATTAGCCAAGTTTGTGCCCCTGCATTCAACTGAGACATGCAATTCCTTATTATGCTTCCTCCCTCTTGGCGTTAAATTAGCATCTGAAAAGCCTAAGCCATTATCTGCTGTCAAGCTGGCTACGCAGTCTTGGAACTGATCGAAAAATGTTGCTTGGGGTACGTGGGCAGTTTTTAGGAATTTTACCAAGGCCTTTGCATGCGCCTCAGAACATAGTAGTAAAGCCAGCATGGAAATTTTGGATGGAGTTTGCCCCAGTTGCTCAACTACATTGTAGTCGCTTCTTTTTATGATCTTTAGAATTTCCTCCATCTCTTTCCAGGAGGTTTCAGGGATAGCCAATGGTTGTGCCTTCATCCGGACAGGCTTAATCAGAATACTATCACCTCGAGTTTCAGTTGACTCGGCAGCAGGAATGTCAGTAGGAGTGATAACAGGGGTTGTATCAGCTTTGTTAGTTGGAGTATTAGTGGAGATGATTGTAGGAATGGGAATAGCCTTCGGGGGAGCAACAACAACAAGAATGATTATGGGTCCAGAAACAGCCTTTGGAGGAGAAATTTCTGGAGAGAATATCCTTCCACTTCGGGTGATCTTGCTAGTCCCTGCAATATTACTGATATTGGAGTCAACCTTTTCAGAACTTGAATCTTCGGCAGCTGGCTAATCTGGCTTGATACCGTGGTAGTAGACATCCCCTCCACAATTCCATGGTACGGTTTTGTCTGAAGAATACGGGATTAGTCCAGGAATTATAATTTTCAAAGGAGCTACTTTTGAAACTGATGTAACTCTAACGGGTCTTTTGGTGGAGACCCTGGAAGAATTGTCGGAAATGGTCACGATGGAAACATCATTATAAGAAACAGTTGGAACAGAAGTCTTTTCGAACAATATTTCCTTGTTATCTATTAGGTACCGAATGCCTACTTTCGACAAAGGACAACTGGTTGGTGAGGACTAACAAAAATGACAGCTTTCATCACATCCCGAGAATACACCGGCAATCAACAAGTTCTTTTTGATAGTCAGGAGTGGGGTGACAAGCTCATCAACTGAAGTAACAAACATATCTTCCTCAATGGTGTTGGTATTATGGTCGTGTTTGGGCATAGGGGCAGAGATGACATTGGGCTTTTCTGGCGCATCGAATTCAATCTCTTTGGCTTCAAGGAGGTCTTGTACTTTGTTCTTTAGAGCCCAACAGTTGTTAGTGTCATGGCCGGGACTCTCAGAGTGGTATGCACAACAAGCATTAGGATGATAGTGAGGAGAGGTTGTGTTAGGGTTCTTTGGAGCTTCTTTCAAAGTCACTAGGTTGGATCTTAACAAATATGGTAATACTTGAGATAATGTCATATTAATTCGGGTGAATTATCTGACTGGTCTTTCCATTCTTGGTTGGTTGTTTCTTTGCTGACCAGGCGCAAGTTTAGGAATCATAACATCCCCCACCATTGGACGAAATTCGACCCTATCTTGATTTCTCTGAGGATATATAGCAACCACTTCTTTCTTTCTGATGAATGGCTTCCTTACAGCAGCAAAGGATGCATCTTTTTGAATCATTCCATTCTTTATCCCGGCTTCTACCCTTTCTCCGGTCAATATCAATTCAGTAAAGCCTGCCGATGAACTCCCAATTAAGTGATTGAAGAAGGGACCAGACAAGGTGCCCAAAAACATGTCTACCAACTCTCTTTCAGATAGAGGAGCTTGAACTCTTCCGGCCAAATCCCTCCATTTTTGCGCATAGTCCTTGAAGCCTTCACTTGAAACCATGGCCATACTCTGGAGTCGAGTACGGGTAGGCGCAAGATCAGCGTTGTATTGGTATTGTTTGTAAAAAACTGCAACAAGATCTTCCCAGTTATGAACTTTGACTCTTTTTAACTGATAAAACCAATCAAGTTGAGTTCCAGACAGACTGTCTTGGAAGAAGTGTACCCATAAATCTTTGTCAGCGGTATGGGGCTGGATTTTCCTCACATAGGACCGAAGATGCATTTTGGGGCATGAGACTCCATCATATTTGGTGAACATAGGTGCTTTGAATTTTGGAGGAATGACAATTCCTGATACCAGTCCCAACTCCTCAAAGTCCAATCGAGGCACTTTTTGGATTTCCATTGCACTCAACCGCTCTTTTAGATGCTTATACGTATCGTCGAATGAAGGGTATTGTTCTTCAGAATAGTCTTCTTCTTCCTCCTCCTCTTCCGATTCTGACTGGACAACTGTTTCTTTTCCCTTCCCATCTTGATTGTCTTTCTCACCGGATGTCGTTGCAAAGTCTAGGGTCCTTCTTGTCTGCCCGTGGATTCTTCTTCCCATGTTTAGAACTCCGGTTATCTTCTTTGTCTTATTTTTCTTCTCTTCAGACAGTAAGGTCTTCAACTCTTCTTGTCCTTTGGCTAGAGTTAAGAACAACGGTTGAAACTGTGCATTCTGAGCTTGGAGGTCCTTCATCGTTTGCTCGAGATCCATCTCACTGAAATAAACAGTAGATAAATGAGGAGACTTGTTGCAAGAAACCTGCTTATGTTATGATGAATGGTAAACGCGTATGCAATGATTTCAAGGATTTTAAAGATTCAAATTCGTTTTATACAAAAAGGAAACACACATTATATTAATAAATTAAAGCTTTAAGTACATCAATACCTTCTTGGGAAAAATGGTACAAAAATTATAAGATAAAAAGGTAGTACGCATCCTCTTTGGTACGATGTAGGAATTCAGGTTCTGCTCCTCATGAAGTAACCTAGTGAGTTCTAAAACCTTCTTCTCGCTTGCATAGAATTGGGCTTCGAAAGTATCCCCTTCCATGGCAGGCTCAATGATTACCGGGAGAATGGAGGGGTAAGGCATCATCAGACTTTAAGCACGAGTTCGTACCTGTTGTACCCCAAAATTTGCCCTCCCATATTTCTCAAAATATTTCAAGAAAAATTCACAAGTCCAACCCGGCGCGTCATATTCAGGTATTCTTTCGCCAAGATATCTCTGATAACGTATTCTCAAATTCAGGTTCGACTCAAGAGTCAATTCTTTAAAGAAGGTATCCGAATGTGTGAGTTTTCTCGAAGAAATATGGTGAAAAAGTGTGCTGAAAGTACAGTTTTACGCGCTAAAAAATTCATAACTTGAAGATCGTGGCTCTTTTTGAACCCGTTCTGGTGGCCAAAATTCCGTCTTGACATTATCTACGTTTTCATCTCTAACGGCTGGAAGCCAATTTCGATCAGAAGGTCTTCAAAAATGTGGATTTATCAAGTATTTTCATACAGAAAATTTGTGACAGAAGTTTATTTGCGTCATGTTCAGAAAATCATAACTTGGTCGATTTTCATCGTATCGAGCTGGTTCCGGCGCCAAAATTTCACAAATTGAGTTGACTACATTTTCACAGAAGGTATTGAGTTCAAACGGTATTCAAAAGGCCTTCGTTTTTTGCTATGAGTGCGTGACACGCTGAAAATCCTGAATGCTGAATATTATTTCATTTGGGCCGAAACTTCGAAAATTCATAACTCGGTCAATTTTTATCGGATTGGACTCATATTTTTACACAAAGTCACTGATTCATAGATCTACAACTTTGCTTCAAAAGTCGAGACCGGATTATGCTCCGATCAATACCAGTTTTTTTATTGAAGAACGTGTCAGAGTCGGCACTGGAGCCCAAAATAAGTTTGTCTGAGTTGAAACTTCAAAAATTCATAACTAATTCACCGTTTATCCGATTGAGCCTATTTTCGGACAGGAGTTAGTTATCGATGTCGGCTACATTTTGTTTTCACATTTTAACTTCAAAAATTGCATTTAAGTCCCTGCGATTTAGCCTGGAAAGTGACGAGCTCAAGTGAACATTGGAGGCCCAATTGCACATTCAAAGCCCATTTTCTTTACCCTAATTTCCATTATATAATCACCTTCTTTTCACACAAACCAGGGAGGAGGAAAAAGAGAGAAAAAACCTTGCCACAACACTGCTAGAATATCAAATTCTTTCAAGAACCCTAAAACCTTGAAATCCTTATTACAAATCCCTCTCTCACTACAAACAAGCCATCACAGTTACAAACCAACACCTCACTACTTCTTCAGTAAGGATAAGGCTGGCTTAATCTCCATGATCCAAAGGGCATAAAAGCATTCAGGTCACTAATTTTCCAGTAAGGGTAGGATTGATTTGATCTCCATGATCAAAAGGGTATAATCATTCATACATGCCATATTGTGCCTAAACATTAAATTTCTTCATATATTGGCTTTATTTGCATTTTATGATTTTATTTAATGTGTTCATGAGATTCAACACTGCAGATTTAGACAGGATCCCATGCAGGTTCATTAAGGAACGTTGAGGCCAAAATACAAATGGCCAAAAGCCAAAATACAAATGGCCAAAAGCCAAAAGCCAAATGACCAAAAGCCAAAAGCCAAATGGCCAAAAGAACAACTTATGCATGACACCAATACATGGCGAGACAGACATCCTGAGAAGATTAAGGAACGTTGAGGCCAGAACACAAATGGCCAACAACCAGAATACAAATAGCCATGAAACCCAATCCAATGGCCAAAGAATGCAGACCACGGTACTCAGGAGTCAATGAACACGCACGTGATGCCAGAAAGTCAAACAAGGCTTTTTGTCTAATGGGCTATAATACTTCAAAAAAACCTCCCCTTGGGCCTGAAACCCCCCTTGGTTTGCATCCTTTTTAATTTTATTTTCTTTTCTTTTCTAATTCTTTTTTAATTGTTTTAATTGTTTTTTTTCACCATAAAATAATTTTCTATAATAAAAACAGAAAAAATCAAAAATACAAATATATTTAATTATTATTAATTTCATCACTAACCTATTTTTTGTAAATAAACTCTAACAATTAACTTAGTTTAATTTAGGTTTTTAAACTTTAATCTTTTTCTTAATAAGTAAAAAGTATCTAGAATTAGGTTTTTTTGACATATTCATCTTTTTCTTAAATAAATTATTAATCATCATTATTTATCATTATTATTAATTATCATTAATTTTGTAAATAAACATGTAAATAAATAAATTAACTAGTAAATTAGGTTAACTTTAATATTTTCATTAATAATTAAAATAATCTAGATTTAGGGTTTCCTTTTAATTCTTGTTCTTTATTTTCCATTAAATACCAAAAACCTAAAAAACATTTCTTTTCTTTTAATTAAATAATTAATTAACTTTTAATTCAATTAAATTCCAAAAGGGTCCAACGCCCTCGAACGTTCTATTTTCTATTCTTTTCGCGCATTTATTCTTATTTTTCTTGTGAATATTATGTAATTGCTCAAGCCATGTAATAGTAACTAGGTTTTACTTTCCGCATTTTTATTCAAAACGGGTCTTTGTTAATTTGGCGATGTATAGACCCGCGCCTTGTAATAGCGTAGGATTTATCTTTCCGCACTTTAATTTCCGCACTTTTTAAATTTTAACTTGCATGAAAGAATGTATGGCCTAAACTAAAAACAAGCGTAGCTCACGATACAATGACAAGATAAAACATAACATGAAAACAACACACAAATTCACACACCACTCTTAGGGTACGCCTCACTGTTGCCTTACCTTCGAAACGTGGTCGTTGAGTATAGGACGTTTTAGTAAGTCCTTATGTCCATGACATGATCCAGTTGCCTCGAAACGGTTGCCTCGGAATTAAAAAGGATCAATGGCATAAGGGTAGCTTCTAAGGTGTCCTACTGTTGCTCTGGTGACCACACTGTCCCTACAAACGAATTGACCCGAACAACTCCAACGACGGTGCTACCTACTTCTCAATAGTGGGATAGTACTGTCTAAATGACATTTACACAGCTTAATTCCTTATGAGTAGGTAGAGGTTCTAAGGTACTTGCTCTTTCAAAACAAAAACAACTTTTCGCATTTACACTTTCAAACAAGTTTTCAAACAAACACTTCATGACACCCTTGAGGACTGATACAAGAGTTAACAAAGTTTTTTTCAAACTAAACTTTTTCAAAACCCACAAACACAAGAAAAGCAAACATTTTTGAAAACATAGTGAGCAAGTACCTAAGAGCCCGTGGATAACCACAGATAGAAAGGGTGCTAACACCTTCCCTTTTTATAATCTACCTCCCGAACCGAGAAACATCTCGAAAAGGAATTTTGCTGTGCTTTTGTCCTTTCCTTGTTGGAGAACATAAAAGACGGTGGCGACTCTTGCTTACCGCGACATTTCGCGAACCAGCATCTCAAAACAGTCAGTTCTATTTCCACCGATCACAGAACTGGCGACTCTGCTGGGGACAAATTTTAAAGTGAGGTATACCTTAGGACTAAGATCACTTGTGTTTTCAATTTCTATGTTTGTTTGCTTTATTATTGTGGGCTGCATCGGAGTTACATAGATCCTAACCCGGATCTGGGGATACCCTGTTAGGTAGCATAAGCTGTGAGGGACCTGTCCGGCATAGACCGACATGGGTGAAGCAGTGGCTACGTTGGTGTGGCACCTTGGTCTGTACCGATATCCCTTGTGTCACAACGAGGAGAATATGGGTCTTCTAAGGAGTCATTAAGCACCAACCGACCTTAGAACCTTAAATGACCCAACTTGGCCAATAGAACAGTAGCAGTATGCTACGCCCATTGAGGCTAAACTCTCGTGATGGTTCTGGCTGCAAGAAAAGATTGCGATGCTGGAGTTATGACCGATTGAGGGTAGTCAGTGATATTGGGATCCTCTAGAACCCGATTATTTCTGATAGGACAGGTCTTAGCCAACAAACTGAAAGAGGGTAATACCTAGACCCCATGCTGGTCTAAACTCTAAGGGCTCTTTTGTGTGACTTGTGTGCCTTAAAACTTGACTATTTGCATACTTGTTATCTGACACTTGAGTTTCTTGCAGGTTTTGTTTATAGTCCTTAATCGGGACTCATAACAGGGTTTACCTACATTACCCCATGCATAGCATAACATCATACCATTGCATGCATCCTACATAAAGACTAACCCATTTCAAGGATCTCAAAGGCTTGTGATGCAGGTCACGATGAACCAGAATGTCTAGCAAGGGGCAAAGGGGATTTATTTTCCTCTAGCCAGGTTGATGATCGGAGTCAGGGGCTATGACCCACTGGATATGGTGAGCCTTTGACTCTTGAAGAAGGACTCTCAACAACATGAAGTTCCTTCAATCAAGCTACAAAATTCTAACCAATTTCTCTGTTTACCCCGTGAGATCCTTGAAAACATCGCATGCATATCATACATATCATTGCATAACAGGTACCCTTTCTATACAGGTTGCTTACCTTCTTTGTTGTTTATTTCAGCAGTCTCATCATGAATCCTGAAACATCTACCGAGCAATCCATCCAGGCCCTACAGGCCCAGAATGCCCAGTTCCAGGAGTTGATTAAGAGTCTAGCCCAGGGCCAACAGGATTTGAAGACTCTTCTCTCGAAGAGGAAGAAGAAGAGGACAGTGCTGTTCAACCCGAGACGCAAATCTGGGAATGGATCACTAAATGAAGTTGAGCAGACTACCCCATCTGTTGGAAAGGACAGCCCCCATGAGAGAGAGGTTCCTAGTCATGTGGTCTCCGACAACGAGACCGATTACAATGATGAGCAGTACCCTCCAGCTGAGGACAGGTACAAACAACTAGAAGACAGGCTAAGTGCTATGGAAATACAAAAAGTGCCCGGCCTGGACTTCAAAGATCTAGGTCTGTCTTCTGGGGTAGTAATCCCACACAAATTCAAGGCACCTGCCTTTGCCAAGTACGACGGGGTATCCTGTCCTAAGCTGCATCTCAGGTCTTACACAAGGAGGATCCAGCCCTACACAGCTGACAAGAATTTGTGGATTCACTTTTTTCAGGATAGTCTGTCGGGAACTCAACTCGACTAGTTCTATCAACTGAATGGAGCCAACATCCGCAGCTGGGAGGACTTGACCACTGCATTCTACAAGCAATACCAGTATAATGCCGATCTTGCTCCCACGCGTACTCAGCTTCAGGGGATGTCTATGGGTACAGGCGAAGGCTTCAAAGAATATGCTCAAAAATGGAGGGACCTTGCTGGAAGGGTACAACCACCTCTGACTGACCGCGAACTCGTCGACATGTTCTTGGGGACCCTGTCTGGTCCATTCTTCAACCACCTGATTGGGAATTCTGCTGCTGGGTTTACAGATTTGGTCTTGACCGGGGAAAGAATAGAGGCTGGCATCAAGTCAGGGAGAATACAGAATGGTGACTCCTCGAACACTGAGAAGAAACCATCCAAGAGAGAATCTAGTGCTGTCTATGGCTCAAGAGGGCAAAATAGGTCCGAACACCGCCAAGATGTCAACGCGGTGCTTATTGCAAAACCGGCCGGTGCCCCTCAGCGTCACAATCAGCAAAGGGAAGAGAGACCCAAAAGGCAATTCACTCCCCTCGGCATGACCTTGTCACAGATATTGCCACAGTTGATGGAAACCAAGTTGGTAACTCTCATGGACCCTCCAAAGAATCTCAACAGGACGCCTTCAAGGTATAACCCGAACGTTCGCTGCGCTTATCATTCTGACAGCCCGGGGCATGCTACAGATGATTGTTGGACTTTGAGAAACAAGGTTCAGGATCTGATCGACGCGAAGGAAGTCCAGTTCGACTCTCCAGAGACTCCGAATGTGACCACTGCTCCCTTGTCAAAACATGGCTAGGATTGGAAACTTTTGTTTATTTGAATGTTCAGATTGTAATTTTCTTTGATTGTTCAAACATTTTATTTCATGTCAAACATTGGTTATTTCATTAATGCATTACACATGTCTGTTTTGAAGTAATTATTTCGTATTGACTATATGCAAACTGTTTTCATATTTTTGTGATGTCAACTCTTGATCTAAAATTCTAAGCCTCTTAAGGGAGGATGACGAAAACGATACCACAATCTATAGTATGCTTTTGAACAAACCCCGCTGATGAGGTACAGGCATTGTTTCAATTCCTAAACACTGGAGTTATAAGGAAGATAATCCCTCGTCAACCCCTCTGAGCCAAAGAAGTTGGAGTTTTTTCTTTTTCGAAATTAAAACCCTTAATCGTAACCTGGGGTAGGGTAGTTCTCTCAGTTGATCCAGGTGCACGATGAATGGCATCAAAGGAATCCTTACAAAACAAAAAAAGACAGCGATGGTTCCGAACAATCATAAAGACAGGCAGTCATTACTTCTCAAAATAAAAACCCATTAAGTCAAAACCTATGAAGGAGACTTACAAAACTGGGGCATCCCGCTGACTGTAATTCCAAAAAGGAAACAGCTCAGGCAAAAAACAGGGATAACAAAATCAAGAAAAAAAAGAGGTCATACAAACCCTCAACAAAAACAAAAAATGACTGCCTATTCAGAATAAATCATCAATATCTGAACCATCATTGGAACATCAGGACAAAGACTCAAACAAGGTCTAACGCACGATCAACTGAGCTTAGGTTTGAAGAACATCACGAAGAACGGGTGGGTACAAATAATTTGAGCCTTTATCCTTTATTTCTTAAACCGTGAGCCAGGCCACGTTACAACCCTAAAAAGTCCTAGCTGAAGCATGGGTTAGTTCGAAAGCATACTGTTACAAAGGTATCCTGACTCCTTAAGGCTCGCAGTAAAATAACGAGTTTGACATCACAGTTTACAAAAGAACTCACTTGTTTTATTAAAAAACTACATTTCCAAAAACTTCGAAACAGACATAAGCTTTGCATTTTTAACATAACTTTGTTTGCATACGACTATTTGTTTGAACAACATAGAAGCTCGCACGACGAATATCGGATGAACAAAAGCACTCCCAAACAAGGGGCATGACATGATCATTGTCCGTCATCTGGGGCAGTTAAGTCAAGATTCGGAGAATCTCTCAAAAGGCCAACCAGCCTGGGGCAAATCTCCGTCTAAGTCACTTGGGGCATTGGACGATCAAACGAAGATCTTCTGGTGGCATGGCAACACAACAACAGGGGCACCTCCCTACATCCTGAGAGCATGTACATAGTCGGAAAAAATACTACGCGTAATCAAAGACCCGCTAGGTTGACACATCTAGGCAAAAATAAGGGCTTCCTGGCGAACCAAAAGGGTTCGGGCAAAAATGAGGGATAAAATGAAAAAAATCTGTATACCCGGCAAGTCGAAAACCTGAAAAGGCGGCTTGGGCAAAAATGGGTATCCCGGTGGACTGAAAACCCGAAAGGGCGGTCCAGGCAAAAGTTAGGGATCAAAGCATACGACTATGTCCTGTCATCTCGTCACTTGCCTACCAGAAGAAGATTTGTCAATTGGCAGTCATCAAACACCTTCACAGGTACCTTCTTCTCCAACAGAAACTGGGGCAATAATGAGTTGTCTAAATGATCTGGTTGCCCTGTCCACCGAAGTGCCAAGGTAAGTTCAGCTGAAGAATGCGACCAAGATACCTTCATTTCCAACAGAGCACAACAACGAAATCCCCAGCGGAGTTATCATCAAATCTTAGCGAAGTATCTCTTCCCACAGAGTAATTCCCCGCAGAGTAATCTCTTCGCCAAGTTTATTCCCTAACGGAGTTATCTTCTCCGACCGGTATTCTTGCAATCATCCCCAACAGAAACGAAGAATCTCACTCTTCAATATCAGCCCAGGATTTGACTTCCCGGCATCCGTCAAGGATCTATTTTCCCAGACGAAGATACATTCATAAACATCACATTGTTATACATCATGATACATGCATATACGCATCATATCATACAATCTCATGTGTTGAAAAATATTATTTCTTGATCCATATCATGCATTGCATATGACTGATCCTTTACCTTTCAGGAAGGATACAGATCAACTATGTAGATGAATATAGTCAAAAGAGACCAACCCAGTCAAAGAATACAAACCCAATTAAATCAATGCCTAAATATTTCTCTGATACAACTCGTCGTTATAGACACTCGTCGTTATAGACACTCGTCGTTATAGACACTCGTCGTTATAGACACTCGTCGTCATAGACACTCGTCGTCATAGACACTCGTCGTCATAGACACTCGTCGTTATAGACACTCGTCGTTATAGACACTCGTCGTTATAGAAACTCGTCGTTATAGACACTCGTCGTCATAGACACTCGTCGTTATAGACACTCGTCGTTATAGACACTCGTCGTTATAGACACTCGTCGTTATAGACACTCGTCGTTATAGACACCCGTCGTCATAGACACTCGTTGTTATAGACACTCGTCGTTATAGACACCCGTCGTTATAGACACCCGTCGTCATAGACACCCGTCGTCATAGACACTCGTCGTTATAGACACTCGTCGTTATAGACACCCGTCGTTATAGACACCCGTCGTCATAGACACTCGTCGTTATAGACACTCGCCGTCATAGACACTCGTCGTTATAGACACTCGTCGTCATAGACACTCGTCGTCATAGACACTCGTCGTTATAGACACTCGTTGTTATAGACACTCGTCGTCATAGGCACTCGTCGTTATAGTCACCCGTCATCATAGACACCCGTCGTCATAGACACTCGTCGTTATAGACACTCGTCGTCGTAGACACTCGTTGTTATAGACACTCGTCGTCATAGACACTCGTCGTCATAGACACTCGTTGTTATAGACACTCGTCATTATAGACACTCGTCGTTATAGACACTCGTCGTCATAGACACTCGTCGTCATAGACACTCATTGTTATAGACACTCGTCGTTATAGACACCCGTCGTTATAGACACCCGTCGTCATATACACTCGTCGTCATAGACACTCGTCGTTATAGACACTCGTCGTTATAGATACTCGTCGTCATAGACACTCGTCGTTATAGACACCATCGTTATAGACACTCGTCGTCATAGACACTCGTCGTTATAGACACTCGTCGTTATAGACACTCGTCATTATAGACACCCGTCGATAAAGACCACCCGTCCATGGAAATAACCTGTCAGTAGAGACAACTCACCAACCTTTCTGAATTCCAGACTCGATTCCTGTATCCGGCCAGGGCACGTCTGAAGAGTTCGAAGATCCGGTTCCTGTATCTTGCCAGGGTGTATCTGTTGACGACTAACATTACCAGACTCAATTCCTGTATCTTTCCAGGGCACGTCTGAAGAGTTCGAAGATCCGATTCCTGTATCTTGCCAGGGTGTATCTGTTGACGACTAATATTCTCCGGACTCGATTCCTGTATCCTGCCAGGGCACGTCTGAAGAGTTTAAAGATTCGATTCTTGTATCCAGCCAGGGCACATCTACGTAAAGAGTTTGAAGATCAACTCCTGTAACAGGACAGGTAATTATTTTTCTTTCTCAGGTATGCAAGTTCTCACTAAGGAATCTCTTACGCGATCGACACCTAGGTGGCGTCTATAAGCCCATTCCCGACAAGGTACTATCATACTTCCAGATGGCATCTATAAGCCCATCTCCACATACCTACAGTCTCCAAATGTCATCTGTAAGCCCATTCCCTGCATCACACTGCTGACATTCTACTATGTGAGTGCAAATTTCTGGGCACTCTAGTGTTCAATCATCTTCCACCTTCAGATTACGAAAGGCATGCCAGCCAATCTACATCCTCAGGTCTAAGAAGATTGAACAAGGGAAACTGTTGTACCCCAAAATTTGCCCTTCCATATTTCTCAAAATATTTCAAGAAAAATTCACAAGTCCAACCCGGTGCGTCATATTCAGGTATTATTTCGCCAAAATATCTCTGATAACGTATTCTCAAATTCAGGTTCGACTCAAGAGTCAATTCTTTAAAGAAGGTATCCGAATGTGTGAGTTTTCTCGAAGAAATATGGTGAAAAAGTGTGCTGAAAGTGCAGTTTTTACGCGCTAAAAAATTCATAACTTGAAGATCGTGGCTCGTTTTGAAATCGTTATGGTGGCCAAAATTCCGTCTTGACATTATCTACGTTTTCATCTCTCACGGCTGGAAGCCAATTTCGATCAGAAGGTCTTCAAAAATGTGGATTTATCAAGTATTTTCATACAGAAAATTTGTGACAGAAGTTTATTTGCGTCATGTTCAGAAAATCATAACTTGGTCGATTTTCATCGTATCGAGCTGGTTCTGGCGCCAAAATTTCACAAATTGAGTTGACTACATTTTCATAGAAGGTATTGAGTTCAAACGGTATTCAAAAGGCCTTCGTTTTTTGCTCAGAGTGCGTGACACGCTGAAAATCCTGAATGCTGAATATTATTTCATTTGGGCTGAAACTTCGAAAATTCATAACTCGGTCAATTTTTATCGGATTGGGCTCATATTTTTACACAAAGTCACTGATTCATAGATCTACAACTTTGCTTCAAAAGTCGAGACCAGATTATGCTCCGATCAATACCAGTTTTTTATTGAAGAACGTGTCAGAGTCGGCACTGGAGCCCAAAATAAGTTTGTCTGAGTTGAAACTTCAAAAATTCATAACTAATTCACCGTTTATCCGATTGAGCCGATTTTCGGACAGGAGTTAGTTATCGATGTCGGCTACATTTTGTTTTCACATTTTAACTTCAAAAATTGCACTTAAGTCCCTGCGATTTAGCCTGGAAAGTGACGAGCTCAAGTGAACATTGGAGGCCCAATTGCACATTCAAAATCCATTTTCTTTACCCTAATTTCCATTATATAATCACCTTCTTTTCACACAAACCAGGGAGGAGGAAAAAGAGAGAAAAAACCTTGCCACAACACTGCTAGAATATCAAATTCTTTCAAGAACCCTAAAACCTTGAAATCCTTATTACAAATCCCTCTCTCACTACAAACAAGTCATCACAGTTACAAACCAACACCTCACTACTTCTTCAGTAAGGATAAGGCTGGCTTAATCTCCATGATCCAAAGGGCATAAAAGCATTCAGGTCACTAATTTTCCAGTAAGGGTAGGATTGATTTGATCTCCATGATCAAAAGGGTATAATCATTCATACATGCCATATTGTGCCTAAACATTAAATTTCTTCATATATTGGCTTTATTTGCATTTTATGATTTTATTTAATGTGTTCATAAGATTCAACACTGTAGATTTAGACAGGATCCCATGCAGGTTCATTAAGGAACGTTGAGGCCAAAATACAAATGGCCAAAAGCCAAAATACAAATGGCCAAAAGCCAAAAGCCAAAAGCCAAATGGCCAAAAGAACAACTTATGCATGACACCAATACATGGCGAGACAGACATCCTGAGAAGATTAAGGAACGTTGAGGCCAGAACACAAATGGCCAACAACCAGAATACAAATGGCCATGAAACCCAATCCAATGGCCAAAGAATGCAGACCACGGTACTCAGGAGTCAATGAACACGCACGTGATGCCAGAAAGTCAAACAAGGCTTTTTGTCTAATGGGCCAGAATACTTCAAAAAAACCTCCCCTTGGGCCTGAAACCCCCCTTGGTTTGCATCCTTTTTAATTTTATTTTCTTTTCTTTTCTAATTCTTTTTTAATTATTTTAATTGTTTTTTTCACCATAAAATAATTTTCTATAATAAAAACAGAAAAAATCAAAAATACAAATATATTTAATTATTATTAATTTCATCACTAACCTATTTTTTTGTAAATAAACTCTAACAATTAACTTAGTTTAATTTAGGTTTTTAAACTTTAATCTTTTTCTTAATAAGTAAAAAGTATTTAGAATTAGGTTTTTTTGACATATCCATCTTTTTCTTAAATAAATTATTAATCATCATTATTTATCATTATTATTAATTATCATTAATTTTGTAAATAAACATGTAAATAAATTAATTAACTAGTAAATTAGGTTAACTTTAATATTTTCATTAATAATTAAAATAATATAGATTTAGGGTTTCCTTTTAATTCTTGTTCTTTATTTTCCATTAAATACCAAAAACCTAAAAAACATTTCTTTTCTTTTAATTAAATAATTAATTAACTTTTAATTCAATTTAATTCCAAAAGGGTCCAACGCCCTCGAACGTTCTATTTTCTATTCTTTTCGCGCATTTATTCTTATTTTTCTTGTGAATATTATGTAATTGCTCAAGCCATGTAATAGTAACTAGGTTTTACTTTCCGCATTTTTATTCAAAACGGGTCTTTGTTAATTTGGCGATGTATAGACCCGCGCCTTGAAATAGCGTAGGATTTATCTTTCCGCACTTTAATTTCCGCACTTTTTAAATTTTAACTTGCATGAAAGAATGTATGGCCTAAACTAAAAACAAGCGTAGCTCACGATACAATGACAAGATAAAACATAACATGAAAACAACACACAAATTCACACACCACTCTTAGGGTACGCCTCACTGTTGCCTTACCTTCGAAACGTGGTCGTCGAGTATAGGACGTTTTAGTAAGTCCTTATGTCCATGACATGATCCAGTTGCCTCGAAACGGTTGCCTCGGAATTAAAAAGGATCAATGGCATAAGGGTAGCTTCTAAGGTGTCCTACTGTTGCTCTGGTGACCACACTGTCCCTACAAACGAATTGACCCGAACAACTCCAACGACGGTGCTACCTACTTCTTAATAGTGGGATAGTACTGTCTAAAGGACATTTACACAGCTTAATTCCTTATGAGTAGGTAGAGGTTCTAAGGTACTTGCTCTTTCAAAACAAAAACAACTTTTCACACTTACACTTTCAAACAAAGTTTTCAAACAAATACTTCATGACACTCTTGAGGACTGATACAAGAGTTAACGAAGTTTTTTTCAAACTAAACTTTTTCAAAACCCACAAACACAAGAAAAGCAAACATTTTTGAAAACATAGTGAGCAAGTACCTAAGAGCCCGTGGATAACCACAGATAGAAAGGGTGCTAACACCTTCCCTTTTTATAATCTACCTCCCGAACCGAGAAACATCTCGAAAAGGAATTTTGCTGTGCTTTTGTCCTTTCCTTGTTGGAGAACATAAAAGACGGTGGCGACTCTTGCTTACCGCGAAATTTTGCGAACCAGCATTTCAAAACAGTCTGTTCTATTTCCACCGATCACAGTACCCATTTGAGGTAAGGCTCAAGAGGGATGGAATTCTTATGTCCCAATGTCTTTCTATCTACCTTGTTCAACATCCTTCAAGCTCGGATAAATCTCTGGAGAAGACCTTGATCGTCATTCTCGTAGTCAAATACCAAACCTTGAATCAGCATCTCGTGCGGGCCATCCCTTTGATCGTAACCAAATTATCTTAAGGATAAGCAGGGGTTGTAGGTGATACCTCCCATAATTCCAAGTAAAGGGACATTAGGGAATTCTCCACAACGGTCGACAACAGTAACACTCTCTATAAATCAGGAGCACCAATGAATGTCTGAATGTTTGAGCGTCATCAACCTTTGTGACCACCTTGAACCTGGATTGTTCTTTAATACAGATTGGGGAAGATGCGAAATAAACCATCTTGCCAAGAGAGGGGTACAACATATAAGGACACCTCTTTTCCTCATTGTACGAGTGTGAAAAGAGTGTAAGATGTTTACTAGCAAAGTAGGCACCAGGTTGCATGAAATGAAGATTTTGATGGCGTTCACATCTATGAGTTGGTCAGGATTTGGAAACAAAACCATCCCATAGATGAGGAGAGCCACAATTTCCTCAAAAGCTTGCAGATCCAAGGAATTCCAACAGTTTTGGGCTTTCTCGAACAAGAAATTTGCTAGGAATCCCTTGACACCACTCCTTGTTTCCCAATGAGTTATGACATCAGATGAGTGCAAGTGTAGAGCTTGAGCAATTTATTCTAGCTTTGGGTATCTTTCCGTACTGTTGAAAGGTGGTTGATTGAGAATGGGAATCCTCAAGAGTCGGGAGAATTCTTCCAAAGTAGGCACAAGTTGATAGTCGGGAAATGTGAAGCAATGGTGTAAAGGATCAAAGAACTGGAAGAGCACCTTCATCATATCCTCATCTGTGTTAGAAGTGACCAAGTTGAGTAGGCGACCATGTCTCTCGGTGAATGGAGACTTTTCTGCAATCCTTGAAGCTAATTACTTAAGTGGTGGAGGGATCCTTACAAGGTTGACTTGAATAGTTTTCCTGCGAAGATAATCCATATCCTACAAAACAGAACAAAGATAAATCCCAAGATCCTTGAAATGGTTAATGAATGTGTATGATGTTATGATGTTCATGATGTTATGTACAAGTATGTATAAACAAATCTAACAAGTCCTTAGGTTTAGGCTTGCATGGGGTTTCATAGGTAAGTACCCTCTTGAAGTTTAGTTGGCTTAAACCTGTCCTAGTAATAGTAACCGGGTTCTAAGGAGCTCAATATCACTAGTCTGTTTCCTTGGTCATTGTTTAAGCACAAGCCTCTTGAATGGCGACCTAAATATCCCAAAAAACCAAACCTCAATGAGTGTAGTATCGAGTATCTACCAAGTTCGGACTGCACCAAAGTCGATCATCTCAGTACATCCTAAAGGCCAAGTTGGTCAAGTAAAGGTTCTAAAAGTTCATTAGTGCTTCATGACATTACTCAGCGGCCCCATATTCTCTTTGATTAACTCAAAGGCTACCGGTACCCACAAATATGTCACACTAATGTAGCTATTTCTTAGACCATGTCGGTATACCCCGCACAGTTTCCACAATGCATTTCTACTTACCTATAATGTATCCCAAATCCGGGTAGAGGATTTAAACCCAAACAAAGAACCATAATGTAAAGCACACAAGTCAAACTATGAAAGAAAATAAATGTGATCTAGCCCTAAGGTAACCCCACTTTTTTATAGTCCCCAACAGAGTCGCCAGTTCTTTGATACAGTGGAAGAACTGACTTGAAGGTTTTGCATTTTATTGAAAATGTTGCGGTTAGCAAGAGTCGCCACCGACTTTTCTTTTATCCAAAAGGAAAAGTGAAAAAGCACAGGAAAGACCTTTGAGATGTTTTCTTGAGTTCCGGGGGGGGGGGGGGGGGGTAGATTATGAAAAGGGAAGGTATTAGCACCCTTTTCATCCATGGTTTTCCATGGGCTCTTAGTTACTTGCTAGATCACTTTATTTTGTTTGAAATTTTCTTTGTGTGGTTTTTGAAAGTATTTTGTAAAGAGGCCATTATTTAGGCGGTCTTTGTAATGACCCTTGTTTGTAAGAATGTCTACAAAGATGTTTGATCTTTTAAAAATATTTTCAAGTTTATAAGATGTTTAAAAGTTTAGGTGTTTGTTTTAAAAATAGCAAGGATGTTTTTTTTGAAATTGAGCAAGTAATTAGGAGCATTCTACCTACTTAAAAGTCTTTCTTGTTCATTTTTTCTTTTCCTTTGACATTGTTATCTTATCATTGATTTGGTAAGGAACCCTATCTTTGGATGTAAACAGAAAGGATGTGGGTCATCGTATAACCATGATTAGCAATGTTGCTAGGTATCTTACATTCTTTTTTAGGGACTAAGATCATTTGAAAGGCAACTTAGATAGCGTCATCGAGGGACTATGATCTTGTATTCACTTTGTTTTTGCTAAGATACCTTACATGCGTAACATGGTCATTTTGTATAAGGAAACCAAGTGGAATAACCCTAGGGGTGCTTGTGTGCAAATGTATTGTTTTCATGCTTGTTTTTGTCTTGAATTAGGGTTTTCTAAGTATTGGTTTTAGTCTTTTCATACAAACCCTAATTACTAGCATGTTACATATAAAAGCGATAAATTACGGAATTTAAAGTTACTATGCTATTATAATATTTGTGGGAGGGGGTGTACAATTTGTAAATGGGGATTGCAAGAATATAAACCTAATTAATCTATTACAACCAAATTGAATTTGTACAAGAATTGAAATAATGTACAAAAATAAATAAATGTACAAAAATGTGAAATGTAAAGTAAATGAATATTTTTGTTTGGATTTTTTTAGGAAAAAGTGAATTTGTTTTAACTTAATTAATTAAAGAAAACAATTAATTAAACTTAGATTTATTAAGAAAAGATTTTAAATAAAACCCTAATTCTATTAATTGATTAAAAAAAGAAATTAAGTTTCAAGAAAAGTATTTTTGGTATTTTTGTCTTGAAAATAATATATGGTGTCATAAAATATTTTTTGGCCTTTTATATATTAAAATAATATAATTAAATTGGTGTAAAAGAAAATAAATAAAAACTATTATTTTAATTAAATTTACAAGATGTTTAGTGAAATGAATAAAATATTTATTAAATAAAAATAATTTTTATGAGAAAAAATAAATTAACTATGTCAAAATGAAAATCTAATATTTTTATATTTTTTATGATTTTTTAATATTAGGAAAAATGTTTTAAGAAAATAAAATGAAATAAAAACAAGAAAATAAAATAAAATAGGGCCAGGGGCGCAAATAGTCCACATGGGGGTTAGCTAGCAAAAGCAAAAAAAAAAAAAACCAAAAGCCCAACAAGGCCCAGCGCCTGCAAAAAAGGTAAAAAAATGCAAAAATATGGAAAAAACCAAAAGGGTATAACTGGGGCTCGAACCCAGGTCCCAAAGGTTACATGCGCGCGTTTCTACCACTGGGGTGGCTATACATCCGTTAACATAAGCAAATCAATAAATATACAAGGCAAAACGCGCCCTGATGACTTCATCTTCAACCTCCAGCCAGACCAACTGTAACTTGCTCATTTCTCATCAAAAATGAAAATTGTAAACATGAAACTTGTAGCAAATTTTCTCACGGTTTCAAAAATGTAAAGCATTAAAAATATAGATCAAAGATAAGCATGAATTTTAATGGCCCTAATCTGAACCCTAAAAATCTCAGAAATTTTAGTTTCAAAATTCTCTAAGCTTAAGCAAAATTAATGGAAACTATGGACATGGTTAGCTTCAGGGCAATGATATCTACATGTTTTGTTCACAAATAAACCATTGATGATGCCTGTATGAAGAGTTCAAAGTTAAGAAAACTTACCTCAAAACTGGAAATCGTGTTTTGAATTTGAGCTTGTTTCAAGTGATGGTGATGATCAGGTTAGCTTCCTTGAGGTTCCAGGAAGCTAATGCAATGATTAGCTTGAGCAATGGATGGCTGAAATGGTTTGGAGAAGCCAATGTGAAGAGATGAGTTTTTGGAAATGGAGGACGGTGTTAATGGTGTTACAGTTCTATAACAGGGTGTGGGATTGATTCTATGTGATGTTTAGAAACTTTAGAAACCAAAAGGTCAAGAAACGCACTAGTAGATTATGAGTTTCATTTTTTTGGTCAGTTTGTGTGAAAATGGAAGTATGAAGTGTGATTCTGAGTTCTAGGTTCTTTTAAAGCTTGAGCATTCATGTATTTGGTGCAAATATTTTTTGTATCTATAAGCAAAAATGTTGGAGTGCATTGGCAATTCAGAAGTATAAGTTCTTAGCTTTTGGCTAGGTTACTTGATTTTGAAGAAAAGAGGGAAACAAGTTTCAAGAGGAGGTACAAGCATGTGATAGGTGATTGTAAGTGTCTTAAACCATTTATCATGAATTATAGGACTTGTTTGATCAGAAGAGAACAAGTGCAAGGCTCAAGAACAAGTTTTGTACAAAAAGTCACTTTATCAAAATGGCAATGTAACCTTTCTTCCAAAAATGGATATAAAACATGTCCATGCATTGAATGCTTGAAGTGAGACCTCTAAAAGCTGTGTAAACCATTAATTATGGAGTGCCTAACAAGTTTGAGGCCTTCAAAGTAGAGTTAATGCAACACAACTTTGAATTTGAATTTTGTTCATCACTAAGATGACTTGTAATTAAAGTGATAAAACCCTAACTTCATCTCTTCGATTCTCCCTACTCAAGAATGATCTCAAGGAGTTCTTGGATATTTCGAAAAGCTTGCAATGTACTATATAACCAATATTTGAATTCATTTTGAAGATTCCCCTTAGAAATATATGAAAAAGTGTCATGAAGTTAGGTCAAAATCCTGGCCAAATTAGGGCAAAATTTCACTAAGTGTTTAGTTTCATGACCACATGTTCATAAGATTATAACGTGAGATCCAAGCATTTTTGGAAGGAGTTGTATAAAGAAAAGTTGTAGATTTCATGGAGATCTACAACTTTCATGTTGTAAGTTTCTCTTGAATCATCTTGCATCATGGTGAAAAGTTTGTTCAAAGTTATGAAAAAACATGAAATTTCCAACACTTTGAAAAATTTCTAAGTGTAGAAAATTTTGACTTCTCAAAATGAAATCTTGAATTTTTGATTTCCTGATGAATAAGTTTCATATTTTGACATGTTTTGATGAATTATGATCTTTGGCACTTGAATTTGACCAAAAAGTTAAAGTTTGACTTTTTAGTATACAGTCGATTTTTGATCAGTTAACTGCAAAATTCGTCTGTCAATCCAATGGACTTGCAATGTTTTGAACTATGTCATTAGGTCAAAATGATTAAATTGGACTCTTGAGATTATTAATTAAACCAATTGATTATTTGCTAGGTCAAAAATCAGAAATTGCCCCTTCTGAGTCCAAACCCTAATTTTGACCATTTTGCCCTTTTGGAGATTTGATCAAATTTCTTAAGGAATTGTGGTCCAAACTTGATCAAATGGTACATATGAGTTTAAAATATTGATATGGATAAAAAATTATGAAGTTTGACGGTAAATTGGCCATAATTGACTTTTTCCCCAATACAACTGATTTTTAGGTCAATTGCTCAATTGACTGAACAAAAGTGTGATCTAAAGCTTGAAACTTTACATGAGTAATCTTAGGGGTCAGTAATGATCCATGAAAGTCATATGGGGCATTGGAAGTTCAAAAATATTTGTGCAATCTCAAACCCTAATTTTGGTCACCAGTGTTTAAGGATGTGTCTTGAGCTGATCAAACCTTAGTGCAATCTTGAGTCTAAGGAGATCTTGTGAGAAAATTCTTGATAAATGAGAGGGAAAATTTAAGGGTACAACACCTTTACTATCTCCAAAAAGATACTATGAAGCCTGGACCCGACCAGATATTAGTTAACTTCTCAAGTCACTATAGAACCTAGACCCAACCAGATAATAGTGAAAACCTTTCAAATACTATGAAGCCTGGACCCGACCATATATTAGTACAATTTTCAAGCTACTATGAAGCCTAGACCCGACCAGATAATAGTTTAAGCTCTTCGAGATATAGAAGAACCCGAACTCAACCAGACCAGGGTTTAACTTCTTTTCCTCAATAGAGTTTGCCTCTACCCCAACAAGTTACTGTGAAGCCTGGATCTGACAAGATATCAGTTTTTCAAATTCATCTTTTCAAGTAAGTTATTATGAAGCATGGATCCGACCATATAGCAATTCCCCTCAGAAGTTTGTTGTGAAACCTTGAATACTGACCAGATAATAACTAAGTTCCAAGCGAGTTACTGTAAATCCTGGACCCGACCAGATATCAGTTCAACTCTATCTCTTCAGACAAGTTTATTGTGGAGCCTGGACCCGACCAAATAACAATTAACTTCTTCCACCTCAAAATTTGTGAAGCCTGGGCCCGACCAGATATCAGCTTAACTTCGTCTATTCAAGAAAGTTATTGTGAAGCCTGGAGTCCGACCAGATAACAACTAACTACAATCCCCAGCAACACATTATAAAGCCTGGACCCGACCAGATAATAGTATAATTTTTTAAAAAAAATTATGAATCCTGGACCCGACCAGATAGTAGTTACCACTTCAAGAAATTTGTGAAGCCTGGATCCGACTAGATAATAGTTCAAGAAATTTTCTATGAAGCCTGGAATCCGACCAGATAATAGTTAATTTTTTCTTCCCCAATAAGTTACCGTGAAGCCTAGAATCCGACCAGATAGCAGTTGACTTCCTCATCCTCAGCAAATAGTTGTGAAGCCTGAACCCGACCAGATAACAACTAAAATTCAAGAGATATCCCTGGTAGAAGCATTCTGTCAACAAATTTTAAAGATGTGTATACTCTTCATCCCCAACAACAATCTAGGATTCAGCTTCCCAGAAATCCTCAACAATAGTCAGGGATTTATTTTCCCAGATCAATATACATCCCACATCCATACATCATAGCATATACATACAAAATTCATTTAGCACAATCCCATTCATCTTGTGAACATCATGCATACCTATGCATTTAACTAATCCTTTTTCCCACAGGTAAAAACATCAAGTCTTAGTCTAAATCGACAAAAGATTTGTGCTGATACTTCTTCTAGTGTTTACCAACATTCCTCCAAATGGCATCTATAAGCCCATTCCCAATACATCTTCGAGTAAAAATTTATGGGCACTCTAGTATTCAATCATCTTCCACCTTCAAGTCACGAATGGCGGATCCGCCAATCTAACTCTTCAGGTTTAAGAAGATTGAACATGGGATGCTGTTATACCCCAAAATTTGATCTTTCATTTCTCAAGTAATCTCTCACAAGATCTCCATTGATTCAAGATTGCACAAGGGTTGATCAGTTCAAGACACCTCCTTAAGCACTGATAACTGAAAATTAGGGTTTGAGTTTGCACAAGGACAAATGGACTTTTAACGCCCCATATGACTTTCATGGATCCTTTTGGACCCTCAAGATTGCTCATGTCAAGTTTTAAGTCTTGAATCACATTTTTGCTCAATCCACTACGCCAAAAATAAGTTTTAGCAGCACACATACGAAAGCGCTTTTAGGAAAAAGCGCTGCTGTAGGTTTTAAAAAAAATTCGCTTAAAAAAAGCGCTTTCAAAGGGTGCCTTAAGAAAGCGCTTTTCAAAAGCGCTGCTAAAGGTCACCCTTAGAAAGCGCTTTTTGAGAAGCGCTGCTAAAGGGTGCCTTTCAGAGGGTACCTTAAGAAAGCGCTTTTCAAAAGTGCTGCTAAAGGTTAGCCTTAGAAAGCGCTTTTACAAAGCGCTGCTAAAGCTGGTCTTTAGAAAGCGCTTTTAAAAGCGCTGCTATAGGATATGCTACGAAAGCGCTTTTACATTAAAAAGCGCTATTATAGGTGACCTTTAGAAAGCGCTTTTAAAAGCGCTTTCGTAGGTAGTTTTATAATAAAAATCAAAAATTCGTATCATCACTTTTCTATTGTTCTTCACGAAATCATCAAAGCCCTAAACCAGAGCTCTGCCTCCGTTAGCATCTACGAGGAGATTTTCGTCACGATCACCACTTTCCACTTTTCTATTCGTCATCAGGACCTCTGCCTCCGTCTTCTTGTTCAGGACCACCGGGGCAGTTTCAGGACTTCTTCATTAGGACCTCCGCCTCCGTTCATCAGTACTCTTTCATCAGAACAACGACCACCACTTTCCACAGGAGTTTGCTGTATCAGAAATCACAACAATATACAACACAAAGTTACACAACTCAGCTCTAGGTATGTCAATTTCTAGTATAGTTTTGTATGAATAAATTGTTCTATGCTTGCTTTGATTCTAATTTCTAGAATAGTTTTGTATGAATAAAGATGGGACTATCTTCTAATAATTCTTTTAGTTAATTCGATATAGGAATTTTGTGTAGCATTACTTTTTTCTATAGTTGTAGGGGAATGCATATGTGTTGGAGTTTGCAGGTCTGATGGTCAGAGTCGCTAGTTTATGCAGATTCTTTCACATTCCATATTAACTATATTATCGCAGATACAGTGTTTGTTGTGGTTGGGTTTTGATCGGACCATAATTGTGGTTTTGCCTTGTTGTTTGCCTACAACATATTGATAGTAAATACCATTCATTTCCTGCTCCATATCTTACTCTATAGTTTAGTTTTGTAGAGTGTGTGTACGATTTTTTCTCTCATACAACACAATGTAAATGTCATCTCTAAGTTTTCACATATAACAGACATATGAGTTAAATATGTACTATATGCACTATTGTAAACCAAAATATTTAGCCTCGCTATATATGTTTAGAAGTCAAAAGACTTTACGAGAATGAAGGAAGCATCCATGCAAATGTACATTTCCCCTATTTTCATCATTACTTGTAGCATACATTCCATTGATAGTACAACTGAACTGGAAAATTTTATCTTTTTTGAGTTTGAGTACACACATAATTTATGATTGATTTTGTGCAATGATAGTTTCTTGTTTATGGTTTCTTGTGTTATACTTGTGTACTAAAGTAGTTGATAGAATAAAATGAATTTAGTGAAAAGTATTGAGTATTGGTTTTGTTATATGGTTGTGCAAGAGCAAGTGCAAGTTTTGAGTATTGGTTTTGTTTTCTAATTTACCATTTAGCTCAGATTGACTCAGAAACTATAAACCATGGATAAGACATGGATGTATTCCAATCGATTGTCAAAAGAGTACGAGAACGGGGTATCGGAATTCGTTAAGTTTGCTGTTGCGCACACCGAAGACCCCGGTCGAATGACATGTCCTTGTTTGTGTTGCTGTTATGGGAATCGGGTTGACGCGGTTCAGTTGGCATCGCATTTAATACGGCATGGAATTGATAGAAGTTATACATGTTGGAATATGCATGGTGAGAAAAGTGACGGGAATGATGAATCGGGGGATAATAGGACCTATGCTTCAAACGACAATGGCACAGATACATACGATTATGATCAAGTTGAAGAGATTGCAGAAGCGCTTGAAGAAGATCTTAATGATTGTCCCAAAATGTTCGAGAGGTTGGTAAGCGATGCAGAGAAACCGTTGTATAATGGTTGTACAAAATTCACATGATTGTATGCGGTATTAAAGTTGTACAACTTAAAGGCGGGCAATGGATGGTCGGATAAAAGTTTCACAGAGTTATTAACCCTTATGAAAGATATGCTACTAGAGGATAATGTTCTCCCCAATCGAACGTATGAGGCCAAAAAGATGTTGTACTCTATTGGCATGAGCTATGACAAGATACATGCCTGTCCAAAAGATTGTGTTTTGTTTCAAAAAGAGTATGCATCGTTAAATGAGTGTCCTAAATGCGGTTCCCCTCGATATAAGAAAAAGTTGTCTCCGGCAAAATTCTTATGGTATTTTCCTATAATTCTGATATTTAGACGGATGTATTATAGTGAAACCGATTCAAGATACTTAACTTGGCATACAGATGAAAGAATTGTTGATGGAAAGTTTCGACATCCGGCAGATTCACCACAGTGGATGAAAATTGATAATGATTATCTTGAATTTGGAAAAGAAGCAAGAAACCTTCGCTTGACATTGTCTACTGATGGAATGAGCCCACACGGTATTCAAAGTATCTCGTATAGCACATGGTCTGTGATTCTTATGATTTATAACCTACCTCTGTGGCTATGTATGAAGCGTAAGTACATGATGTTATCTATGTTAATTTCTGGGCCTAAACAACCAGGAAATGACATAGACGTATATTTGGAACCTTTAATCGAAGATTTGAAGATTTTGTGGGAGAACGGTGTGGAGGTTTATGATGGGTATAGGAAAGAAAGTTTCAACTTGAGGGCAATGTTGTTTGGAACAATTAACGATTTTCCAGCCTACGGAAATCTATCCGGGTATAGCATTAAAGGTGAAAAAGTGTGTCCTATCAGTGAAGATGGAACCGATACGATGCGATTGAAACTTTGTCAGAAGAATGTCTTTCTCGATCATCGTAGATTCTTAAATTCTAAACATCAATATCGTGGATGGAGAAAAGCGTTCAACGGAGATACCGAACAACGTAGAGCTCTGCCTGGATTGACAGGTGATCAATTATTTGAAAAGGTGAAAGATGTGAGTATTCAGTTTGGCAAGCCTTTTGCATATAAAGTTGTTACAGGTGGGTGGAAGAAGAGGTTGATTTTTTTTGAATTGCCATATTGGAAATCTTTGTACGTAAGACATTTTCTTGATGTTATGCATATTGAAAAAAATGTATTTGACAGTGTTATTGGTACGTTACTCAATATAAAAGGGAAGTCTAAGGATGGTCTTAAAGCAAGGGAGGACATGGTAGAGATGGGAATAAGAACTGAATTGGGACCCGTGAAAAAATGAAGACGAACATATCTACCACCTGCTGTTTACACTCTATCCAGAAAGGAGAAAAAAAAATTGTGTAAGTTCCTAAGTGAGGTTAAAGTTCCAGAAGGCTACTCATCAGATATTAGAAGACTTGTGTGTATGCAAGACCTCAAGTTAAAGAGTTTAAAGACACATGATTGCCATGTTATAATGGAACATTTTCTACCGATAGGTATACGTTCTATTCTTCCAGAAAAAGTAAGAAGCGCAATAACTAAACTGTGTTTTTTCTTCAAGTCAATTTGCAGCAAGGTGATCGATCCTGAGATCTTACCAACATTGCAAAAAGAAATAGTTGTTACTTTGTGTGATATTGAAATGTATTTCCCTCCCTCGTTTTTTGACATAATGGTTCATCTTGTCGTTCATCTTGTCATAGAGACACAACTGTGCGGACCAGCTTATATGAGATGGATGTACCCCACTGAACTTTATATGAAAATATTAAAAGGGTATGTGAAAAACCGAAGTCGACCAGAGGGTTGTATTGCTGAACGATATATTGTTGAAGAAGCGGTTGAGTTTTGTACTGAATATCTATCAAATGTTCAGTCAATTGGACTCCCCAAATCTCATGTTGTTGAAAAAAATAAGGTAAGAAGCTAATTGGAAATAAAGTTGTGACAGTATCAATGGTCGAACGGGATCAAGTGCATTTGAATGTTCTGCATAATGAGCTTGAAGTTGAGCCGTATGTTGAAATTCAAAAGGGTGTTCTTCGAGGTTTAAATCCGAATAGAAATGAGAATTGGATTGTACGAGAGCACAATCGAAGTTTCATACCATGGTTTAAGGAACATATTAATTCAAAGTATCATTCAGATCATGCTTCAGTAACAGAAAGATTGAGATGTTTAGTATACGATCCAAGTTTAGTTGTGTTTTCTTATAGCGCATATGCAATTAATGGATACACATTTTATACCAAAGAACAGGATGACAAAAGTACTATGCAAAATAGTGGTGTCACCTTGATCGCTGAAGCAATGCATATATCAAGTGTGAAGGACTTAAACCCAAAATTTGCAAATCTGTCATATTTTGGGGTTATCGAGCGCATTTGGATGTTTGATTACGAGAAGTTTCAGATTCCTATATTTGGTTGCAAGTGGGTTGAAAATAATAATGGCATACAAATGGATAAGTCAGGTTTTTTGCAAGTGGATCTTAATAGAGTGGGGTACAAAGATGAGCCTTTCATTCTAGCCTCTCAAGCTAAACAAGTGTTCTATGTCAATGATCTGACAAGTACGAAATGGTCTATAGTGCTATTATCTAACAAAGTAATTGATGAAAGCATTGGAGATCAAAGTGATATTGGTGTTGACATTGAATCTTTAACCATAACTGATCAAAATGATAATGAATCATGTATTAGAAACGATCATAATGAGGGTATTTGGATCAATCCAACTGTCCGCGTTGTTAAGAGACGAGTAGAACACATTCCTACCAAGAAAAGAAAGAGACCTTAGTGAAAAGGGTAATAGTATATATAATTATAGCCTATATCATTCAATAAAATTTAATTTGTCATTTCATTTTTATTTGTCATTTCATTTTTATTTGTCATTTCATTTTTATATTTGTCATTTCATTTTTATTTGTCATTTCATTTTTATTTGTCATTTCATTTTTATTTGCCATTTAATTTTTATATTTGTCATTTCATTTTTTTTTCATTATTACAAGTCAAATGGCTAGTAATCAAGAAAACTCAAAAGATGCAAATGCTCCTGAAAATGCTCCTGAAAATACTCCAGAAAATACTTCAGAAAAGACTTCAGAAAAAGATATTACACGAGGTATAACTATTATGAGGGGAATCATCCGTGATAGAGATAGAGGAGTAACATATAATGTAGATTGGAATGATAATGACCAACTAATTGGGTCTAATGCTGCAAAGTTGACAAGCTACATTGGTACACTTGTTCGTATACACATTCCGATTACCACTCCTAGATGGAAAAAAGGAGAGTTGGATGAGGCTAAGGAGAAAGTTTGGACTGAGATAAAGGTACATATATGGTTTTTGTTATTTGCTTTATCTTGACGATAATATGTGTTTAAATTTCTTTTACTAACACACTTTATGCGTATGTTTTTTTGTAGAGGTCTTTTAACATTGAAGATACCCGTAAAAAGTATATAATGGGTTTGGCTGGAAAAAGACAGAGAGGGTGGAGAACATTTTTAACAAACAAGTATCTTAAAGATGATGAAGGAAATTTTCTTGAAGAGGATCCGGAACGTCCAAAGAAATATGAGAACTTCATTACACCTGAAGAATGGGTTGGTTTTGTAGGCCAAAGAAGAGACAAGAATTTCAAGAAAGTGAGTGCTATAAATCGCGAGAGAGCGTCAAAACCCGCATATCCATACAAAAAGGGCGTTTGGGATATGCTCGCTTAGAGGAAAAATTGTAAGTAAATATAAAATCTACGATCTTATTAATTCTCTCAATGTGTTATAATTGATGATCTTAAGACTTGTGTCAATGCATAGTTAGAAGAGACGAAAAGTGACGCAACATCACTACCGACACATTTGTTATGGAAGGAAGCCCCTGTGGGCAAGGATCAAGCTGTTAATCCCGATATTCAACATGTGTATGATGAATGTGTAAGTATAAGATTGTTTCTTTAGTTAAATCAATTAATGTTTATTAATATTTAAATAATTTTTTATCTCCACTAATAATTTTTGATATGTAAATGAATTACAGGAGACCTTGTCGCAATCGGTATCCCCAGGTGAGGATCATCAGGATACCAGGAGCGTACTTAGTCGAGCACTAAATATTGCTGAGTATCCGGGTCGGGTGAGGGGTAAAGGTCATGGTGTGACTCCAACCTCTTTGTATAAGCATCCAAGGAGAAGAAATCCTAGCAATGCAGAAGTGATGCAAACATTGCAGGATTTACAAGCTCAAGTCCGTGAATTGCAGAAGGATAAAGAGAGAGATATGGCGGAAAAGAGTAGTTCACAATTGAAAGAAACTAGTGACAAAGCTAGTATCAACTATCAGCATAAATTTCCCGAGGTAATTTTCAATATATATCCGTTATTATTATAGAATATTTTTAGTCACTTCTAACAGTTTTTACTGGTTTAGGGCATTTCATCTTGCCAACTATACCTATCGTCGCCGACTTATCGACTAGTTGGCAAGGGAAAAGTCTATAACACTTCGGGAGATTTACTTCACCATAGACCGCTTCCGGATGGACACATGAAAGTATCGGTTGACATTGCTTTAAATATGGATGCGTTGCTGCCGGTACCTGACATTGTTGCTGAGACCACATTGCTACAAGATGCAATAGGATCTTTTGTTGCATGGCCATCGGACCTCATTTTCATAGATGATCAGGTATGTTGAAAACAATTATGAATCTTTAAGTCTTCAACTGTCAGTTCTGACCTCAGTTATTTCCACGGTAATTATAGACTCCTACAACACCCACATCTAAGGGTAAATGGATTTTGCGGCACGACGAGTCTGATGTATCACAAAAAGAGGTACGTTAAAGTGTTAATTATATGATTCGAATAAAAAACTGCATAATTTTATAATTTAACTGAGTTTATATGATTTTTAGGTACCTTTTCAAGGGTCACAACAAGTGAGCCAAAAAATAGTTGGCGTACCACCCAAGAAAAGGGTGCCTACTAGATTTTTCCCTCGATACCGGCAGTGTCTTGAAACAATAGTGGGAACAACAGATTTGATGGATGGTGGTATTCGTCAAATGGATATGGATCAAGGTATCTTAGGTTTTCCTTGCACCGAAATAATTGGACATGAGGACGTGGAACAAATTTTCCGTCATAAAGAATTGGGCGTCAGTATTATGCACGCATACATCCGGTAACCCCATCTTTATATTATGTAATTAGCTGAAATCTTTTTTAAACCTTTCAATGAATATAGTCTAATATTAATTATGTTTTTATTTAAGGCTGTTATATGACAAATTGATGCGCGGGAATCAATTGTCAAACAGATTCCATTTCCTGTCTTCCTCCCGTGTCAGCAGAGCGACAATTGGTAGGGAACCGAAATCAGTAAGAGAGCACTTAGTCGAAAGATTCATGGCAACTGGCAGTACAGAAAGCTTATATCTTTGGGCGTATAATACTATTCCTACAGGGTTAGATTTTCATTCTGAGTTCATTTTAATATTTGTAATTTTTGCATAGAAAAATTTCTTCTAAAATGTTATTTTAATTTATAGACGTCACTGGTTGTTGGTTGCTATCAATCCTATGAAAGAAGTGGTCTATTATCTGAATTCGGTTGACGGTGATTGGATAAATTATACGGATATGAAGTTAATCATTGATACGTAAGTGAGATTATTCTAAATATTTGTGGATATTTATATATTTAATTATTTCTGTGACATTGTTCTAAATATATATTTTTATTTTGTTAGAGCGATACAAGTATTCCGATGTCAAAGAGAAGCTCGGGTACGACGGTCTAAATCAAACAACATTAATTGGATCAAAGTGCAGGTATATTAATTTCCACTATTTTTCTTATAATAATTGTGCTATTTGATAAAACAATACAACTATATATTCTTATTTGTTTTTCTATGTAGTGTCCTCAACAGCAAAACGATATAGATTGCGGATACTTCGTTATGCGGTTTATCAAAGAAATCATTCAACTGAATCAAATAGAGATTCTAGTCACGGTATGGATTTATAACTTAGGATTTGTTTTATTATTTCTCGGATATTTCATATAATTTTTTACTTTTAACTAAATCATGCATATTATGTTTTGTTATGTAGTACTTCGATGAGTACAAATATGCATATTACACGAAACTTCAGTTGGAAGAAATCAAAAAGGAATTGTGTCAATATTTTATTGAGCAGAGAATCATATAAGGACTGGTTTAGTTGTTGTTAGGGTTGATTTTGTAATACTGATTTTGAGTTACAATGTTGATAACAATGGTTTATATATATTTTGAGGTACAAAAATTGTGTATATATATTTTGGATTACAATGGTATACAATGCATTACCGCTGTTTATGAATTACAAGTTATGGCAACTGGTTTATATAAATAATATGCTGCAAACAATGCAGGTATATGAATTATATAAATTATACCTCTAAAAAAAACACCCTATGAAAGCGCTTTTTGAAGAAAAACGCTGCCTTAGGTAGACCTATGAAAGCGCTTTTTCATATAAAGCGCTGTCTAAGGTAAACATATGACAGCGCTTTTCCAGGAAAAAGCGCTGCTAAAAGATAACCTATGGAAGCTCTTTTTCAGAAAAAAGCGCCACCTTAGGTAGACCAATGAAAGCGCTTCTTCATAAAAAAGCGCTGCCAAAAGCCTACTTAAGAGAGCGCTTTTTAGAAAAAGCGCTGCCAAAAGCCTACTTAAGAAAGCGATTTTTAGAAAAAGCGCTGCCAAAAGCCTACTTAAGAAAGCGCTTTTTAGAAAAAGCGCTGCCAAAAGCCTACTTAAGAAAGCGCTTTTTAGAAAAAGCGCTGCCAAAAGCCTACTTAAGAGAGCGCTTTTTAGAAAAAGCGCTGTCATAGGTAGACCTACGAAAGCGCTTTTCATTAAACAAAAAGCGCTGCTAAAACCTATAGCAGTGCCACCTTAGAAAGCGTTTTTAAAGGAAAAAAATCACTTTCGTAGGTCTTTTTTGGCGTAGTGATCAATTGACCAGTTGACCTAAAAATCAGGTGTATTAGGGAAAAAGTCAACTTTGGTCAATTTACATTCAAACTTCATCATTGTTTATCCATATCAACATTATGAACTCATATATGTCATTTAATCAAGTTTGGATCACAATTCCTTAAGAAATTTGACCAGATCATCAAAAGGGCAAAATGGTCCAAATTAGGGTTTTGATTGGGAAGGTGCAATCTTTGATTTATGGCATAGCAAATGATTTATTGGTTTAAGTTATGATCTCAAGGATTAAAATGCTTAATTTTGACCTAATGGCATGGCTCAAAACATTTCTCAAGATTAATTGATTGAAAGATGAATTTCAGTCAACTAATAAAAAGTCAACTGTACACTGAAAAGTCAAACTTTGACTTTTTGGTCAAAACCAAGTATCAAAGATCAAAATTCATAAAGACATGTCAACATATGAAACTTCTTCATCAAGAAATCAAAAATTCAAGACTTCATTTTGGAAAGTCAAAATTTCTAAACTTAGAAATTTTTCTAAGTGTTGGAAATTCATTTTTTTCATAACTTGAGCCAAATTTTCACCATGATGCAAGATGATTCAAAGGAAAATTCCAACATGAAAGTTGTATATCTCAATGAGATCTACAAAATTTTAAAACATAAATTTTTATAGAAATTCTTGGATTTCAAGTTATGATTTTGTGAAGACATGTTCATGAAACTTGAAAAACTTAGTGAAATTTTGCCCTAGTTTAGGAAGGATTTTGACCTAACTTCATGGAAATTTTTCACATAGTTCCAAGATGAATCTTAAAAAATGTACAACATAGAGGTTCTATAGGATTTAAAAGCTTTCCAAAATGTCCAAGAACTCATTGAGATCATACTTGAGCAAGGAGAATCGAAGGCAAGAAGTTAGGGTTTCATTCTTGAATTACAAGCCATTTCTTGATGAACACATAATTCATTCTCCATGTTAGGCTGCATAATATTTCTTTTCAGGCCTTCTAACTTTTGTATATATCCATCATTAATGGACTACACAAACTTTTGAGCTATTATCCAAGTGGTTTAAGCATTGTCCAATTTAAATTTCTATTTTGGGAAGAAAGTGAAGAATGCCATTCTTGAAAAGCAAGCTTTATGCACAAAGTCAATTCTTGAGCCTATCACTTGTTCCCTCTGGTCACACTCCATATACAAAGTCAGAAGCAAGTTTGTTTAAAGCATAACCACTCTACATTAGCAAGGACAAAAGGCCTTGAAACTTGATTTTTCAAGAAAATCACATGTTAAGCTTAAACATATGATTTTAAATTCTGATCAAAGACAAGTCTCCAAACTTGTTGCTTATAAATAGAGGAACTATTTGTGAGCTAAGACACGAGCTAAAGCACCCTGAAACTCTCTCAAACTGCCTCAAGCCAAAAATCATCCAAAAACTCCATTGATGGACAAGTTCTGACTTTGAACTTGAAACTCAGAATCTACTCGTGTGTTTCTTGGACTTTTGGTTCCTAAGGCTCCTACACATCAAATATAACCTATCCTTGTCCCTATTTCGTAACTTTAATTCCATTTCCATCATCCTCCATAGCCACAAATAGAGCACTGCAAGTTGACTTCTCCAAGCCATTCCAGCCATCCATTGCTCAAGCTAATCATTGCATTAGCTTCCCGGGGACTTGAGGAAGCTAACCTGATCATTGCAACACTTTGAATAAAGTTCATTTACATTTGAATCAAGCTCATTTGAATCAAGCTAACCTTATTATTTTTTTATGTTACCAGATGTACAGCCACCCTAGTGTCAAAGGCAGCGCGCGTTTATCTCAAGGTCACGGGTTCAAGACCCAGCGCTGCCTTTTGTTCTATTTTTCAATATTTTTCATTCTTTTTTGTTCCAGCTACAGGCGCCTGGGCCTCATCAATGGACCTTCCTTTTTTTGCTTCTTCTAACCCCTGCCTTACTTTTGCAAACATGACCCAATTATTTTCTTTTATCATTTCATTCTTTTATTTTATTTTATTTTGTTTCATTTTTCTTTATTATATTATTATTATTATTATTATTATTATTATTATTAATAATAAAAAATATACAAATATTTTTATTTATTATTTACACTTATTTATTTTATTTTCTTATAAAACAAAAAGAACAAAAACATTTTCTTAATAAATTAGTTTCTTTTTTTTAGTAAATTAATATTTAGATTTAGATTTAATTATTATTTTTTTTATACATAATTAATTTAGAATTTAGGTTTCTTTTAATTAATTAATTTTCATATTATTTCATTAACTTAAAACCTTTCACAAAAAAACCTAAAAAAATAATTTTTAACCTAATTTCTTTTCTTAATTAATTTAGGTTCAATTTTATTTATCTTTAATTAATTATTTTTTTCTTCTTTTTTTTAGTAATTAGGTTAAAACCTTTAAATGAAAACAAAATAAAAATCATTTCTTTTTCCATTTACATTCTTGCATTATATTCTTCAATTCTTGTATATTATTCAATATGGTTGTAATAGATAATTAGGTTTAATTTTCTTGCAATCCCCATTTGTAAATTTGAATACCCCCTCCCCTAATGATGTAATAGCTTAGTAATTTTACTTTCCGAAATGTATCGCTTTAATACAAATGCTAGTAATTAGGGTTTGTATGGCAAGACTAAAATCAATAATTAGCAAACTCTAATCCAAGATAAACAATGCATGTAAATCAAAAACACTTGCACACTTGCACCCTTAGGGTAATTACACTTTTATTGCCTTACAAAAATGGCCATGTTATGCATGTGGTATGTCTTAGAAAAAGCAATAAAAAAATACAAGATCATAGTCCCTCGATGACGCTACAAATGTTGCCTTTCAAAAATGATCTTAGTCCCTCAAAGAGAAATGCTAAGACATCTCACAACATTGCTATCATGAATATATGATCACCCACGCACGTCCCTTTACATCCAAAGATAAGGCTTCTTACCAAATCAATGATAAGATAGCAATATCAAAGGAATGGAAGAAATGAACAAAGAATTTTGAGTAGGTAGTTTGTTCCTAGTTGCTTGCTCATTTTCAAATCAAACATCCTTGCTTATTTTCAAAACAAACACCAAACACTTTCAAAAACAAACTTTCAAAACATGAAACATTTTCAAAAGTCAAACACTTTGTATACGTTCTTACGAACAAGAACTATTACAAATTTTGCCTAAATGAAGGCACCTTTTAAAAATACTTTCAAAACCATCACAAAGCATATTTTCAAAAAAAAAGCAAGTGATCTAGCAAGCAATTAAGAGCCCATAGATAACTATGGATGAAAAGGATCCTAATACCTTCCCTTTTTATAATCTACCCCCCGAACTCAAGAAATAATCTCAAAGGTATTTCCTGTTCTTTTCAGCCTTTCCTTTTGGATAAAAGAAAAGTCGGTGGCGAATCTTGCTAACCGCAACATTTGTGATCAAACACAAAACACCCAAGTCAGTTCTCCCACTCTATCAGAAAGACTAAAAGCAAATGCTAGAAAACCTAACATCTAAGATAAATAATTGAAACACAACACACCCGCACAAGCGCACCTCTAAGTTACCTCCACTTATTGCCTTCGGAAAAAAAAACAGTCATGTCTCTCGAACGTAAGAGAATTTAGCAAAGAACCTCTTGTTTAAAAGATCATAAGTCCCTCGATGACCCTTTTGACGTTGACTCGGTAAATGATCTTAAAACCTTAGTGTAATTGATAAAGTATCTTACGAGTTGTCTTCGTGACTGTACGATGACCCTCGCCTGTCCCTCAAACATCCAGCAATAGGGATACCTACTGACTAATAGTAGGATAACATTGTCTAAAGGAAAAGAGGAAAAGAACAAAGACCATTCGAGTAGGTAGACCGCTTATACTTGCTTGCTCACAAAAACAAACAAAACAAATTTTCACACATACACAAACTCTTCTCTAAAATATTTCCAAATACAAAAAACTTTGTATACGTTCTCAATGATACGAGAAACATTACAAAATTCGCCGCACTACGGCGTCTTTTCAAAAATATTTTCAAACATACTTACACAAAAAGAAAGAATTTTCAAAAGTGATCAAGTAACTAAGAGCCCGTAGACAACTATTGATGGAAAGGGTGCTAATACCTTCCCTTTCCATAACCTACCCCTCGGACTCAAAATATTTAAAATGTCTTTCATGTTCTTTTCACCCTTTCCTTTGTTGGATAAAGGAAAAGTCAATGGCAACTCTTGGTAACCACAACATTTGCGATAAAAATGAAAAACCAGTAAAGTTAGTTCTCCCACCGTATAACAGAACTGGCGACTCTGCTGGGGACATTACACTAAAAGTGGGGTTACCTTAGAGCTAGATCATATTTAAAATTCTTAACTTGTTTGACTTGCTTGCTTTACATTTTGGGTTTATGTTTGGGTATTCTTGTATAGATCCTATACCCAGATCTGGGGCACATTAGGTAAGTAGCAATGGATCGTGGGGACTGTGCGGTGTAATACAAACATGGTTGAAGTTATGGCAACGTTAGTGTGACACATTTGTTGGTACCAGTATCCTTTATGTTGAATCAAGAAGAATACGGGGCCGCTGTGTGGTGTCATGAAGCACTAATTGACCTTAGAATCTTAGTTGAACAAAATTGGCCATTAGAAAGTAGGGAGATAGCCGGCTTCGGTGAAAAACTGAAGATTGGTTGATACTCGATACTACACTCATTGAGATTGGACTTTCGTTATATTTCGGCCGTGAGAAAAGATCGCTTGAGCTGAAATAATGCCCGATGAAGAAAGATCAGTGATATTGAGATTCCTTAGAACCCGGTTACTTCTTTTAGGATAGGTTAAACTAACTAAACTTCAAGAGGGTACTTACCTACAAACCCTATACAAGCCTAGACCTAAGGTCGTGTGTGTCTTGCTTGTGTGTGATTATTTGTTCAAACACGACATCATGCATCATCACATACATATTCATTTTTACTAACCATTTCAAGGACCAAGGGAATTTATCTTTGTTCTGTTTTGCAGACATGGCCTCCACTCGCAAAAATACCATCTGAATCAGTTTTGTAAAGGTGCCTCCTCAACTCGAAGAGTTAGCATCAAATGTTCCTGATAACTCCTTGTTCACCAATATATATGGTCGACTTCTCAACCTGGTTACCTCAACATTTGAAGAAAAGATGATGGGTGTGCCTTTTCAGTTCTTTGACCCTAAACAACATTGCTTAACCTTTCCCGATTATTAGTTGGTACCCATTATAGAAGAGTTCTCTCAATTACTGAGAGTACCCATTCTTGATCAGATGCCTTTCACTGGTTTAGAGGAAGCTCCAAAGCCAGAAGTCATTGCAGCAACCTTGCATCTAAAACGGTCCGAAATTATATCCAACAGGGAAACAAGGGGCAGAATCAAGGGTTTTCTAGCTAAGTTCCTGTTAGAAAAGGCTCAACTATTTTGGGATGATTTGTACTTTCAAGATTTTGAAGAAGTCATAGCTCTTCTAATCTATGGGTTAGTACTATTCCCCAATCTAGACCAACTCATAGATATGAATGCTGTCAGAGTTTTCCTCTCTCGTAACTCTGTTCCTACTTTGCTCAGAGAAGTTTTACACTCTCTTCACACTCGTACCATGAAGAGGAGAGGGGTTCTTATGTGTTGTATACCATTTCTATCCAGGTGGTTTACTTCGCACCTTCCTCAATCAGTATTGAAGAACGAACAAGTCTTGGGTTGGTATCAAAGGATAATGTCGCTTTCTCATACAAATATCCATTGGTGCTCTCGGTCTCAAGAGGACATTACTATCATTTACTGTTGTGGTGAGTTACCTAATGTTCCACTCTTAGGAATTAGGGGAGGTATTACTTATAACCCTTCTCTGGCTCTACGGCAATTTGGCTATGCTCAAAGAGATGGTCCCCATGACGCACTCATTCAAGGTATTATATTTGACTACGAGAATGATGTCCAAGGTAATCATCAATGGTCCGTACATGCTTGAGGCATGGTAAGAAGGGTTGATAGAAAGACTTTGGGGCATAAGAATTCCATCCCTCTTGAGACTTATCTCAAATGGGTACGAGCTCGTGCTCAAATTCTCATGATGCCATATCCAGACATCCTACCAATAAATGTGGACCCTGTTGTTGAGGAGGATGTTCCTTATACCATTATCCACCCTGGTATGACTACTAAACTTGAAGAGTTGCAAAATTCTTGGATTCAAGTGAAGGAAGAACGAGACATCTTTGAGACCCAATTCTATGCAAGTGAGAAGAAAGTGTAAGAACTCACAAGACACCTTCAAGAGGAGCAGAGTTTTAATACTCACATCAGTATAAAGAGGAAACATCCTTGGAAGATTTGATTCTTAGATTTTAGGATTTCATTTTATCTTTTAAAGCTTTTGTAAGCCAAAGGCAGTTGTAATTTGAACTTTGCTAATAAAATTTTTGTTTTTTATTTCCTCATGGTTATCAAATTTAAATTTCCTAAATTCCTTGAAATCATTGCATTTACATATCATGCATCATTTCATAACAGGTTTTCGTACAAGTTTCTCATTTTCTCGTTGTTTATTTCAACAGAAAAGTGGCCCTCAAACAAACCATAAAGGTTCACTAGGCTCAACCCGCCTAGTTCCAGGAAACTCTCATGAATCTGGCCCAAGGGCAAAAAGAGCTGTTGGCGTTCATCGCCAAGAAAAAGAAGACCAAAAAGCCTACTGTTGTCCTCAACCTCGGGAGAAGATTCAAGGGTGATGTTCAACCAGTCCATGTAGAAGATGACTCCTCTGAAGAAGATGACAACAATGATGAAGATGGCAAGGACAAGAAAGATTATGAGAATACTCCTAAAGATAAAGACTTTTATGATGAATAATATCCTCCTGCGGATGACAGATATAAGCAGTTGGAGGACAAGCTCAAGGCAATGGAAGTCCAAAAGGTGTCTGGTCTGGAGTTTAGTGATTTAGATCTGGTTCCAGGGGTGGTTATCCCACCTAAGTTCAAGGTCCCTGTCTTTTCTAAGTACGATGGGGTCTCTTGTTCTAAGCTTCACCTGAGATCGTACGTCAAAAAGATTCAACCTCATACTGCTGACCAGAAGTTATCAGACCATTTCTTCTAAGAAATTTTGGCTGGTATACAATTGGAGTGGTTCTATCAGCTAGAGGGAACCAATATTCATACTTGGGAGGACTTGGATGCTGTTTTCTACAAGAAGTACCAATACAACGCTGACCTGGCACCAACTCGGGTAAAACTGCAGAATATGTCCATGGGCTCTAATGAGGGGTTCAAGGAATATGCTCAAAAATGGAAGGACTTAGCTGGAAGGTTGCAACCTCCTCTGAATGATCGAGAAATGGTGTATATGTTTATGGGCACTCTGACATGCCCATTGTTTAATCTGCTGATTAGGAGTTCCTCATTTGGTTTTACAGAGATGATTCTGATTGGGGAAAAAAATTAGAAAATGGTATCAAGAGCGGGAAGATCCTGATGACTGCATCTTCTAATGTTGTGAAGAAGTCATTTGGGAAAAAAAAGGAGGTCAATTCCGTCTATGGCTAGAAGAATCATAGTACAAGGAGTCGCCACCAATCTGTGGGAGCATTATTAATTTCTAATCCGGCGCCTGCTCAACAATAGTAACAAATGGGCAACCAACAAAGGCCAGGCGCTCCAAGAAGGCAATTCACTAAGATTAATATGCCTTTATCTGAGGAACTACAACACTTTCTAAAAGTCGAACTCATTTCGCTATGGGATCCTCCTGCCAATCCCAACACTGCCTCTCCAAATTGCAATCTGAATGCAAGGTGTGCTTATCATTCAAACAGTCCTGGTCATGACACCAACAGTTGCTGGTCTGCGAAGAACAAAATTCAGGACATGATTGACAACAAGGAGATTGATTTCGATCCTCCAGAGACCCCAAATGTGATTACAGCACCTATGCCCAAACATCTTAAAGGCGTAAGTACTTTTGAAGATATTTTGTATGTTACTTCTGTGGATGATGTGATTACTTCTCTCTCTACAATAAAGAAGAATTTACTACAAGCTAGTCTATTTCCAGGTTGTGTGGATGGTTGTTATTTTTGTGCAATCGAACCCAATGGTTGCGGGTCACTAAAAAAGGGTGTTCAAAGCTTGATGAATGAACACATTATTCTGAATGAAAAAGTTTGATCTACCAGCAATTTTTGTCAAGATCTGTATGTTATCTCCAATTCTCCTTTTAGGATCCCTTTCAAAGGTCCTATAAGGATTACCGCCAATTTGAAAGCTGCTCCGCTGGTTATTATAATTCCCAGGCCTATGCTGTATTCCTCGGAGAAGGCTATTCCATGGAACTATGGGTCTGATGTCTATTAACATGGCGTCAAGCAAGAATTGTCTGACGAAGAAAATAAAGAAGCTGATCCCAGTATGGTCAATATTGCGGGGACCAGTAAGATTACAAGAAGTGGAAGGATTTTCTCTCTGGAAATATCTCCACCTGCTCATATTATAGTTTCCAAGACGACTGCTGGGGCTCGAGGTAAAGAGCCAGTGATAGAGACAACCCAAACGGAGGCTCCAAAAGAAGCTCCTGTCAAAGATGCTTCTGGAGAAGATTTAGAAGAGGTTCTGAAGATCATTCGCTGAAGTGATTATAAAATTGTTGAACAATTGGGGAATACCTCATCCAAGATATCTATGCTGTCACTACTTCTGTGTTCTGAGGCCCATGCGAAGGCTTTAGTGAAATTTCTGAAGATTTCCCACGTGCCGCAAGAAATTTCGGCATATCAATTTGGAAGCTACGTAGCTAGTCTGACAACTGACAATGGTTTGAGTTTCTCTGATGCTGACTTGACTCCGGAGGGAAGGAATCACAATAGAGCATTTTACATCTCCATTGAGTGCAAAGGCACTAGATTGGCCCATGTATTGATTGACACTGGATCATCTCTGAATGTTCTGCCGAAGGTGCTCTCGACCAGTTAGATTATGAACAGTTAGTGTTGAAGCCAGCAATATCATAGTTTGAGCCTTCAATGGATCGAAACGAATGGTGCATGGAGAGGTAGACCTCTCGATCAAGGTGGGTTCACAGACTTTTGAGTCCACTTTCTATGTCATGGACATCCAGCCAACTTACTCTTGTTTATTGGGACGCCCTTGGATCCATGGGACAGGTGCTGCCACTTCCACCTTGCACCAGAAGCTGAAATATCCAGTGAAAGGGAAAGTTGTTACTGTTTGTAGAGAGGAGGAATACATAGTCAACCACCTCAACTCATTCTGATATGTTGAGATGGATGGAGAATTCATTGAAACTCCCTGTCAAACCTTTGAAGTAATCTCTCCTGTTGCTGTTGAAGATGTTTCAGCCATTTCGAAGATCACCAAAACTCCTCACAAGATGCCCTCCTTGAAAGATGCTAAGGCCACTATTGAAGAAGGTGGTAATAAAATTTGGGGTCAGCTTCCGAATATCCCTTTCAAGTCTAACAAGTTTGGTCTGGGCTTTATTGCAGAAGGTCAGAAGGCTTTTCTCCAGGCTCGCGCTGGGAGACCTCTATTCTGCATCAGCAACACTGGGGTTAATGCTATAGAGGATGTAGACAGTGATTGTGACTACAATAACTTGATATTCCCGACCGTGGGTGATGGACTGGAAAACTGGAAGGCAGAAGAAATCTTTCCCATCCTCTTTAGTTAGGATTAATAAGCTATATTCCTGTCTTTTTGTTTTCAAAAGTTTTTTTCTATGTAATAAACAATGACTTTAAAACCTTGTGTCTTACCCAAGGTACAATGATTCATTTGTTAAAGGGTTGATTAACAAATCATAAATATATGTTCATTCAATAAAACATTGGATGTTTTGCATACAAATTTTGTGATCTCTATTTTTCTTTGCATTTTCAAATAGCTATGTCTTCTTACACACACTCACACACAACATTGCAGATCCTCACCCACTTTGGATCTCGTCGATAACGACTCTGCTATTGCCTCATATGACTTTGAAAATCCGATTTACCAAGACAAAGATGAAGGTGAGGAAGATTGTGAAATACCTGGAGAACTTTCAAGACTTTTGATACAGGAAGAGAATACTATCCAACCACATAAAGAGCCAGTCAAAGTGGTGAACTTGGGTACTGAGACAGACAGGAAAGAGGTCAAGATAGATGCTGACCTAAAAAGCAGTGTTAAAAGAAGGTTAATCCAGATGCTACATGAATATGTTGAAATCTTTGCCTGGTCATACAAAGACATTCCAGGGCTCGATACTGATATTATGGTTCACCATCTGCCAATGAAAGAGGGTTGTGCTCCGATAAAACAGAAGGTTCATCGCATGCGCCCTGAAATGTTAGAAAATATCAAGGTTGAGGTTATTAAACAGTTCAACACAGGGTTCTTGGAAGTGACGTTATATCCTCAGTGGGTTACTAATGTTGTTCCCGTGCCAAAGAAAGATGGTAAGGTGCGTATGTGCGTAGATTACAGGGATCTGAATAAGCCGACCGCAAAGACGACTTCCCACTACCACATATCAATGTTTTGGTAGACAACACATCCCATCATAATGTATTCTCCTTCATGGATGGATTCTCAAGTTACGATCATATTAAGATGGCGCCTGAAGACATGGAGAAAACTACCTTCGTCACACAGCGGGGCACTTTCTGTTATAAGGTTATGCCTTTTGAGTTGAAGAATGTCAAGGAAACCTATCAGTGTGCCATGGTAGCCTTATTTCATGATATGATTCACCACGAGATAGAGGTCTACATTGACGACATGATAGCCATGTCACAAACTGAAGAAGAGCATCTTGATCACCTGCACAAACTGTTTGAAAGACTGATGAAGTACAAGCTAAGGCTAAACCCGAAAGTGCACCTTTGAGGTGAGATCCAGTAAACTCTTGGGTTTCATCGTCAATGGTAGGGGTATTAAGGTTGATCCTGAAAAAGTTAAAACCATACAAGAAATTCCAACTCCTCGTACCAAGAAGGAAGTCAGAGGTTTCCTAGGACGTCTGAATTACATTGGCCATTTCATTTCTTATTTGGCTGCTACTTGTGAGCCAATCTTTAAGATGCTGAAGAAAGACTAAGTAGTAAAATAGAACGACGAGTGCCAAATAGCCTTTGATAAAATTAAGGAGTACCTACAAGAACCTCTAATTCTGATGCCACCAGTCAAAGGATGACCTATAATCATGTACTTAACAGTGCTAGAGAACTTAATGAAGTGTGTACTAGGGCAGCATGACGAGTCTAGTTGAAAAGAGCGTGCAATATACTACCTTAGCAAAAAATTTACCGACTGTGAAACAAGATATTCACTGATCGAGAAAACTTGTTGCGCTTTGGCATGGGATGCTCTCCGACTAAGACAGTATATGATGACCCATACTACCTTATTGATCTCTAAAATGGATCCCATCAAGTACATATTCGAGAAGCCAGCTCTCTCCGGAAGAATAGCTCGATGGCAAATGGTCTTAACAGAATACGACATTTAGTAAACCACTCAAAAGGCGATCAAAGGAAGTGTACTGGCTGAATATTAGGCGCATCGGGCTGTAGATGACTATCAGTCTATGAACTTTGAATTCCCGGACAAGAACATTATGCTAGTAACAAATTGTGAAGAACCTGGACTGCATGAAGGACCTGGACAAGGATTCCGATGGCCTATGGTTTTTGATGGAACTTCCAACTCTCTTGGCAACGAAATTGGTGTTGTGATCATTTTCTCGGAAGGTTTCCATACTCCCTTCACCTCCAGTCTATACTTTAACTACACCAACAACATGGTAGAATATGAAGTGTGCATCATGGGTCTTAGGGCTACTATTGACTTGAGAATCAAATTCTTAAACGTGTAGGTAGACTCAGCCTTGGTGATCAGTTAGGTTAAGGGAGATTGGGATACGAAGAACCCGAATCTCATTCCTTATAAATAGCATATACTAACCTGATCTTATATTTCGAGGAGATTACCTTTGAGCACATACCAAGAGAAGAGAATCAGCTGGTGGATGCTCTGACAACTATGTTATCCATGTTCAAGGTCAGATGGGACAATGAGGCTCCTAGAATTACAATTGAAAAATTTAACGAACCAACACATTGTTGTGAAATTGACACTGATGGAGTAGAGGTGAAACCTTGGTTTCATAAGGTGAAAAGGTACCTCTAGGCTCAAGAATACCTTGAGGAGGCATCCATAAACGATAAGAAATTCTTGCGAAGGTTTTCAGCTAAATTCTTCTTAAGCAATGTAATTCTCTACAAACGCAATCGTGATTCAACCATGCTTCGTTGTATGGACAAGAAAGAAGCAGAAGAGATCATATAGGATATGCACGAAGGTGTCTACGGTACTCACTCCAATTGACACACTATGGCTAAAAAGATCTTGGGCTGGTCACTATTGGTCGACTATGGAAACTGATTGTCACCATCACTCGAGAACTTGTCATAAGTGTCAAATCTATGCCAATAAAGTTCATGTACCTCCAGTGCCTTTGAATGTCATGACTTCACCTTGGACATTAGCAATGTGGGGCATTAATATGATCGGATAAATCAAGCCCACAACATCTAACAGATACCACTTCATCCTCGTCACCATTGACTACTTTACGAAATGGGTAGAAGTAGCCCCATTTGCCTCTGTTACTAAGAATATGGTCGCCTGTTTCATTAAGCACAACCTTATATGTTGTTATGGCATCCCCAAGAGGATTATCACAAACAACAGTACCAATCTCAACAACACGATGATCGCTGAGCTCTGCACGCAGTTCAAGATCAAGCATCACAACTCTTCTCCATATCGACCGAAGATGAATGACACAGTGGAAGCCGCCAATAAGAGTATAAAGAAGATCATACAGAAGATGGTTGTGACATATGAATATTTGCACGAGATGTTACTGTATGCTTTTCACGTCTACCGCACTTCGGCTAGAACATCAACTGGGGCAACCCTTTTCTCCATGGTATATGGTATGGAAGCAGTCCTAACCGTCGAAGTTCAGATTTCTTCTCTGAGAATCATGAAAGATGCAGACTTGGGTGAAGATTAGTGGGTTCAGACCAGGTTGGATTATTTAAATCTAATTGATGAGAAGAGGCTCGCGGTTGTCTGTCACGGTCATATGTATCAGAAACGCATGATTAAAGCCTTTAACAAGAAGATCAAGCATCGGGTATATCAGGCCGGTGACCTGGTAATAAAGCGCATTATCCTCCCACAAGGTGATCCCAAGGGCAAATGGACTCCTACCTATGAAGGACCATTTGTAATCAAGAATATATTTTCTGGTGGAGCTATGATATTGAGCACCATGGACAACGAAGATTTCCTGCACCCTGTGAATGCAGACACAGTCAAAAGATAATACGCCTAAAAAGGACCCGCTAGGTTGACTGGCCTAGGAAAAAATAAGGGCATCCCGGTGAAAAAAAAGGGTTCAGGAAAAAAATCAGGGATATATATGAAAATACTGTACACCCGGCAAGTCGAAAACCTGAAATGGTGGCTTGGGCAAAAAAGGATATCCCAGTGGACTGAAAATCGAAAGGGAGGTCCAGGAAAAAATTAGGGGTTAAAGCGTATGACTATGTCCTCACTGGATTAACTATAACGAGCTTTATTACTGAAGTCAAAGTTCAAACGCTACAGATCAATTTAACTCACTTTCTTTCGACAACAAGGGATGAGATGCTCGAAGACATAGGGGCAATTGCAGGATTAGAACATGACGAGATTATTCCCACATAGCTATATGTTTTCACTTTGGAAATATTTTCTTCGACGACTTTCTCTTACTAGGATTTCTGTCTCTTTGTACAAATACCTCCTGTTTATAGGCAAAAATATCAATGAAATACAATTTCAAAGCCAAATTCTATTTTAATTTTTTCAGTTTTGTTTGCAAAATATCCAATGACTAAAATTGAATGAGCATGTGCATATGAATACAATTGACTATTAAAAAATGCATAAAAACAGGAATAAGCGTTTACTCAAGACTCAAGGAGTTTGGATAATGTTTGAGCCATCTATAAATCCCCACATAACCACTTCCATGAGATTACCCCCCACAGAGTAATCTTCCCAAGTTCATACATTCCTCGCAATTTCCCCGACAGATCACTCTGGCTGATAAAGGAGTATGATTTTCTACCCAGAATTATCACTAACCTACAGAGTTCCAATCAATACAGTTCATGGAATTTCTCATCCCCAGTTGAGTTTATTCCTTCGAGATTGAAAAACCCCATATAGGTCTCTACTCTCCGGCAGAGTTCATTTCCTCAACAAGGGTGTTTTCTTAGCATAATATTCCTCAATCAACAAGGTTTATTTCCTCAGTGGAGTCCAGACTAACAAGGTTTATTTCCCCAACAAGATAAATCTCCCCAGCTTGACTCTATTACTCATATGACCACGAGTCACCGAAAAACTCCCCTCCCGAGTTGAGTTTCCACTCTCTCCAGTGAAGTTGCCACTTTCCCTAGAGAATTGCTACTAAATCTAAAAGTGGGCCATGTTTTTTCCAGACAATCCGAAAGGTTATCCAACTCTTCTATCCCCAGTCACGGTATAAACTCCCCAGTAGAGAAATGAACAACCAATGTTCTTGAATTCCCCCCCCCCCCCCCCCAAAACATTAATTAACATTCTCATGCAGTGTTTTCTCAAGTAAAAAGCAGAAATCAATGTCCCCCATCAGATTTTTCTCAAATAAGAAAGCAGGAATCCCCAGCGGAAACAATCCCCAGAAGATTTGTGATACACATACTCTTCATCCCCAGCGACAGTCAAGGATTTATTTTCCTCAGACTAAGATGGTGCTCAAGTTTACAAGTGTACTTCATTAACGTTGCATATTCATACATCATTTACCAAATGTCATAGCATATGCATATGAAACGCATATAGCACAACCTCATTTATTTTGAGAACATCATTGCACAATGAATTTCATACATTATGACATTGCATACAACTAACTCTTTAGCTTTTTAGGAAATATTAATCAACAAATATCATCAACTACTTATATGACCTGACAGTCTTTGTAAAGGCTACATCTAACGAAGGGCTATTTTAGAATTTTCCTCAGAAGGTCATTCTTAAAGAGACATCTACTAGTTCAGTTTAAATTGACCAATGCCTTATCCTGATTCATTTTCTGGTAGATACTTTCTCTGGTTCAGTTAAATCGACCCTAGGATTTTTCTGATTCTTATCCAGTTAAAGACAATTCAAGACCTCTATTGGTTCAGCTTAAACTGACCAATGATTTATCCTGATTCATTTTCTGGTAGATACTTTCTCTGGTTTAGTTAAATCGACCCTAAGATTTTTCTGATTCTTATCCAGTTAAAGACAATTCAAGACCTCCGATGGTTCAGTTTAAATCGACCAATGATTTATCATGTTTCGTTTCCGGTAGACACTTTCTATGGTTCAAATAAATCAACCCTAAGATTTTTCTGATTCTTATCCAGTTAAAGACAATTAAATACCTCAGTTGGTTCAGTTAAAATCGACCAATTATTTATCCTGATTCGTTTCCGGTAGACCTTTCTCTGCTTCAGTTAAATCGACCCTAAGATTTTTCTGATTCTTATCTAGTTAAAGACAATTCAAGACCTCTGCTGGTTCGGTTTAAATCGATCAATGATTTATCCTAATTCGTCTTTGGTAAACACTTTCTCTGGTTCAGTTAAATCAACCCTAAGATTTTTCTGATTCTTATCCAGTTAAAGACAATTAAATACCTTTGCTTGTTTAGTTTAAATTGACCAATGATTTATCCTGATTCGTTTCCAGTAGACACTTTCTTTGATTCAGTTAAATCAACCCTAAGATTTTTCTGATTCTTATCCAGTTAAAGACAATTAAATACCTCTGATGGTTCAGTTTAAATCGACCAACAATTTATCCTGATTCATTTCTGGTAGACCTTTCTCTGGTTCAGTTTAAATCGCTCAAAGATTTATTCTGATTCTTATCCCGTTAAAGTTAAATACAAACATTTGTTGGTTCAGTTTAAATCGACCAATGATTTATCCTGATTCGTTTTCCAGTAGATGTCTTTCTCTGGTTCAGTTTAAATCGACCCAATAATTTATTCCGATTCTTATCCAGTTAAAGACAATCAAGGACATCTGCTAGTTCAGTTTAAGTCGCCCAAATATTTATTCTGATTTTTCTTCCAGTCAAAGTCAATAATTACTTTGGATGGCATCTATAAGCCCATCTCAGAAGAATCTCTATCATATCTCTAAATGGCATCTATAAGCCCATTCCTGATACAATCAACCCACAACATTACCTCTTGCACAGGAAAGTGTAAATTTTTGGGCATTTAAGTGTTCAATCATCTTCTACCTTCAAGTCACGAATGGCGAACATGCAAATCTAACTCTTTAGGTTTAAGAAGATTGAACAAGGGAATTTGTTGTATCCTAAAATTTTCCCTCCCATTTTCTTTAAGACATTCTTTCGAGGCTTCTCAAATACCCAAGACACTCAAGGGTTGACTAGTCAAGATGCACCTCCTAAGCCAAAGGCCCACAACTAGGGTTTGGAGTTTCTCAAAGAAATTTGGATTGAAAAGGTCTCAAGTGGCTTCCATGGTTCTTCATAGGTCATTAATAAGGTTCATGTCAAGTTTCAAGACTTACATCACAAGTTTGCTCAGTCAATGGCTCAGGTGATTGAAAATCAACTATGTTGATCAAAAAGTCAACTGTGGTCAACATATAGTCAAACTCCAAGATTTTTGGTCAACATCAATATTTTGAAGTGATATTCATCATGTGATCAAGGTTTGATCATGATTCCCCAAGGAAAGCTCTCAAATCATCAAAATTTGATATTTTTTAAATTAGGGTTTCCTTAGGAGAAGTCAACTGAATTTTGACCAGACATAACTTTCACATGCTTCATCAACTTTTCCCCAACCTAAGCCTATTTTGAAGAAAATTGAATTCACTACAACTTTTATTTTATTATCAAGTCCATAAAATGCTTCATTTGGAAGATATGAGCTCATACATTATAGGTCATTTTCAAAAATCAACAAAAGATACTTTTTTGTAAAGGCAAGTTACGTTAATATAATGTTTTCAAAAGAAAAAATGATCAACATAGAGAATGTAGAGGACATCTTGGACTTTGGAAAAAGTCAAAGATCATCTTCAAAATATGAAAATTGAGTAATTTCACAAGTTGGGCACTTTTCAAGAAATGCATGAAATCTCAATTGAGCAAATTTGTGATTTAAAGTTATTGGGCCTAACTTTTTAGAGTTCAAACATACTCATGATATGTCCAAGGACCTCTAAACCTATCCATGCATTATTTTGCTTTTATCTTTTATTTATTTGAACTTTTATTCATTTAAATATGAATTAAATCAAATAAAATGAAAACCTAATGGGATGAAGCTTGTTGGGCTTGGACTGATTAGTCTGAGGCCCAAATTCGTGTAAGACACTAGCCATAACCTGTCCAGGTTCATGCAAAAACAGAAATGGCAAGGATATCACAAATATGGTTATTTTTCAGATATTGATTTTCCTTTTAAACCATAGCTTAATGTGTTGATACCATACCATATTGGTTCACCCTCACCCTCCCTCTATATAAAGACACAACTAAGAAGCAAGAACATACACATAGATTGCATAACAAAGCTCTACCAAATTATCAAACAATTGTCCAAAGTTGCAAAATTCGAAAATCAAATTCCAACCCATATCCATCAAAACCAACCTGTTGTACCCCAAAAGTCACCCTCCCATATTCTTAAAGGGTTGTCAAGAATCATCTTTAAATGGTTCAAGATTGCTCAAAGGGTTGCACAGTCAGACCACCTCCTAAGGCAGTCAAAATTAGGGTTTTGGTTCTCTCAAGGAATTTGAAGTTTTAAATGGATCAATCAAGTCTCATATGCCTATATGCATTCTCAAGTACCTACATGCCAAGTCTCAAGACTCACAGTGCCAAGTTGCACAAGCAAAAGCCTCATTTGATCCACAGTCAACTGTAGGGGCAAAATGGTCATTTTGCAGTCAAAAGTCAGAATTTTTGGTCAACATCTTATTTTGAGTCCACAATCATCATTTGATCAAGTATTGATCATAATTCCACAAGAATGGCTCAAAAATCATCAAGATGCAAAAGTTACTATTTTTGGACCGCAGAAAAGTCAACTGTATCTTGACCAAGGCATAACCTTTTCATGGTTCATCAGAAAAATTCCATCCAATGCTCATTTTTAAGAGTATGAAATCTCCTACAATCCATATTCACATTCCAAGTCCAATAAATGCTCTCACAAAAAGTTATCAATTTCTACATTATAGGTCAATTTCAAAAGTCAACCAAAGTACCTTTTAAGTCAAAGACCATAACTTGAGATTGGTAAATCCAAATGACATGGGAATTAAGGCATTGGTTAGAGGACTTCAAGACCTTTCCAAAATGTCAAGGAACATGTTCATATGATCAAAATTGAGCAAGATATGCATTGGAGAAGTTGGGAAATATTTATGAATTTGCAAAAGTCAACTTTGCTCAAAACACTTTGTTTTTGCTAATGGGCCTCAAATTTCTTCTTGAAACTTTATCCATGGCCTATGCACGACCCATCAAGCTTAATTGAATTATTTTTCTTATTTTTTATTAATTAATTGGATTTTTAATCAATATTAATTCATTTAATTAATTTAAATTGTAGGAAAATATAAAGATATGGTTTTTCAATCTTTTTGTGAAGCAAGAATGACCTAAAAAGGCTGGCAATTTCGTGCACCAAGTCAAAGATGCAATATCTCCAAATTTGGCAACTTTTTCCAATCATGAAGATTCAAAAATATATGATTTCCAATCAAATATTCAAATCATCATTCCATGGATTTTTGCTCAAGATTGTGACCTAATCTCATTCTCCTATAAATATACAAGCTAACCCTGATCATGCACACGTGAACAAGCTGCAAACAAAGCCATAGCCATATTGAAATTTTCCAAGAAAACTTGAAAACTGATTTCTATATTCCAGGACGATTAAAGAACTTTTATTGATTCTAATACACTGCAGGGGATCCCAGGAACGTGTAGCAATCAAAACCAAGCATTGAAGCTCAAAGAATCATCAAGAACAGAGTCACGGTTTGCGTTTTATTTTGAGAATCGTACAACTTAATTCATGCATCATTAACATGATTTTGTGTTTGATTTGTGTTGCTAGGGACTGTACAAAGCTAATGGTATAGCTCAATTGAATTATAACGCCATAAATCACAGAATGCCATTGATGAATTTTAGGGTTCATAAGTTTCCAAATTAGGGCTTTGCAATCCAGGAAAAATTAGGCCTTATAAGATATATGACTGTATTCATGAGACTCATACGAATTCAAAGCAACCCTCGCGAAACATTTATGTAAATCACAGGGCTAATTGCTATTTTTCCTTATTGCAGTTCGTGGGGGTTAAAAACCCCCGCTATCTAACATTGTTTTTTGCAGGTTCAGCGAGGAAGATGATGATGTGTTGATACATCATTGGTTCGTTTGAAAAAACGCGCGTGTTTTGTGTTTTATAACATAATATTATTTTTTTGTATATAATATTTATTGTCTATATATCTAACAGAAGCGCGTTCCAGCTCAGATGGCCAAGGCATTGGAGTATTAGTCATTGGGACCTGGGTTCGAATCCCAGGTCCCCCAAAATACTTGATATTATTTTTCTTAACATGTTCTCATGCAGGTTTCAAAAAGTGGTCTACCATGCATTCCAAGCATCAACGCGCCAAGTGGCCACAAACACAGATCTAATGGCCATAGGATGAAAGACCATGGTACTCCCAGTCAACATGCATCATGGAGATCCAGAAAGTCAACACGGACTGGCAGCTTAATGGGCTTCAGATTGCCAAACATACCTCCTTGTTGGGCCCAACACCCCCTGGGTTCTTCTTTTCTTTTCTTTTTTTCTTTTTATATTTTTATATTTTTCCATTTAACTATTTTACTAATTATTATTATTATTATTTAGTTAACTCACAAATTAATTATTTTCATAATAAATTCAGAAAACTAAAATATTATTATTATTATTATTATTAATTTCACCTTTAATTTATTATTTTTTGTAAATAAATTCTAATGTAATTAATTTTGTTAATTAGGTTAACTTTTACTTTTTTCACAATAAATAAAATTAACATAGAATTAGCGTTTTGACAATTTTAATCATCTTTTCATTTTATTTTATTTTCATTAAAAACATAAAAAATTAAAAAATATTTTTTTCTTTCAATTAATTAATTAATTAGTTTTAGGTTTAATTTAATTAAATGCAAAATAACCAAAAATTCATTCTTTTCTCAAAAAGGGTCAAAACCCTAAGGACACTCCGATTCAATTCTTATTCGCACATATTATTTTTGATCATATTTATGTATTTGCTCCGAGGATGTAATAGCGTTAATTAGGACTTTTTATCGCTTTCTTTATTTTCTCGCATTTACTTTTCAAGGGTTTGTTTTTGGCGATGTAAATACCTGACGCCTTGTAATAGCGTAGCTTTACTTTCCGCAATTTACTTTCCGCAACTATTAACTGTTATGCATGACAAGACTTCTCTGAAATTAAAATCAACTCGTAGCTCACCATAACATGTGCAAAGATAATTTAACTGAAACCTGACACACTCGCACATGCCACTCCTAGGGTACGCCTCACTTGGTTGCCTCGACGTGGTCATTGAGTATAGGGTGTTTTAGAGGTCGCCCTTCTGTCTAAAGATCCAAGTTGCCTCGAAACGGTTGCCTCAGATAAAAAGGATCTAGGACATTAGGGTTACCGCTAAGGCCTCTTACTATTGCTTTGGTGACCACATGTCCCATATAATCGAATTGACCCGAATAACTCCAACGACGGTGCTACCTACTTCTCAATAGTGGGATAGTACTGTCTAAAGGACATTTACACAGCTTAATTTCTTTTGAGTAGGTAGAGGTTCTAAGGTACTTGCTCTTTCAAAACAAAAACAACTTTTCGCACTTACACTTTTCTGACAAAAGTTTTCAAACAAACACTTCATACACTCTTGAGGACTGATACAAGAGTTAAAATGAAGTTTTCAAAACAAACTTTTTTCAAAACCCACAAACACAAGAAAAGCAAAACATTTTTTGAAAACATAGTGAGCAAGTACCTAAGAGCCCGTGGATAACCACGGATAGAAAGGGTGCTAACACCTTCCCTTTCTATAATCTACCTCCCGAACCGAGAAACATCTCGAAAAGGAATTTTGCTGTGCTTTTGTCCTTTCCTAGTTGGAGAAAATAAAAGATGGTGGTGACTCTTGCTTAACGCGACATTTCGCGAACCAGCATTTCAAAACAGTCAGTTCTATTTCCACCGATCACAGAACTGGCGACTCTGCTGGGGATAATTTAATAAGTGAGGTGTACCTTAGGATTAGATCATTCTATGTTTTCAATTGTATGCCTTGTTTGCTTTAATATTGTGGGCTTGTATCGGAGTTTAATAGATCCTAACCCGGTTCTGGGGAATACCCTTTAGGTAAGTAGCAATAAACTGTGAGGGACCTGTCCGGCGTAGACCGACACGGGTGAAGCTGTAGCTACGTTAGTGTGACACCTTAGTCTGTACCGATATCCCTTGTGTTGGAACGAGGAGAATATGGGTCTTCTGAGGAGTCATTAAGCACCAACTGACCTTAGAACCTTAAATTGACCCAACTTGGCCATAGAACAGTAGCAGTATGCTACACTCATTGAGGCTAAACTCTCGCGATGGTTCCGGCCGCAAGAAAAGGTTGCGAAGCTGGAGTTATGACCGATTGAGGGTAGTTAGTGATATTGAGATCCTCTAGAACTCGGTTACTATTTTTAGGACAGGTCTTAACCAACTGAAATTGAAAGAGGGTAGTACCTAAACTTCATGCTGGCCTGAAATCTAAGGGATCTTGTGTGACTTGTGTGCCTTACCATGTTTGCCTGTTGTGAATACTTGTGGTGTGCCTTTACCATAATATCATAACATCATAACATTGCATACATCTTGCATAAGGACTAATCCATTTCAAGGATCTCAAGGGTTTGTGATGCAGGTCATGATGAACCAAATGTCTAGCAAGGGGCAAAGAGGATTTATTTTCCTCTAGCCAAGGTTGTTCGGGGATCAAAACATGATAACTTGAGTCAGGGGCTATGACCCACTCAATATGGTGAGCCTTGACTCTTGAAGAAGGACTCTTAACAATATGCAGTTCCTTCAATCAAGCTGCAAAATTCAAATTCTAACAACTTTCTTGTTTACCCCGCGAGATCCTTGAAAACATTGCATACATATATCATACATATCATTGCATCACAGGTCACCCTTTACAGGTCTCTCACGTTCTCGCTGTTTATTTCAGCAATGGCTTGCCAACAAAACAACCAGGATCTTCATGCTCAAGAGACTCAGTTCAGGGAGATCTTCCTAAGCCTATCCAAGGGGAAGGAAGAGTTGAGAACACTCCTCATGGGGAATTTGGTCAAGAAAAGTCCTGAAGACGATAAGGACAAACGGCTGAAACATCTGCAAGCTAAGGTAGATACAATGAAAACCCAGATGCTGGGGCAGATGGCTCTTATCCAAGGCTTAGCTCGGGAGCAAGAAGAGTTGAGAACCATGATCAACCAGCTTCATCAAGACAGATATAACAATATGAAGCAAATAGTCAAGACTGAGGATAAAGTCATTAATCAACTTCTGAGAAGTCAAAGGTTTGGTTTGGTGAAGAATGGACCTCTCCAAGTTGCTACCACTTCAAGGGTCCAACAACAACCTCACCAAAAACAACAGGTTGATCAGAGTAAGCCAAACATGCCCAGGAGACAATTTACCAAGATCAACATGTCGCCGACTGAAGCGCTACAACACATGTTGAAGACAGGGCTGATTACATTAAAGGCTCCTCCCCGGAACCCAAATACTTCCGCTCCTACCTATCATCCCAATGAAAGGTGTGCATACCACTCTGACAGTCCGGGACACGACACAAACAGCTGTTGGAGTTTGAAGAACAAGATCCAAGACATGATTGATGCCAAGGAGATCAAGTTTGACCCTCCGGAGACTCCAAACATAACCACTTCTCATATGATGAATCATTGAAAGCTTTTGTTCATTGGAATTTTCAATTTGTAATTTTCTTTTGATTGTTCAAACATTTATTCATGTCAAACTTTATTACTTTATCAATGCATTGCATATGTCTGTTTTGAATCAATCCATTCGTATTCACTGTATTCAAATTGATTTCATTTTTTTGTGATGTTCAACTCTCGATTAAAAAATTCTAAGCCTTTTGAGGGAGGATGACGAAAACGATACCACGATCTTTACAGTATGCTTTTGAACAGGCCCCGCTAATGAGGTACAAGCATTGTTTTAAATCCTAAACAATGGAGTTATAAGGAAGATAATCCCTAGTCAACCCCTTTGAGCCAAAGAAGTTGGAGTTTTTCTTTTCGCAAAAATTAAAACCCTTAATTATAACCTGGGGCAGGGTAGTTTTCTCAGTTGATCCAGGTGCATAATGAACAGCATCAAAGGAGTCCTTCCAAAACAAAATATGGGGATGGTTCTGTATAACCGTAAGGACAGGAAGTCATTATCTCTTAGAAATAAAAGCCCATTAAGTCAAAACCTATGAAGGAGACTTACAAAACTGGGGCATCCCACTGACTGTAATCACAAAAAGAAACAGTTCAGGCAAAAAATAGGGATAATAAAATAAAAAAGAAAGAGGTCCTACAAACCCTCAACAAAAAGAAACGACTATATCAGAGCAAAGACTCAACAAGATCTAATGCACGATTAGCTGAGTTTAGGTTTGAAGAACATCACGAAGAGCGGGTGGATACAAATATACTTTGAGCCTTTATCCTTTGTTTCTTAAACCGTGAACCAGGCCACGTTATAACCCTTAAAAAGTCCTAGCTGAAGCATGGGTTAGTTCGAAAGCATACTGTTACAAAAGGTATCCTGACTCCTGTAGGGCTTGCTGTAAAATCCTGAGTTGACATCACATTTTACGAAAACAAAATTCACTTGTTTTACTGAAAAATTCATTTTCAAAAAACTTCAAGACATACATAAGCTTTGCATTCTTAGAATAACATTGTTTGCATATGGCTATTTGTTCGAACAGCAGAGAAATTCGTACGACGAATATCTAGTGAACAAAAACCTTCTCAATAAAGAGGATCACATCAAGTGGGAAAACACTTCCAATCAAGGGGCACGACATGAGCATTGTCTATCATCTGGGGCAGTCAAGTCAAGATTCAAGGAGTCTCTCAAAGATGCCAAATAGCCAGGGGCAGATCTCCATCTGAATCACTTGGGGCATTGGACATGAATTCCAGCAACGAATCTTGCACGATCAAACGAAGATCTTCTGGTAGTATGGTAACACAACACTACTGACAGTGACAACTCCCTACATTCTAAGAGCGTGGACATAGTCGAAAAAATACTACGCATAATCAAAGACCCGCTAGGTCGACTGGCCTAGGCAAAAATAAGGGCTTCCCGGCGAACCAAAAGGGTTCGGGAAAAAATAAGGGATGAAAAATAAAGAATCTGTACACCCGACAAGTCGAAAACCTGGAAAGGCGGCTTGGGCAAAAATGGGTATCCCGGTGGACTGAAAACCCGAAAGGGCGGTCCAGGCAAGAATTAGGGATCGAAGCATACGACTATGTCCCGGCATCTCGTCACTTGACTACCAGAAGAAGATTTGTCAAATCGGCAGTTATCAAGACCTCCACAGGTACCTTCTCCCGCAGAAACTGGGGCAATAAGAGTTGTCCGAACTGTACAAACTGCTCTGTCAACCAAGGTACCAAGGTAAGTTCAGCTGAAGAATATGACCAAGTTACCTCCACTCCCCGCGGAGTAAGACAAGAGTCATCAATACTCTCCCCAAGTAGAGTTGGTCTCCCAGCAGCGCTAAAAAGGCACAGTATCCCCAGTAAATCAGCAATACTCTCCCCCAAGCAGAGTTGGCCTACCATCAGTCCTGAAGAGGTTGGGTATCCCCAGAAGATCTTAATATTCCCTAGCAGAGTATACAGATATTCCTCAGCAAGCATCCCCTGCGTTCTTAATATGCCTCAACGAAATATAAGATTGTTCCCCGGTGGAATACAAGATACCCCCAGTGGAGCCATTTCCTCAAAGGTTTCCCCAAGAGAGTTGAATTATCTCCCCGGTAGATTCTGGAAGCTTGTCCCCTGCAGAGTACAAAAATCTCTCCCCAGCCATATTCAGGAGGTTATCCCCCACCAGAGTCTAATTGGGTTATCCTCAGCAAATTACAACGGAAAGACGTCCTCAGCAAAGTTCTTCATATCCCCAGTGGAGTTCATCATCAAATTCCCCAACAAAGCTTATCAACGGAATCCCCATCAGAGTTATCGTCAAAAATCACAGCGAGGCATCCCTTCCCACAGAGTAATTCCCCGCAGAGTAATCTCTTCACCATGTTTATCCCCCAACAGAGTCATCTTCTCCTACCGGTTTATTCTTGCAATCATCTTCATCCATCATCCCCAACGGAAATGAAGAACTCTACTCTTCAACATCAGCCTAGGATTTAACAAGCTCCCGACATTCGTCAAGGATTTATTTTCCCAGACAAAAATACATTCATAAACATTTCACATTTCATATCTCCTATTTACATACATGATAAAGTGCATACGGCACGATCTCATTTATTTTTGAGAACATCATGACATCATGCATTTCATACATCATGACATTGCATACAACTAATGTTTTGACTTTTCAGGAAAAGGTCAATCAAAAGATGATTACCATCAACCTTTTTAAGTTCCGGATCAACACCTGTATCTAGCCAGGAAATATCTGTGAGCAATGTAATAGCGTAGTTTAAATTCTCGCATCTTTATTTTGTTTGTACATATTAAACTTCTAGATGTATGCTAATAGGCTTGTATGGAAAGACTAAAAGCAAACGCTAGAAAACCTAACATCCAAGATAAATAATTGAAACACAACACACTTGCACAAGCGCACCTCTAAGGTACCTCCACTTGTTGCCTTCAGAAAAACAAACAGTCACGTCTCTCGAACGTAAGATATTTTATCAGAGACCCTCTGGTTTAAAAGATCATAAGTCCCTCGATGACCCTTTAGACGTTGCCTCAGTAAATGATCTTAAAACCTTAGGGTAATTGCTAAAGTATCTTACGAGTTGCCTTCGTGACTGTACAATGACCCTCGTTTGTCCCTCAAACATTTAACGATAGGGCTACCTACTGACTAATAGAAGGATAACATTGTCTAAAGGAAAAGAGGAAAAGAACAAAGACGTTTCGAGTAGGTAGACCGCTTATAGTTGCTTGCTCACAAAAACAAACAAAACAATCTTTCACATATACACAAACTCTTCTCAAATATATTTCCAAAGACAAAACACTTTGTATATGTTCTCAATGATACGAGAAACATTACAAAGTTCGCCGCACTAAGGCGTCTTTTCAAAAATATTTTCAAACACACTTACACAAAAAGAAAGAATTTTCAAAAGTGAGCTAGCAACTAAGAGCCCGTAGACAACTATGGATGGAAATAGTGCTAATACCTTCCCTTTCCATAACCTACCCCCGAACTCAAAATATTTAAAAGGTCTTTCCTGTTCTTTTCACCCTTTCCTTTATTGGATAAAACAAAAGTTGGTGGCAACTCTTGCTAACTGCAACATTTGCAATAAAAACACAACCAGTAAAGTCAGTTCTCCCACCGTATAACACATGGGTTTTCAAAATCATTTATAATAAATATCTCATTAAATAACAACCATAATACTTCAACTACTCACACTGGAATTCATAGTTCAAAACATCTTTATTAAACACATCATAGAAACTTCGATGCTCATGGTTCATAATTCAAAACAACTTAAATACCATGAAAGGTAGTTCAAGGTCTCATAATAAAACAAAAGAACATAAGTTCAAAATCAAACGTTCTTGAACCCAAAGTTACATATTAGAGCAAGACCTTCTAAGATTAATGGAAAGAAAACAACACACTACAAGCTATCTTCTAAGCTTCTACGAACTACTACTAATCACTTGCGTGTTACCCACGTAGAGGCAACATTCAAACAGAAAGGGTGAGTAATCACATTCATTACAAAATATATATGGAATAAAGATAGTAGTTCAAGCTGCAACGTCATGGTATCGAAATCAACAACATTGTCAATAATTTGTCAATTAGCACAACAGCATATAAAACACATATAGTCGAAATTATGCAATGCCACATAAGATGTAGTACAATAACATACACTCATGCATGTGTTACCAATTCGTTATGATTACTTGACTCATCACCCTCCAAAGATCTCCACCATATGATTGATTCACTCTTGGAACCAGAGCACAACATTAACACACTCAATCCACACAATGGGATTAAGGCTAACACTGGACCAACGTCCTAAATCAACATGTGCAGACCAAAGTTGTCCAAACTATACTATGAATGCATGATGCACAACAACAGAATATCAAACAACCACAACTAATCAAATCTCATCATCATTCATGAATCCATTAACAATATTCAATATTTCATAGTTATAACATATTACCATCATAGTATTCAAAATTCATCATAGCAACATGCATCAATATAGCTTCCTCTTAAGAACCTAAGTATATTTTAGTCTAGGTACTAGAAATACACATCTTTTTACTCATTTTATTCGACCCACATGTATTTCTTCGTATTATCTATCCAACCCTTTGAACGACACCTTAAAGAGATTTTTAAGACTCAAGTTATGTCCCTTTAAAAATCCTATTGATGTCCACCGCCTGGAGCTCGCCCAGTGAAGTAGTCTGCTCCTCCGAGGCTCACTCGAAAGCACCACCATTCTCCTCTGGTCTCCATCGCCCGACAAATCTTCTTGCTCGCCTGGCGATGCACCTCTCGCCTAGGAAATTCCCAACAATGGTGAGAGCGAGACAGTCCAGTAGCATCACTTTTCCACCTATTACATTGCTCCTTTTCTCTCCCAGCGACGACCAGGCGACATTGACTCGCCTGACGATACATCCCTTCGCCTGACGAAGGCATAACAGACTACAACTTCTTGTTGTGACTTTGTACTTGTTCAACCCCAATTCCTCTTAGGATTTCATGACAATATAGTATAAATTCTCATAGTTTTCAATACATAATCATCATATAACAACCATAAAATATTATATGCATTATATACACAAACTCATGGCAAATCAACATGGTATTTTCATCTAATTCAATACAATTTCATCACAATGCAACATATCATCAAAATCATCATAAACCCCATATCAATTATAATGAAAGATCATCCTCTTACCTTAGAATCCAAGCTTGACGTTCTCCGCGTTTCTATGGTGATTTCTCCAAGTTCCTCATGCCGTAGCCTCTTCTGTGTTTTTCTCCCAATTCTTTCACGAGCGTACAAAAGTGATACTCTTTTCTTCTATTCCTTGTTTAACCTTAGGACCCCTAATATGTTTTGCCTAGTTTGTCCTCACTTATCCTTTCATAAATTACCACCTTGCCCTTATCTTCTCTACACCAATTATTCCTTTATTTTATTATTATTAATAATTCTAACTAATTTTAAATAATTATTAACTAACTTTAAAATACTCCTTACTCATCTAAATTCCCATTATCCCACAACATAACATCATAACGCACATCATACTCAACAAAATATCACATATTCATCAATAATCCACAAATATTTCTAATAACTCATTTAAATAAGTAATTCTAAAAATCGGGGTGTTACAGGAAGACCGCCTGAAGATGATCAAGATTGTCTTGTTCCCAATGCTATAGTGAGCTTCTGCTTTCATTAATGATGTTTTGGATCTTCCAGTGTCTTGGGTTTTCCTCTTGATGGGGAGTGATTATATATGTGGACCATATGCTAACTACTATAACTACTGTCCTGGAGCTCTTGAAGTATGTTTATTTAAGCATGAGGCAACATAAATTTTTGTGTGGTTTTTCTTTGTGAGGCTGCTATTTATCTTCTACTGTTGATGGCTCTGATATCTTTTTTCTGATGTTGTGCTTTTGATTTATGTGTTTGATTTTGTTCTCAAACCTATGTGGTATTATTGACAAGGAAGAAGGAAGTGTGATCTTTCCTAGCCTTAACTATAGAAAGCTAGGTTACTAGCTTTTTTACTCCAGTATAACTACCTCAGACAATTGTCTGGTGATTGGTGTCTCAGAAGAAGTTCTGACATTTTTGCCGAAGGTAGATAAGGAGGTTTTTAATTTGTGTTCCACTGCATGTGTATCTGATGTAAAACCTCTGGTAGTTCCTCGTGTCTCTGGTGTTAAGGCTTTAGAAAAGTTTGTTATCTGAATACCAATAAGGGAAAAGCATTATTGTTATACCCCAAAATTTTCCCTCCCATATTCCTCAAGAAATTGCCAAGCCAAGCTACAAAATTCCCCAAGGGTTGTGCAGTGCAACAGTCTCCCATACAGTCAAAATTAGGGTTTTGAGTCTGATCAAGAAAATGAAGTTTTCAAAGGCTCAATCAAGTCTCATATGCTTACAAACATGGTCAAGCATCCTCATATCAAGTTTCAAGGCATTCAGCTCAAGATTGCACAGTCAAAACCCTAAATTGCACTACAGTCAACTGTAGGGGCAAAATGGTCATTTGACAATCAAAAGTTCAAATTTTTGGTCAATATATCATTTTGAAGCCACAAACATCATTTGATCAATGCTTGATCATGATTCTCAAAGTTTGGCTCAGAAATCATCAAAGATGCAAAAGTTGCTATATTTGGACAGCTGAAAAAGTCAACTGAAATTGACCAGGGCATAACTTTCACATGGATTATCAGAAAAATTCCATCCAAAGCTCATTTTGAAGAGAAAGACATTTCCTACAACTCATCTTCATACTTCAAGTCCAAGAAATGCTCTCACAAAAAGTTATCAATTTCAACATTATAGGTCATTTTCAAAAGTCAACAAAAAGGGACTTTAAGTCAAAGGCCATAACTTGAGATTGGAAAATCAAAATGACATGGGACCAAAGGCATTGGTTAGAGGACTCAAAGACCTTTCCAAAATGTCCAAGAACATGTGAAAAGCTTAAAAATTGAGCAAATTATGCCTTGTAGAAGTTGGGAAATTTTTGTGAAATGGCAAAAGTCAACTATCCTTGAAAATCCAATTTTTGACAAAAGGGCCCCATTTTTTCCACTTGGTTCATCCTTGTCATGCCACACACGTGTCCCATGGTTAATTTCAAGACCAAATATTGATTTTTTTATTTTATTTAATTTTTGATGATTTAATTCATTTTAATTCTTTGAAAATTCAAATAAAATTTAAAAACCAATGGAATAGTGTCATGTGAACTTGGACAATTTCTATGTATCATGAACCAACTCAAGAAATCAGGCTAGGGTTCATTTGCACACTAGGTCTAGGTTTTGGCTAAAAAGGAGGAAAAATGGTTAAGAGTGAAAACCCTAAAACTAATTCCTTCATGAGCTTGAATCTAGGTCAAAGAGTAAGCCAATTCCATTCCATGATGATCATTGAGTCAAACCCTAACCATAAGACAGCAAAAGGCTCGCTCAAAAGTGGATTGGAACTTTGAAAATTTGGTGATATAATTCAAATCTGAAATCAAAGTTGGACTAAGTTTTAAGCCTTAATTGTTTTCCTAATAGCATCCTGAGACGTCACTGAAGGTTTCTCAATCATTCACATCAATTAAAACACCCTGAATTGGTACCCCTAACTCAGACTGTATCTCAAAATATTTGAAATCGTATTCTCCATTCTAAGCATCTTCATTGCATTTCAATAGTATATTCTTGTTCCATATGATGTTTCCAAGCTAACCCTTATATTCAATTTGGTTTTTGCACTGTATATAAGAATCCACCATGCGCGAATCCTAGGGTTACAGTTTTCTCAAATTAGGGATTTTGCATAGAGGAAAAATTAGGGCCCATGACCACCATGGTTGAACTCAGCGTTTAGAGACGAAGAAGAAGATATGGTCGCGACAAATTTATGAGCTACAGGGACCTAATCGCTATTTTCTCAAAAGCTGTCTAACGCTACACTTCAAAAACCGTTGCCTTCTTTCTTTGTGTTTCAGGAAAATGGAAGGGATGATGGCGTGGCACAAGTGGATTGGAGGAATTCAAATTCGCGCGCGTGGAATCATTAATGTCTTGATTATTCTTTTTATTATTTATTAACTATATTATGTTAATTGAAATCAAGTAGCTCAGCTGGCAAGCTATCCATGCGTTAACCTCAATGACCTGGGTTCAAGTCCCAGGTCTGGCCAATTTCTCATATTATTTTTCACTTCAAGGTTCCATGCAGCGCTGACGTTAGTACATACCATACGTCCTCCTCATCTATTGCACACGTGTCCTAGGAGACTTATCAAAAGGTTCAGAATAAAGGCATATGGTGGATGCCAGTCAACATGCCACACTTGATTGGAAAAGTCAATGGATTCAAAGTCAAATGGGCCAGAATTTCCAGGCCTGCACCTCACAATTCTGGGGCTACACCCCACCCTGGTTTGCCAAATTTATCTATTTTTTTTATATTCTTCATTTATTTTATTTGCTATTTATTTAATTATTCATTTTTTTTAACAAAATATAAAAACCTTCAAAAATCAGAAAAGACCAATAAAAAAATACAATTTTTATTTTAATTATTTTCTAAATAAATGTTTGTAATTATTTAGTTTTAATTAGGTTTTCAAATTTAATTCTTTTAATAACTAAAAATCAAAAAACTAGAATTTAGGTTGAATGACTTTTATTTTCTTTTTTTTATTTTTTCCCTTTTTCAGAATAATAATGTTATTTATTTATTTTCATAAATTGAAAAAGGTGCATAAATTAATTTAGAATTAGATTAGGTTAAAAGTTAAAATTTTCATAATAAACTTAAAAAAATAATAGAATTAGGTCTAATATTTAATTTAATTTCAATTAATTTTTCTTTTTTCTTTTAAATCTAAAAAACACAAAAATACCATTTTTCATTTAATTTTAATTTTAGATAACTTAATTATTTTAATTCCTTTAAAGGGTTCAACGCCCTCGCATTTGATTATTTTCTTTTTTCGCGTGTTTCATTTATTTCTTTTGTGAATATAATGTATTTGTACCAAAGCCATGTAATAGCTATTAGACGTTTCTTTCCTGCAATTTATTTTAAAACGGGTCTGGATTAATTTGGCGTTGTAGACCCTCGCCCTTTGTAATAGCGTAGGACTTTTATCTTTTCCGCACTTTAAATTCCCGCACTTTTAAACTGTTAAACAATAACATGAAAGAATGAATGCCCAAAAATAAAATCGAATCGTTAGATCACCAATGCATGACAAGACAAACAATAAACTGAAAATGACACACAATTCGCACACACCACCCCTAGGGTACGCCTCACTGTTGCCTTTCGAAAGGTGATCGTCGAGTAGAGGATGTTTTAGTAAGTCCTTGTGTCCATTGATCTAGTTGCCTAAAACAAAGTTGCCTCGAATAAGTTGCCTCGGAATAAAAGATCAATGGCATAAGGGTAGCTTCTAAGGTGTCTTCCTATTGCTCCGGTGATCATCATGTCCCTATAAACCCGAATTGACCCGAACACCTCCAACGGTGGTGCTACCTACCTCTCAATGGTGGGATGGCACTACTTTAAAGGACATTTACACAGACGAATTCCTTAGGGTAGGTAGGTTCTCAAGGGTACTTGCTCTAATTTCAAACAAATCAAAACATCTTTTCACCCACACACTTTCAAAAAACTTTCAAACAAACTTTTCAAACACTCTGACGTACGAGTTGAATTGAAACTTTTCAAAGAATATTTTTGAAACCCACAATTGAAAAGCAAACAAACAATTTTGAAAACACATTGAGCAAGTACCTAAGAGCCCATGGATAACCATGGATAGAAAGGGTGCTAACACCTTCCCTTTCTATAACCTACCTCCCGAACCGAGAGCAATCTCGTTAAAGGAATTTTTCTGTGCTTTTGTCCTTTCCATTTGGAGAAAATAAAAGACGGTGGCGACTCTTGCTTCCGCGACATTTCGCGAACCAGCTTTAAAACAGTCAGTTCCAGATCCACCGATCACAGAACTGGCGACTCTGCTGGGGACAAATTTAAAGTGAGGTGTACCTTAGGGCTAGTTCATAACTGTGTTTTCAATTGTTTTCCTTGTGTGCTTTAAAATTGTGGGACCGTCTTGGGAGTTCTATAGATCCTAACCCGGATCTGGGGGATACCCTTTTAGAAAGTAGCAACAAGGCTGTGAGGGAACTGTGTGGGGTATACCGACATGGTTGAAGCAGTCTGCTACGTTGATGTGGCACTTTGGTGTGTACCGGTAACCCTTGAGTCAGTCAAGGAGAGTACGGGGCCTCCATGTGGTGTCATGAAGCATCAACAGACCTTAGGAACCTTAATTGAACCATCTTGGCCTCTTTAGGGTAGTGAGATGACTGACTTTGGTGCAGTCCGAGGTTGGTTGATACTCGATACTACACTCAATTGAGGGTTGCTTTCCTGGAATATTTCGGTCGCCAGTTCAGTGGCTAAATCGAAACGATGAACAATGAAAGCAATCCCGTGATATTGGGAACCTTAGAACCCGGTTACTTTGATTAGGACAGGTTGAACCCACCAACTTCAAGAGGGTACTACCCAGACCCCATGCTGGCCTTAAACCTTAAGGGCCTATCTTGTGTGCCTTGTGTGCCTTACATGTTTGTCTTTGTAAATATCTGTGGTGTGTTTAATCATAGCATCATGACATCATCCAGCATCATATGCGTTAACTAACCATTTCAGGGGTTCGAATTTTCATCTTTGTTCTTGTTTTGTAGGACATGGAAACTGTTCGTAGAAAGACAATTCCAATCAGTCTTGTAAGGATCCCTCCTCAGCTTAAGGAGCTTATATCCAGGATTCCCGAGAACTCTTCATTCAGTGAAAGGCATGGAAGTCTCATCAGCTTGGTCAATACCAACATTGAGGAAGATATGATAAAGGTCTTGTTCCAATTCTTTGACCCTCTGCATCACTGTTTCACCTTCTTGGACTATCAGTTGGTACCTACATTGGAGGAGTTCTCCCGACTCCTGAAGATCCCTATCCTTGATCAGCTACCCTTCAACGGTACAGAAAAGGAACCTAAGCTTGAAGAGATTGCTAAAGCCTTGCACCTACAGTCATCTGACCTCAAGGGACATTGGGAAGTCAGAAGTGGTATCAAAGGGTTCTTGGCCAGGTTTCTGTTTGAAAAGGCCTATGATTGTTGGAACTCCCTTGACTTGAAAGCTTTTGAAAAGGTTGTGGCCCTCCTTGTTTATGGTTTGGTGTTGTTCCCTAATCCAGATCAGCTCATTGATATCAGTGCTGTCCAGATTTTTATGTCCAGGAATCCTATACCTACGTTGCTGGGGGACCTCCTTCACTCATGTTACACTCGAACCATGAGAAAAAGAGGTGTCCTTATGTGTTGCACTCCTCTCCTGGGAAAGTGGTTTATTTCGCACCTTCCACAATCAGTCCTGAAGAATGAGCGGGGTTTGAGATGGTCACAACGGTTGATGACTCTTACACATGCAGGCATACATTGGTGCCCTAGGTCCAGAGAAGATGTCACTATCATTGATCGTTGCGGGGAGTATCCTAATGTTCCTTTACTTGGAATCAGAGGGGGTATTACTTACAGTCCATGCCTGGCTTGGAGACAATTTGGTTATGCTCGGAGGGATGGTCCTCATGACATGTTGATTCCTGACATAGTTTTTGACTTCGACAACGATACTCAAGGACTTCGCCAGAGATTTATCAGAGCTTGGAGGATGCCTAGTAGGATAGACAGCAAGACACTGGGGCACAGGAACTCCATCCCTTTGGAGCCTTACCTCAAGTGGGTACGGGCCCGCTCTCAGAAATTAGTAATGCCTTATCCTCACATGCTTCCAGTAATCAAAGAGCCTGCCTTGGAAGGAGAGGTGTCTCATGTTATTCAGCACCCTGATATGCCCACATCCTGGGAAGAGATGCAGAAGAGTTGGATCCAGCTTAAGGAAGAGCGGAATTCTCTTGAGACTAGTTTGCATGCCAGTGAAAGGAAGGTCTTGGAGCTTACCCGTCTGCTGCACGAGGAAAGGAATCTCAACACTTACATAGCTCCAAAGAAGATGCGCAACATATTTTGGATGTGATTTGATCTTTTTGTACTTTTGCCCATGAGGCTTTGATGTATTAAACAATGATTTTCTTAATAATAACGCGTGTTCCTTTTGGTCTACAACAAATTTGAATTTTCGAACCCTTGAATGCATTGCATAAACACATATCATTCATCATGTGCATCATAGGTACTCTTCTTTTCAGGTTGTTTACCGTTCTTCGTTGTTTATTTCAGCATCATGAATCCTGAATCATCAACCGAGGCGTCTATCAAGGCTCTGCAGGCGCAAAATGTCCAATTTCAGGCGCAGAACGCCCAATTTCAGGAGCTGATCAAGGGCTTGGCTCAGGGTCAACAAGAGTTGAAGACCATGCTTTTGAAGAAGACTAAGAAGAAGAGGAGGACTGTGCTATTTAACACTGGGCGCAGACTCGGGAACACTTTGGTTGAAGCTGAAAGGACTCCTCCATCTGTGACAGAAGGCAGTCACCAAGAAAGGGAGGTCACTACTCCTGTGGGCTCTGATACTGAAACAGACTTCAACGACGAACAGTACCCTCCTGCTGAAGACCGGTACAAGCAGTTGGAAGACAGATTAAAGGCTGTGGAAGTTCAGCGGGTGCCTGGATTGGATTTCGGAGACTTGGGGTTATCTACTGGAGTGGTGATCCCGCACAAGTTCAAAACACCTGCCTTCGTGAAGTATGATGGGGCTTCCTGTCCCAAGATGCATCTCCGTTCTTATGTAAGGAAGATCCAGCCTTACACAGCAGACAAGAATCTTTGGATCCACTTCTTCCAGGAGAGTCTTTCAGGGACTCACCTCGACTGGTTCTATCAGCTGGATGGAATCAGCATTCGTAACTGGGAGGATCTGGCCACTGCTTTTTACAAGCAGTATCAGTATAATGCCGACCTCGCTCCTACGCGTACCCAACTCCAGGGTATGTCGCTAGGGTCGGGTGAAGGTTTTAAGGAGTACGCTCAGAAATGGAGAGACCTGGCTGGCAGGGTGCAGCCACCATTGACGGATCGGGAGCTGGTAGATATGTTCTTGGGGACCCTATCTGGTCCGTTTTTCAATCATCTCATTGGTAATTCCTCTGCTGGGTTTACTGATCTGATCCTGACTGGTGAAAGGATCGAGGCCGGTATAAAATCGGGGAAGATACAGAAGGTTGCCTCCTCCAGTACTGAGAAGAAACCCTTCAAAAAGGAGGCTAGTGCTGTATATAGCTCCCGGAGAACAGAGCGACCTGAGCACCGCCAATCTGTCAGTGCGGTAATGATTGCCAAACCTGCTGCCGCTCCTCGGCCAACTAATTCTCAAAAGTTTGAAAGACCCCGGAGAGAGTTTACCCGGTTAAGCATGACCTTATCACAGATCCTGCCACAGTTGCTATCCACCAATTTAGTGACTGTCAAGGAGGCTCCGAAGTTTCCCAACACTGCATCTCCCAAGTTCAATCCAAATGCTCGCTGTGCTTATCACTCTGATAGCCCGGGGCATAACACAGATGACTGTTGGGCCCTAAGGAATAAGGTTCAAGACCTCATTGATGCAAATGAGATACAGTTTGAGGCGCCCGAGAGGCCGAATGTTGTAACTGCTCCCATGCCCCAGCATGGAGTGAATGCTGTTGAGGAGGATTCGTATGTAGATTCGGTGGATGATGTTGTTACTCCGTTGCTGATGGTCAAGAGGAATCTGTTGCTAGCCGGTTTATTTCCGGGATGTAGCGAAAGTTGCCCTCTATGTGTTGCTTCCCCTGCTGGTTGTTCTCTGGTGAGATCAGGCGTCCAAAACCTGATAGATAGTAGAGAGATTTTGTTCAGAAAGACTGTTGTTCCTGCTGCTCCTGTTGAAGAAGTGTCGATCGTTACCATCTTCAACAACCATTCCAAGGCTCCTTCAAAGAAGCCTATACAAATTTTGTCAGTTCACAAGAGTGCTCCCATCACCATTACTGTTCCGGGGCCTATACCCTACAACTCTGATAAGGCTGTCCCATGGCACTATGGGGCGGATGTTTATGTTCTGGGTGTAAAACAAGAGTGCAACATTGATACTGGTGTCTCCAACATCACCGGTCCTGCTAAGGTCACTCGTAGTGGAAGACTGTTCTCGCCAGACATTGCTCCTCCGGCAATTCATAGGCCTTTGATCTTCACACCTGCCAGAGTGTCTGTTTCTCCCTCTGACCAAGTATCCACCCCTGCTACTGAGTCATCTGATACTCGGGGCAAGGGAATTGCTGCTGATGTGCCTGCCAGGACGGAGGCACCAAAGACCATTGTTGAGGCTTCCAAGCAGGAAATGGAAGAAATCCTCAAGATAATAAAGAAAAGTGATTTAAACGTTGTAGAACAGCTGGGGCACACCCCCTCTAAAATCTCCATGTTGTCACTGCTGCTGTGTTCAGAGGCCCATGCAAAGGCTCTGATTGCTTTCTTAAAAATAGCCCACGTACCCCAAGATACGACTGCTGACCAGTTCACCAATTGTGTGGCCAACCTAACTGCTGATAATGGCCTGGGTTTCTCTGATGCCGATCTGACAGCAAAGGGGAAAAACCATAATGATGCCCTGCATGTCTCCATTGAATGCAGGGGCACTACTCTTGCTCATGTGCTGGTTGATACAGGTTCCTCATTAAATGTGCTGCCCAAGAAGGCTCTGGATAGGCTGGATTGTGAGGGTCTAGAGCTCAAACCAAGTAGCATTGTTGTCCGGGCCTTTGACGGGTCCAAAAGAATGGTGCATGGTGAAGTGGACATCCCAATCAGGGTTGGGTCACAAGTATTCGATTCAAAATTCTATGTGATGGACATCCATCCGTCCTATTCTTGTTTGCTGGGTCGCCCATGGATCCACAAGGCTGGAGCTGTGACCTCCACATTGCATCAGAAGCTCAAGTACCCGGTCAGGGGGAAGATCGTAACAGTGCAAGGGGAAGAGGAGTACATGGTCAGCCACCTCAACTCTTTCAGATACGTAGAAATGGATGGGGAGTTCATTGAAACCCCCTTTCAACATTTTGAGGAAGTACCACCAACCTTGGCAGCAGCAGAAGATGAAGAGGTTTCTCCTATGAAGATGGCCTCCTTAAAGGACGCCCGGGCTGTGATCGAAAAAGGTGAATGTGCAAACTGGGGCAAGCTTCCTGATCTTACTCCTAAGACTAACAAGTTTGGGCTGGGTTTCACCACAGAAGCTCAGAAAGCGGTGCGCAAGGCAAGAATTGGAAGACCTCCGGTGCTCATCACTCACTCTGAAGTGAATGTTATTGGAGAGGAAGATGAAGTGGGAGAGTCAGAGTTCGATAGCTGGATCTACCCGACGGCCGACGGTGGATTGACCAATTGGACTGCTAAAGATTTTACACCCATAACTTTTGTTCCTCAGTAATGAATTTCTTTGTTTTTTGATTTGTAATAAACAATAATTTGAGACTATATGGCCCGGTGTCTTACCCGGGGCACCGTGGTTTTATTTGTGAGGGCTTTTGTTTGTCACCGTCATATATCATGAATAAAAGCATTGGACGTTTTTCACAATTCAAATTTTGCGCTCCTTTTCTTTCCTTTCTTTACATATTGCAAAACAGCTGTATTTACACACACACTCACTCATACAGGTTTCAATCCACTCTGGATCTCACTGGTAACGACTCTGCTACTGCCAGTTATGACTTCGAAAATCCGATCAACTTAGCCGAAGACGAAGGTGAAGATGATTGCGAAGTGCCTGGTGAACTTGCAAGACTGTTACAACAGGAAGAGAGGGCAATTCAACCCCATGAAGAGCCAGTGGAAATAATAAACTTGGGTACTGAGGAAGACAAGAAAGAGGTGAAGATTGGTGCCAACCTGGAACTCAGCGTGAAGCAACGGTTGACTCAGATGTTGCATGACTATAAAGAAATCTTTGCCTGGTCTTACGAAGATATGCCCGGATTAGATACCGACATTGTGGTCCATCACTTACCAACTAAAAAAGATTGCCCTCCGGTTAAGCAAAAGGTCCGCCGTATGCGTCCAGAGATGTCTGAGAAGATTAAAGCCGAGGTTATGAAGCAGTTTGATGCCGGGTTTCTTGCAGTGACTTCTTACCCTCAGTGGGTTGCTAATGTGGTACCGGTACCTAAGAAGGACGGCAAGGTCAGGATGTGTGTCGATTACAGGGATCTGAACAGGGCCAGCCCCAAGGATGATTTCCCTCTACCTCACATTGATGTCCTTGTTGATAATACAGCTCAGCATAAAGTGTTCTCTTTCATGGATGGTTTTTCAGGCTACAATCAGATCAAGATGGCTCCTGAAGACATGGAAAAGACTACGTTTGTTACTCAGTGGGGCACCTTCTGCTACAAAGTCATGCCTTTCGGACTAAAGAATGCTGGGGCAACCTACCAACGTGCCATGGTTGCTTTATTTCATGATATGATCCATCATGAGATAGAAGTGTATGTTGACGACATGATTGCTAGGTCCCAGACTGAGGAAGAACACCTTGATCATCTACATAAACTGTTTGACCGTTTGAAACTGTACAAGCTGAGGCTGAATCCGAACAAGTGCACCTTCGGGGTAAGATCTGGGAAGCTGCTAGGCTTCGTGGTCAGTGATAAAGGCATTCAAGTGGACCCTGCTAAGGTCAAAGCCATTCAAGAGATGCCAGTTCCTAAGACAGAGAAGGAAGTCAGGGGCTTTCTAGGACGTCTGAATTACATTGCTCGGTTCATCTCACACTTAACTGCTACCTGTGAACCAATCTTCAAGCTGCTGAAGAAAGATCAGGTAGTACGTTGGAATGATGAATGTCAGGCTGCTTTTGACAGAATCAAAGAATATCTCCAAGAACCACCCATCCTTATGCCACCAGTTGAAGGGAGACCTTTGATACTTTACCTGACAGTGCTTGATAATGCAATGGGGTGTGTGCTGGGGCAGCATGACGAGTCTGGCCGAAAAGAGCATGCCATTTATTACCTTAGCAAAAAGTTTACCGACTGTGAGACCCGATACTCACTGCTTGAGAAAACTTGCTGCGCTTTGGTATGGGCTGCTCGCCGGCTGAGACAGTATATGCTGACTCACACTACCTTGTTAATCTCAAAAATGGATCCTATAAAGTACATATTCGAAAAGCCTGCTCTGTCTGGGAGAATTGCAAGATGGCAGATGATCTTGACGGAATACGACATTCAGTACACGACCCAAAAAGCCATCAAAGGAAGTGTAGTGGCAGACCACTTAGCACATCAAGCTGTGGATGACTACCAATCAATGAACTTCGAGTTTCCAGATGAAAGCATTATGATAGTAACTGACTGTGAAATACCTGGACCGGATGAAGGACCTGAACCAGGATCCCGATGGTCTATGCACTTTGACGGAGCCTCCAATGCTTTGGGAAATGGTATCGGCGCCATAATCGTATCTCCACAAGGTACTCATACTCCACTCACCGCCCGACTGTGTTTCAACTGTACCAACAACATGGCGGAGTATGAAGCGTGTATTATGGGTCTTCAAGCTGCGATCGACCTGAGGATCAAATTTCTGAGTGTCTTCGGAGATTCCGCTCTTGTGATCAATCAGATCAAAGGAGAGTGGGATACGAAACACCCAAACTTGATTCCTTACAGAGAATGTGTGTTGGCTCTGATCCCCCACTTCACAGAGATACCATTTGAGCACTTTCCAAGAGAAGAGAATCAGTTGGCGGACGCGTTAGCTACAATGTCTTCAATGTTCAAGGTTAAATGGGATAATGAAGCTCCCCGGATCATCATCTGGAAACTGGACGAACCGGCATACTGTTGTGATCTCGAAACTGAATTGGTAACTGAGAAGCCTTGGTACCACGAAGTGAAGAGATATCTGGAAGCTCAGGAATACCCTGAAGGAGCATCTGTCAATGATAAGAAATTCCTGAGGAGGTTTGCAGCCAAGTTCTTTCTTAGCAACGACATCTTGTACAAGCGAAACCAGGATTCAACCCTACTGCGTTGTGTAGATAAGACTGAAGCAGATAGAATCATGGAAGAGCTACATGAAGGGACCTTTGGTACACACTCCAGTGGACATACCATGGCAAAGAAGATCCTACGGGCAGGGTATTACTGGTCCACCATGGAAGCTGACTGTTACCAACATTCTAGGACCTGCCACAAATGCCAGATCTACGCAGACAAGGTGCATGTTCCTCCGGTTCCCCTGAATGTTCTGACTGCGCCTTGGCCATTTGCAATGTGGGGCATAGACATGATCGGTGAGATTAAACCTACGGCATCTAACGGACATCGCTTCATCCTAGTGGCGATTGATTATTTTACGAAGTGGGTTGAGGCAGCATCCTATGCTACGGTGACCAAGACTGTTGTGGCACGGTTCATTCGGCACAATCTGATCTGTCGGTACGGTGTCCCTGAGCGGATTATTACAGACAACGGTACCAATCTGAACAATAAGATGATCGCTGAGCTCTGCGAACAGTTCAAGATACAGCACCACAACTCTTCTCCTTACAGACCGAAGATGAATGGGGCTGTAGAAGCAGCTAATAAAAACATCAAGAAGATCGTGCAGAAGATGACAGTAACGTATAAATATTGGCACGAGATGTTACCGTTCGCTCTACATGGGTATCGTACTTCAGCTAGGACGTCAACCAGGGCAACTCCTTTCTCTCTGGTTTATGGCATGGAAGCAGTCTTGCCGATCGAAGTACAAATTCCTTCTCTCCGGATAATGAAGGATGCAAATCTGAATGAAGATGATTGGATCCAGACACGACTTGATCAGCTCAACCTTATTGACGAAAAGAGACTTGCTGCTATCTGCCATGGTCAGACGTATCAGAAACGAATGATCAGGGCATTTAACAAAAAGGTCAGACCACAGGAATATCAAGTCGGGGATCTGGTGATCAAGCGAATCATCCTTCCTCAGAGTGATCCAAGGGGCAAATGGACCCCTACGTACGAAGGGCCATTTGTGGTTAAGCATGTGTTCTCAGGAGGAGCAATGATATTAACTAACATGGATGGTGACGACCTTCCTCACCCCGCCAATGCAGACATAGTTAAAAAATACTACGCATGAAAAAAGACCCGCTAGGCTGACATGTCTAGGCAAAAATTAGGGCTTCCCGTCGAACCAAAAGGGTTCGGGCAAAATGAAGGGATGAAAATGAAAAATCTGTACACCCGGCAAGTCGAAAACCTGAAAAGGCGGCTTGGGCAAAAATGGGTATCCCGGTGGGCTGAAAACCCGAAAGGGCAGTCCAGGCAAAAATTAGGGATAAAAGCGTAATACTATGTCTCATTGGATCATTTTGCATCCAGAATCCGGTATCTACATCAAGACGGCATCGATCAGTCAGCTTCACTTTCAACCAAGGTCATCAAGTGACGAGACGCACGGAGTATAAAGGCAATAGCAGAGTTGAAACCCAGTGGATCATTCATATTTCACACAGCTGTTTATTTTCTTTTGTACAAAACTTGTATAAACTCTCTTGTTCGGCGACGTTTCTCTTACTAGGACGTCAGCCTCTTGTACACAAAACGCCTATTCACAGGCTATTCAAAATCAATACAAATATACTTTTCAGTTAAACGTGCCAACTGTTTTTCTTTTTCTGTTTTGTTTTGCGAAGAACGTCCAAGGTTCAATTTGTGATATATGCATTGACAATAATTTGCTAGCTCATAAATATTTGCATACGAAACAAAGAATTAATTGCAGGTGACACTAGAAACAGGGGCAATAAAGAGTTGTCTGAGCAGTCTAATTGTTTTATTCTCCAAAGTACCAAGGTAGGTTCAGCTAAAGAACCTAACCAGGCATCTTAAACTCCCCAGAGAGTGAGACAGCAAGTCAGTGCATTCTTCCCCAAACAAAGTTAACAAGTCTCAAGGAAATTGGGTATCCTCCAGTAGATCCCAATGTTCCCCAGCAGCATATGTTCATAGCAAACATCCCCGGCAGTCTGGGTCTAAAGATTGTTCCCCGGCGGCATACATCAACATTCAAAGGAATCACTTCCCCAGCATATCAAAACTTCCCCAGGAGAGTCCCATCCAAGTTCCCCAGGAAAGATGGAATTCATCTCCCCAAGCAGTAAGCTTATCCCTAGTATATTCTGGAAGCTCATCCCCTAGCAGAGCACGAACGCGTCGTCCGGCTTTATTTAAAGAGTTATTTCCTCAACAGGATATAACTGGGTTATCCTCAGCCAAAAGCCAAGGAAAGGTCGTCGTCAACGTAGTTCCTTCCTATCCCCAGTGAAGTCCATTAACACTTCCAACAACAAAGACATCCTCAGCAAATTACTGCCATCAACACTCAGCAAAGCATCTCTATCCCCACAGAGTATTGCTTCCCAGCATGATCGCTAGAATATCTTTTCTCCCCGCAGAATCTTCCATTCGCCAAGTTTATTCCGCAACGGAGTCATCTTCTCCTACCGGTATTCTTGCAATTATCATCCCTAGCGGAAACAAAATCAATACTTCAACATCAGCCCAGGATACGACTTCCCGGCACCCGTCAAGGATTTACTCCCCTAGACAAAAACATACGTGAAACATCACATACATCATTATAGCATGCATAACGCACTGCATCATACAAATCTCATTTATGTTGAGAACATCATTGCTTGATCCATATCATGCATTGCATATGACTGACTTTTATCTTTCAGGAAAGATCCAGTTAAGTTCTCAAGCTACATTTCAAGACCTAGACCGGTTCGGTTAAATCGTCCCAAGATTTTCCTGATGCTTATCCAGTCAAAGGCTTTCTCTGGTTCAGTCAGATCGACCTTAAGATCTCCCTGATACTTATCCCAGTTGAAGACATTTCAAGACCTAGACCGGTTCAGTTAAATCGCCCCAAGATTTTCCTGATGCTTATCCAGTCAAAGGCCTTCTCTGGTTCAGTCAGGTCGACCTCAAGATTTTCCTGATACTTATTCCAGTTGAAGACATTTCAAGACCTAGACCGGTTCAGTTAAATCGTCCCAAGATTTTCCTGATGCTTATCCAGTCAAAGGCCTTCTCTGGTTCAGTCAGATCGACCTTAAGATCTCCCTGATACTTATCCCAGTTGAAGACACTTCAAGACCTAGACCGGTTCGGTTAAATCGTCCCAAGATTTTCCCGATGCTTATCCAGTCAAAGGCCTTCTCTGGTTCAGTCAGATCGACCTTAAGATCTCCCTGATACTTATCCCAGTTGAAGACACTTCAAGACCTAGACCGGTTCGGTTAAATCGTCCCAAGATTTTCCCGATGCTTATCCAGTCAAAGGCCTTCTCTGGTTCAGTCAGATCGACCTTAAGATCTCCCTGATACTTATCCCAGTTGAAGACACTTCAAGACCTAGACCGGTTCGGTTAAATCGTCCCAAGATTTTCCCGATGCTTATCCAGTCAAAGGCCTTCTCTGGTTCAGTCAGGTCGACCTCAAGATTTTCCTGATACTTATTCCAGTTGAAGACATTTCAAGACCTAGACCGGTTCGGTTAAATCGTCCCAAGATTTTCCCGATGCTTATCCCGTCAAAGGCCTCCTCTGGTTCAGTCAGATCGACCTTAAGATCTCCCTGATACTTATCCCAGTTGAAGACATTTCAAGACCTAGACAGGTTCAGTTAAAGCGACCTTAAGATTTTCCTGATTCTTACCCAGTCAAAGGCCTCTCTGGTTCAGTCAGATCGACCCTAAGATCTCCCTGATGCTTATCCCAGTAGAAGACACCCCAGATTTTTCTCAACGAGCGTTGTTGAAGTTAAAATCCCCCAGATCTTTTCTCAACGAGCGTCGTTGAAGTTAAAACCAGTCAAGACACATCAAAACATCAGCTCCTGCAACGTGTCAGGTATTCATTTTTCTTTTGCAGGTATGCAGGTTCTCGCCAAGGAATCTCTTACGCAATCAAACATCCAGATGGCATCTATAAGCCCATTCCCATCAGCGCTAACATGTGAGCGCAAATTTCCGGGCACTCTAGTGTCCAATCATCTTTTACCCTCGGATTACGAAAGGCACGTCAGCCAATCTGCATCCTCAGGTCTAAGAAGATTGAACAGGGGCAACTGTTATACCCCAAAATTTGCCCTCCCATATTCCTCAAGAAATTGCCAAGCCAAGCTACAAAATTCCCCAAGGGTTGTGCAGTGCAACAGTCTCCCATACAGTCAAAATTAGGGTTTTGAGTCTGATCAAGAAAATGAAGTTTTCAAAGGCTCAATCAAGTCTCATATGCTTACAAACATGGTCAAGCATCCTCATATCAAGTTTCAAGGCATTCAGCTCAAGATTGCACAGTCAAAACCCTAAATTGCACTACAGTCAACTGTAGGGGCAAAATGGTCATTTGACAATCAAAAGTTCAAATTTTTGGTCAATATATCATTTTGAAGCCACAAACATCATTTGATCAATGCTTGATCATGATTCTCAAAGTTTGGCTCAGAAATCATCAAAGATGCAAAAGTTGCTATATTTGGACAGTTGAAAAAGTCAACTGAAATTGACCAGGGCATAACTTTCACATGGATTATCAGAAAAATTCCATCCAAAGCTCATTTTGAAGAGAAAGACATTTCCTACAACTCATCTTCATACTTAAAGTCCAAGAAATGCTCTCACAAAAAGTTATCAATTTCAACATTATAGGTCATTTTCAAAAGTCAACAAAAAGGGACTTTAAGTCAAAGGCCATAACTTGAGATTGGAAAATCAAAATGACATGGGACCAAAGGCATTGGTTAGAGAACTCAAAGACCTTTCCAAAATGTCCAAGAACATGTGAAAAGCTTAAAAATTGAGCAAATTATGCCTTGTAGAAGTTGGGAAATTTTTGTGAAATGGCAAAAGTCAACTATCCTTGAAAATCCAATTTTTGACAAAAGGGCCCCATTTTTTCCACTTGGTTCATCCTTGTCATGCCACACACGTGTCCCATGGTTAATTTCAAGACCAAATATTGATTTTTTTATTTTATTTAATTTTTGATGATTTAATTCATTTTAATTCTTTGAAAATTCAAATAAAATTTAAAAACCAATGGAATAGTGTCATGTGAACTTGGACAATTTCTATGTATCATGAACCAACTCAAGAAATCAGGCTAGGGTTCATTTGCACACTAGGTCTAGGTTTTGGCTAAAAAGGAGGAAAAATGGTTAAGAGTGAAAACCCTAAAACTAATTCCTTCATGAGCTTGAATCTAGGTCAAAGAGTAAGCCAATTCCATTCCATGATGATCATTGAGTCAAACCCTAACCATAAGACAGCAAAAGGCTCGCTCAAAAGTGGATTGGAACTTTGAAAATTTGGTGATATAATTCAAATCTGAAATCAAAGTTGGACTAAGTTTTAAGCCTTAATTGTTTTCCTAATAGCATCCTGAGACGTCACTGAAGGTTTCTCAATCATTCACATCAATTAAAACACCCTGAATTGGTACCCCTAACTCAGACTGTATCTCAAAATATTTGAAATCGTATTCTCCATTCTAAGCATCTTCATTGCATTTCAATAGTATATTCTTGTTCCATATGATGTTTCCAAGCTAACCCTTATATTCAATTTGGTTTTTGCACTGTATATAAGAATCCACCATGCGCGAATCCTAGGGTTACAGTTTTCTCAAATTAGGGATTTTGCATAGAGGAAAAATTAGGGCCCATGACCACCATGGTTGAACTCAGCGTTTAGAGACGAAGAAGAAGATATGGTCGCGACAAATTTATGAGCTACAGGGACCTAATCGCTATTTTCTCAAAAGCTGTCTAACGCTACACTTCAAAAACCGTTGCCTTCTTTCTTTGTGTTTCAGGAAAATGGAAGGGATGATGGCGTGGCACAAGTGGATTGGAGGAATTCAAATTCGCGCGCGTGGAATCATTAATGTCTTGATTATTCTTTTTATTATTTATTAACTATATTATGTTAATTGAAATCAAGTAGCTCAGCTGGCAAGCTATCCATGCGTTAACCTCAATGACCTGGGTTCAAGTCCCAGGTCTGGCCAATTTCTCATATTATTTTTCACTTCAAGGTTCCATGCAGCGCTGACGTTAGTACATACCATACGTCCTCCTCATCTATTGCACACGTGTCCTAGGAGACTTATCAAAAGGTTCAGAATAAAGGCATATGGTGGATGCCAGTCAACATGCCACACTTGATTGGAAAAGTCAATGGATTCAAAGTCAAATGGGCCAGAATTTCCAGGCCTGCACCTCACAATTCTGGGGCTACACCCCACCCTGGTTTGCCAAATTTATTTATTTTTTTTATATTCTTCATTTATTTTATTTGCTATTTATTTAATTATTCATTTTTTTTAACAAAATATAAAAACCTTCAAAAATCAGAAAAGACCAATAAAAAAATACAATTTTTATTTTAATTATTTTCTAAATAAATGTTTGTAATTATTTAGTTTTAATTAGGTTTTCAAATTTAATTCTTTTAATAACTAAAAATCAAAAAACTAGAATTTAGGTTGAATGACTTTTATTTTCTTTTTTTTATTTTTTCCCTTTTTCAGAATAATAATGTTATTTATTTATTTTCATAAATTGAAAAAGGTGCATAAATTAATTTAGAATTAGATTAGGTTAAAAGTTAAAATTTTCATAATAAACTTAAAAAAATAATAGAATTAGGTCTAATATTTAATTTAATTTCAATTAATTTTTCTTTTTTCTTTTAAATCTAAAAAACACAAAAATACCATTTTTCATTTAATTTTAATTTTAGATAACTTAATTATTTTAATTCCTTTAAAGGGTTCAACGCCCTCGCATTTGATTATTTTCTTTTTTCGCGTGTTTCATTTATTTCTTTTGTGAATATAATGTATTTGTACCAAAGCCATGTAATAGCTATTAGACGTTTCTTTCCTGCAATTTATTTTAAAACGGGTCTGGATTAATTTGGCGTTGTAGACCCTCGCCCTTTGTAATAGCGTAGGACTTTTATCTTTTCCGCACTTTAAATTCCCGCACTTTTAAACTGTTAAACAATAACATGAAAGAATGAATGCCCAAAAATAAAATCGAATCGTTAGATCACCAATGCATGACAAGACAAACAATAAACTGAAAATGACACACAATTCGCACACACCACCCCTAGGGTACGCCTCACTGTTGCCTTTCGAAAGGTGATCGTCGAGTAGAGGATGTTTTAGTAAGTCCTTGTGTCCATTGATCTAGTTGCCTAAAACAAAGTTGCCTCGAATAAGTTGCCTCGGAATAAAAGATCAATGGCATAAGGGTAGCTTCTAAGGTGTCTTCCTATTGCTCCGGTGATCATCATGTCCCTATAAACCCGAATTGACCCGAACACCTCCAACGGTGGTGCTACCTACCTCTCAATGGTGGGATGGCACTACTTTAAAGGACATTTACACAGACGAATTCCTTAGGGTAGGTAGGTTCTCAAGGGTACTTGCTCTAATTTCAAACAAATCAAAACATCTTTTCACCCACACACTTTCAAAAAACTTTCAAACAAACTTTTCAAACACTCTGACGTACGAGTTGAATTGAAACTTTTCAAAGAATATTTTTGAAACCCACAATTGAAAAGCAAACAAACAATTTTGAAAACACATTGAGCAAGTACCTAAGAGCCCATGGATAACCATGGATAGAAAGGGTGCTAACACCTTCCCTTTCTATAACCTACCTCCCGAACCGAGAGCAATCTCGTTAAAGGAATTTTTCTGTGCTTTTGTCCTTTCCATTTGGAGAAAATAAAAGACGGTGGCGACTCTTGCTTCCGCGACATTTTGCGAACCAGCTTTAAAACAGTCAGTTCCAGATCCACCGATCACAATTATGATCTGGTCTCCTCTGAAGGTTTATCCTATGATGTTGTGATACTTGGAAGATAGCTTCAACCAACTTATTAAAGTTTCCAAAGATATTCGAGGTTCATCTCAAGTCCACTTATACAGCCACTTCCAAATGTGGCTGATGAAAAATGTTCTGAATAAAAATTGGTAAAGACAAAAATAATCTGGTAGTTATATTCAAGAAGTTTGAAAAGAATATGACATACAATTCAAGAAAAGGTTATTGTTCTTGGCTCAATTAGGAAAGTGATCATGACTGTGTTATTACGGGTTTCGATGGAAGATGGACGTCCTTTGAAGAACTTGAAAGTGATCAAGGAATGTTTTGAAATTTGAAGAGGCATCTGGGTCGTGTGTCTAAGAAGTTTCTATCCAAGAAATATTTATTAGATAAGTGGGTTGGTCAAGAGATGATCAACCTATTTATTACTTCTTGGGTCAGTTTATTTCTGATCCAAGTAAGATTGCATAGGCTAAGCTCTAACTTCTTGTCGAGATTCATTATCTCAACCAGATTCTTTATTAATGAACGTCACGTTCAAATCTCAAAGACATTCTCTCTTTCATCTGGAAGATTCTTCTAATCAAAAGGAGCCAGATTTGTGTGATCCTGCTTGTGGCTACTTTGCTCTAATGGAATATGGTTGGATTGAGTTGGAGAAAAGGGACTTAAGATGATCTAGATGGCTAGCTGGTGGTTCTCTTAAACATGATGGAGGGTGTTTACTCAAACTTTAGATCATTATCAAGTATGCGAGAACATGGAACTCTTCTAGTGGAAAAGACATCTAAGGTAGGATGATTTATGGAAGTCTAAAGGATATATATCCTAGATTGTATCAGGCATTATTAATGACTAGTGGATTATGTGCAATGGAGCTGGATCATCTTGAGATAAGTTAATTTTGAGAGATTAATTCACAGATTTGTAAAATGTGGATTGCTGCATATATCCATTACCTGGCCTTGGAGGGTGATATGTCTACTGTTGTATGGGTCTCATGTGTTTCGTGCAAAGGGATGTGTATGGGTTACTATGGATGATAAAATCATGTGATTGAGATTGATATCTGACTTGATGTTGAAACATCATCTCAGTTATTAATTCTCCAAAAAGGAAGGATGTCAGACCAAATGGTCTACAATTTGTGAGAAGGTAGCCATATCTACTGATTGCACCTTTAAGGGAAACTGTGAAGGAAGGATTATAGTGTGAACACCATGCTTCATAAAGTGTATGGGAGTTTATTTCTCTCCATGGTTGTTTGGTGATTGTGATAACCTGAATAAGTTGTAGAGGCTATATCCTATTGATGTCTTCTTGTATAGCTTGAAAGAAGGACTTATGAGCATAAAAGGTTTTATGGATGGTGAATCAAGAACCAAAGTGAATGGTTTCTATGATAAGAAGTTGATTCCCTAAAAGATGTTGTAACATCATGCTTGTTGATGGGAGATGCTTGGGATTATGAATGTGAAACTTGATGCTTAATGTTAGTTTCAAAAGTTGTTTTTCTAACTATGGTGAATTAGGACGTAAAGCTTCTGACCAATATCTACAGTGGTGTGTATGGTAAATGCACGACTACTATCATGTTGAAGAATTCACTTGTACAAGCAATTGCTAGTGTATGAAAGGGAAGAGTATTAGATAAAGTGAATTGGTTTGTTTGCTTATAAGTAGTGTGCATGACATCTTGGCCATCCAAAGAGTCATGACAACGTGTGTGGATTTGAAAGTCCATTTATTAGATATGTCCTTGTTAAGTGAATAAGTCAGGGTGCTTGGATGTGCTCTCAAGGAGCTAGAGTATCTGGACCAGGATTGATTTTATAATGTGTGAATGTGCCCAACAAGTGTGTGAAGTTGTATACCTCCACTTTGAGAATGTTAAGTACTTCATGTGATTTATCTAGTTCTCAAGTGTTCATCTTCAACATGAGCAGTGTTTATCCATGACAGGGGGAGTTAAGTACTTGTCTATGGATTATAGCTGCAACGTTGCAGACCTATGGAGCTTGCATGTTATTCAAGCTTGTGGAGATTATATACATCTTATGAGGTTATGATTCCACACAATATGTCGTGACATAAGGCTACTAGATGGAGTTCTTTATGCTCTTGACAAGGTATGTATGGTTCCATCCATGTGAAGCTGATTGATTGAATCATGTGTACACATGCCTCTTAGGTGTACTCTGAGAGACAATGTTCATGAATGGCATAATTTATTTTTCTTTGCAGATTTAGGTGGGACTCAATGGATGTTTTGGTTGATGAATGAGAAATGTCACACGTGATGTCTTTATATCTTGGTATGTTTCATTTATTCTGGATGAATGCAGTATGCTTAGAGTCCAATGGAAGGCAGTGTGAGTATGGGTCAGAACATGTGTGTCTATAGTTGATTACTAGACATCTCTGTGAAACATCCTTTACTGATTGCTGAAGGAGTTTTGATCTATTTTTAGAAGACAAGAGAAAGTAGACAAGGTCTGACTGGATGTCTGGACATTGTTCAGGACTTGTTTTTTCTGAGACTAACAAGGGAGTATTATGGACAGTGTAATCAAATATATGTCAGGAGGTAGTGTAACACGTGTTTTCAACTATGCATGTGTAGGAGAATCAGTGCAGAGTCAATAAAGGCATTTAAAACTGACTTGGATAGTGCACATTTGTTTTGGTAAATTTATATTCCTCAAATAACACTCTCATTGACCAAGACCGTTGACCAAGACTGTTGACCAGTTATTTAAAGAAGTCATCCCTTCCCTTCTATTATCTTGTGTTTGGTTTCCTTTCAAAATAGAACTTATGGATTTTGTCCGGGTATGGGTGAGTATTGTTTGGGTTTGGTTTTGTGGTGGATATGTCTGTCAATTTTTGGCTAAAAAGGGGGAGAAAGGTTATGTTTTTGTTCTTCTTCTTCTTCTTCTTTTAAGTTTGGAGTTTGTTCGCAGTTGCTTTTGTGTTGTAAGGGTGATACTCATATCTGAGTCTGCTCTTTAATTTTTTGTGTCTTGTGCTCTGAGTTATGAGCATAGTTATGTCTTGTGTTTTGAGTTACCCAAATCTAGAATCTGCATCGCTAAGTCCTCATATGCATAATACATGTTGGAGTTTTGTTTCTTCTTAAGGGTTCTCTTATGCCCCCTGAGAGGAAGATTTATCCCTCAATGGCAAGTAAATGTTTCTGGGTTGAAAAGGAGTGCCATCTATTTTCTTTCTCATGTACACCAAATGACTTAAGGACTTTCTTATCCTTTCATCCTGAGTTCGTTGTACGGTGGTGTTGAGTTTAATGTATTGTAATGGAGTTGTTTGGACTGATGTGAAGAGATGTTGAACATTATGTCCTTACATCAACCAGACTGAAAATATTATTTCTCTATGTTGTTGTGTTTGGTATGTTCTAAAGGCTAACTCTCTAACATTTATTTCTGCTGCTAATGTCCTAAGTTGAGAGATATATTTGATGAGTGTATGATCACTGTTGAATTTCCAATTTTTGTATTTTCTTCAAACATGTTGTTACTGAAATCTGAATTGTAAATTCTTAATTTGTTTTAGCCAAAATTTTCCAAAGGGGGAGATTGTTGATTCTCTATTTATGATTGGCATTAATTTTAGTCAAACAAATTTGGCAGCAACATGTTAAATAGGATGTTCTAACTTGTAGAGAAAACATGTTGAACAAGATGTCCAATCCGGATCATTTGACATAGTGTCTCTTACAGCTGGACTTTTAGATTCTGTTAGTTTGTTACAAATGTTGAATATTATGGGAATATTTAGTAATCATACATGGCGTCCAAGAATGAGAAATCCGATATATATTGGTATTCAAGTTATTCAAGTTTTCTAAATATTGAGACATTTTAGGAAACTAATGATTGGAGGCCTATTTTCATGGAGAAGTTTTTTATAGACTTTGCGCAGTCTCTTTGCTGTGGTTTTGAAGCCCAATCTATCTCAGAAAAAGGTTATAAAAAGAAGACTCTATACCTAGAGAATATATGAGCCAAAGTTGTAAAAGTATTAATCTTTAAGTCTTCGTCTACGTATTGTTCATTGTGAGCCACTCTTATATTTGTTTGATACATGAGTTGGATTGTTAGTTTAATTGTAATTGTGAATCACTCATAAGCTGTTAAGAAAGAGTGAATTCTATTTATTAGAGTGTGTCTCCTTCTTGATTGTCAATCACTCTTAAGCTTCTAAGTATAGAGTGATCATATGTTTTTGAAGTTTGTCTTCTACTTCTTTTGAATTATGTACTTGTCACTGTCTGTCACTGTAAGGGAAGTGAGAAGGGTCTTATACCTAGGTGGGTCTTAGATAGAAATATAGCATGGGTAGTGATTAAGTGAGAAGTGTAAACGAAGGAGTTTAGCTTTGAATTAATACTATTTAATGGATTCCCTTCCTGGCTTGTATCCCCCAGATGTAGGTGTTATTGTTCACTAAACCGTGTTAACAATTATGCGTGTTATATTACTGTTTTAATTGTTTGAAATTTTTCATTATGTTGTTTCTCAGAGATCAGTGTCTCGAAATCTCTTAGGACATCTGAGATCTAACTACCATAATTTTAGGTATTGGGTCGAACATCCTTTGAGGCCTACCTGGCCTTTGTTGGTAGTTATTATGGCGTGACACATAAGGCTGTTGATGTTGTTGTGCTGCAACAAGAATGGTCATAACAACCACCTGCTGATACGACGCTTGATAAGCTCTACATTTGTATTTATGAGAATACACTACACTAGTTTCCCCATTGACTGGTTTCTTTCCTCCTCCCAAGGAACTAGCAAACACTACAACGTATATTTTTCCCGACTTGATTCTGCTCTAGACCATTTCACTGGCCATCACTAACTCTGGTAAGCTTGCAACAACACTACTAGCCATGTTGTAAGAATCTTGCAGAGTATTGGTAAACATATCAATGAGATCCCTTCCATTATAGGTGGTTTGACCCTTGCATCTAGTTCACGCCCCCTTTGGGCGTATTCTTTGAAAGATTCATTAGGACCCTTAGTCAAGTTCTATAGCTGAGTTTTGTTAGGAACCATATCAGTGTTGTACAAATAATGCTTGACAAATACTTCTGCAAGGTCTCTCCAGCTTCTCATGTAAGTTGTCTCTAGTTTCATGTGCCACTCCAAGGAAGCTCTAAACAAGATGTCTAGGATGAAATGCATTAGCAACCTATCATCTTCAGAATACATCGACATCTTCCAGTAATAAGCTCTGACATGGGTCTTAGGATAAGTAATGCCTTTGTATTTTTCGAAATCCGACACTTTGAACTTTGGAGGAACTCTTACTTCTGGAACTGGGCCCATGTCAGCAATGTCCAAGCCAAGAGGACCATGGCTCTTCACAGCTTTCATCCTTTCTTCTAACATACAAAGCTTTCTATCAGCCTCAGTAGGTTCTCCTTGATCATCATTATGCATAGAATAAAAATCGTTATAGTTGTCTATTTCTGGCTCTGGAATTTGACCAATTCTTCTTGCCCATCGTTCCAACAACTCTTCAGCAGTGAAATCTGGACCAACATTACCATTACCATTTGGAGAATTAACACCATTACCAACACCATGAGGTGGATTGCCACCACCAAAAGGATTACCATTATTACCAACACTATGAGGTGGATTCACACCACCAGGAGGATTACCATTATTACCAGTAGGTTGTCCAGGATTTTCAACATCATTATTAATTACCACAACAGGTCTTTCAACAATATCCCTCAACTCTTCTTGGCCATGAGACATGGCTTGAAGTTGCTCCATATGAGAGTCAACCTGATTCCTCATGTTAACCAAATTAGCTTGAAGTTGCTCCATCCGTTCCATTTGATTGCTACTAGTTGAATAACGGTGAAATGTTGGATTTTCAATTTCTGATAAGAAAACTAGATCAAAGATGAGAATACCGACGTGAATAACTTGTTATGCATGAAATTCATGAATGCACGGTATGCATGCAAATGGCATGTTCAAATATTTCCAAGAATATATAGACTTTGATTCATATTAATAAGCCATTAGAAAGAGAGAGAAATAATGAACACTTGGAAAAGCAACACCATATCATTAAGAAAAAGCAACAGTAATACAATAAGTTCATACAAAGCCAACAACCATAGGTAGAGTATAATGAAAATGGAAGATCCTATCAACATGTATGATGGTGATCAACAAAGAGCAAAACAACAAGATACACAGTCCTCAAGGATCATCTTTCATCTCAACAAGATCAAGCCCCCCCCCCCCCCCCCCCCCCACCAAGGTGCTCTCTGCTCCATTCTTGGGACTCCTTGAAGATTTTCTTAGTGTCTTCATGTTCCAACTTTTGAATCATACCTTGAATAAGGACATCTTTTCTATGGATGATGAATTCCAAGTAGTGACACTTCTGTTCCCACTTATCTCCATCATTAACCTCTTCAAATTGAACTTCCATGGGAGCTTTGTCTTTGTCTTCAACCTGAGCTGTGAGTTTCTTGTTCTCTTTTATCATCTTGTCCAACTGGACCTGTCCTCCATAGAGCTGACAATCCATCCTTTTTCTCTGAGCATACACTTCACCGAGTTTGTCATCTTTGTCTTTAAGTTGTTTCTTCAGAGCTTCAATCATTACTTTGGGATTGTCTTCCATCTCATTTTTGGTGGATTTTTCTTTCAGCCATATCTAAAGCTTTCTTATGATAATCAGTAACAAGAGAAGCACTACCCATATAATTACCAACCCTTTGTCTTTTCCTAATTCCCACATCCATAGACTTATCTTGCTTTTCAAGAAAATCATCCCTCAATTTAACTTTATGAGCTAACTTTATGAGTTTGTTGAAATACTCTATAGACACAGAAGTTGGCTGATCAGAACTTTGTGCGTACGTTGCAGTTTCCACAAGAAAAAGTAGGACACAAATTTCAGCCCTATTCTTTATCCACTCAAGATATGGTGGATAAGATACACAGTTCATTTTCCTGAAATAGGTATTTCTCCTCCAATGGATATCATGCCAAGCTCTGACAGCTCTATTCATTAAATCAGCACCACCAATCACAATATAAAATAAGGATTCCTGCACATCCTTATCTTTAGGATGCTATCTCAAGGCATATCACAACTGTCTATGGGAAAGAACTTGGTTATAGTTGATGCTACCTCTTACTCCTATGAGAGGAACATTGGGAAATTCTCATAGTAAAAAATCACCTCAAAATTATCCACCCTATCCAATCTCAAGTCATACCAAATGATGTCTTTAAAGTGAGGCACATCAATCTCTTAGACCACCTCAAGGAATCTTTGGTATCTATGAAGGCACCCTGACGAGGAAGATAACTCCTAAACCAGTTGTAAAGAAGTGGAGCACAACAATAAACAACACTGCGTTTTCCTTTATCATTTATGGAATGCACAGAGTGATACACGTCTCCAAGTACAATTGGCACCGGATTTCTCAGCATGAAGATACAAATGGCATTCATATCAACAAAATCTACTACATTGGGGAACAAGACAATCCCATAGATGCAAAGATCTAGGATAGTGTGGCAGTCCCTCCAATTTCCCTCATCAACCAAATAATGAGCTTTCTCCAAAAATAAGCTCAAATGAAATCCTGAAAGTCTTCCCTTAGTCCTATGGTTGGCATCCACAACAGTCTTTCTCAAATAAAGAGCATCAACAATTTGAGGAGATTTAGGAATTGTCATGGAACTATGGAAAGGAACTTGGTTCTTGATAGGGATATCCAGAATGCTAGAGTACTCCTCCAAGGTGGGAGCTAGTTGGTAATCAAGAAAGGTAAAACACCTTATGGGAGGATCATAAAACTGCAGCAAAGTATGGATGACACCCCTCTAATACTCTTTGAGAGGTGAGAAAATAAATCTCATGATCTTCCCAAATTATTTTTAAAAACATCTCTATTCTCTAGAGGAGATCTTTCTGCTAGCACAAGGAGAGAATCCAGAGTAGGCTGTGGTAACTTCTAGATAATGTTGCTTTTCTTACCGGTGTTAATCTCTAAGGATAGCTTAACAACAGGACTCAAAGACTAGATACTTGGAAATAAAATAACATGTATGTTAAAATGAGGTTAATATGTTATGAATACAAGGATATGGGATCAAGGTTTCCATCAAAACTGGACAACTGTTGTGCTGATTTCAGAACAAAGTTAAATATAACATGTTCAAAGGTTCGATATTGTTTCTGAATTTAAGAAAACCGGGTAGGATGAAGGCATGTTTTCCTTTGAAAATCCCAACCCATCTCACATGTGGGTTCTAGTCATGAACAGAGGTTGCTATTGGACAAAAAATTCATGCATCCTCTATGAAAATACCTTGTCTTATACACAGGTCTGCAGGACAAAGGCATCCCCAAGAAAACCTCGCCTGAGTGTAGGCTCTCATGCCAACTCGTATGTATCAGGCACTACGCGAGTCGACATGACTATCCATTATAATCTTATGTGTATTCTGGCCTAGGTAGTGGGCCTTTCACCTCAAAGTAACAGCCAACCCACCAAAAAAAGCAAATACAAACACATAAAGCAAATAAAGCGCAAATAATAAACACCCAATGAAAATAAAACAACCAAGAGCTAGGAATGACTTGCTTAGGTTTCCCCGGTAGAGTCGCCAACTGTCGCTACCCGAAAAATACTGACACAAACAAAGTCACCATTTAACATTAGTTATCCCAAAGAAAGGAAAGGAAAACATCGAGAAAACCTAAGATATGGAAAGAAAGTGGTCTTCCAACTAAGAGAAGGGTACAAAAGTTGTTTACGCAAGGGGAAGGTATTAGAACCCCTCACACCCATTGTACTCAATGGGATAAACTCTAGTGGTTCTAATCAAATGGTGTTCTATAACTAAATCTTACTTGCTAAGGAAATGCATGAGAGAATTGATTGGGAAAAACACATTTTTTTTACTATTGTGTTCGCCTGAATTTTGTAACCTAGTGCCTAAGTATCCCGTAGGAATCAGAACAATATAGTTCTTCTCAAAAATGTTGGTTTGTTAGTTTTTTTAATGAACGATGCTAAGTTCGCATTCTAACAATTAACATTGCCGCTCGACCTTAGAAGAATCACGCGTTGTTGTATTGTGCAGAATAGAAATAACATGTTATTTTTGAAAGGTTTTAAAGAAAATCCCTAAGGCAAAAATATTTTGAATTTGTTGGGTGTTTTTTTAGGAGAATACATCAAAAGGTCCTCCAAGGCCGGAGGTATTTGAGTATTTCTCCCATAATTTTGAAAGTCCTCAAGTTTGATTAAATGTTTTTGGATTTTTGATCAAGAAAGAGTTTTAGTCTTAAGAGTATGCAATGTAAAAAGAAAGAAACATAAAATCTAGGGGAACTTGGTCCTATTTGTCATAATGCAAAAGTGGATATAAGGTTGAGATATCAATGGAATCTCTATCCTAAATTTGTCATGCAATATGGACCTAAAATGAGGATAAAGGAGACTATGAATCAAGAGTCCTAAGGATACATGTTATCACATAAATAACACACACAAGTAACAAATTCAAAGTATAAAAGTAAGAACCCCAAAATAAATCTCAAGTACTTAACCAAGACTCAAGATAACTCAAACTTAACCAAGAAAGACTTCACACTTTAGAGGTAACCATTAACACAAATCCTAAGTACTTAACCAAGACTCAAGAAGTCATACTTAACAAATAAATACTTCAAGTCAATCACAACATACGCCTAACAAGACTCAAGACAAACAAGAGACACCTAAACAAGTATTAGGTAAACAAAGCTTCAAGCCTAAGATTTTAAGTAACAACCAAAGTAACACCAAAGCAAGTGATCAAGACATGGCATCAATATTGATATCAAAATCCAAATTACAAATCCATAAGGAAAGTACTATCACATGTCAAGATGTCTCACATTTAAAACCCTAAGGTTAACAAAAGAAAGCATCTAAGCAAGCAGACATGATTTACCAATCAATGAGTCTTAAAAGAGATAGTAACTCAAACAACTTCAAGTTGTAACCCTAAAAATGCATTATGTTCCATTCTACCCTAACAAAGGAAAAATAAATTTCAAAGCAAAGATATCAAACCAAACCATCAAGTAAGATTGACATACAAAACTTTAAAAAGAAGCAACTTCACATGGAACACTTAACTCAAAACTATCAACCAAAATGTCAAAGTTTTTAAGGTAACAACCCAAGCATTATGGAAAGTTTAAAAGGTTTACTCAAAGGATTTAAAGACATCAAAGCATATCATCAACATCTAAGTCATGCAATGATAAATGATTTCAAAATCACAATACAGGTCCTCTAAAGAACAACACAACATGGTAAGATTAGACAAACAAGACCATAAGGTCACAACTCTTGACAAAGAAATGCATTCAAGAAATTAGACATGGATCATCAATCAACAAATCTTCACAAGAAAAATAATTCAAACAACTTCAAGTTGTAATCCTAAACATTCATTAGGTTTTATTCTATCCTAACAAAGGTAATTGCAAATTGCAAAGACGAGGTATCAAAACAAAACATCAAGTAAGGTTGCCATACATCTTCAAGAAAAGAAACAAGCTCAAGTTTAACTTCTAATCCAAAGTATTAACCAACATTCAAAGTTTAAAGGTAACAACACAAACATCACAACAAGACTTCAAAGATTAACTCAAGGGAGTTCATGGTATTAAATTCAAATCATCAACATTTAAATCATGAATAAATATTAACAATAACACCAAGTTTCAATCATCAAGGTAAAAACCCTAAACATTCTTCAAGACCCAAACCCTAAAGCAATACTTCAAGCTTCAAAGTATAATATCATCATGTGTCAAGAGGTGGACACCAAAGCATAAATTCCAGCCCCTGAGGTTCATGCTTCTAAAGATTAGGTGTTAGGGTTTCAAGACCTAAACAAATCATCTACATCAAGTGCACAAGCAAACAAGTGTTCAATCATCATGTTCTCAAAACATAGAACACAAGGAAGTTTCAAAGCCTAAGACATAAACATCATGGCATGGAAAAAAATTATCTAAGAGACTTAGTTCAAAAATTTCTCAAAGAAAGAGAAGGATTCAAAGGAAACAAATTCATCAATTAGGTCAAAACCTTAGACAAGCATCAACAATTTGCAACAACAAAGTGATTCACCAAAATCATGTCATAAAATTGATCAAAGCATCAAAGTTTTAGCGTACCAAATCATGGCATAGACTCAGATTATACGTCAAAAATACCGATCACAAATATTGAACAAGTGCATATCAAACTAAAAGTATCAACACAAGGAACAATCATCATCTAATCATGGCATCGAGGCTCAAACAGATAAATCTAAGCATGCTATCAAAGCAATCTGAATTTTGCACCAAATCATCATGAAGTATTTAAGCATTAGAGTGCCCTAAAATGTCAAAAGGATTGGCTAAAAAGGATCCAAACATGGCATCAATCATGGTTCACAAGATGGAGATCAAAACATAGCACTCCTTTGAGAAATATGTCTCTAATAAAATCAAATAATATTGAAAAAAATAGAATAAAAATATGGAAAAAGAGATAAGACACCAAAGTATCTAAGAAATAATTTTATCATGAAAAGAAAATAAATTTGTAAGAAAAATTGAAAAAGAAAATAAAATAAAATGGTGAAATAAATAAGTTCGGGGTGGAGTAGCAAAAAGTGATGTACTGGATTTACTTAAAACTCAAAATTGGACTCAAATATTGGGGTGCAAACAATAATGAGCACGTGGCCCAGTCCATTAACCAACTAAACTCTCAATTATTTGTATTATTCAGAAAATAAAAACAAATTACAAAATAAACAAACAATTGGACCAATAAGAAGCAAACACACAAATCCTTTGAATTTAAAATTTTACGTGCCCTGAACCCTAGCATAGTTGTCTTCTCCGACCAACAACCATGGCACTGGAGGTGGTGACAGTGGTGGAATCAATCAAAAATGAAAATGTGAAACATGATCCCACTCGTTTTCACCTCTTGAATTCAAATCTGAACTCAGTTTTTTCCAATTGTTCCTCAAACACACGCAATCAAGAGAATACGAACAAACCCTAACGAATTCAAAATGCAATTACATCACACATATAAAGCCTACAAAGATAGGGCTTCAAATCATGTTATTTCAGTGATGCTTCTAGAAACAAGAAAAATCCTAAAATGATGCGTGAAAGAGAGTAAACAAGAATCTCTGATGGCACCTGATGGAGAAGGTCTGTAGCCTATTCAAAGCACGCAAATAGATCAAGAAATGATGCATCAAGCTTCACTGATGCTTGTAGATTATAGATCGAGCCTTACTTTGATTTGAATCACAATGAAAATCTTCAACTAACTCTGAGCAGATGATGAAGAAGATGAAGTTTGTTAGAGGTCTATGAAGCTTCCAGATGCAAGTAAATGCGTTGAGAAGGTTGCATTCATGGTGGAGAAGAAGAATAGATCAAGAATGTAGAGAAAACTTGAGAGAAAAGTGATAGAGAATGGATTTTAGATTTTAAAGAATGGTGAATGTTGATGATTTGGCACGAAGGGAGTTATATATGAAGCTCATGTGTTGTTAGAAAATGAAGCTCAAGCTAACCATGGTTACAAGTTTGTTACAAAACAATTAGAGTTTGTTAGAACTTGAAGAATGAAGTTGAAAATGGAGCTCGGGTTCAACTATGGTCTTCTCTCTTTTTTCTTGTTGAAATTCTGGCACTTGCAATAACAGAAGTCAAGACTGATGCATGTCTCAACAACACACAATGCCATGAAATTTTTTATAACATATGTTGGAAGAAATATACATACTAAAAATGGAAATATTATGCTGAAAAGTGAATTGCATAAACTTAAAGAACAAAATTAATTGTTAACCCAGTTCGGTGTAACTCACCTACTCTGGGGGCTACCAAGCTATAAAGGTAATCCATTATCAGTAGTATCAATTCGAAGCTAAACAATCTCAATTTACACTTCTCACTGAGTCCCTACCCAATGCAATTTCTACCTAAGAACCTCCTATATATGAGAACCCCTCTCACTCCCAATCACCGCAGTGATATCAAACAATCCCAATCCCATGGAATGTCTCAAGAAACCCAAAAGAAGATTACACTTCTAATACAAAAATACTTATTTTGCTTAAAAGCTTCGCTAAGAACAATACTCAACTCTTCACTTATAAACTTAGAGGGGAACAATAACTTGATAAACAAGTAACAATCAATCAACTCAAATGCTTCAAAAGACACATGAGGACATACAAAAACACACAGAGAAAGTAAGGAACTCTCAAACCCTAAACCCTTATTTTCACAAGGTTTTACAATAAAACTATGCTACTTAAAAACTAGGTCTTTGACGTCTCCTTTTATAGACTTCTGCAGCTGGGCTTAGACCCTTCAATAAAATCCAATCTTTAGCTCTAAATCCCTGAAGAATCTTCTCCATATAAACATAAACAAAAAAAAACAAATCTTTCAAATATTTCCTAAAAAGTATCAAAGATCCTTTTTATGAAATAAACCAAATCTGCAATTGTTCTTAAAAATCCTTGATTTCTTACACCTATTATAAGTACTAGAAACCTCTAGAATCTCATATTTTTCAATCAAATTTTCAAGGATATTATCCAGTTGTACTATTATGATGTTTGGTTGCAACATGTTACAACATCTGATAGAACATCTGTCAAATAAGTACCAGTAGACTCTGTTGTACCAACTGGTCAAGATGTTATGACATCTTGCTTAACATTAGGTTGTAATACATGTTTGCCATATGAGACATGTTTTGACAGAATTGTTTCCACCTATTTGTTTTACCAAAATTCTTGCCAACCACAAAACCACGGACCTAACAATCTCCCCCTTTGGAAAGTTTTGGCTTAAACAACCTTTGCACAAAAATCTAGAGAGAGAAATAAAACCATAAACACAAGTTACATGAAACCATGTAAAATCTGTAAAAACATAACATAAATCAAAATCTTGTACATTCAGGAAGGTTTATTACTCCTCGTGTCATACATAATCAGTTCTTCCCCTCAAGGGAAACCCCCCAAATCAGAGCACACGCAACAGAAGACACAATAGAAGCAACAACAGTAGCTTCAGCACAACCAAGCATGAATAATCATGCTCCATATGAATGATTTCATAAGCAACCAAAAAAAACTACTCTCCCAAAAGAAGTAGCACACAGTCCTATCACAATGCTAATGTTAAGCCAAGTTATGTAACATCAGGACAAAAGCACACAAACACTTTACGCCCATTTTTTAGCCAAAATATTGACAAAAACTGGAGTAAATGCACACACACAGTGAAAACATAAAGCACTTTAGAACATATTGCATCCAGGAAATACCACAAATTGAAACAAATAGAGCATTGGAGACAAACACATTGCAAAAAGCAATACCAGTGATGGAAATAAACATATTGCACATAGGCAATACCACAGATGGAAACAAACATTTTTATCAGCTTCAGATGGTCTTTTACCTCTTACCCTGTCAAAGAGCCTTATGAATTCCTTAGTATTATAGCCAGCCCCACTGTCTTATAGAACACCTTCCTTCCATCCCTTAATAGCAATTTGTCCAGGCATGTCATGCCTCAGATTATATAGGAAAGATGCAGTAATTGTTACACTCCTCTATATTTGTAATTAATATAACTCCTTGATTGTACAAGTTCCAATCCCACTATTTTTGAGAACAATAAGTTGTTCCTTGTTGTCCATATGCTCTAGAGTATCTTCCTCTCCTTTAATAAATTTCTTGACCCGTTGATTACAACTATCGAGGTCCTTGTTCCAGCCCCGTTGAATGAGATATCTGAAAGAATTCATATCTTCACTATAAAATGTCATGACATCCTTCTTGACATCATGTCTCTTAAACATCAATTCAGAGAAACTTTATCTTGTTTCCTTCAAGGTAACACATCCATCTGTATTTGAAATCTTCTGTATAAATTCAGTGGTGTTACCTTTATTAGGGTAACTTACAGTCATTTCCATGGATTTTTCTATCTGTCCTTCAGTAGATAGACCTTTGTTGAATTGAGATTTCACTGATTCAATGTGTGTGAATTCACAAATTTCCTCCTTTAGTGCTTCATCAGTCTGCACATAGGATGTTCCAACATTTTCTATGACATTCATCTTCTCTGCAGTAATTGAATCATCAACTATCACTTTGATAAATTCCATTGTCATTCCAGTTCTGGAGTTAAAAACTCAATAAGCTCTTCTTCATGAAGAGTAACCCAAAAATATCTCTTCATCACCTATGGGATCCTTCTTATCCACATGATACTTATCAGTAAATATATGGCATTTACTTCCAAAGATATGAAAGTATTTAACTTTTGGCTTCCTTCCTTTCCATCGCTCATAGAGAGTAGTAGTAGTAGTACCCGATGTGGTGTTTAGCAAGTATACAAAATTATTAGAGTAATACAAAGAGTGTCGAATCCACAAAGACCTAATAGCCAAAATATTATTTCTGTTATTACGGTGTTTATCTAAGGCTAATAAAATATAGGTTGGAGTTGTGCAAGTAAAAGTAAATAAAAGACTTAAATCAATGACATAAAAAAAGTATAATTAATTCAGAAAATGCAATACTGGAATGTGGATCTCCTTAATTCATTGGTACCCTTATTGTTCATATATTAAATTTCTACGGGACAATATTTCTACTTTGAAAAGAATTGATCGAATAGGAACTGTCACTTTCTCGTATTAAGAATCGAGTTTTACTCTGTAAATTATACCATTCATTGTCACGGTGGTGACGCGTATTGCATTAAAGAAATAAAACCTATTTTAAGAAATCAAATACCTTACCCAGTTGAAAAATGAGTTTGGTTGGAAAGTTTAACTTAAAAGGTTTCCAACATATTGCTTAGGTAACCAGATCCTAAACCTATAAATGTGTGCTTCCATAAATAGTTTTAAAATCACTTTTTAGAAATATTAAGCTTTCTAATTAATTGATAAAGTGATTTCGTGGTTTTTATCAATTAATCACTAAGCACCTTTAATCTTTTATACCAAATGACTTTCGATCTTACCCGACGTATAAATGGTTCTACTTTCATAGTAACTGACAAAATTAAGTTTGGAAAAGCTGTAATTAAAACCAAAACAGTCCCAATAGACTTTCTTAAAGAACAACAATTTAGAGTACCGTCGAATCGACAATCCTCATATTCCAACACTTATAAATTTAGCTAGACATGGTTATGACATAAACTAAAGCAATTTATTCGTTCATTTGATAAGACATAGTAAACATATAAGTTTTAGAGCGTGTAATTAAAAGAAAGGTAGAAAAAGAGCACGCAATCAAAATAAAGAAACGATAAAGTAAAGATAATGCAATTGAATAAAAACCTGCTCCGTAGAGACTTAAATCTGGTACAGGAATTAAATTCCTAAAACTTGAATGCAAAAAGTAAATGACGGAAAGATTAATCCTTCAAATAAAGGTTGCTCCAAACTTCATTACAGACTCAATGAACAATGCAATAACCCTCTGATGTGAAGAGATAATCGTTTACAAAAATTGACAGTATATGGCTTAATTTTGTAACTAAGCTTGGATGATCTCAAAGTTGGATGAAAAGATGTATTTACAGAGTTTTCAAAAGCCTAAAATCACAAAGTAGGTTTTCTAAAGCATGGAGATAAAGTAGGAGGAAGTGGGTGGTTCCTTGACTAATAAAGGCCAAATTATAACTTCGTAGTCTCTATAATGTGTGGCGGTCGCCACACCCTCCATGGATTTCACCATGCTCATAAGGCATCTAGGACTTGGTCTTTTGACCATTGAGACATAGACCACTCATCGGCTTCCCTACGTAGAGTATGCTTAAGCCGGAGCCGACTGCTAAAATAAACTACTTAAGGACTTAATTTTTGGGGTTAGACTAAAGTTTAGGCATAACAAGTATCCATATCGATATGTATAACTAAGGGACTCAAGGTGTTAAGACGATATCGATATTTCAGGAAATTTCCCAAGTATTCATAACATGTCCTTAGTTTGTCTAATAGCCTACAAAATTTAAAACAAATATTGTTTCTTTTTGCAAAAAAATTTTGGTATGGCTCAAGAAAAAGAAAAATTTAATAAACAGCCAAAACAATGGATAAAAGACTCGAAAATACATGCAATGAATCGATAAAACAAAGTTAATTAGAAGAAATACTAGAAAGCAATAAATCTAACTAGAAAAACAGGAAATCTAACAAGGAAGCAAGTAAAGTTCCTCTCCCACACTTAAACCAAATATTGTCCTCAATGTTTCAATCTAAGTGGAGAAAGAAATGATATAACCTGGTGTGTAGTCACGATCGGGGACCATGAAGGACTTGAGATCTCCTTAATGAATATATCTCCTTGAAAAGGTGATCCATTTTCTCTGTTAGTCTGTCGACTTGGTCTCTTTGTTCACCGGAGAGGGCTGTGATTTCTCTTCTTAAAGCATGGAGCTCAAAGTCAACATTTTGAGTATTAGTAGGACCTAAAAAAGGTGGTGATGAAGGAAGCTCTAAGTAAGTAGTAGGGTCATATTTGGGAGCTTGAGGATTCTCAGGTGGTGTGGGGTTTTCATCTGGGTTTTCTGATTGGTACTGCCAGTTGTTCTGGTCATGGATGCTAGTAAGCTTTTGGTTTGGTAAGGTGAAGTGATGGACTACTTCATAGTTAATGAGAAGCTTAAATTTGTTTGGTCATTCACGCCTTATCAAACTATAGTTGAAACAATGGTCGATATCCAACAGGTCGTACCCAACGGTTGGGGTTAAGTGAGCTATACAATTGTGTAGGCCTAGTGCTATAGAAATATGAGTTACTAGTCTGCCTACATAAATGTTTTCAATGATATGATTAGAAACCTTATTTAGATTGTTTAGTAGGAAGGTCGTAGAGTTAATTGGGAGGTTCTGAAAAATACTAATGATGAAGAACAAATCGTCTTTGCTCACACCAGTTTGGTTTGGTGTTTTCCCGAAGAATGTTTGGGATGTAACCATATGGAAGTAACAAATAACAGGGTTATGGATGAAATTATTATTCATACTCTCATGATCAAGGTGAAAATCCTCAATGATTCCTCCCCATAAAAAGTATAATTCACCTTGCATATCATCCGACACTTCGGAATAAGCATTAGGGTTATGTTAGAAAGCAAGGGGTCTGGTTAACTCTCTACAGGTGAGACACTGATCCTGGCCAAAGAGTCTAAATGTGGTTAAGCCTCTTTCTTTCCCTTGTATGTTGTGGGGATAGAAACAGAATGAACTCAAGAATTCCAGTGTGAGGTTCCTGTAGGTTGGGTGTTTTGCGACCAAAAACCTATCCCAACTCTTCTGGGTGAACATAACAAACACCGCCAACTAGTCCTAGGTGAATCAAGGAAGAAAAATTAGTGTATCGGGTAGGTGAAAGAATTCTTTTAAATAGGACATCATAGTGCTTCATTTAGTCATCATTTTTGAAAACGACTTTCATTTCGTCAATAGTCTATATCCTGAAATAATATTAGTGGATAAAATATGCTAGGTAGAATGTCGTGACCGTGAAAAGAAAACACACACAAGTTAGTATTTATTGATTGAAATTAAAATTAAAATTAAAAGAGTAAATTTTTGGGTCGCCTCCCATGTAACGCTTTGTGTAACATCAGAAGCTCGACAAAAACGAGAACCAGGTTGTTATGATAGCAGTTGGTGGTTCAACTAAAGTATGCAGATTGTAGGTAGTAGGGATGTCACCTCTTCTATAGTTCTTTAATCATTGTCCATTTCAATGAAAGGTCTGGTGGGATGGTTTTGTATCTCAACAACACCAGATTTCATGACTCTCGTCACCTTAAATGGTCCAGACCATCTGGAACGTGATTTTCCTAGGAAGAGTCGTAATCTGGAGTTGAATAATAGCATTAAATCGCCTACCTTGAACTCTCTCCATGCAATTTGTTTATCATTCCATGCTTTGGTTCGTTATTTTTAAATTATAGCATTCTCGTAAGCATCACGTAGGAGTTCTTCTAAAGCATGGGTGTCTAATATGCGTTTATTACCAGCTGTTAGGTAATCCATGTTTAAGTTCTTTATAGCCTAATAAGCTTTGTGTTCTAGTTCGAAAGATAAGTGGCATGATTTTCCATAGACTAGCTTGAATGGGGTAGCTCTGATGGGGGTTTTGTAGGTAGTCCTATAGGCCCACAATGTGTCCTAAAGTCTTGATGACCAATCTTTTCTTGATAGGGAAACAATCTTCTCTAGGGTTTAGTTTATTTCTCTATTTGACACTTCAACTTGGCCACTGGCCTGTGGATGGTAAGGTATAGCTATCCTATGTCTCACGCCTTACTTGGTTAGGAGTTTTTCGAAGATCTTTGAAATGAAATGGGATCCCCCATCGCTTATGATAAGGCGAGGAACTCTGAACCTAGGAAAAATTTAATTTTTAAACATTCGGATAACTACTCGAGCATTGTTTGTAGGTGAGGCGATATCCTCGATCCATTTAGATATGTAATTGACACCCACAAGTATGTATTTGTTTCCCATATATGATGGAAATGGGACCATGAAGTCAATTTCCCAGACGTTAAATACCTCTACTTTTTGGATATTTATAAGGGGCATCTTATCGCATCTCGAAATATTTTCAATGTGCTAGCATCGATCACATCTGATTATGAAAGCACGAACATCGCACAAAAGGGTAGGCCAGTATAAGTTGGCTTGGAGGATCTTTACGTAAGTTTTTATGTGCTTGCATGTCCCCCATAAGGTGAGGAGTGACAATGAGTTATAATGCTTGCAACGTCCTCTTCAAGTACACATTGAAAAAAAAAGGCCATATGTGCCTCTTTTGAAAAGGAGTAGTTCATCTCAGTAGAAATGTTTAACATTATGGAATAACTTTTTCTTTTATTGATAGGTCACATTAGGGGGTAAGATATTTTCCGCTATATAATAGACGAAGTCTGCATACTAAGGTGTATTGCTTATGACTAGAGAAACTTTAATATTTATGTGTTAACATCCCAGAAATGACAGGTTTGATCAGGTATTGTAATCGACAAGGAGAAAGGATAAAGAAGTAGTCAGTTCAGTGTGAAGGTACCCGGGGTGTAACTCGGCTAAGGGAGTGTTCGATGACCCATGGACCCGGGTAGCAACTCGCCGTCACCATCGACCTAGATAGGGTAGGTAGCTAGGAGGCACCTTCCTGTAATCGATCATCATCTCGGCTCATTAAAGCCAATAACCATCGACAATGCATTCATTACTACGTTACAAAGTACTGATCATCTTCATTCATGGAGACGATAGAGGTTACGTAGTTATGGAACTCAAGAGTCACTCATTAACTGATGCTTTTGATGAAGTGAATATACTCACTATATAAAGTGGCTCTCGACAGAGGGTTAAACAAGAAATTCATCTTGGGACGCATGCATCACTGTCGTAGATCCCAAATCCCTCAATCATCTCATAAACTCACTTTGGTAGGCTCTCCATAGCAACATCATGGGAAGTCGGCCAAATATTTGTTCTAGACAGGAACATTGGCGCCCACCCTGGGGCCTTGGTAAAATTATTCTGAGGTCATACCTTAGTCCACCTCCTGTAGAATTTCGTTTCCTGGAAACCCCCCAGATATGGCGTAGCTACTAGCCATAGTGGAGGCTCTCAGGCAGCATAACAGAACTCTATAGGACAGTGTCACAGACCTACAACAAAGAAGTGTAAGGGAAGACAGTCAATAAGAAGAGCTTCTGGAACCTCAACCTCTATCCTAATCTATCTAGGACGTCCAAGTCCCGAAGAACTTCAAATCACTATCGTTGACGATGTATGATGGAAAACTGACCCTCAGGAGCATGTTATCGCCATCAACAACGAAATGGCGATAATTGGCTCCACAACCTCATTGAAATGTAAACTGATGGCCAACACCTTCAAGGACGTGGCTCTGTGGTGGTACATGAGCCTACCATAACTATTCGAGGAAAGCTACACAAACCTGACGAAGCAATTAATCTAACACTTCTCTGCTAACAAGAACCACAAAGTGCCCACGACCTCCCTCTTCAACTTCCATCAAGGTCAAGCGGAGTCTCTCCAGGAATACGTAGCCTGGTTCAATGAATCCTTAGCCCAGAAGCTTGTGTTCGACATGAATGAGATCATCACTAGGGCAGACTGCTACATAAAAGGTGAGGAGAGCAACTTGGAGAAAAGGACTAGGGATTCCCCTGACAGAAACAAGATCAAAGAAGAAGGATCAGGAAGGAAACATGAATCATCTCGGGAAAACTCAAAAGACAGACCCCGAGAATGCACGAATCAGAGACCTAATTGACGTCCCTTTGATTTAGGTGACACAGAGACACCTTTGAACACAAGGAGAGGAGATATCCTGAAGGAGGTATCACACATCAACCTGATCCTGGAAGCTCCCCATAGATGAAATGTCAACACTATGCTGGGAAATAACATCGGGACTTGGTCTAACTATCACCGACTCCGAGGGCATAACACTGACGATTGCCTCTAGCTGAAGAAGAAAATCGAGAAATTAGTACAGAGGGTGCACTTATTGATTTATGTCAAAGAAAGAAAAATCTCAGCTGGCAAAAGAGATACTCAACAAAAAGATACAGACCAAGAAGAGCCTTCCCAGAAGAAAGGGAAAGGTATTGAAGAAGTGCACGAGACAAAAACTACTCGTCATACACTCAACACCATCATCGACGAATTCACTGGAGGTGGCGAAACCAGTTCAGCCGGAAAGAAGTATTCCTGCACTGTGATACAAGTATCCGAGGATATAGCCAAGGTCCGAGAACAAGACCTCAACTTGGTTAGCTTCTCCAAGAGGGATGTGATCGGCATTATAGCCCATGAAAATGACCCTATGGTCATCAAAGTAAAAATACGAAACTGGAGTGTGAAAAGTGTACTCGTGGACCTTGTAGCTCAACCAATGTACTCTACTGGGAAGCCTTCAAAGGAATGGAGTTCGATATGTGTGAGATGTTACCTTTCAACGGCACCCTGGTCGAGTTCTCCAGAGAACAAGTATAAGTATTGCGACATCTTCCGGTACTCACTACCTTCTGAATCAGGGCGAATGCAAAAACTATCAGAGTAAGGTACTTGATCGTCAATTCTACAACATCATCAAAGGGAGACTTTCCTTTAATACCTTAGAAGCCACTCTATCCACCCTATACCTCACTATGAAATACCCCCTGGGGAACGGTTAGGTCGGGGTGGTCAAAAGCGACCAAGGATTAGCCATGAAATGCTATAAGGATAGCCTGAAGTTAAAGAAGATGAAATCCGAAGGGCCCGAACGATCCAATGAGCTGAAAATCAACATGATTGACATAGACCCTCAGGTTGATACACGGGAAGAAAGCCTTTCTCTCCATGATGAAACAAAGAAGGTACAGATCGACACCACAACTTACAAGGTAACTTACATAGGATACAACCTTTCCCGAGAAGAGACGGAGATCGTGGAGCTGTTGAAAGAAAACATAGACTTATTTGCTTGGAAGCCTTCAGATATGCACGGGATAGACCCCAAATTCATGTGACACCATATAGCATTGAACCCGGATACCAAACCGGCATCTCAGAGGAAAAGGAAATGGGGGGGAGAGAAGAAGAGGGCTCTAAAAGACGAGGTCGAGAAGTTGCTCGATGCCGGTTTCATCAAGGAAGTTAAATACCCTACCTGTTTGGCCAATGTGGTAATGGTAAAAAAGAAGATAGGAAAATGGCACATGTGCATTGACTTCACTGATCTCAATAAAGCGTGTCCCAAAGACCCGTACCCGTTATCGCAAATAGATCGACTAATTGATGAAACCTCAGGGTACAGGTTCCTCAACTTCATGGACGCCTATTTGGGTTATAATCAAATTTGTATGAGCCCGACAGATGCACCAAAGACTACCTCCATGACAAACCGGAGCAACTATTATTACAAAGTGATGTCGTTCAATCTCAAGAACGCGTGAGCCACCTACCAACTATTAATGGATAATGTATTCGCCACCCAAATCGGCAGAAAGATAGAGGTGTACGTAGACGGAATGGCCGTCAAAATTAATATTGAGAAACAACATGTAACAGATTTGAAAGAGACTTCCACATCCATAAGACAGTACGACATGATACTCAACCCAGACATATGTATCTTCAGGGTACAAACTGGAAAGTCCATGGGGTTCATGCTCATTAACCGTGGGATAGAAGCCAATCAGGACAAGTGTCAGGAGATCATAGACATGTATAGCCCATCTTTAAAAAAGGAGGCACAACAAGTAACGAGAAGATTAACCGCTTTATCCCAATTCTTATCGTGCTTCGAGGATAGGGAAATCCACTTCTTTGCAGCCCTAGGGAAGTCGGAGGAACTCGAATGGATGACAATATGCGATGAATCCTTCCAAAGAGTAAAACTCTTCTTGTCCTCTCCACCAATCCTGACGAGACCGAAAGTGAATGCACCCTTCCTATACCTAGAGGTTTCTGAGAAAGCTATGAGCTCAGTACTCGTCCAGGAAGGGAAAGATGGAGAAAGACAGTGTACTTCGTTAGCAAGTTTTTGAAAGGGGCCGAGCTGCAGTACCAGAAGATTGAGAAACTAGCGTTAGCACTAGTCATGACGACCCAAAAATTACAACATTACTTCCTGGGTCATCCAATAACCGTGAGGAATAATTACCCCATCAAGAAGATACTAAAGAAACCGTATCTAGCTGGAAGAATGGTCACAAGGGCTGTAAAGTTATCGGGATATGACATCGAGTTTACCCCCAAGAACCGCCATCAAATCAAAAACACTAGCTAACTTGGTAGTGGAGCTAAGTGACCCACTGCCTAAAGAAAATATGAGCAAATGGACTTTTCATATTGACGGTTCATCCAATCTCAAAGGAAGTGGGGCTGGGGTCGTCCTCAAAGTACCTGACAACTTTGTATTAGAATACTCCTTGAGCTTCAACTTCCAGGCTAGCAATAATCAGGCGAAATATGAGGCCCTCAGGGCGGGGATGAATTTGGCTAAGGAGGTAGGAGTCACCACCTAAACGCTAACACTGATTCTCAATTGATTACAGGGGAGTATGAAACAAGGGTCTTGACACTATTGATATATATTCATATGGTGCAAGGGCTGTCAAAGACCTTCACGGAATTCGAGGTTAATCACATCCCCAGGGAAGAAAACAATCAAGCCGATGTACTAGCCCAATTGGCCAGTACCAAAGAACCAAGGTTAACTAAGGCAGTAATGCAGGAAATATTAGAAAGGCTAAGAATCAAGCAGGAAAAGGCCTTGTAAATCGAGCTTATCTTCGGTTGGATGACCCCTATAATCCAATACCTAACACAAGGAATCCTATCCGAAGACACTGACGAAGCTTGGTGTATAAAGAAGGTATCCACTTGCTACTTGATAATTTCTGACAAACTATAAAAATGGGAAGATCCACACTCATGTTAAGATGTGTGACTGAAGTAGAGGTTACATTAATAATGAAGGATGTCCACGAAGGGGCGTGTGGAAGCCACATCAGAGGAAGAGCCTGTCCAGGAAGATACTTTGAACTAGGTACTATTGGCCTCGTATGTTACAAGATTGCGTCGAATTCGTAAGCAAATGTGACAAATGCCAAGTATAATCACCTCTCATTCATTGCTCGGCCGAGTTACTACACTTCATCTTTTCTCCATGGCCATTCTACCAATGGGGAGCAGACATACTGGGATCATTCCCAATAGCTCTAGGACAATTGAAATTTCTCATTGTGCTCGTCGACTTTTTTACAAAATGGGTGGAAGCCAAGGCCGTGGCACACATTACAGCCGAAAAGGTACATCACTTCTAATGAAAAAACACTATTTTCATGTTCGGGCTACCCAAAATCATAGTGTATGATTACAAAACACAATTCACAAGCTCAGTCATGGTAGAATTCTGGAGTAATTTGAGTATTTAGAAAAGTTTCACATTAGTGGAACATACTCAAGGAAACCGTCAATCCAAAGCGGCCAACAAAATCATCTTGACAAGAATGAAAAATAAGCTAGATGACACAAATGAGCTATGGATTGAATACTTTCCGAAGATCTTTTGGTCATACCATACAAACCCTAATTCCACTACTCGAGAAACACCTTTCCGAATGGTGTACGGGGAGGACACCATGATACAGGTCGAGATTAATACCCTTACTTGGAGAAGGAAGCACTTTGATGAAGAAGCTAACAAAGACGACTTGAACAGTTCAGCCAATATGGTAGATGAAATCTGAGAAATGGCACGGGTCAAAGAGTTTGTAGTCAAGAGAAGACTAGCTAAAAAGCTCAACTTGAAAGTCAGGAAACAACATTTTCAACCAGGAGACCTGGTCCTCAAAAAGATCATTGATCCGAAGAATAAAGGAAAGTTGTCTCTGAACTAGGAAGGCCCCTACCGGTGCTTCATAAACTAAACAACATGGCTTACAAATTCGAAACTCTGGATGGGTTAGAGATCCCTAAGAATTGAAATGTAACCAATCTCAGGCTTTATTTTAGTTAAAAAATACGAAACGAGGCCGCATAATAAATGTATGGCATGCGCTCTTTTCCCTTGCTAGGGAAAGGGTTTTAAATGAGGCACCCAAAATATAAAAAAATATGTAATACCTCTCTCGCAAACTCGACTTCACCCTCGCTGAGGCTCTCGCCTACCACAACAAACCTTACAATAGGGCTTTGATCCAGCAAAAAGTCGAAGCACACTTTATGCATCTCAAAAACTCGGCTTCACCCTTGCTAAGACTCTCGCCTACCACGACCAACCTTACAATGGGTCTATGATCCGACAAAAAGTCGAAGCATACTTTAAGCTTCTCACAAACTCGGCTTCACCATTGCTAAAGCTCTTGCCTAACACGACCAACCTTAAAACGGGGCTCTGATCCAACAAAAAGTTGAAGCACACTTTACGCCTCTTGCAACCTCGGTCACCCTCATTAAGCTCTGATCTGGTAGAAGTCGAAGTGCACTTCACGCCTCTCGCAAAACTCTATTCAAACAATCCCCTCATCAGGGTCGAGTTCCACATCTAACTCCCATCATCAGGGACACATTCTATAAACTTACTCCCCTCACCTGGGTTGTGTTCTACAAACTTACTCCCCTCACCTGGGTTGTGTTCTATAAACTTACTCCCCTCACCTGGGTTGTGTTCTGTAAACCTACTCCCCTCACCTGGGTCGAGTTCTATAAACATACTCCCCTCATATGGTTTGAGTTCTATAAACCTACTCCCCTCACTTGGATCGAGTTATATAACTTACTCCCCTCATCAAGGTCGAGTTTTATAAACTTACTCCCCTCACCCAGGTTGAGTTCTATAACTCACTCCCCTCATTAGGGTCGAGTTCTATAAACTTACTCCCCTCATCAGGGTCGAGTTCATAAAAACATTAAAAGTGTTAAACCGGGTATGTCCGTATTTAAAATGGTACCCATTAAACGACATAGAAAGTTACTCAGAACACTTGTAAATAAAATACCCGACACTACATGATCGGACACGTTTAACCCAATGGAATTTGTATCCGAGGGGCTTATACATATACCGAATTATCTTCAAAAGCAACGCATACAATACATAAAAGTTAAAATACGGATAAACGAAAAGCAATGATTACATAAAAGGCCATAAATGTCCATCAAAAGTACAAAGCTCAAAGGTGATAAGCTCGAAGGTGGTAGTTAAAAAGTAAAAAAAAGGATGGCAAAACCACTCCTTAAAAAAGAGAATTACATAAATCCATCCTTATCGGATGACTAACAGAACCAACAAAACATCAAAACATCATGCATCATCATTACCGACATTTTCCTCGATAGAAGGGTCCTTGGGATTCGGCTGAGGAGAGGGAGCCTTCCCCACATATTCAAGATTAACTAGGTGGCCATCCTGCACCACCTTGAAAAAGTCCATCTTTAATATGGCCAAATCGGGATGAACGCAAAATATCTGATTCGTAGACCGCTCAAAAGCTTCATCACCAACATAGAGAACGTCCACCCGAGACTTCTTAAGAGCTTCCCTCAACTCAGTAGTAGTAGCCTTCAACTCGTCATTGGTAGCTGTTATACCCCAAAATTTGCCCTCTCATTTCATCAACATTTTTCATCACAAGACTTTTGGAACTTAAGATCAAGCTAGGGTTTGCTCTGCTCAAGACACCTCCTTGCATTGTTGACCTAAATTAGGGTTTGAGTTTGCACAGTGATGTTTTGACTTAAAATTCTCAAGATGACTTTCATACTTCATATTGGACTCACAAGTTTGTCCATACCAAGTTTCAAGCCTTGATTTAAATTTTTGCCCAGTCAATTGGACAGTTGACCTAGAAATCAACTGTATTGGGGAAAAAGTCAATTGTGGCCAATTGACAGTCAAACCTCATGAATTTTGACCCACATCAATATTATGAACTCATATGAACCATTTGATCAAGTTTGGATCAAAATTCTACAAGAAATTTGATTAGATCATCAAAATGGCAAAATGGTCATTTTTAGGGTTTTGACTGTACAAAGGAAATTTTTGAATGTTTGACCTAACCAATGGCAAATCAAGCTCAACCATGGACTCAAGGAATCAATGACATTATCTTTATCCATTCAACAAGTTCAAAAGATCTCAAGTGCATAGGATTGACAAATGAATTTTTCAGTCAACTGATCAAAATTTGACTGTACACTGAAAAGTCAAACTTTGACTTTTTGGTCAAAATCAAGTGCCAAGGGTCATTTTTATCAAGAAATGCCAAATTATGAAACTTGTTCATCAAGAAACCAAAAAATGCAAATTAGGGTTTAAAAATGGAAAAATTTCATAACTTAGAAATTTTCTAAGTTATGAAATTTTCTTATTTTTTCCTAACTTTGTCCCATTTTTTCACCAAGATGCAAATGGATTCAAACAAAACTTGCAACATGAAAGTTGTAGTCCATCACAAAGTATACAATATTTATTCACAAAGTTTTCTAAAAATAGGCTTATATCTTAAGTTATGATTTTTGGAACAAGGGTACATAAAACTTTTAACTTAGAGAAATTTTGCCCTAGTTTAGGCAGGATTTTAACCCATCTTCTTGGCCATTTTTCACATAGTTCCACTTGGAGTTTAAAGTTGCATTTTAAAGATGGATTATAGTGAATGTTTCAATCTTTCCAAATTGTCCAAGAACTCCTCAAAACATTTTTGTTTTTAGGGAAAATCGAATGCTTGAAGTTGGCAAAAACTCACTTTGATCCATGGCCAATACATGTTCATACAACTTGCATTTTTAAATCAGCATGCTTTGGACTAGCTTGAAGGCCTCTAAACCATTTTAAACTCCTTAATTGAATTCAAATCCACTGAGCTAAGGCATTATCTTGGTCATTTGGACATTGCATGCAAAACTAATCACTATTTGGAAAAAGGTATAATGCCATTTTTGTAAAGTTACACTTTATGTCAAACCAAGATCTTTGAGGTATGGGGCCATATCTCTGAGGCAAGATCAAATCCACAAATTGCAAGTATCAAGGGCAAAATATGCAGCATACAAGATAGGCATTACAGGCCTGCATTGATAAGTTAGACATTCTTGCTTCAAAAAGAAGAAATTGTCCAAAATCCTCCCAACTTGAAAACCAGTCATTGCTAGCTAAAACAAAGATCACAAACACATTTGACACAACCCTTTGAGTCAGAAGAACGAGCCTTTTAATCCTAAAGCACCCTCATACCTAAAATCACCATTTTTCTGCAAAACAGGGCAAGCCCTGCAGAACCACCCCCATCTCCACTTTCCCTCGTGCGTTTTGCCTCAAACTTGTTCCAATACCTTCCACTCAACTCACCTGAACTATCCCAGACCTCCATTGCTAGCTGTAACACCATTAACACACATTGCCATTTTTGTTTCAAAGATTTGCAGGTTGAGTTCTGTAGCACGATTCAGGCTATTTCAAAACAAGCCAAGCATTGGGAAAGCTTCATTGGACATCAGGCAAGCTCAAAAGAACCTCAAGCACTCTTGAAAGTTGTTGCATTGTCCAGCTCGAAGTCAACTGAAACAGGTATTTCACGAACTTCTATCTCTCTATTTAGGAATAGTTAGACTTAGGTTTGTGAATGAAATATGTTGTACTCATAGCCCTGAAGCCATACATGTGCTTAATTTTCATTTATATTAATCGTGCTAGGAGAATTTTGTTCATGAACTTTCTGAAAAAACTAGGTTAAGATTTAGGGCCAGAGAAATTCTCTCTGGTCTTTGAGAGTTAGCTTAAGTTTTTTATATGGTTGGATTCGTTGCTTGATGCTCTACAAGTTTCATCTTATGAGTTTTGTCAAAAAGTCAAGGAATCCAGAGATATCAGTTGATGTACAGAACGCGCGTTTTTTGTGAACTGAGGAAGAAGATGAAGTTACTTGGGCTGGGCCTGTTTGCTTTTTCATCTGAGACATACATTTTCAGTTTACACCCCCCTGGACCATTTATTTGTATATTTGTAATTTTGAGATATTTTTTTTATTCTGACTTTATTATTTAATGTCCAAATATAAAAAATGCCAAAAAATTATTTTTATATTTTTTCACATTTATTTGATATTTATTTTTATTTTACTAGTATAAAAATGATTTAAATACTTTATATCCATTTTATTAAAACTCAAAAATAATATAAAAAAATATGTTTATCTTTATTTATTATTTTGTACATACTTGAAAACACTTTCTTGAAATATATACCATTTTGTAAATAATTTATTTTATTTTTATGCACACTTAGTATATTTAATATATTTAATACATACACATACATATTTTATTAAATAATTAAGAACAAAAATACAAAAATAATACATTTTTATTTTTATTAATATTTTATACTAAAAATACCATTTTTTTAATATACTTATATTTTTGTACAAATTAATACATTATTGTATATAAATAATAAATGATACCATTTATTTAAGAAATTAGGGTTTTGCCCTGAAAAATAAAATAATTAAAATTGACTTTTTTTTTACATTTCACATTAAAAATACCTTTTACATACATAAAAATCTTTTTTGCATAAATACATTTTATTTAATATTTATTTATTGTATTTATTTAAATATTGTATATTTAATATTTTGCCCTATACATTCGATTTGGTTGTAATAATTTAGGATTTAATTTCTTGCAAAATAATCCCTAATTCAAATTTGTATCCCCCTCCCTATATCATGTTGTAATAGTGTAGAATTTAAATTCTCGCACCTTTAGATGCTTTCAATTATGCCATGATTAGACCTAGGATTTGTATGCAAAATAAAATCAACAAATAGCTTGACCTAATCCAAAGATAACAATGCATGAAAAACAAACACAATGCACACTTGCACCCCTAGGATTTCAATCCACATGTTGCCTTCAAAAATGGGTCATGGTATGCATGTCAAGTACTTTGGCAAAACAAAAACAAAACAAAAGATCATAGTCCCTCGATGACGCTATCTGAGTTGCCTAAACAAAATGATCAAGTCCCTCAAGAAAGTTGCCAAAAATACTTGACACCATTGCTATCATGGTCTATACGATGACCCGCGCCTGTCCCGTTTAACATCCTAACACAAGGTTGTTCACCAAATACAATGGTGAAACAACACTGTTAAAAGGGTTAAAAACATAAGAAAGATCTTTGAGTTAAAATATGGTAGACAACTCTTAGTTACTTGATCAAAACTTGCAAAAACATCCTTGCTATCTTCAAAATACACTTCACAACACAAATTTCAAAACCCTACTTTCAAACATTGAAAACTTTTCAAAAGAAAAAAACACCTTTGTATACATTCAAACAATAATCATTACAAAGGTTGCCACAACGATGGCCTCTTTTCAAAACATCTTTCAAAATCACACACAAAGCACCATTTCAAACAATTGAAAAGCAAAGAAAGTGATCTAAACAAGTAACTAAGAGCCCATGGATAACCATGGATAGAAATGGTGTTAATACCTTCCCTTTCTATAATCTAGTCCCCGAACTCAAGAAAACATCTCAAAGGTTTTTCCTGTGCTTTTTGACCTTTCCTTAGGATAAAATAAAAAGTCGGTGGAGACTCTTGCTAAACCGAAACATTTACGAACACAAACGCAAAATCCCAAGTCAGTTCTCCCACCGTATCACAGAACTGGCGACTCTGCTGGGGAACTACTTTAAAAGTGGAGTAACCTTAGGGATTAGATCACCCTTTGCATGATTATTGTTTGCTTTGATTGGTTTACATTTGGCTCTCTTGTTAGGGTTTGAAATCCTCCACCTGGATTTGGGAAACATTCATAGGTAAATAGAAATACGTTGTGGAAACTGAGCGGGGTATACCGACACGGTTGAAGCAATAGCTATATTAGTGCGACATATTTGTGAGTACTGGTAGCCTTTGAGTCAATCAAAGAGAATACGGGGCCGCTGAGTGATGTCATGAAGCACTAATGAACTTTTAGAACCTTACTTGACCATCTTGGCCTTTTATTAGGGGTGGTGAGATGACCGGCTTTGGTGCAGTCCGAAGTTGGTAGATACTCGATACTACACTCATTGAGGGTTATTTTCTTGGAATATTTTGGTCGCTAGTTAAGTGGCTAAACCAAAACAATGAACATAGAAAACAATCCAGTGATATTGAGCCCCTTAGAACCCGGTTATTATTTATAGGACAAGTTTGAGCCAACTAAACTCAAGAGGGTACTTACCTATGGAACCTCATGCAAGCCTAAAACTAGGGCTTTGTGTGATTTGCTTGTACATGTGTTTGTGCATACATCATGAACATCATAAAGCATCATATGCATCAACTAACCATTTCAAGGGTTTGGATCTTCATATTTGTTCTTGTTTTGTAGGTCACTGAATCTCTTCGCAGGAAAACAATTCAAGTCAACCTTGTGAGAATCCCTCCTCAACTCAAGGAGCTTACATCCAGGATTCCAGAGAATTCTCTCTTCAGTGAAAGACATGGTAGACTCCTTAGCTTGGTCAACACCAACATTGAAGAAGATATGGTGAAAGTTCTCTTCCAGTTCTTTGACCCCCTACACCACTGTTTTACATTCCCTGATTACCAGTTGGTGCCTACTTTAGAGGAATTTTCTCAACTCTTGAGAATTCCTATTCTTCATCAACTACCCTACAACGGTACGGAAAGAGAACCAAAGCCTGAAGATGTTGCTCAAGCATTACACTTGCAACCATCTGACATCAAGGGGCACCGGGAAACCAGAATTGGTGTCAAGGGTTTCTTGGCAAAGTTTCTATTTGAGAAGGCACAAGACTGCTGGAATTCTCTTGATTTACGGGCCTTTGAAGAGATTGTGGCACTCCTCATCTATGGGTTGGTCTTGTTCCCAAACCCCGATCAGCTTATAGATGTGAACGCTGTCAAGATTTTCATATCCAGGAATCATATACCCACATTGCTTGGGAACATCCTACACTCATTTTACACACGAACAATGAGGAAAAGAGGTGTCCTCATGTGCTGTACTCCTCTCCTAGCAAGGTGGTTTATTTCTCACCTTCCACAATCAGTTCTGAAGAATGAGAAGGGTTTAAGGTGGTCACAACGATTGATGACCCTCACACATTCTGATGTACATTGGTGTTCTCGGTCCAGAGAAAATGTCATCATCATTGATTGTTATGGGGAATTTCCTAATGTCCCACTACTTGGCATTAGGGGAGGCATCACCTATAACCCCTTTTTAGCTTTGAGACAGTTTGGATATGCCCGGAGGGATGACCCTCATGACATGCTGATTCCTGACCTAGTTTTTGACTTCGACAACGATGCGCAAGGACTTCGACAAAGATTCATCAGAGCTTGGAGGATGCCCAACAAGGTAGATAGTAAGACACTGGGGCACAAGAATTCCATCCCCCTTGAGCCTTATCTCAAGTGGGTACGAACCCGCGCCCAGAATCTTATGATGCAATACCCTCACATTCTCCCCTTGATCAAAGAGCCTGTTATGGAAGGAGAGGTTCCATACACCATCCTTCAACCTGACATGCCAACATCATGGGAAGAAATGCAAAAGAGTTGGATCCAACTCAAAGAAGAACGGAATACTTTTGAAGCCAGCTTCTATACTAGTGAGAAGAAGGTTTTGGAGCTTACCCACCGACTTCATGAGGAGGAGACTCTCAACACTTACATCGCACCAAAAAGGATGCACAATGTCTTTTTACATTAAGAATTTTTTAATATTTTGCCCATGGGGCACTTATGTACTAACAATTTCTTCTTAATATGACGTGCGTTCTTTTTTGTTTGTAACAAATTTGAATTTCTAAATCCTTGAATTCATTACATGAATAACATACCATTCATCATGTGCATAAACAGGTCTTCGCACCAGGTTTCCTTATCTTTCTGCTGTTTATTTCAGCAAGATGGATTTGGAGCAAACGGTAAAGGATCTACAGGCACAAAATTCACAATTCCAGTAACTCCTCATGACCTTGGCAAAGGGTCAAGAGGACCTGAAAGCTTTGTTGGAGAAGAATAAAGAGAAAAATAAAAAGAGACCTGAAGTAGCCACTTTGGGAAGGAGATTTGAGCATCAGGCTAGGAGAGTTCTCGAGTTTCCCTCAACGTATGACGAAGGGGCCGTTAAAGGGAAAGGGACTGCTGTACCTTCTGAATCTGAGGTTGAAGAGGAGGATGAGGAAGAAGACGAAGACAACTCCGAACAACAGTATCCACCAGCGGATGATAAATATAAGAACCTTGAGGATAGACTGGCAACCATGGAGTTGCAGAGGGTACCCGGTTTGGATTTTGAAGAACTAAAACTGGTATCTGGGATTGTTATCCCTCCAAAGTTCAAGGTGCCAACATTTGCCAAGTACGACGGTCTGAGATCGTATGTCAGAAAGATCCAACCCCACTCATCTGATAAAGACCTCTAGGTACACTTTTTCCAAGACAGTTTGTCCGGCACGCATTTGGACTGGTTTTATCAGCTCGAGAGATCAGAGGTTCATAATTGGGAAGACTTAGCAGCTGCTTTTTACCGTTATTATCAATACAATGCTGATTTGGCGCCCACTCGTACTCAGTTACAAAGTATGGGGATGGCTTCCAATGAAGGGTTTAAAGAGTACGCCCAGAAGTGGCGTGATCTGGCTGGAAGGGTGCAGCCGCCGTTGTCGGATAGGGAGTTAGTTGACATGTTTTTGGGGACCCTGTCGGGCCCCTTCTTCAATCATGTAATCGAGAGTTCTTCCGCGGGATTTACTGAACTAATTTTGGCTGGCGAAAGGGTCGAGGCCGGTATTAAAAGTGGAAAGATTCAAAAGGATGCTTTTGCATCCACAGCTGTTAAAAAACCTTTCCCGACTAAGAAGGGAGCCTCTGCTGTGTATTCTCAGAAGGGTCAGGTAAGAACCGAGCACCGGCCGACTGTAGGGGCGGTGATGATTCAAAATTCTTCAAATGATCAACCTCGTAACAATCAGTCGAGACCTAATCAACAACAGGTAGAAAGGCCACAACGGCAGTTCACTCGCATCAACATGACGCCAGCTCAGGTACTCCCCCACTTGTTGAAGTTGAATCTTACCAGTTTAAAGGAAGCGCCAAAAAATCCTAACACCTCCTCTCTATACTACCACTCCAATGCCAAATGTGCTTACTATTCCGACAGTGTTGGGCACGATACCAATAATTACTGGGCGATTAAGAACAAAATCTAGGACTTGATTGATGCCAAAGAAGTAGAATTCGATGCGCCTGAGAAGCCCAATGTGATTTCTGCTCTGATGCCTAAGCACGGTAATAATGTTCATGCTGTTATGAAGGACCTTCATGTTACTGATGTCGTTGACCTGTTGACGCCGTTACTTGTGATTAAAGAAAATTTGATGAGAGCCTGGATCTTTCCTGGTTGTGGTAAAGACTGCTATTTTTGTTTGAACATACGAGGTGATTGCCCAATGTTGAAGTCGGGTGTCCAACGCCTGATGGATACCCAAGAGATACTTTTCCAGAAAACCCTTGTTGATACCTTCAATCCTGTTACTCCTGATTCTTTTGCTAATTCAACCAACGATATCGCAATCTAAACACTTCCGACAATCCTCCTAAGGCTTGCAAAAGGCCTGTCAGGATTACACCAAACTCTGAATGTGTACCTTTAAAGATCACCATGCCGGGACCTGTCCCGTACCAATCAAGCAAAATGATACCATGGAACTATGAAGGAGAAATCTTCTATCATGGTATCAAGCAAATTGAGGCAGTCTAAGAAAATTCTGAAGAAGAAAACCCTGATATAGGGAACATTGCGGGTACAAGCAAGATAACCCGCAGTGGTCGGATCTTTTCTCTGGAGATTGCACCCCCTCGAGCAGTTTTCAGACCCTTGAAAGCTTCTGTACCTGTTGGACCATCTGTGCAAGGCCCAATGATTGAAGAATTGGATACTCCTGAAGAAAGACCATCTGCTTATACTACTGACAAGGGTAAGGGGATACTAGAAGTGCCTGTCAGGACGAAGGCTCATGCTGTGGTTATCCCCGAAACCACTCAGAAAGAAACGGATGAAATCTTGAAAATAATCAGAAAAAGTGACTACGATGTTGTGGAACAGTTAGGGCAGACCCCTTCTAAAATTTCAATGTTGGCTCTTCTACTCTGTTCTGAGGCCCATGCTAAGGCCCTGATCAAATTCTTGAAGGCGGCACATGTACCCCAAGAGACTTCGGCTGACCAGTTTCAGGAATATGTGGCCAGTCTTACTGCTAATAATGGCCTTGGCTTTTCCGATGCTGACTTGACTCCCAAAGGAAGGAAACACAACAACGCGCTACATGTCTCAGTTGAATGCAAGGGAACCACCCTCGCCCATATTTTAGTTGATACTGGTTCTTCCTTGAATGTGCTGCCGAAGAAAGCCTTAGACCGTTTGGACTGCGAAGGACTGACCCTCAAACCTAGTAACATCGTTGTTAGGGCTTTTGATGGTTCCAAAAGAATGGTTCATGGAGAGGTTGATATTCCTATCAAAGTAGGTACAAAGGTTTTCAACTCCACCTTCTACGTGATGGACATCCGTCCGTCATATTCGTGTTTGTTAGGAAGACCATGGATCCATTATGCTGGGGCAATTACCTCCTCTTTGCACCAAATGCTGAAATATCCTGTTAAGGGTAAGATTATAACAGTGCACGGAGAGGAAGAGTACATGATAAGTCATCTCAATTCCTTCCGCTATATGGAGTTGGATGGCGAGTTCATCGAAACGCCTTTTCAACATTTCTAGGAAGTGTCTCCTGAGGTAGCAGTTGCGAAGACAATGGTCGAGATACCTATCGTTCCCAAGCGTGTATCTAGGATGGCATTTCTCAAGGATGCAGAGGCGGTGATCAAAGAAGGGAAGAGTACAGTATGGGGACAATTGCTTGACTTTCCCCATAAGACGGACAAGTTTGGGTTAGGGTTTACTGCTGCAGGACAAAAGGCTATGCGTCGCTCCAAGGTTGGAAGACCACTCGTCAAGATCTCACACCATGGAATCAATGCTGTAGAAGATGAAGATGAAGAGAGTCACTTTGAAGATTGGATCTTTCCGACCATCGAAGGGGGTTTGAGAAACTGGGAAGCAAATGATTTTATTCCCATCACCTTCATCAACCAGTAACTTTATCTTTGAACGATTTCCCATTTTATGGTCTGTAATAACTAAAACAATTCGCACACTATTTTCACCTCATGCCTCGCCCGGGGCATGTAGGTCCACTTGTAAGGGCTCGATCTTCTTCATTATCATATGCCATGTTTTAATGAATCATTGGACGTTTTTCATCTATAAACTGTTGTGTCCTTTTTTTTCCCTTTGCATTTTTGTTTGTTTAAGGATGGCTATCCCTTACGCACACCCACACTCACAAATGCAGGTACCCATCCACTCCGGATTCCATGGGTGACTATTCTGCTTTCGCCTTCGATAACTCTGAAGATTTGGTCAATCACGCTGAGTACGAAGTTGACGAAGATTGTGAAGTGCCGAGAGAATTAGCCAGACTTCTGTAACAAGAAGAAAGGGCCATTTTGCCTCACGAAGATTTGCTAGAAACCATCAACTTGGGGACAGAGGAAGACAGGAAGGAAGTAAAAGTGGGTGCCAACCTGGAACCAAGTGTCAAGGAGCGCTTAGTGCATTTGTTGAACGAATATGTTGAAATCTTCGCCTGGTCTTATGAAGACATGCCAGGGCTAGACACATATATCATGGTTCACCGTCTCCCTACAAGAGAAGACTGTCCACCGATCAAGCAAAAGGTCCACCGGATGAGACCTGACATGTCTGAGAAGATTAAGGCTGAGGTTATGAAGCAATTCAACACTGGCTTTCTGGCTGTTACTTCCTATCCACAATGGGTTGCTAACATTGTTACCGTACCTAAGAAGGACGACAAAGTCAGAATGTGTGTGGATTATCGGGATTTGAACAGGGCTAGCCCTAATGATGATTTTCCACTGCCACATATCGACATCTTGGTTGACAACACATCTCAGCACAAGGTGTTTTCATTCATGGATGGATTCTCGAGATACAACCAGATCAAAATGGCCCCCGAGGACATGGAGAAAACAACCTTTGTTACGCAATGGGGTACCTTCTTCTACAAAGTGATGACATTCATGCTGAAGAATGCAGGGGCAACTTATCAATGCGCCATGGTAGCTTTGTTTTATGATATGATACATCATGAGATTGAAGTTTACATAGACAATATGATAGCTCGATCACAGACAGAAGAAGAACACCTTGATCATCTGCAAAAGCTGTTTGTCAGGTTGAAGGAGTGTAAGCTCAGACTGAACCCAAGCAAGTGTACTTTTGGAGTTAGGTCTGGTAAACTTTTGGGATTTATTGTCAGCAACAAAGGCATTGAGGTTGATCCAGCTAATGTAAAGGCTATACAAGAAATGCCCGCCCCCCGCACTGAAAAGGAGGTTAGAGGATTCTTGGGACGCTTAAACTATATTGCGAGGTTCATATCTCACCTAACATCTACCTGTGAGCCAATCTTCAAGCTATTGAAGAAAGATCAATTAGTCGAATGGAATAATGATTGTCAAGTTGTTTTTGATAAGATCAAGGAGTATTTGCTAGAACCTCCTATTCTGATGCCACCCGTCGAAGGAAGGCCACTAATCATGTATCTGACTGTTTTGGATAACTCAATGGGGTGCGTGTTGGGCCAACATGATGAGTCTGGCCGAAAAGAGCATACCATTTATTACCTTAGCAAAAAGTTTATCGATTGTGAGACTCGCTACTCACTGCTCAAGAAAACTTGCTGCGCTTTGGTATGGGCTGCTCGCCGGCTAAGGCAGTATATGTTGACTCACACCACTTTGCTGATTTCCAAAATGGATCCGATCAAGTATATCTTCGAGAAGCCTGCTTTATCTGGAAGAATCGCTAGATGGCAAATGATCCTGACTGAGTATGATATCCACTATACTACCCAAAAAGATATAAAAGGGAGTGTACTAGCTGACCATCTAGCTCATCAAGCCGTCGAAGATTACCAATCTATGAGATTCGACTTCCCTGACGAGGACATCATGACATTAGACAACATTGAAGGTAACAGACCATATGACGGACCTGAACAAGGATCCCGATGGACCCTGTACTTTGATGGTGCTTCAAATGCACTTGGCAACGGTATCGCTGCGGTACTCATTTCTCCGGAAGGTTGCCATACACCCTTCACTGCCCGACTTTGTTTCAGCTGTACCAACAACATGGCTGAATATGAAGCTTGCATCTTTGGTCTCAAGGCTGCTATAGACTTGGGAATCAAATCTTTGGTCATATTTGGGGACTCGGCTTTGGTTATCAGTCAAGTCAAAGGAGAGTGGGACACTAAACATCATAATCTTATCCCATACAAAGAACATGTCTTAACATTGTTGCCTCATTTCGAGCAGATTACCTTCGAGCATTTCCCGCGAGAAGAAAATCAGCTAGCAGATGCTCTGGCTACAATGTCTTCCATGTTTAAACTCAACTGGGATAATGAGGCTCCCCAAATTACCATCGAGCGAATGGACGAACCTGTGCCCTGTCATGAGATTAATACCGAAGAAGTAGTGGAACAACCTTGGTTTCATGAAATCAAAAGGTATCTCTAGACTAGAGAATATCCTGAAGGAGCTTCCGTCAATGACAAAAAGTTCTTAAGGAGATTCGCTGCCAAGTTATTCCTAAGCAATGGCATCCTTTATAAGCGCAGCCATGATTGTGTTCTACTTCGTTGTATGGACAAAGCTAAAGCAGAGTTGATCATGACTGAGATACACAGTGTCACATTTGGCACCCACTTGAACGGACATACGATGGCTAAGAAGATTCTAAGGGCAGGCTACTACTGGTCTACCATGGAAGCTGATTGTCATCAACATTCCCGTACTTGCCACAAATGCCAAGTCTATGCCAACAAGGTACATATTCCTCCTGTTCCTCTCAACGTTCTGACAGCTCCTTGGCCATTCGCAATGTGGGGCATTGACATGATTAGAGAGATCAAGCCTACGACATCCAATGGACATCACTTCATCTTGGTGGCTATTGACTATTTTACCAAGTGGGTCAAAGAAGCTTCCTTTGCCTTAGTCACAAAGAATGTGGTTGCCCGCTTCATCAAGCAGAACCTCATATTCCGGTATGGTGTCCCCGACAGGATCATCACGGACAACGGTACAAATTTGAACAACACCATGATCACCGCTCTATGCGAACAGTTCAAGATTTATCATCACAATTCATCTCCCTATCGGTTGAAGATGAACGGTGTTGTTGAAGCCGCGAACAAAAATATCAAGAAGATCATTCAAAAGATGACAGTCACCTACAGGGACTGGCATGAGATGTTACCGTTTGCTCTGCATGGATATCGTACCACGACATGTACTTCAACAGGGGCAACTCCATTTTCTTTGGTATATGGCATGAAAGTTGTTCTACCTATGGAAGTTCAGATTCCTTCCTTGAGGATTATGAAGGATGTCGGTCTGAGTGAAGACGATTGGATTCAGACCCGGCTTGATCAACTTAATTTGATCGACGAGAAGCGACTTACTGATGTTTGTCATGGTCAGACGTATCAAAAACGAATGATCAAGGCTTTCAACAAGAAAGTCAGACGCCAGGTATATCAAGTCGGAGATCTTGTAATCAAGCGGATCATGTTACCGTAAAGTGATCCCAGGGGCAAGTGGACTCCTACTTATGAAGGACCATTTGTGATAAAGAGCATCTTTTCAGGTGGGGCAATGATTCTGACCACCATGGACGGCGATGATTTGCCGCACCCTGCGAATGCAGACATAGTCAAAAGATACTACGCATAAAAAGACCCGACAAGTTGAAAACCTGAAAGGGCGACTTGGGAAAAAATGGGCATCCCGGTGAATCGAAAACCTGAAAGGGCGGTTCAGGCAAAAATTAGGGATAAAACAAAAAAAATCTGTACACCCGGCAAGTTGAAAACCCGAAAGGGCGACTTGGGCAAAAAAGGGTTTCCCGGTGGATCGAAAACCCGAAAGGGCGGTCCAGGAAAAATTTAGGGAATTAAAGCGTATGACTATGTCTCGTCAGATCACCTTAAGAACAATCTCTTCACTAACAAGCTCCAAGATTCTGATCAATCCAGTCATTGGCGGACGAAGCAATGAATGGACAAGATATTCAGAGTTGTAAAGGCTATAACAGAATGTGAATCCCATGGAATTATTACACATAGCCATCTTTCTTTGGTATAAATTTTTTCAATTTTTACGACAACATTCTCTTACTAGGATGTTTGTCTCCTTTGTACAAAGATACTCACAAAAGTTAATACAAAGATACGTCAAAGCGCAGAAATTTGCTTGCCTTTCTTTTCTCTTTACACTTATGTTTTATTTGAAAACGTCAAATGTTTGTTAAATAGGCATATGCATTTGAATATAATCAACGCTTACAAATAAAACGAAATTGAAAAATGATAATTACTGATAGATTGAAGGTGTAGGAAGATATCTTTGTGCCATTTCAGAAGAAATCCCCTACGATACATCATTCAGATCTTCAACAAAGCTAAAGTTTGGATTATATTTCCCCAGCGGAGTTAAGCTTCAAGATCCTCAGCTGAGCCAGTGCATTCCAAAACATGATTCCCCAGCTGAGTTAAGTTTCAAAATTCCCATCAGAGTTAAGCTTCAAGATCCCCAGTGGAGCCCGAAAAAAACCCTGAAAATCCTATCCCCAGCGGAGCCAAAATAATGAACATTTCCCCCACCGAGTTATCTCCCAGCAAGATCGAAGATTCTCGGTCTCTTTTTTTTTTCCAAGCAGAAGCCTCCTAGGTTTTAACTCCCCCAGTAGAGATTTTTCAGAGTTTCCCCTATTTACAGGAAGGTCATGAAGGATTCTCATTCCCTGCAGAAGTCGTTAAAGGCTTTGTTAATCCCTACAAATCACCAAGGATTTTCAATCTCCAGCGATGGTCCCAAGTTTTCTCCTTCTCAACAAACAAAGATCTTTAATCCCCAAGCAGTCAACAAGGATTTCTCGTCTTCAATAATCAAAGATCTTTGGAATCCCCAGCATCGGTCAAAGATTTACTTTCCCCGACCGCAATAAAAAATTTCATTATCTCCAGTTGTCAAGGATTTATTTTCCTCAGCAAGACAGCTGCTCAGTTTACGTGCACATCCATTACATTCATATATCATAAACATTGATGAAACACAATTCATTGCATCATACATATCATGCAACATAACTTTGTGTTTTAGCTAACATTTTACCCTTTTCAGGATAAGATTTAAAGGCTGTTGATAACAATTATTCAGATACAGTATGGATACACCCTAGACACGGCGGTCATTCTATTACTCATTCACAATTTCAAGTCAAAATACAGTACAAATACGCTCCAGACACGGCAGCCATTCTATATCTCATTCAGATTCAACTATCAACCACAAGTTCAGATACGCTCCAGACATAGATGCCATTCTGGCCCTTACACCAAAAATTTGATTCTCCCCAGTGCAGTCGCCACGGAAGTCATCCTGTCACTTATTCAGATCCCAGTTACAGTCTCAGATATACTCCAGACACGGAAGTCATTCTGCTACTCATCTAGATCTCCACTTCAGATACAGTCCAGATACGCTCCAGACACGGTTGCCATTCTGTCACTCAGTCGAAATTTATCCCCAACCCAGAGATGCTCCATACACAAATGTGTCTCTGTCGCCCATTCAGAATTCAGATACAATACAGATACACTCCAAGCACGACAGTCATTCTGATATTCATTCAAAGTTCAAATACAGTTACAGCTCAGATACGCTCCAGACATGTATGCAATTCTTTCTCTCATACAAACTCAGTCTCCAGATACAGTTCAAATGCATTCCAGACACGGATACCATTTTAATGCTCATTCTTCTGACCTACCACATTGCAACTCAACAAACATTCTTGGATGGAATCTTTAAGACCATCTCCAACAAGATTCTACCATCTCTAAATGGCATCTTAAAGCCTATTCTCGCATCTATATTTTGACGTATGCAAATTTACGGGCACTCTAGTGTCCAATCCTCTTTTACCTTCGAGTCGTGAAAGGCAAACTTGCCAATCTAAATCTTCAAGTTCAAGAAGATTGAACAGGGGAAACTGTTATACCCCAAAATTTTCCCTCTCATTTCATCAATATTTTTCATCACAAGACTTTTGGAACTCAAGATCAAGCTAGGGTTTGCTCTGCTCAAGACACCTCCTTGCAATGTTGACCTAAATTAGGGTTTGAGTTTGCACAGTGACTTTTTGACCTACAATGCTCAAGATGACTTTCATACTTCATATTGGACTCACAAGTTTGTCCATACCAAGTTTCAAGCCTTGATTCAAATTTTTGCCCAGTCAATTGGACAGTTGACCTAGAAATCAATTGTATTGGGGAAAAAGTCAACTATGGCCAATTGACAGTCAAACCTCATGAATTTTGACCCACATCAACATTATGAACTCATATGAACCATTTGATCAAGTTTGTATCACAATTATACAATAAATTTGATCAGATCATCAAAAGGGCAAAAATGGTCATTTTTAGGGTTTTGACTGTACAAAGGCAATTTTTGACTGTTTGACCTAATCAATGGCAAATCAAGCTCAACCATGGACTCAAAGACTCAATTAAATTGTCTTGATACATTCAAAAAGTTCAAAAGATCTCAAGTGCATAGGATTGACAGATGAATTTTTCAGTCAACTGATCAAAATTTGACTGTACACTAAAAAGTCAAACTTTAACTTTTTGGTCAAAATCAAGTTCCAAGGGTCATTTTTCATAAAGACATGCCAAATTATGAAACTTGTTCATCAAGAAAACCAAAAATGCAAATTAGGGTTTAAAAATGGAAAAATTTCATAACTTAGAAATTTTCTAAGTTATGAAATTTTCTTATTTTTTCCTAACTTTGTCCCATTTTTTCACCAAGATGCAAATGGATTCAAACAAAACTTGCAACATGAAAGTTGTATTCCATCATAAAGTCTACAATTTTGATTCACAAAGTTTTCTCAAAAGAGGCTTTTATCTCAAGTTATGATTTTTGGAACAAGGGTACCTAAAACTTTTAACTTAGAGAAATTTTGCCCTAGTTTAGGCAGGATTTTGACCCATCTTCTTGGCCATTTTTCACATAGTTCCACTTGGAGTTTCAAGTTTCATTTCAAATATGGATTATAGTACATGTTGCAAGCTTTCCAAATTGTCACAGAACTCCTCAAAACACCTTTTTGGTTAGGGAGAATCGAATGCTTGAATTTGACAAAAACTCACTTTGATCCATGGCCAATACATGTTCATACAACTTGCATTTTCAAATCATCATGCTTTGTACTAACTTGAAGTCCTCTAAACCATTTTACACTCCTTAATTGAATGAAAATCCACTGACCTAAGGCATTATCTTGGTCATTTGGACATTGCATGCAAAACTAATCACTATTTGGAAAAAGGTATAATGCCATTTTTGTAAAGTTACACTTTATGTCAAACCAAGATCTTTGAGGCATGGGGCCATATCTATGAGGTAAGATCAAATCCAAAAATTGCAAGTATCAAGGGCAAAAGATGAAGCATACAAGATAGGCATTACAGGCCTGCATTGACAAGTTAGACATTCTTGCTTCAAAAAGAAGAAATTGTCCAAAATCCTCCCAACTTGAAAACCAGTCATTGCTAGCTAAAACAAAGATCACAACCACAATTCACACAACCCTTTGAGTCAGAAGCACGGGCCTTTTACTCCTAAAGCACCCTCATACCTAAAATCACCATTTTTCTGCAAAACAGGGCAAGCCCTGCAGAACCACCCCCATCTCCACTTTCCCTCGTGCGTTTTGCCTCAAACTTGTTCCAATACCTTCCACTCAACTCACCTGAACTATCCCAGACCTCCATTGCTAGCTGTAACACCATTAACACACATTGCCATTTTTGTTTCAAAGCTTTGCAGGTTGAGTTCTGTAGCACGATTCAGGCTATTTCAAAACAAGCCAAGCATTGGGAAAGCTTCATTGGACATCAGGCAAGCTCAAAAGAACCTCAAGCACTCTTGAAAGTTGCTGCGTTGTCCAGCTCGAAGTCAACTGAAACAGGTATTTCATGAACTTCTATCTCTCTATTTAGGAATAGTTAGACTTAGGTTTGTGAATGAAAGATGTTGTACTCATAGCCCTGAAGCCATACATGTGCTTAGTTTTTATTTATATTAATCGTGCTAGGAGAATTTTGTTCATGAACTTTCTAAAAAAACTAGGTTAAGATTTAGGGCCAAAGAAATTCTCTCTGGTCTTTGAGAGTTAGCTTAAGTTTTTTATATGGTTGGATTCGTTGCTTGATGCTCTACAAGTTTCATCTTATGAGTTTTGTCAAAAAGTCAAGGAATCCGGAGATAGCAGACGATGTACAGAACGCACATTTTTTGTGAACTGAGGAAGAAGATGAAGTTACTTGTGCTGGGCCTATTTGCTTTTGCTTCTCACACATATATTTTCAGTTTACACCCCGTGGCCCATTTATTTGTATATTTGTCATTTTGATATTTTTATTTTTTATTCTGACTTTATTATTTTATGTCCAAATATAAAAAATGCCAAAAAAATATTTTTATATTTTTTCACATTTATTTGATATTTATTTTTATTTTACTAGTATAAAAATGATTTAAATACTTTATATCCCTTTTATTAAAACTCAAAAATAATAAAAAAAAATATGTTTATCTTTATTTATTATTTTGTACATACTTGTAAACATTTTCTTGAAATATATACCATTTTGTAAATAATTTATTTTCTTTTTATGCACACTTAGTATATTTAATATATTTAATACATACACATACATATTTTTTTAAATAATTAAGAATAAAAATACAAAAATAATACATTTTTATTTTTATTAATATTTTATACTAAAAACACCATTTTTTTAATATACTTATATTTTTGTACAAATTAAGACATTATTGTATATAAATAATAAATAATACCATTTATTTAAGAAATTAGGGTTTTGCCCTGAAAAATAAAATAATTGAAATTGACTTTTTTTTACATTTCACATTAAAAATACCTTTTACATACATAAAAATCTTTTTTGCATAAATACATTTTATTTAATATTTATTTATTGTATTTATTTAAATATTGTATATTTAATATTATGCCCTATACATTCAATTTGGTTGTAATAATTTAGGATTTAATTTCTTGCAAACCAATCCCCAATTCGAATTTGTACCCCCCTCCCTATATCATGTTGTAATAGTGTAGAATTTAAATTCTCGCACCTTTAGATGCTTTCAATTATGCCATGATTAGACCTAGGATTTGTATGCAAATTTAAATCAACAAATAGCTTGACCTAATCCAAAGATAACAATGCATGAAAAACAAACACAATGCACACTTTCACCCCTAGGGTTACAATCCACTTGTTGCCTTCAAAAATGGGCCATGGTATGCATGTCAAGTACTTTGGAAAAACAAAAACAAAACAAAAGATCATAGTCCCTCGATGACGCTATCTGAGTTGCCTAAACAAAATGATCAAGTCCCTCAAGAAAGTTGCCAAAAATACTTGACACCATTGCTATCATGGTATATACGATGACCCGCGCCTGTCCCGTTTAACATCCTAACACAAGGTTGTTCACCAAATACAATGGTGAAACAACACTGTTAAAAGGGTTAAAAACATAAGAAAGATCTTTGAGTTAAAATAGGGTAGACAACTCTTAGTTACTTGATCAAAACTTGCAAAAACATCCTTGCTATCTTCAAAATACACTTCACAACACAAATTTCAAAACCCTACTTTCAAACATTGAATACTTTTCAAAAGACAAAAACACCTTTGTATACATTCAAACAAGAATCATTACAAAGGTTGCCACAACGATGGCCTCTTTTCAAAACATCTTTCAAAATCACACACAAAGCACCATTTCAAACAATTAAAAAGCACCATTTCAAACAATTGAAAAGCAAAGCAAGTGACCTAAACAAGTAACTAAGAGCACATGGATAACCATGGATAGAAATGGTGCTAATACCTTCCCTTTCTATAATTTACTCCCCGAACTCAAGAAAACATCTCAAAGGTCTTTCCTGTGCTTTTTGACCTTTCCTTAGGATAATATAAAAAGTCGGTGGTGACTCTTGCTAAACCGAAACATTTGTGAACACAAACGCAAAATCCCAAGTCAGTTCTCCCACATTAGCCTTCTCTGCCTTTAACCTCTCATTAAGCTGGGTAAGAGTGGATTTGTTCTCGGACTCTAGAGTCTCTTGATGCTATTTCTCCTTAACCAATGCCTTCTCCCGTCAGACAACTTCTTGAATTGAGCCTTTTGTGCCTCCCTCAACCGATTAATCTCCTCCTTCAGCTTCTTATCCATCTCCTCATGATCATCCACAAATTCAAAGAGACCCTAGGCCAGCACTACACACCTCATAAGATAGGAATTGAGATTCTGTGTCATTTTCTGACGACCAACACACTTAACCTAGTTAACATCCTCAGTGGCATTGAGATGATCACACAGAAATTGGAGCCCATCGAAGCATTTGGACCAAAACTTAAACTCCCCAGAAGCGTGGCTATTCCTGGGTTCTCCCATCAGATAAGTGATCTCTATGTCAGCTTGACAAACTTCGTCACTCATCAGGGTCTTCATCCTTTTGGGAGTGCTTTACTGAACCTCCTCTTGGATAACCGAGACGGAGACTTAAGGCTCAGACACGCTAGAGTTATCCTTGGAGCTTCCCCCTTTACGCTTTTTTAATGTCTCAGTCTCCAGCCCGGATAAGTCCGACTTGATCACGGAGGCCCCACCTGCAGCACTCTGGGAAGCCCTTGCCTCCATCATCAACCTCTTTTTCTCGGCCACAGAAAGATCTATCATCTTATATGCATATAAAGAAAGAGACGATGTAAGTATTGCATAAATAACGTGTGATCGTTAAAATAAAAACAAAGACTATTACCATGGAAGTCGGGGATATGTTCAACAGTTAGAGACAATAAATCTTTAATCTTCATTATACAAAAGGAATCAAGAATGCTTAAAGCTTGGACTTCCAAGTCGCTCAGTTTCTCAAATGTAAAACCAAATATAGGAGTAGGATCTTGGGTCCAGTAGAAGGGAAAGCGGGGATACCCACCCAAAGAGTATAATACTTGGGGGCACCTCAGCCCACATTTCACCTTCAGAAACTGATCCTTAAAACCCTTGTAGTTAGAGGTATACACCTGAAGGAAGCTTTTATGAGGAAGGCTATTAACCTGGATCCACGAAAGCTTCTCAGCTCCCTTTACCTCATAAAAGGATAAGAACAGGACGACTGTAGGAATGATGTTCATCGCCTCACAACAATTTCATAAGCCTTTATAAAGCCCCAACTGATGGGCGAAGCTCTGAGGGCGCGACATTCATGGTATTCAGAACATCAGCCTGAAACTCGGAAAAGGGTATACGGACTTGGAAATCCTCCAAAACCATAACATAGAAGTAAAAGAAATCTTCATTTGTGTCCTTACGATGAAGTACACACACGCAATACCCCGAGACACATGGTTCCAGGATGACATCGCTTTCCTCCCTTGTCGAGGAGACCCTCATCAAAGACCTAATTTGTGCAATCTCTGTGTTGTCGAGTACACTGTTTTTATAACCCATGACTTCAACATCAAAAGGGGAAGAAGAAACTATAAAAAACTCTACAGAACCTCATGAGGAAGAATCATGCTTAGAATCAATCAAAGAAGAGATGGAAAAACTATAAACCTTCTGGATGATCCAATTAAAATCCTCCTGACCTAGAACACCCTTCATCTCTCGCATGCGTCGGTCCCATAACTCTATCTTTTCCTAAATGCTAGAGGGTTTCACAATGTTTCCCTCATCACCGCACTCTTTCAAGACAACCATAAACTAAGAGGGAAAAAACGTAAATAAAAGAGTAAAGAGGAAATACCTGGAAAATGGAGAAACACTTGGGGGAGATTAAAATTCTCTCTTGAAAGAATAATCTCCATCTGTAGTTACCAAAGATAGAAAAGGCAAGAAGAAAATAAGGTCTTTAATAGAGTCCAGTGAACAACGCATTAGGCATGGGAATCATCGCCCAATGAACATGGGTTTAGGTGGAAGTTATCATTACCTCAGGAAAGAGAAAATGGTGACTCTTGACTTCATGACACGTGGGTCAGGAAAGAGAAGCAACCAAATGATGCATGTATTACCTTTTATGACTATGTGACTGAATACGACATCCTCACAAAGAGAGGACTTGAACTCGGGGGGCTTATGTACATCCCATAAATCACGGGGCCGACCAGGTATTCTAATTGGCAAGGAGAAAGGATAAAGCAGTAGTCATCTCAATGTGAAGGTACCTGGGTTGTAACTCGGCTAAGGTAGTGTCTGACGACCCATAGACCCGGGTAACAACTCGCCGTCACCATCGACCTAGAGAGGGTAGGTTGCCGGGAGGCACCTGCCTGTAGCCGATCATCATCTCGACTCATTAAACCCAGTAACTGTCGATGGAATATTCATTACTATGTTACACAACACTAATCATCTTCATTCATGGAGTCGACAGAGGTTACGTAGTTATGGAACTCAAGAGTCACTCATTAACTGAGGCTCTTGATGAAGACAAGATACTCACTATAAAATGGGGCTCCCGACAGAGGCATACGAAAAACATTCATCTTGGAACACACGCATCAGTGTCCTAGCTCCTAAATCCCCCAATCATCATGTAAACTCACTCTGGTAGGCTCTTCCTAGCAACCTCTTAGGAAGTCAGCCAAATAATTGTTCAAGACAAGAACAATGTGAAACTCGTCGAAGTCATCATCTCGATATGTCCTATTTCTTATTGATGTTATTAACCTATCATAAGTGAAATCGTCATTTATCATAATTAGGTTTAGCTTTAGATATTCAAGTCTTGAGAGATGGTCAGCTACACATTTTCAGTCCCTTTCTTTTTGCGGATTTCCATATCAAATTCTTGTAGTAAAAGGATCCAGCAAAGTAACCTAGGCTTTGCATCCTTTTTTCTTAGCAAGTAACGAATATAGACATGATTAGTGTAGACGATGATCTTTGATCCAAATAAATAAGAGCGAAATTTGTATGTTGCAAATACTATGGCTAGGAGTTAAGAAGATTAATATTTGTTTAGGGATTCAATTTTTTGTAATTGATTATGTATTGTGATATTTGGATAAATTTATATGTAAAGATATGATTGAAATTGATCTGATTTATTTTAGATATGTACAGTACTTTTTCATTGGGTCTGGGGTTGTGTTGTCTTAACGAAGAAGGAAGTGGCGCTGCAGACGAATTAGGGTTTCCACCCCTAATTTTGACTAAAAGTCAAAATTAATAATTATTAATAAAAATAAAAATAATAATAATGATAAAAACATTAACAAATCATAATAAATAAATATACTTTACAATAAAATTAGAAATGAACTAGGTTGTAAATATTGAAATGGGCTAAAATTGTCTAACTATTGGGCCTAAACAACTCCTAATGGGCCGACCCAATAAAAATTGTAGCAACATGTTTCTTTAAGAAAAGCGCACGCCCTCTTTCTATTTTGAACCGGGCCAGCAAAATTGTCTTAATGGGACATCAAATTTTGATGGTCCATTTAAGACAATACACCCCCCTTTCCATTTAAGCCCATGACACTCCATTTTATTCATCACATAGATTGTGATGAACAGACAAAATCTACATTATAAACTTACTATATTAGTGTCAGACTATTAATAAGTCAATTTTAAAACTTGTGTGGATCGTTCGCGTATTTACCGTAACCTAGGAGGTAAATAACACAAGTTTGAAAATTGACTTACTAATGTCCTAGATTGATATGGATCCAAGAATGTATATGCATCGAGTATTTTGTGTATGCCCCAAATATTTACATATGCACCAAATGTGTGTATATGCCTCAAAATGTAATGAATTTTTTTTGTTTTGATATTCTCCTTTTAAACCATTGGTTTTGTGTTACCAACTCCCCAACATTGTGTGTTGCATTGTTGTGGTATCTTTGAATTGATTTGAACAAGATGAAAGGTGTCAGTAGGATTTTGATATTTGTATCACATTTATAGGCATGGACGTAGTTATGGATGCAGGTGTGGACATGGACACAGGTGTGGATTTTCTTTTGATGCCTTTCTAACGAAAGTGATTTTTGATGTTATATCAAATGTATTTATTTGTCAAATCCCCAAAATGATTTCAACGCAATATTCACAAAAAAGTAATCGTAGTATTTTGCAAACAAGTCCTGAAAGGAAAAAACACAATTGAAAGATTAAAAAAGTAAATGTTTTATTGATGAATATTCCTCTGAATAGGTGAGAGTACAAGATATAATTCCATGAAAGAAGTAATTACATAAAGTTTTAAAACTTAAAATGGCAATGAAAGTGATAATTGCTACTGTTGTTTCCCCAATATCCTTTTGATAGCTCCAATCTCCTTTGCTTATGATTCGAATGATTTGGATCAATCCCTCTCATTTGTAGTCATAGTCGTGGTTCTTAGATTGCAGTCTTTTTGTTCTTTATTTCTTAGCAAGATCCTTAACTTTTTCCTAGATCGCCCTTTCGGGCTTTCAATCCACCAGGATAATTTTTTTGTATGTCCCTAATTTTTTCCTGGATCTCCCTTTAGGGTTTTCAATCCACCATGATGCTCCTTTTTTCCTAAGTCGCCCGTTTAGGATTCGAGCTTAGCGAGCTTTTTATACATAGTATTTTTTGACTGCGTCTCAATTTGCTGGATGTGGTAATTCTGCCCCATACATTATTGTGAGGATGAGACCACCATAAGAGAATGTTGTTTTTCCCATATATGAACCCTCGTAGTTGGGTCTCCATTTACCAAGTAAATCAAGGTGAGGTGGCAAAATCTTCTTGAGCACCTAAACCCCTTCTTTGAACACTCGAGGACGAACCTTCTTGTCGAATGATTTCTTCATCCATTTTTTTTACAACTGACCGTGGCCCAAAGCTGTCAGGCGTGTTTCTTCAATGAGGTTGAGCTGATCAAGTCGCGTCTGAACCCACTCTGCTTCTTTAAGTTTTGTTTCCATTAGAACTCGAAGTGATGTAATTTCTACTTCATCCGGGAGTACTGCCTCCATTCCATATACTATAGAGAAATGTGTTGCACCTTGTTGTACCCCAAAATTTACCCTCTCATTTCTCAAGAATTTTCTCACAAGATTTCTATTGTGTCAAAACTGCACAAGGTTTGATCAGCTAAAGATACTTCTTCAACACTGATGACTCAAAACTAGAGTTTGAATTTGCACAAGTACAATTGGACTTTTAATGCCCCATGTAGTTTCATGGATCATATTGGGCTCTCAAGAATCAAATCGAAGAAGAGTAAGTTTGCTTCAATCCATAAGCTTTGATTGGGAATTTAGCTTCCTTCTAGCAAGCTTGATTCATAAGCTTCGATTGGGCATCTGGATTCCTTCGAGTAAGCTTGGTTTAGAGGCTTAGATTGAGAATTTTTCCTCCTTCGAGCAAGCTTTGGTTCACAAGCTTCGACTGGGCATTTGGCCTCCTTCGAGCAAGCTTTGGTTTACAAGCTTCGATTGGGCATTTGGCCTCCTTCGAGCAAGCTTGGTTCACAAGCTTCGATTAGGGATTTGGCCTCCTTTGAGCAAGTTTAATCAACAAAGCTTCGATTGGGCATTTGGCCTCCTTCGAGCAAGCTTGGTTCACAAGCTTCGATTGGGCATTTGGCTTCCTTCGATGCAAGCTTGGTTCACAAGCTTCGATTAGGCATTTGGCCTTCTTCGAGCAAGTTTAATCCAGAACCTTCAATTGGGAAATTGGTTTCCTTTGAAGCAACATACTTCGAATCCAACTCCAAACCCTTCGAGCAATCTACTTTGAAGAACATTGATCAAATATCATAACCTTATCCTCCAAATTCGAAGCTTAATCTACTGGATTATACCATTTTTGGACGATATGGAAAAAGCTACGTATCTATTTTCATAAAGATTACTTTAATCACAGTCAGCTTCTTGAGCTCCCAACCCGATTTTATCTGAACACAAGCAACATCAAAAGCATGAGTCAAATCTCCCAACCATCTTGTACTTGTACTTGGGAACCATGAAAACCCATTCAACTGGATTTTTCGTTTTCAACTAAACCATAAGTTGTTATCTCAATAGTCTGATTATTTCAACTTCCCAAGCCTTTTCTCTATAAATATAGAGACCATTTTCAAATCAAAGGGCCAAATTTTTGGTGGTGTTGAAAAAATCATCAAACACTCCCAAAGCTCTCAACAACTCAGAACCTGCACACAAGCATAAAACTTGGCACATCCTGACTTCACACACAAAAATCTCAAATCCCTTCATACGTTAGTGAGTCTTTCGATTCACCCCCTAACTTCCATATACCAGCCTTTCGATTCACCCCCTAACTTCCATATACCAGCCTTGGAACACTCCCAAAGCCCTTAAAAAACATACTCAAGGAAGTTAGTGATCCTTTTGATTCACTCCTAACTTCCAATACCAACCTTTGATTCAGTGACTCTTTTAAAGCAAGGTAGTGATCCCGGAATAGCTTTAGGGAGGTCGAAGCAGGCTTAACCCATCATCAAATCATTCTTGAAAGTCATACAGAGCTCATTCTAATTGCACTACAAGAGGTAGGTTTCTTTCAAAACTTAGAAATCTTTATTCGAGCATCATTTGTATATACATTTTAAAGAAAAAATATAGAAATCATATCTAGGAAGCTGACCATGCTCTTAGTTTTGATTTTCACTGCTTGGGTCTTGAGAATTTCAACTCTGACTAGTTAGGTTTTGATTTTGGTGCTGAACATAATTCATTGATAATCTTTGACCCATAACTTTCGAAAGTTACATGGTTAGATTTGTATTCAAATTTTAGGCAGTTTTTACATCTTTCGATTGGCTGAGGAATGAAGCTTTTCAAAGCTTAACATTAGAGTTGATGAAGCCATGTTTCAACATTCAGAACTGAATTCATTTTGTATTTAGTGCAAGTTGTATAACCAACGGATGAAACATACCACCCCAGTGGTACAAACAGCACGCGCTAAAAGCCTTTCCATGTAGAAGGTCCTGGGTTCAAGCCCCAGCGAGACCTTTTGTTCATTTTTCATATCTTCTCACTTTGTCTTGTTTGCAGGAAGCATACATTGGCCTCCACAGTTTGGCTTTGACCTTTTTTATGTTTCTGACCCCCTGTTTACTAACAAGCAAACAGACCCTGGGCCTAAACACAAAAAACTATTTTCTACACAAAAACTGTTTTAAAACACAAAAATTGTTTTTCTACACAAAAACTGTTTTTATAACACAAAAACTGTTTTCTACACAAAAACACCAAAAATATATTTAAATTATTTAGTTTATTTTCTTTAACTTCTTACAATGAAAAACACCAAAAATATTTCCTTATTTATTTTCTTTTCTTTAACTTTCCTTAACAAAATCCAAACAAAATTCATTTTCTTTTCATTCATGTCTTGTACATTAAATTTCTTTCAATTCTTGTACATTTTTCAAGTTTAAATATGGTTGTAGTAGATAATTAGGATTTAATTTCTTGCAACCCCCATTTGTAAATTTGTACACCCCATCCCCAAATGATGTAATATTATAGTATATTTACTTTCCACAATTTATCGCTTTCATATAAATTGTTAGTAATTAGGGTGTGTATGGCAAGATAAAAATCAACTGTTAGAAAACCCTAATTTCAAATACAAAAATGCATGCAATCAAACACACTATTCACACATGAGCACCTCTAGGGTAACCTTTCTTGTTGCCTCGGAAAATAGTCATGTCCCTCGAATATGGGCATTTTAGCAAAGACCCTCGATAAAAAAAGATCGTAGTCCCTCAATGTTGCCTTCGGTAAACGATCTAGTCCCTTACGAAATTTGCTAAAATGTCTCATAAGTTGCCTTCTATGACTATACGACGACCCACGTTCGTCCCTTCATATCCAATGATGGAGCTTATTACCAAATCAATGGTAAGGTAGTAACATCTAAATGAGGAGGAAAATAACAAAGACCTTTTGAGTAGGTAGGATGCTTATAGTTGCTTGCTCGCAAACTAAAACCATTTCCACACATACACTTTCAAAACATCTTTAAAAAACAAATATCTCTTTGAACTATTTTCAAAACCAACACTTTATATGCATTATTATAGAGATGAGAATCATTACAAAGTTAGCCGCAACAAAGGCATTTTGAAAAATATTTTCAAACTTACACCCACCACAAAACAACATTTCAAACAAATCAATTTCAAAAGTGGTCAAGCAAGCAACTAAGAGCCCATAGATAACTATGGATGAAAAGGATGATAACACCTTCCCTTTTCATAATCTACCCCCCGAACTCAAGAAAAAATATCAAAGGTCTTTCCTATTCTTTTCACCCTTTCCTTATTGGATAAAAGAAAAGTCGGTGGTGACTCTTGCTATCCACAACAATTATGATCAAACACAAAACAACTAAGTCATTTTTCCCACTGTATTACACACCTGTTAATTTTCGTATGGAAGAATCATATCCATGTAAAACTAAGGGAAGAATTTCATGCCAATCTCTGTATGTCTTCACCATTCTCTGAATGATTTTCAATGGCCCCGTTCATCTTGGGTCGATATGGTGAGGAATTATGATGCTCGATCTTGAAATTATCACATAATTCTTTCATCTTTTTGTTGTTCAAATTGGATTCGTTGTCCGTAATGATTCTACTTGGAACCCCGTATCTGCATATGAGATTCTTTTTGTCGAGTAACCACTTGACTTGTCACATTCGCCTAGAATGCCGCTTCCACCTAATTGGTGAAATAATCAATGGAAACTAGTATGAACCAGTGTCTGTTAGATGCTTTCGGTTCGATCATGCCTATCATGTCAATTCCCCACATCGAAAATGGCCAAGGATAGGTCATGACATTCAGAGGAGTTGGTGGCACATGTATCTTGTCGGTGTAAATTTGGCATTCATGACATGTCTTTGTATAATGCTAGCAATCGGCTTCCATTTTCAGCCAATAATAACCAGCTCGCAGGATTTTTCTAGCCATGGCATGTCCATTTGAATGTGTTCCAAAAGTACTTTCATGGATTTCTCTCATAAGTGTATCTGCTTCCTATTTCTCCATACACATGAGTAACACGATGTCATAGTTTCTTTTGTACAACACATAACCATTTAGAAAGAACTTTGAAGCTAGCTTTTGTAGAGTGTGTTTGTCAATGATAGAGGCATTTTATGGATATTCTTGTTTCCCAAGATACCTCTTGATGTCATAGAACCAAGGCTTGTAATCTGGTCTTTTTCAATAGCAAGAAAATGTACAGGTTCTTAAAAATGTATAATTGTGATGCGTGGTTCGTGGTTTGGCCAGGTTACTTTGAACATGGCTGATAAAGTCTCCAAGGTGTTTGCCATCTCATTTTCTTCTCGTGGAATATGACTGAAGGTAATCTCGATAAATTCCTTTACAAGCTTTGAAACATGACCCCAATATGGAATCCATCTAGGATGCTTAGTGTCCCATTCACTATTGACTTGTTATATGACTAGTGCTGAGTCTCCAAACACTTCGAGATATTTAATTCTTAGATTGAGAGCAGACTCTAGACCCAAGATACAAACTTCGTATTTGGAGATATTGTTGGTGCAGTCAAAATATAACCTTGTAGTATAAGGTTTATGAAAATTCTTCAGAGAAGTCAAAATTGCTCCAATGCCATGCCCCAGTGCATTTGAATCCCCATCCAACATGAGTGTCCAATGTGCCCCTGGTTCAGGTCCTTCGTCGGGCCCTAGTATTTCGTAGTCACCTATAACCATGACATCTTCGTCTGGAAAGTCGAACTTCATTGGTTGATATTCTGGTAATGGATTATGAGCTAGATGGCAAACTAGTACGCTACTGTTGTACCCCAAAATTTTCCCCCTCATATTTCTCAACACATGGCAAGTGAGGTCCCCAAATTGCTCAAGGAAGTCTAAGAGTTGACCAGACAAACTCTCTCCTAAGGCAGTGTACCTCAAATTAGGGTTTCATTTTTCATCAAGATGTGTGAACCACAAAGGACCCAAATGCTCACCATTGTCCTAATATGTCCTCAAGATCATCCATTTCAAGTTTCAAGCCTTACAGAAGAAGTTTGCTCAGTCAAATTGCTCAAATGCCTGAAAATTAACTATGTTAGGTCAAAAGTCAACTGTGGCCCACATACAGTCAAACTTCAAGATTTTAGGTCAACATCCTCATTTTGAAGTATTATCCATAATTTGATCAAGGTTTGATCATGATTCCTCAAGGATTGCTCACAATTCATTCAAACCCAAAAGTTGCTAAATTAGGGTTTTGTAGGAAAAGTCAACTCATCTTTGACTAAGCATAACTTTCTCATACTTTATCATAAATGACCCATCCAAATCTCATTTTAAATAGGATGCAACTCCATACAATTCATCTTCAGCTCCCAAGTTCAAAATATGCACTCACAAAAAGATATGAATGTTGACATTATAGGTTATTTTGGATATTCAACAAAAATACCTTTTGGGACAAAGCTTCATACATGAACATGAAAGAATAAATTGAGATGATACCAAAAGGGTTTCTTAGAGGAAATCCTAAGCTTTGTAAAAAGTCCAATAACACCTATCTAGGGTCAAATTGAGAGAGTTATGCATTGGCCAAGTTTACCATTTTTGCAATATTGCCAAAAGTCAAATGTGCTCAAATTTGCATTTTTTGCTAAATGGGCCCAACTTTTTATGCTTGCAGCTTAATTATAATGTGGTCCATGACTAAAATACTTATCCACCAATTTTTGCTTCATTTTTCAATTTATTTTGATTTTTCATTAATTTAAAAGTGAATTAAATCAAATAAATGATGAAAATTATCAAAGATTTGATTTGATTGGTTTTTTTGACAGATTAGCAACCAAGATATGCTGAGCTTGCAAGATCAATTCAAATCAATGGCAATTGGAACAAAAAGAGCACGATTAGGCAAAATTTCAAAGGATATCATATACCATGAAAACCAAATCAAATCTTCAAGATTTGTAAAGAGACTAGTCATTTTTACAACCCTAATTCACTCTAGTACATATAGAGAATGCAGTCAAGGCAAGAAAAAGAGGTTACAGTCATGGAAAAGCTAGAACCAAACTTCAAAATTTCAAAGAAAAGTGGTGATTCAATTTCCATCCTAGAGGCCAATCCAAGCCATTCTAACATTTACCAACAGACTCCTGGATATCTCCAGAAGGGATCTCAATCAATTGTAAGCATTTTCACGTATGGAATCGTAAGTTACAGACGCCACAGTTCGCCCCAAAACTTGATTTCGGTTTCATTGATTTATGCATCATTAGCATATTTGTATTATATATTCTTGTTCATCATTGAGTTTGCAAGCTATTGGTATCATTTAATTGCGTTTTCAGTACAGGAATCATGATGTGCCATTGTTAGGGTTTCTTGACTCGTTTTAGGGTTTTTTGAATATAGGCAAAATCGGGCTTGGATTCTGGTACCGTGATACTCGTGAGGATGAGATGAGTTTATTGATACCCTCACTTGTCATTTATCTTGCTTGTATACAATTTTTGAGATGCACTGGTCTGTACCTACAACAAGGTGTTTGTAGGTAAAAGTGTCATAGGCTAAAACGACGGAGAGAGGAAGAAGAAGCTTGCGTGGCACAGCATCATTGGCTCATTAAAACTGACGCGCGTTTTTATTTTTGTTTTGACCACTAATGCATGTTTTCTTATATTATTCTTTGTTCTCATTATAATTACAACTAAGCATCACAACTCAGTTGGCATGCAAGCATTGAAATTGGATATAAGGGCCTGGGTTCGATCCACATGTCCCAACCTTTGTTCATATTATTTTGTTTCATGAGATCAGGTACACTGCAGCCTCAAGCGTCCACCATATGCCATCCAGATCCAACCATCAAACGCATATGCATCAAGTCAACATATGCATCAGATTTGGCAAAGTCAAACAAGCTGAGATTTGTTGGGCCCAGATTTTCAACTTCATACCCCCAGAATTGCTAAATGCAATCAGGCCCACTTCTTTTTATTTTTCTTATTTTTAATTCTTTCATATTTCTTTTAATTATTTTAATTAACAAACTAATCATTTTTTTGTAAAAAAAAAATCATAAAATCAAGAATTCAAAAAAATTAGAATTAGACTTTGTTTTATCAAAATTAATTTTGTTAATTTAATTTAATTTAGTTTAACTTAGGGCAACTTTAACTTGTTTTTTTATAATTAAAACTAATTAGAAAATTAGGTTAAATTATTGATTTAATTCTTTTATTTTTTTCTCAAATAAATAAAATACAAAAATAGGTTTTTTTAAAGAATAAATTAATTTATGTTTCTTAATTTAAAATTAATTAGAACTTAGGATTTTATTTTTAATTTGATTGTTTCATTATTTTCTTAAAACATGACAAAAAAAATTTTTTTTAATCAATTGTCAATAGGTTTAGTCAAGGGTCAAAACCCTAATCATCTCGCATTTAATTTGCCGCGCACTTATTATTTATTTTGACAATATTTTGTAACTGCTCACAGGTTTGTAATAGTTAATTTAGGGTTTTTACTTATCGCTTTTTCCCCGGGGTTTTGGCTATGTAATTAATCCCCCCTCCCCGAAGCCTTGTAATAGCGTAGATTTACTTTCTCACATTTTTAATTCCCGCAAATATTTAACTGTTTAGATGTATGCTAATAGGATTGTATGGCAAGAATGCATGACAAATTAATACAGCTAGAAAACCCTAATGTGCAAAGATAAATAACTGAAACAAATCACTCGCACATATCACATTTAGGGTATACTCTCACTTTGGTTGCCTTCGGTAAACGATCATTAAGCATAGGGTGTCTTAGTGGTTGCCCTCCTCTCTAAAAAGATCAAATGTCCCATTCGAATGTTACCTCAGAAATGTTGCCTCGGAAATGTTGCCTCGAATATGATCTTAATAATCTAGGATTATTACTAAGATGTCCTAATATTGCTTTAGTGATCGTACGTCCCTTTCGAATTGACCCTTACAATTCCAATGACGGTGCTACCTATTTCTCGATAGTAGGATAGCACTGTCTAAAGGAAACAAGAATAGAAACGATATTTTTTCGAGTAGGTAGATGCTAGTAGGTACTTGCTCAAATCAAAACTTTCCACACTTACACTTTTTAAACAAACTTTTGAAACAGATTCGTCACACCTTTGAGGACTGATACAAGGGTTATCACGAAGTCAAACTTTTCAAAAACAAAGCACATACACAAGCAATTTTAAAAAGATGGGCAAGTACCTAAGAGCCCATGGAAAACCATGGATAGAAAGGGTGCTAACACCTTCCCTTTCTATAATCTACCCCCCGTACACAAAATATCTCGAAAAAGGATTTTTTCTGTACGTTTTTCCTTTCCGATTGGATGAAATATAAGTTGATGGTGACTCTTGCTTATCGCGACATTTTGCAAACATAAAATGCAAAACGCAAACCAGTATAATAGTCGGTTCTACCACCGTATCATAACTACCCTTGATGGACTTTTGAGTAACGTATTGGATGTCGTACTCTAATAGTAACATCTACCATTGGGCAATCCTTCCTATAAGAGCTGGTTTTTTGAACACATACTTTAAAGGATCCATTCTTGCTATTAACCACGTGGTGTGATTAAACATATATTTCCTCAATCTTTTAATAGCCCAAGCCAACGCACAACAAGTATTTTCGAGAAGTGAGTACCTGGTTTCGTAGTCGGTGAATTTATTTCTAAGGTAGTAGATTTCATGCTCCTTTCTATCTATTTCATCATGTTGTCCCAATACATATCCCATTGACCCTTCAAGCGCTGTCAGATACATGATGAGCGGTCTTCCGGGGACTGGTGGCATTAAGATTGGTGGCTCTTGTAAATATTGCTTTACTGCTTTGAAAGCTGTATGGAAATTATTATACCATACCACCGTATGATCTTTTCGCAATAATTTAAATATAGGCTCCCACATAGCAGTTAGGTGTGATATGAATCTTGAAATGCAATTCAATCGTCATAAGAAACCACGAACTTCCTTCTCTGTTATTGGAGCTGGAATCTCTTATATGGCTTTCACTTTATCGTGGTCTACCTCAATACCATGCTGACTTACAATAAATCCTAGTGTTGTACCCCAAAATTTGCCCTCCCATTATTCAAGACAAATTGATTCAAGATGCCTCCTCATGCTTCTAGGGTTCTAAAGCTACCGGCAAAAAACCCAGAGCCGCCACCGAACTTTATTTATCTTGAAGGAAGGGGAAATATCGAGAAAACCACAAGAGGATGGATAAGATGGTCTTGTGACCAAAATAAAGGGTACGGAAGTCGGTTATGCGAGGGGAAGGAATTAGCACCCATCACATTTGTTGTACTCAACGGGATCCATTTTGATTGTATTCTTCTAAGGGTGTGTATATCTATAACTATACTTGTTAAGGGGAATGAAATGGTTTTTTATTAGTGTGTTTATGAGGGTCTCGTAAGCCTTTGCCTACGTATCCCATGAAGGAATCAGAACACCATAGTTCTTCTAGAAAACGTTGGTGTTTTTTAGTGGGCGACGTTAACACACACATTCTAGCAATAGGTGTAATACCCCAAATTTGTCCTACCCTCTGTCAAATCATCTGGCTTATGCATCTTGCATATTTTCATGTGCATTTTTCCATTAGGTCATACAATAAATCATGCATCGTTGATAAACTGGGCATGGGATCGAGGATCTTGAAGCTAGGGCTTCTTTTATATGGTTTGAGCTTGTTAGCATTCATCAGTATAAAGATCATGGATAGGGTTATTTTAAAGGTTTTTCTCTATGATTCAAGTCCCATTCATCTTCATCCAAGGATGCTCCAAAGGTATTGTTTTGTGTTAAAATCATCAAGTGAAAAATAATTTTGCCCAAATCAAATATTTGAAAATTGAGTTTCCAAGGTTTTGGTTCATGCTACAAAAGATGAAGTGTCGATCAAGGCATTAGTGTGTTGCTTACAATACAAGTTAACATGGATGGAAGAGTTGAATTAGGGGTTTTCATTGAATTAAAGATGATTAAAATTCAGTTACAGTTGATATTTGTATTAAAAATGAAAGATTCATTGACTTGCAAATCAAGTTACAATCAAGTTCAAAGTTAATTCAATCTGAATTCAGAATTTTTATTCATTTATAGGTTCAAGTTTACAATACTTTTTAAAATACAAATATCATTTCATGATCATTTACTGTTGTGCCCCAAAATTTTCCCTCCCCTTTTACTCAACACATGCCCATTGAGGTCCCCAACTTGCCCAAGGATGACCAAGAATTGACCAGACAAATTCTCCTCCTAAGGCAATGAACCTCAAACTAGGGTTTCAATTTCATCAAGATATGAGAGCTCCAATGGTATAAAATGTTTTCAATGGTCCTAATTTTCCTTCAAGTTTTTCCATGACAAATTTCATGCCTTGCACTACAAGTTTGCTCAGTCAAATGCTCAAATGCCTGAAAATCAATTGTATTAGGTCAAAAGTCAACTGTGGCCTATATACAGTCAAACTTCAAGATTTTTGGTCAAAATAAACATTTTGAAATGATATCCATCATTAGATCAAGGGTTGGTCATGATTCCTTAAGAAATACTCCTAATTCATCAAAAGTCAAGAGTTGCTAATTAGGGTTTCTATAGGAAAAGTCAACCAAACTTTGACAAGGCATAACTTTCTCATACTTTATCATAAATTTTTCCAGAAAATCTCATTTTGAATAGAATCCAATTCACTACAACTTCTCTTCAGCCTTCGAGTTCAAGAAATACACCAATTAAAAGATACAATCTTATACATTATGGGTCCTTTCAAAAAGTCAACAAAAATACCTTTTGGATCAAAGATCCTTACATGAACATGGAATATTAAATTGAGATGAAAACAAAAGGATTGTTTAGAGGACACCCTAAGCTCTCTAAAAAGTCAAAGAAAACCCTCATGAGGTTAAAATTGAGATATATGCATTACTAAAGTTGACCAATTTTAGGAAAAGTGCATGCAACAAATATTGAGCTAACTTGGAATTTTTACAAATGGGCCTATATTTTTATGTTTGAAACTTATTCCTAACATGGTCCACGACCTCTAACCCCACCCATGTACTATTATGTTATTTATGCTATTTATTTTGATATTTTATTTATTAAAATTTAAAATTAAATAAATAATGGAAATAATATAAGGTTTGATTTTAAATCTTTTCCCCATTAAATCATGGACAAATATGTTGATTATATCAAGGGAAAAACGTGCAAGACAAGAGGAGAAAGAATATCCAAAATGGGAAAGATTTTCAAGTTAATATTTGAAACCAATCATGTACTCAATGCCATGGATTCTTACTCTTTTTGTTGACCTAATATGATATACTATATAAGCATAACAATATATGACCTTAAAGGCATGCACAACTGCCTCCTAAAACCCTAGCCAAAAAGTTCAACATTCTCAAAGATTGGTGCAACTTGAAATCTCTCTCTCCAGCCAGTTCTAGGCCAAACCGAGTCCACCATTCATCCCCTGAGACTCCCAAGAGTTGAATCAGGCCAGAAGTCAAGCGCCTCCACGCCCATAAGCTCCATAACCAATTATCGCCATTGGTAAATATTTTTTTTTTCAAACCTTGTTAAGTATATGTTGTTAATAGATCTAATGTTCATATATATGCTCATGACAATGCATAAGGCAGATTTAATGTATTGCATACAAGCTTAAACGCTTGAATCTGAGGTTGCCATTATTAGGTCATAACCTGAAAATGAGCTCGAAACGCTTGATACAAGGACGATCCATTAAATCTAAGCCGGATTTGAACTCAGGAGGTGATTTTACATGGAATAGACCTCTTGATAGGCTTTGAATCTAACACGTTTGTAGGTTATCCATTTTTCTTGGCCGGAGAAGACGACTCCTCTGACCCAGGCGAAGACCTTGCGTGGCTATTTCATATGTTTTGATTGGTTTGTTTAAAATTCAGTGGGACCACTGTACGCATTTATTTTGATGACCTGGAATCTATATTTGTTTTGCATATATTATTATTGAGTTAATGGTATAAATGATTAACAGGTTGGCTGAATGGTAAGAGGAACGTGTGCAAAGGGAGAGACCTTAATTTGATATCCAGGTATAGAATTTTGTTTTTCTAAAAAGTTTCTTTTAGATTCAGTGCAGCAGGCTATACATGCGTGTCATAGGCCATCAGGTCAACACCATATGATTTCAGTTGACCTAGATCTAGCGCCTCCAGCGTGCGACCCCACCATAGACTATCACGCACATCCCCCACTGGATCTTAGACGAGGCGTTGGGCTTGTGTTGATCATGGCCTAGCATTTTTTCAAATTGCACCCCCAGACTGCTTTTACTATCAGGCCTATTCTCTTTTTTTTTGTTATTTTTCAATTTCTTTATTTTTATTTTTATTGTTTCAAAAATCAGTTTTTTTATTTAAATCATTAAATCAAAAAAATCACAAAGAATAGAATTAGGTTTTTTTTTTCATAATTAAAATTAATTTTGTAAATTTAAATAATTTAATTACTTTGACTTGTTTTCCTTAAAATAAAATTAATTAGAACCTAGGATTAAATTTCAAATCTTTTTCTTTAAAAATACCAAAAATATTAGTTTCATTAGAATTAGTTGTAATTAATAATTCTTTCATTTCCTTTTTTATTTTGGTTAATTAGGATATTATTATTATAACTTAATATTTTCATAAATAAATAAAAACAAAAAGATTTTCTTTTAAACATTTTTAGGGTTTAGACGCTCTTTCCATTCTTCGCGTGCTTATTATTATTTTCAAATTGATTGTATCTGTACACAGATTGTAATAGTTTAACTTAGGGTTTATTTTCTGCTTTTAATTTCCACACTCCCAAGTTTGGTTATGTATCCCCCTCCCTGAGGCCCTGTAATAACTAGGTTTAATTTCTGCCTTTTAAATTCTTGCACCATTATTAATTGTTTAGATTAATAGGATTGCATGGAAAGACTGAAATTAAAACGATTAGATAACCCTAAACCGCAAGATAAATGAACTGAATCAACACACTTGCACATGCTCACCCCTAGGGTATCTCCCAATTCGGTTGCCTTCGAAAACGGTCACAATTCTCGAAACGTGAGAATCTTTAGTGGCTGTCCTTTAGTTCAAGAGATCACAAGTCCCTCGATGACCCTTTCGATTCCACCTCAGTTAAAAAGTGATCTTATAAATTTAGGACAGTTACTAAAAGTTTTTGCCCAGTTGCCTTAGTGACTGTAAACATCCCTTAGATAGTCCCTCAACACTCAACGATTGGGCTACCTACTCACTAATAGTAGGATGGCACTATCTAAAGGAAAGGAGGAAAAAAACACCTTTTTCGAGTAGGTATATAGATGTTAGGTACTTGCTCAAAAAACCATTTTTTCACACTACACTTTCAAAACCATTTTCAGAAAAACGCTTTATCAACACTCTTGAGGACTGATACAAGAGCTAGCATAAAGCAAACAAAATTTTCAAAATACCCAAACACGAAAGCAGTTTTCAAAATGAGCAAGTACCTAAGAGCCCGTGGAAAACCACGGATGGAAAGGGTGCTAACACCTTCCCTTTCCATAATCTACCCCTTACTCAGAAACTCTCGAAAAAGGTCTTTTTCTATTCTTTTCACCCTTTCCTTTGTTGGATAAAAGAAAAGTCGGTGGCGACTCTTGCTTACCTCACATTTGAGAATACAAAACACAAACTAGTATAACAGTCGGTTCTGCCACCGTATCACAAAACTAGCGACTCTACTAGGGAAGAAGACTAAAAAGTGGGGTTTACCTTAGGGTCTAGTTCATTTTAAATTTCTTTCTTTGTTTACTTTGATTGCTTTATCTTTGAGGGTTTTTTAGGGATATTCTTGTAAAGATCCTACACCCGGATCTGGGGCACCTTTTAGGTAAGTAGCAATAAATCATGGAGGTTATACGACGTAGACCGATACGGACAAAGTGGTGGCTACGTTAGCGTGATACTCTAGATTGTACTAATTTTACTTGACTAAGTCAAGGATAACATTAGGCTTCCTCATAGTGTCACTAAGCGCTAACTGACCTTTAGAAACGTTAATCGACTCATCCTAGCCATTAGGAAGTAGTGAGATAACCGACTTTGGTTCCGACAAAAGATTGGTTAATACTCGATACTACACTCATTGAGACTTGATTTTCGGGATTTTTTCCCCGCAATACTTCGATGCGTGGGCTGAAACAATTCCTGATGGGAAGGTCAATGATATTGAGACTCCTTAGAACCTGGTTACTATTAATATGACAGGTTGAGCCAACTGAACATTCAAGAGAGTACTTACCTTAAAACATCATGCAAGCCTTTAAACCTAAGGTTTATTGTGTGATTTGTTTGTGTTTATCTATCATTTAAGCATAATCATGAAATCATAAACATCACGACATTCATATATACTAACCATTTCAAGGACCTGTTGGATTTACCACTTTGCTATTTTGTAGGATATGAATTCAGGTTGCAGAAAAACCATTCGGATTAAATTCATAGAAATCCCTCCCAAGCTCAAGGATTTGGTCTTGAAAGTTCCCGAAGACTCGTCATTCAACAAAAGACATGGTCATTTGCTCAACTTAGTTACTACTGGATTTGACAAAGTTTTGATGAGTGTTATATTCCAATTCTTTGATCTCGAGCACCATTGCTTCACATTTCTCGATTATCAACTGGTACCTACACTTGAAGAATTCTATAAGCTACTTGGTTTACCTATATTGGAGCGAGTAACTTTCACTGGTTTAGAACAAGATCCAGCTGCTGAAGATGTTTCCATAGCTTTGGACTTGAAGTCATCTGATATTGAATCCCATTGGGAAAGAAGAAGCAAAGTTAAAGATCTTGCACAATTTCTAATGGAGAAAGCTCAGATTTTCCTGGATGTTATGAGTTACCATGCCTTCGAAGATGTCTTAGCTCTCTTGATCAATGGGTTGGTCATGTTTCCTAATTCAGATTAATTTATAGATGTAAGTGCCATCAATATCTTCCTTGCTCACAATCCGGTTCCTACATTGTGCGGGGATATCCTACATTATCTCCATACTCGTACTCTGAAGAAGCGAGAAACTCTCATGTGTTACACCCCTCTGCTATATAGGTGGTTTATTTCACACCTTCCTCAGAGAACAATGTAAAATGATTTAGGCTTAAGGTGGAGTCAAAGATTAATGTCTCTCTCTCACTCCGACATCCGTTGGTGTCCCCGCTCTCAAGAAGACATCTCTTTTATTTATCTCTACGAAGAATTTCCTAATGTGCCACTCTTGGGCATTAGGGGAGGCATCACCTACAATCTTTCTTTAGCACTATGTCAGTTTGGCTATGCACAGAGAGACGATCCACCAGATATGCTCATCCCAGGTATTGTGTTCAACTACTCAAATGATTCGCAAAATTATTGTCAGAGGTTCATCCGCGCTTGGGGAATTATTAAGAAAACTGATGATACGACTTTGAGGCACAAGAATTCCATCCCTTTAGAACCTTACCTAAAATGGGTGCGAGCTCAAGCCCAAAGTCTTATGATTCCATACGATGCCATATTACCAATGATCTTGGAACATGTTGTTCAAGGGGGTGAGTACGACATTATTATCCATCCTAATATGCCAACCAACTTCGAAGAGTTGCAAAAGTATTGGATCCAGCTCAAGGAAGAACGAGATACTTTTGAGGCTCAATTCTATGCAAGTGAGAAGAAGGTGTTGGAACTAACAAAACAGCTTCACGAAGAGAGTAATCTCAACACCTACCTCAATACCAAGAGGAAGCGCCCATGGGAGACTTAGGAATTTAGAATTTCCTTTCAATGTTTATCCATGTGTAATCTTTTGTTTCTTTAAAAACTTACTAATAAAGAGCTTTGTTCCTGTTTTGTTTAAAAGTGCTTAAATCCAATAATGTCCTTGAAAGCATTGCATAAGCAAATCATACATCTCATTGCATAAGCAGGTTTCAAAGCAGGGTTCTTATCTTCTTCGTTGTTTATTTCAGCAAGTAAAGAAATGGCTCTTGAACAAAACATCAAGGATCTCCATGTGCAAAATTCCCAGTTCCAACAAATGGTCGTGGCTCTAGCTAAAGGGAAAGAATATCTGAAAGCCCTTATACTGAGGACAAAAAGAAGAAGCCAAAGAAACCAGCTGGTGTAGTGAATTTGGGAAGAATGATCAGAGGACCGGTGCTGTGAGCTTCAGAACTGGTAACTTCATCAAAAGAAGGAGACAATCAGGAAGAGGAGACGAGAGAAGAAGATCTCATCCCGAAGGAATATGATAATGAATATGACTATAATGAGGAGCAATATCCTACTGCTGATGATAAATACAAACATCTGGAGGATCGTCTGAATGCAATGGAAATCCAGAAGGTACCTGGGCTAGATTTTGAAGAGTTGGGCTTGGTTTCTGGGGTTGTCATCCCAGAAAAGTTTAAGTTTCTGGTGTTTGCTAAGTATGATAGGGTCTCGTTTCCCAAGATGCATCTCCGATCTTACGTGAGGAAGATTCAACCTCACACCACCGACAGGGATTTATAGTTCCACTTCTTCCAAGACAGTCTATCCGGGACTCAGCTTGAATGGTTCTACCAGCTGGAGGGAACCAATATTCGTAACTGGGAAGACCTGGGTGCTGCTTTCTATAAGTAGTACCAATATAATGCAGACCTTGCTCCAACTCACACACAACTCCAAAGTATATCCATGGGTTCAAGCGAGGGTTTTAAAGATTATGCCCAGAAGTGGAGAGACCTAGCAGGAAGAGTCCAACCCCCTCTATCTGATAAGGAGTTGGTGGATATGTTCTTGGGTACTCTATCTGGTCCGTTTTTCAACCATCTGATTGGAAGATCCTCAGCTGGTTTTACTGAGCTGATCCTAACTGGAGAAAGAGTGGAAGCTGGTATTAGAAGTGGCAAGATTCAGAAGGATGCCTCTTCAAGTGCAGGAAAGAGACCTATTGTGGGAAAGAAAGAGGTCAATGCTGCTTATAGTCAAAGAAATAAGGGCAAAACCAAACGCCGTCCAACGGTAGGGGCTGTAATGATATCCAAGCCTACAACTACTCAACAGCGGAACAATCAGCTTAGAGAAGAAAGGCCTACGAGACAGTTTACCCGGATTACTATAACTTTGTCTCAAGTTTTGCCACACTTACTGAAATCCAATCTTATAAATTTGAGGGAAGCTCCCAAAAATCCAAACACTTCATCTCCTCACTATAATCCGAAGGCTCGGTGTGCTTACCATTCTGAAAGTCCAGGCCATGATACAAACGACTGCTGGACTTTAAAGAATAAAGTGCAGGATCTGGTCGAGGTAAAGGAGATTGAATTCGATGCTCCGAAAATTCCTAATGTTATAACTGCTCCCATTCCCAAGTACAGTCGTGGTATTAATGTTGTTGACGATGATACATTTGTTACTTCTGTTGAGGAAATTGTTACTCCTCTCATGATTGTTAAGTGGAATTTGTTGCAAGCCGATTTATTTTTGAACGATGGTAAAGGTTGCCACTTATGTTTATCTCTACCAACTGATTCTATTTGTTGAAAGCAGGTGTTCAGTGCCTGATGGATGATAAAGAGATTCTATTTGAGAAGACTCCCGTCACAAATATTTCCTTTAAATATGTTTCGATTATAACCATTTCCGTCAATCCTCCTAGGGTCTCCACCAAAAGACCTGTCAGGATTACATCTGCTCCAAAGTTGGCTCCCTTGATCATCACTATGCCAGGTCCACTACCATATTGATCGGACAAAGTTGTTCCCTGGAATTATGGGGCTGACGTCTATTACCATGGCGTCAAGCAAAACCTGTTGGCTGCTGAAGACAAAGTTATTGGAAGTACTGATCCTGACATCGACAATATCGTTGGGACCAGTAAAATAACAAGAAGTGAAAGAGTCTTCTCTCCCGATATTTCTCCTCCTAAAGTCGTTACTATTCCTGTGATCATTCCTGCTAATACTACCACTACAACTCCTGTGATTAACCTTGTTGCCACCCCTGTCACCGAGTCAGCCGAGACTCGGGGAAAAGAGATATTGGTTTAGCATGTCCAGACGAAGGCGTATTCAGAATCCATTCCCGAGGTTTCTAAGAAAGAAATGGAAGAAATCTTGAAAATAATTAAAAAGAGCGACTATAATATGGGCGAACAGTTGGAGAAGACCCCTTCCAAGATTTCAACGTTGGCCCTACTGTTGTGATTTGAAGCTCATGCAAAGGCTTTGGTAAAATTCCTCAAGACTGCTCATGTGCCGCAGGAAACCTCCGCTGACCAATTCAAAGATTATATGGATAGTTTGACCGCTGATAATGGACTGAGTTTTTCTGATGCTGATTTGACACCCAGAGGAAGAAAACACAATGATGCGTTGCATGTCTCCATCGAATACAAGGGCACCACTTTGTCCCATGTTTTAGTAGATACTAGTTCATCACTGAATGTTCTGCCCAAGAAGGCTCTTGACAGATTAGACTGCGAAGGTTTGACTCTGAAGCCCAGCAACATTGTGGTGAGGGCTTTTGATGGTTCAAAAAGAATGGCGCACGGGGAGGTGGACATCCCTATCAAAGTTGGTTCTCAGACCTTTGACTCCACCTTCTACGTGATGGACATCCGACCATCTTACTCCTATTTGTTGGGACGCCCTTGGATCCATGGGGTTGGAGTTGTTACTTCCATTCTGCATCAGATGTTAAAGTACCTAGTGAGGGGAAAGATTGTCACAGTACATGGTGAGAAGGAGTACATTGTAAGCCACCTGAACTCTTTCAGGTATGTCAAAATGGACGACGAGTTCCTCAAGACTCCTTGTCAGAATTTTGAAGAGGTGCCTCAGACCATGGCTGCAACCAAGACTGTTACCAGTATGCCAAAGATCACAAAACCTCCCTTGAAAATGCCTTCTCTCAAGGATGCCAAAGCAGTAATTGAAGAAGGTGGGTGTACCATTTGGGGACAACTCCCTGACATTTAATACAAATCTGATAAGTTTTGTTTGGGTTTCTCTTCAGGGGCTCAAAGGGATGTTCGTCGTGCTCGCACTGGAGGACCTCCCCAATGCATCATCAATTAAGGGATCAACGCTTTATAAGACAATGATGGTGAATATGACATGGACATTTGGATCTTCCCTACTACCAATGGTGGACATAGTAACTGGACAATTAAAGACTTTGTGCCGATTACTTTTATTCAAGAGTAATTGTCTTCTTTTTTTCTGGATATGTAATAAATGAACAATATAAACTCTATGGCCTTGTGTCTTACCCGGGGCATAATGGGTTATTTATGAGAGTTATCATTTTTTGTTGTCATATGCCATTAATAAAGCATTGGACATTTTTGCATACAAATTTTGTGCTCTTTATTCTTTCTTTTCTGCTTTTATTTTATTAATGCAGCTATGATCTTATACACACTTATGCATCAAACTGCAGATCCATATCCACTCTGGATCTCAGTGATAACGGTTCTGCTATTGCCGGTTATGACTTTGAAAATCCAATCAACCAAGCCCAGGATGAAGGTGAGGAAGATTGTGAGGTAACAGGAGAACTTGCCAGACTGTTACAACAGGAAGAAAGTGCTATACAACCTCATGAAAAGCCAGTTGAGACAGTGAATCTGGGTATAGAAGTGGATAAAAAAGAAGTCAAGATAGGTGAAAATTTAGAGCTTAGTGTCAAACAACGATTGATTCAGATGTTGCATGATTATGTCAAGATCTTTGCCTGGTCATATGAATACATTCCATGACTTGACACCGATATTATGGTTCATCACCTTCCGACAACAGAGGACTGCCCTCCAGTAAAACAGAAGGTTCGTCGTATCCGCCTTGAAATGTCAGAGAAGATCAAAGCAAAAACTATGAAACAGTTCAACACTGAGTTATTAGCTGTCACCTCCTATCCACAATGGGTTGCTAATGTAGTTCTGGTGCCTAAAAAGGAAACCAAAGTACGGATGTGTGTGGACTACAGAGATTTTAACAAGGCAATCCCCAAGGATGACTTCCCGCTTCCCCACATTGACATTCTGGTTGACAACACCGCACAACATAATATCTTTTCCTTAATGGACGGTTTCTCTAGTTACAATCAGATGAAGATGGAATCTGAAAACATGGAGAAGACAACCTTCATCATGCAATGGGGCACTTTCTATTACAAAGTGATTCCATTTGGGTTGAAGAACACTGGGGCAACCTATCAGCGAGCTATGGTAGCTTTGTTCCATGATATTATTCACCATGAGATAGAAGTTTATGTTGACGACATGATAGCCAGATCTTAAACAGAAGAAGAGCACCTTGACCACTTGCAAAAGTTGTTTGAAAGACTGAAGACGTACAAGTTGAGGCTAAATCCGAACAAGTTCACCTTTGGGGTAAGGTCTGATAAACTCTTAGGTTTCATTATCAGTGACAAGGGTATTCAGGTAGACCCTGCAAAACTAAAAGTTATACAAGAGATGTAGGCTCCTTGCACTGAGAAGGAGGTTAGAGGTTTCTTGGGATGCTTAAATTAGATTGCCAGGTTCATTTCCCATTTCACTGCTACTTGTGAGCCAATCTTCAAACTCCTGAAGAAAGATCAAGTGGTAAAGTGGAATGACGAATGCCAGACTTCCTTTGATAGAATCAAGGAATACCTTCAAGAGCCTTTAATTCTGATGCCTCCGATTGAAGGAAGACCTTTGATAATGTACTTAACAGTATTAGATAATTCAATGGGGTGTGTGTTGGGGAAACATGACGAGTCAGGTCGAAAAGAGCACGCAATATACTACCTTAGAAAAAAGTTTACCGACTATGAAACAAGATACTTACTGCTCGAGAAAACTTGTTGCGCTTTGGCACGGTCTGCTCGCCGACTAAGACAGTATATGCTGACTCACACTACCTTGTTGATATGTAAGATGGATCCTATCAAGTACATCTTCGAGAAGCATGCTCTCTTAGGTAGAATAGCAAGATGGTAGATGATCCTGACTGAATATGATATTTAATACACAACCCAAAAAGCAATCAAGGGAAGTGTGTTAGCTGATCATTTGGCTCATCAAGCCGTGGACGAATACCAATCCATGAATTTTGTGTTCCCGGACGAGAACATCATGTTAGTAACTGATTGTGAAGAGCCTGGACCAGATGGAGGACCTGAGAAAGGATCCTGATGGACTATGGTTTTTGACGGAGCTTCCAACGCACTTGGCAGTGGTATTGGTGCTATAATCATATCTCCCGAAGGCTGTCATACTCCTTTCACCGCCAGACTATGTTTCAACTACATCAACAATATGGGTGAGTATGAAGCATGTATCATGGGTCTTAAAGCTTCTATTGACCTAAGAATCAAGTTCTAGAGTGTTTTCGAAGATTCGGCCTTGGTAATAAGTCAAATCAAAGGAGAGTGGGATATGAAGCACCCTAATCTCATCCCTTACCGAGAGTATGTATTGACATTGCTTTCACACTTTGAAGAAGTCACCTTTGAACATTTTCCACGAGAAGAAAATCAGTTAGCGGATGTACTAGCTACTATGTCATCCATGTTCAAGGTTAGATGGGACAATGAGGCTCCTCAGATCACTATTGAGAGATTGTATGAACCAGCTTACTGCTATGAGATTGATACTAAAGGGGTAACAAACAAACCTTGGTTCCACGAAGTGAAAAGGTATCTCGAAGATCAAGAATACCCTGAGGAGGCATCTATCAATGATAAGAAGTTTCTGAGAAGGTTCTCTGCAAAGTTCTTCCTCAGTAATGGAATCCTCTACAAGCGCAACCACGACTCTACTTTACTTCAGTGTGTAGACAAGAGCGAAGCAAAGAGGATTATGGCAAATTTACATGAAGGTACCTTTAGCACCCATTCTAGTGTACATACCATGGCTAAAAGATCCTACGGGCAGGATACTATTGGTCCACTATGGAAGCAGATTGTTATCAGCATTCACGAACTTGTCACAAATGCATATCTATGCTGACAAAGTACATGTGCCTCCGGTTCCCCTTAATGTCTTGATTGCTCCTTGGCCCTTCACAATGTGGGGCATTGATATGATTAGAGAAATCAGACCTACCGCTTCAAACGGGCATCGCTTTATCCTATTCGTCATTGATTACTTCACGAAGTGGGTTGAGGCTGTCTCATTTTCTTCTGTTACGAATAATGTTATGGCACGGTTAATCAAGCATAACCTTATCTGTCGGTATGGTTTCCCCGAAAGAATCATTACAAATAATGGTACGAATCTCAATAACACTATGATCACCAAACTCTATAAGCAATTCAAGATCCAACATCATAACTCTTCTCCTTACCAGCAAAAGATGAATGGCACTGTGGAAGCTACTAATAAGAATATTAAGAAGATCATTCCGAAGATGACGATGACATACAAATACTGGTATTAGATGTTACCATTTGCTCTTCATGGTTACCGCACCTCAGCACGTACGTCAACATGAGCAACACCTTTCTCTCTGGTATATGGTATGGAGGTTGTCTTACCTATTAAAGTCCAGATCCCTTCTTTGAGAATCATGAAGGATGCAGGCTTGAACGAAGATGATTGGATCCAGACCCGAATTGACCAACTGAACCTGATTGATGAAAAAAGGTTAGCGGCTGTTTGTCATGGTCAGATGTAACAGAAACGTATGATCAAGGCTTTTAACAATAAGGTCAGACGTCAGGTATATCAAGTTGGTGATCTGGTAATCAAGCGCATCATTCTGCTGCAAGGTGATCCCAAAGGAAAATGGACTCCCACATATGAAGGGCCATTTGTTATCAAGAACATATTTTCTGGTGGAGCCATGATCTTAACCACTATGGACGGTGACGACCTTTTTCACCCTGTGAATGCGGACATAGTTAAAAGATACTACTCATGAATAAATATCCGCTAGGTTGACTTGCCTAGGAAAAAATAAGGGTATCACGGCGAACCAAAAGGGTTCGGGAAAAAATTAGGGATAAATACGAAAGAATCTGTAGACCCGGCAAGTCGAAAACCTGAAAAGGCGGTTTGGGAAAAAAAGGGTATCCCGGTGGATTCAAAACCCGAAAGGCGATCTAGGAAATACTTAGGGATTTAAAGCGTATAATTATGTCTTGTTGTATCACCTTTCAACCAGACTTCAGTATCAACTATCAAACTTAAACAATACCAATCAATCAAGTAAACTTTGGACAAGTAGCAAAGTGATAAGATGCTAAAGGACATAAGGGTAATAGCAGAATTGAAACTCAATGGGATTATTAGACATAGCTGTTTTCTCTTTGTACACTATTTTGTATAGTTTTCATTTTCACGACGGTATTCTCCTACTAGAATGTCAGTCTCTTTGTAAAAAAACGCATATTATAGGCAAACTTCAAAATAAGTACAAGTCATTTCTTTGAAAGTACAAAACTTTTTGTTTTCATTTTTTCTGTTTTGTTTTGCAAAAAACGTCCAGTGATTATTTTTGACATATGCATTTGAATATGGTTACTATTTACAAATACTTGCATAAAAAAAAGAAAGACAGTTGCTAATGATTTTAAGAAACGATACAAGGTCCAAAAAGCCATTTGTAGTCCTCGCGGTTGTGTTCTCCAGCAGGTACAAAGACATAGTCATCCTACTGCAAAGTCACCGCTACATCTTCAGCATACGTCCTAATGATGTCTATGTCCCCACAGAGTGAAAACAACTAAAGTTTTAACCTCTTCTTCCCCAAGAAGGAATTAACTCCTCCAGCAAAGTTCCCTCAAGAACTGAAATCCATGTTCCCCAGCTAAGTTTTATAATCTCAAACAGTTTATAAAGCCCCACCCCCGATAGAGATTATTTCCCTAGTTGCGGAAGTTCATCCCCCAACAGAGTTTATTTCTCTACATTGGTAAGATTTTCCAACAGAGCATCTTCTCCCTAGCGGAGCATTCTCAAGCAGAAGTCAAAGATCCCCGGCAGAGTATCCCCAAAAGGAAAGAGGAAATCCCCGGAAAATCATCTCCATTCATTATCCCCAGCAGAAATAAAATAATCACTTTCCTCATCTACCAAACAGCAGTCCGGGAGTCAACTTCTCAATACTCACCAACAAGCAGTCAGGAATTTATTTCCCCGGACTAGGAAATGTCGCAACAACATTCCATGTTCATACATCATGGCATGCACATATATATTGCATACATCACAATCTCATTTATTTTGAGAACATCATTACACGATGAATTTCATACATCATGACATTGCATACGACTAACTCTTTATCTTTTTAGATAAGATCAATCAACAAACATCATTAACTGCTTATATGGCCTGACAATCTTCTCAAAGGCTACATCTGACGAAGGGCTATTTCAGCATTTTACTCAAAAAAATAATTCTCAAGACCTCTACTGGTTCAATTTAAATCGACCAATGATTTATTCTGATTCATTTCCAGTGGATACTTTCTCTAGTTCAGTCAAATCGACCCTAAGATTTTTATGATTCTTATCCAGTTAAAGATAATCCAATAGCTCTTCTAGTTCAGTTTAAGTCAATCAATGATTTTATTCTGATTCATTTCCAGTGGATACTTTCTCTGGTTCAGTCAAATCGACCCAAAGATTTTTCTGATTCTTATCCAGTTGAAGATAATTCAATACCTTTGCTGGTTTAGTTTAAATCAACCAATGATTTTATTCTGATTCTTTTCCGGTAGACACTTTCTCTGGTTCAGTTGAATCGACCCTAAGATTTCTCTGATTCTATTCCAGTTAAAGATGAATAAAGAACCCTACTTGTTCATGTAAATCGACACTAAGATTTTCTAATTCTTTATCCAGTTAAAGATAATTCAATACCTTTATTTGGTTCAGTTAAATCGACACTAATATTTTCTGATTCTTATCTAGTTAATAATACTGAAGCCTGGATACAACCAAATAACAGTTTAATGTCTACAATTACTGTAAAGCTTGGAGCCGACCATATAGCAGTTAATTTCATATTTTCTCGATAAGTCACTGTGAAGCCTAGAATACAACCAGATAGCAGTCAGTCTTATTGTCCTCGACAAGTTGCTGTGAAGCTAGGATCCCGACCAAATAACAGCTCGCTTTCGTCTCTCCAATCAAGAGATAACTCCCCATTAGAGTAACAGACAACTTAAGCTCCTAGACTCTATTCCCACAAAACATTCCCCAGCATACTCCTCCTCAAACGACAGGAACAGAAATCCCCACAAAGGAATCTCTCATGAAATCAACATGTTCTCTAGATGGCATCTTTAAGCCCATCTCCGACGACTCTTCGTCATATTCTATGGATTGGATCTTTAAGCCCATCTCCGACATTCTTCTGTCATCTTTTCCAAATGGCATCTGTAAGCCCATTCCTAATATTACCCACCCAAAATATCACTTTAGACGAGTGCAAATTTATAGGCACTCTAGTGTTCAATCACCTTCCACCTTCAGATCACGAAAGGCAGACAAGCCAATCTAAATCTCCAGGTTTAAGAAGATTGAACAGGGGAATTTGTTGTACCCTAAAATTTTCCCTCCCTTTTTACTCAACACATGCCCATTGAGGTCCCGAACTTGCCCAAGGATGACCAAGAATTGACCAGACAAATTCTCCTCCTAAGGCAATGAACCTCAAACTAGGGTTTCAATTTTAATCAAGATATGAGAGCTCCAATGGTCTATAATGCTTTCCATGGTCCTAATTTTCCTTCAAGTTTGTCCATGACAAATTTCATGCCTTGCACTACATGTTTGCTCAATCAAATGCTCAAATGCCTGAAAATTAATTATATTAGGTCAAAAGTCAACTGTGGCCTATATACATTCAAACTTCAAGATATTTGGTCAACATCAACATTTTGAAATGATATACATCATTTTATCAAGGGTTGATCATGATTCCATAAGAAATGCTCCTAATTCATCAAAAGTCAAGAATTGCTAATTAGGGTTTCTATAGGAAAAGTCCACCAAACTTTGACTAAGCATAACTTTTTCATACTTTATTAGAAATTTTTCCACTAAATCTCATTTTGAATAGAATCCAATTCCCTACAACTCCTCTTCATCCCTCAAGTTCAATAAATACACCAATTGAAAGATAAAAGCTTATAAATTATGGGTCCTTTCAAAAAGTCAACAAAAACACCTTTTGGGTCAAAGCTCCTTACATGAACAAGGAAGATTCAATTGAGATGAAAAGAAAAGGGTTGTTTAGAGGACACCCTAAGCTCTCTAAAAAGTCCAAGAACACCCTCACAAGGTTAAAATTGAGAGATATATGCATTGCTAAAGTTGACCAATTTTAGGAAAAGTGCATGCAGCAAATATTGAGCTAACTTGGAATTTTTCCAAATGGGTCTATCTTTTTATGTTTGAAACTTATTTCTAACATGGTCTACGACCTCTAAACCCACCCATGTATTGTTATAATATTTGTGCTATTTATTTTGATATTTTGTTCATTAAAATTCAAAATTAAATAAATAAGTAATGGAAATAATATAAGGTTTGATTTGAAATCTTTTTCCCATTAAATCATGGACAAATATGTTGATTATATCAAGGGAAAAGTGTGGAAGCTAAGAGGAGAAAGAATATCCAAAATGGGAAATATTTTCAAGTGAATATTTGAAACAAATCATGTACTCAATGCCATGGATTATTTCTATTTTTGTTGACCGAATATGATATACTATATAAGCATAACAATATCAGACCTTAAAGGCATGCACAATTGTCTCCTAAAACCCTAGTCAAAAAGTTCAACATTCTCAAAGATTGGTGCAACTCGAAATCTCTCTCTCCAGCCATTTTTAGGCTAAACCGTGTCCACCATTCATCCCCCGAGACTCCCAGGAGTTGAATCAGGTCGGAAGTCAAGCGCCTCCACGCCCAAAAGCTCCATAACCAGTCATCACCGTTGGAAGATATTTTTGTTTTCAAATATTGCTAAATATCTGTTGTTAATATATCTAATGTTCATATATGTGCTCATGACAATGCATAAGGCAGGTTTAACGTATTGAATACAAGCTTAAACACTTGAATCTCAGGTTGCCATTCTTAAGCATAACCTGAAAACGAGCTCGAAACGCTTGATACAGGGACGATCCATTAAATCTAAGCCCGAATTTTAACTCAGGAGGTGATTTTACATGGAATAGACCTCTTGATAGGCTTTGAATCTAACGCGTTTGCAGGTTAGCCATTTTGCTTGGCCGGAGAAGACGTCTCCTCTGACCCAGGCGAAGACCTTGCATGGCGATTTCACATGTTTTGATTGGTTTGTTTAAAATTCAGTGGGACCACTGTACGCGTTTGTTTTGATGACCTGGAATCCATCTTTGTTTTGTATATATTATTATTGAGTAATTGTATAAACGATTAAAAAGTTGGCTGAATGGTAAGAGGAACGTGTGCAAAGGGAGAGACATGGGTTCGATACCCAGGTCTGGAATTTTGTTTTTCAAACAAGTTTCTTGTAGATTCAGGGCAGCAGGCTATACACGCATATCATAGGCCATCAAGTCAACACCATCTAATCTTAGTTGACATGAATCTAGCTCCTCCGGCATACGACCCCACCATAGACCATCAAGCACATCCCCCACTGGATCTCAGACGAGTCGTTGGGCTTGTGTTGGTCTGGGCCTAGCATTTGTTTAAATTTTCACCCCCAGATTGCTTTTACTATCAGGCCCATTCTCTCATTTTTTGGTTGTTATTTTTCAATTTCTTTATTTTTATTTTAATTGTTTCAAAAATCATTTTTTTTATTTAAATCATAAAATAATAAAAAATCACAAAGAATAGAATTAAGTTTTTTTTTCATAATTAAAATTAATTTTGTAAATTAATATAATTTAATTACTTTGACTTGTTTTCCTTAAAATAAAACTAATTAGAACCTAGGATTAAATTTCAAATCTTTTTCTTTAAAAATACCAAAAATGTTAGTTTCATTAGAATTAATCGTAATTAATAATTCTTTCCTTTCCTATTTTAATTTAGTTAATTAGGATATTATTATTATAACTTAATATTTTTATAAATAAATAAAAACAAAAAGATTTTTTGTTAAACATTTTTAGGGTTTAGACGCTCTTTCCATTCTTCGCATGCTTATTATTCTTTTCAAATTGATTGTATCTGTACACATTTTGTAATAGTTTAACTCAGGGTTTATTTACTGCTTTTAATTTCCGCACTCCCAAGTTTGGTTATGTATCCCCCTCCCTGAGGCCCTGTAATAGCTAGTTTCAATTGCTTCCTTTTAAATTCTCGCACTATTATTAACTATTTAGATTAATAGGATTGTATGGAAAGACTAAAATTAAAACAATTAGATAACCCTAAAGCGCAAGATAAATGAACTGAATCAACACACTTGCACATGCTCACCCCTAGGGTATCTCCCACTTCGGTTGCCTTCGAAAACGGTCACAATTCTCGAAACGTGAGAATCTTTAGTGGTTGTCCTTTAGTTCAAGAGATCACAAGTCCCTCGATAACCCTTTTGATGCCGCCTCGATTAAAAAGTGATCTTAGAACTTTAGGACAATTACTAAAAGTTCTTACCTAGTTTCCTTAGTGACCGTAAAGGTCCCTTTGATAGTCCCTCAACATCCAATGATAGGGCTACCTACTCACTAATAGTAGGATGGCACTATCTAAAGGAAAGGAGGAAAAAAACAACTTTTTCGAGTAGGTAGATAGATGTTAGGTACTTTCTCAAAAAACCATTTTTTCACACTACACTTTCAAAACCATTTTCAGAAAAACGCTTTACCAACACTCTTAAGGACTGATACAAGAGTTAGCATAAAGCAAACAAATTTTTCAAAACACCCAAACACAAAAGAAGTTTTCAAAATGAGCAAGTACCTAAGATCCAGTGGAAAACCACAGAAGAAAATGGTGCTAAAACCTTCCCTTTCCATAATCTACCCCCCTTACTCAGAAACTCTCGAAAAAGGTCTTTTTCTATTCTTTTCACCCTTTCTTTTGTTGGATAAAATAAAAGTCGGTGGTGACTCTTGCTTACCACACATTTGCGAATACAAAACACAAACCAGTATAACAGTCGGTTCTGCCACCGTATCACATTTACCAATACTCATTTGTCCAGGTTCGAGTACAAAAATCCCAAGGTCCAAAACTCTATACAATCACATACACTCAAGACATTTTATCCATTACTTTGCTAAACCTTGAATCTCATCCGTTTTGCAAATCCAAAACGACCCAACTCGTAATACATTGAACCAATGCCTTATTTCAATTACATTGAGTCCGTCCAAAAAAAATAATTACACTAAGTTTGTCCAAAAAAGAAAACAATTCGGAAAATTTTTCCAAATACAATTCAAAAACAGTTCTAAATTATGGTCAACTATTAAAAGCCTTCATTATTTTGTGCTTGATTCCATACTGCAAGCTACTTCTTCAGCTCAAAACCATTCAAACAGAAAATTCTAAACAGTAACATGCAGTCCTGCAAGACAAAAAAAAGGGGTCATAACATGTCTAAACATACCAGACAGTTCAACTACAAACCTTGCTCAAAGACACAAAGACATCAACATAGAATACTGAGTTCTTTTGCAGGTTCTAAGAGGCATTATTGAACGTAAATGGAATGCATTACCTTCTTAGTAACGAAATAGATGAAGGATTTCGTCTTTGGTATCGCTACATGGATTTCCAGAAATAAGGCTTCACTTCAGACGGGAAGGTTGTATGTCATCAAAATCCATATCATATTGGTTAAGGTTTATAAGCACGAGCAGCCATCAAGATGGCGAAACATTATTCCCAATCCTGCCCAATCGCTAAAAAAACAGTGAAACCATCTATGAGAATACATGGCTATATTGAAACCTTTGGGTTTTATTTTCTAGAAGAGAAAGGACTCGACATATTAGAGAGCTTAAGTAATCATTAGTGAATTTCATATCATACCTGAATAATGCTTACATGAGCTGTCAGTATTCCAACAAATCGAACTCATATGAGCAACACTGCACCATTGCTTTAACCTCATCTGGTAGGTATCTTCAAAAATATACATCCAACGTTCCTCGTGATCGATTAAGCCTTTGTCTTATGGCATAGTTTCATTCACTTACAAGAGAGCAACAATCTACCGGCTCATACTAACTGTCACAACAGAATTCATAACAAAAACAGAAACTCCTCCCAACTAACTTCCTCATCTCTTAACTGTCATAACCTAACAGCCTCTTAACCAACTGATTTCTGTAACCAACTCACAAACTAACAGTCCATAAAAGAAATCCCCAACTGCTTCAACCTCCTAACTATTTCTAAACATAAATTACAATAGAAAATATGAACTATTTTCTAACCAACAACAAAATTGAAACCAATTCACAACCGCCTAACTGAGTTAGCTACCTGCCAGCTCATTCAAACAGAATTTCTAACTAATTTGCAACTAAACTGTCATATTCCCTAATTGTCCAGCAGAAAAATAATTACACAGTATCTTAACCATCCCTCTAACAACCTATAACTAACTGAATCAAAACTATAAAAACTGAACGAAAAACCTAACTGCCTAACCAAGTCCAACAAACTCATAACATATTTGAACTTCCTAAAAAAATTATACTAGAAGGTGGAAGAAGAAGGGAAAAGAAGAATTGATGACTCAAAAGAGAAGAATAGCATAAAAAAGAAACTTCCAGCTTATTTTCTAACAGAAGTAACAAACTTCAATAGAAATATCAGATAACAGAAGAAGGGAAGAAGGAGTTGAGATTTCAACATAAAAAGTCACAGAAAAAGAAACTCACCTTTTCTCAGCAAAACACCCCTTCACTCTGCTCAATCTCAATCATCACTTTCTTCATTTTTTCAACAACTTCACTCTTCATCTCGTCTCTGAAATATCAACTTCATCACCTTCACCATCTCCTTCTTCTTCATTCTCATCAGCAACCACTAATTATCGTTAATTTTTTCTCACTAAAAAAATCCACCATCAACTACTTCTAAGCTTCATCATCTTCACGTATCTGCACCTTTCATGATCATCTTTAAAGGTGATCCTGCCACGTCTTCAACAGATCATCATCATCTTCTACGACATCATAATCATTATCGTGTATCATCATCATCAAGTATCGTCATCTTTCTGCAACAATGCACAAAACAACACCACAAAAGAAATAGCTCTTCGCGATTAAAGCCGGAGGAAGAAGGAAGAGGAAGAAGTAGGAAAGGAAGTACTTGGATCGAATTCATCATTATCATCTCCATTAGAGGTAGGTTCGGACCTTCGCGTTATCTTTTTATTGAATCATTAGCTTGGCGGATTTAGGGTTCATGAATCCCCTTTTTCGATCTCACCAATTGATGAGAAATTGGAAGAATCCATAATATGATTCGTGATCAGCGTTCATAGGAGAGAAATCTTTATGTGGATGTTTTGTTTATTTGTTGAGGTTTGAGATGAGCCATCGTAGAAGAAGGTCGAATCAGCCGCCGAAAATTGCAAGACGAGAGAGGAAGAGAGAAAACGGTGGGTTAAAGGGACATTAAGAGTCTCAAACCATAAACCTGTAAGCGGCATCGTTTAACAATGTTGTGCAATTCTATTTAAATTTTGCTTTTTTTATAATCATAAAATGAAAACAATTTGTTAAAAATTTGAGATACTGATGGATTGTTGAATGCAGCATATCTCTATCTTTTCAATTTTTATTGTAATTAGATTTTATTTTTATCAAATATCAATAAGAAATTTTTTGAAACAAAGAAAGGCTGAATGGGTTTTGGGCCATGGATGGTAGGCTTGCTCTTTCTATACCTCTATACACATCATCATACCTCTAGGCTTAGCTTTAATTTTCATCTTTGTTTTACAATTTTTGAGACATTAATTTTGATACTTTCTTTCATGATTTTCTTGCTGAAAATTTTGTGGATATTTATATGTTGATTCCTGACTTGTTGATATTTGTTTTCATAATTTTTCCATTAGTTTAGGAATTAACTGAATTAATGTTTAGTACATGATTATAATTAGGATTTTAACACGTTCTTGTCGATTATGTATCCTTGATTCAATTCCCTTGGCATGATGAGTGGTTTAGCGGTAGGTTCTTATCCTTAAACAATGCCTCGTTATTTTTGACACGTTTGTGCAAGGTACATTTTGGTGCTCTCAGTCGTGTAACATAACAAGTTGTTATGTGATTGAAGCATATGGCTTATGCTCACTTTTGATGTGACATGCCTTAGTTCTCATTGTCTTGAGAAATTCATATCATATTATATGTTGTCTTGATACATGTAATATTTTGTGATACTTTGTGCAGGAACTTTTGATCACGCGTTGCATTCGCAAAACAAAATTGCTTTATCTTAGTTGGATATTATTTCTGACTTTGTTTATTTCTTGATTAAGCCTACTCGACGCGTACTAACTTCTTCTCCAGTGCTTTCGTCTGCTTTTGACGATTTGCTTGCTTGTGGTAGTCGCCACTACTACTTGTATATTTTGCTGCATTTTATAGCATTTCTTTACCTCTTTTCTAGACATCATGAGAAGTATGGTTTTACTTCTTTCTGATGCCATGAGAAGTAGGAATAGAGATTTATGACGAGGGTCTCCGTTGCTAATCATGTCAGGAACCCCTCTGGTTTTTTTAAAGAACTGTTTAGGGAGATTCCCCATTGTGTGCATTATGTTTGCTATTTATGGTTGTTTAAAACCCTACCTATGAGTAGGTATTCTACATGTGTGTTTATATTTGTTCCCGTATATGTATAAATGATAAGTCCTAAAAAAAGAGGCGAGCGGGGAGGGTTAGTAATCAACCCCCATAATTTCGTCTGTGTCATCCTTAGCTCGTGATACACCATGATGCTTCAGAGTTGTGTCTGCTCTTATGTATCGAGTCATCAAGTGGGGAAGGGTACCGCAATCGAACTCGCACGCTTTGTCAGGAGTTCGCATTGACCGATGCTGATACTCCGTGATCACTCATATTGGCTTATGTCGCTTACCTCGATCTCCTATATCTTGGTTAGGTATTCAGTCGCTTTGGACATCACATTTTGTTTTTTCATCCCACTGTCGCTTCTTTGTCTCGGGTGATACGCTCCCCTTACTAAAGTATTTCATTTCTTTTCCTTACTCTTTTATGTGTGTGCTCTTTCGAGCTTGCTTGTTTTATCCTTGTACATACCATGTTCCCTTAGGATGCGCTTGTACCTTTCGAATGCAAGTTAGACCTTAGGTTTCAAACCATGCATGCTAACACTAGGTAGACATTTCCCTTTTGTTAATCCAAATTATAGGGCCGCCATTGTATGATAACACTAGGTTTGAAATAGGCTAGCCCCCCTTAGACTCTTTTCTTCCCTTTTTGCATATGCACCTAAGAATAAAACTTTCTTTTTAGCAAATAAAAAACATGCTAATCATACCTAAACCCTTTTTCAAGGTAACAAAATACAAACCAACTCAAACCTTTTTGTGCGTCCAAGCATCTTTTTGCTAAAACCCTTTTCAGGTAAGGACATGATTAATTTACTTATGTACCAACGCGTGAGTCTCCAAACATTGAGCTGCGGGTGAAGGCAGAATTAACGTTATCCATAAAAAACACAAAGCAAACAAAAACTTGTTAGTCGAACTATGGTAGCCCTGATTCCTCAAAAAGGATACATAGGCATTAGGGTAGGGCCCAAGCGAGTACAACTTTATTTTCCCTACATTCTTTTCTCTTTTATTTTTCATGCATCCTCCCTTTAACAATAGTAAACAATAAGCATAATTTAAACACACCCTTAGATAGACAGCAAGAGTGAATACCATAGAGTAATACGGGCGTGTGGGGTGCTAATACCTTCCCCTCGCGTAACAGACTCCCTTACCCGATCTCTCGGTCGTAAGACCGTGAATTCTACCTTCTCAGATTTTTTAGATGTTTACCTTTCCCTTTATGTGGGATAAAAGACGTTCGATGGTGACTTCATTGTTTGATAATTTTCAGCCAGTTGTTTCAATAGGCACTGCCAGTATCATGATAGAACGAAGATAAAATGCCTTTTGAGGAGATCTTTGATTTGTTAGATATTTTGTTAAGTGTGAAATTAGTTTGAATAATGATTAAGTGTTTTTTTATTAAGAAAAGAAGTTTTTGTTTTAATTTACAAAAGAATAAAAAGTCTAAGGGGGAGGCTAAAAAACCTAATTGTTGTCATACAAAGATGAACCTAATGTTGAGTGTAAAAGGAAAATTCTATCCTAAAGTTATCATACATAGTTTGATCCTAATGTATAATTCAACATAAAACGATTAACATGAATTTAGTCGATTCGGGGAATCCCTTAAGGGAACATGTAATCAAGATTAACCAAGTAATCCAACAAAAACAAATAAATTAAGTTCTTAACATTTTTTATGATTTTTTATCAAATAACTAAAAGAAAATAATACTATGATATTTTGTGAAAATAAATATTAAAACCTGATTCTAAATTCTTATGAATTACGAAATCGGGGAATTCTAAAAAAGGGAAAATTAAAATTTTAATACTACTTTATTCTAACATTTTTTATATCTTTCTAGTAAAGAAATAATCAAAAGAAAATGAAAATTATAATCTAATATTTTTGGTGTTTTCATCATATAAAGATAATTAAAAGAATATTAAAACCTAATTCTAATATTTTTTTCGTTTTTGTATGGATATTAAATGAGAATAGGCTAAAAAAAGGGTTAAACTTATAATATTTTTGGTGTTTTCATCATATAAAGATAATTAAAAGAATATTAAAACCTAATTCTAATAATTTTTTTGTTTTTTGTATGGATATTAAATGAGAATAGGCTAAAAAAAGGGTTAAACTTATAATTAAAAAAAGGGTAAAGTTAGGGATTAAACTCATGCCCCTTGGGTTATAACTTTCTTACCTTGCCAATGAACCAAGTTACTTTTCTGTTATATTTACACATTTAACTAAAATATAATAAAACCGAGATGGCTTAAAAAGGAGAAAACAAAGTAATGATAAAAATGTCCCAGGGAGGGCTCGAACCCAGGACCTCAAGCATTCAAACACACACGCTAACCACTACACCATCTAGTCATTCATTTATTTTTATGCTTTAATTAATACAAAAATGAAACTTGTGAAATGGGTGGGATAAAAAAATAAGCCCAACCCCGTATCTGTTTTAGGGGTAAAGGGGAGAGTTTGAAACCCTAATTTGAAAAGGGAAGGGAGCCGTTGGCTCTTCATTGGAAAGGGAAAATCAAAATTAAATTTTTTATTTTTTCCGTAGCTTAACTAAAACAGGGACAAAGTTATCCTCTTCACTCAACCTCATCTGTCCCATGATTTTCCTCTACTACTCACCACTTTGTTCATCTTCTTTTCCATCTCTTTCACTCACAACTCTATAATTGGATTCTCTCTACAACTGAATCATCCTCATCATCACTGCAACACTAACTAAATCTTCATCGCATCTTCACGTAGCTTCAATCACCTTCGATATTTATCATAACATCATTATCGTTATCATCATCTGAATTTCTGAAGACGTTTTCTCTTGCTTTCTCGTTTAGCGTCATTGTTGAAGAACCAATAGAGTTCTCTGGTAGGTAAGCCATAAGCTCCTTTATCATATTTGTTTGTCCGTGGCATGTGTGTTGTTATTACTTTGGTTGAATCGATTTTAATATGAGAGAGAGGTGAGAGCGTGTGTTCGTTCATGGCACGGAGAAGAGAACGAAGAAGATAGAGGTTTGAGCGAGCAGACGAATTTTTTTGGATGAGGTGGGTTAAAGGAAGGTTTGTGAGGTTTGATAGTGGTACATCTGATGTAAGGGTATGATGCAGGTTGCGGGGTTACGAATTGAAGAGGTTTATTTAATGGTGTATTGTTTTTCTATTTTAAGTTATGCAGAAATATAAGAAAAGTAGTGGTGAGTTTAGCTTAAGTTGTGCTGATGGAAATTGTATTGTATGTGCAAATTTATGGGTTAAAGGTGAAAGTTTAAATACAGGTGGTGAACAAGGATGGAGAGTTGAGGTTGAAGGGAGAGTTGAAGTGGAGTGAATGTTTTAAAGGCTTGAAGTGTGATTGTTACTGGAAGGTTTACAAGAGAGGAGTAGAGTGTTGAGAGTGAAGAGTGAGGTTGTTCCTTTTTTACTGATTTCTCTCCTTCTTTTTACATTCCGGTCTTCTCATGTCTCTTGGTCCTAAGCTGTTTTTTATAGGTGAATGAAGTGAGGTTTTGGGTGGAAAATAGGATGAGGTTTGAACATGTTTTGGTATGTTGTTTTTATAGCTTTTGGGATGCAGTTTTTTGTCTTACTTATTTTGTGCAATTCTTGCCTCTCTTAGTGCAGGTTCGGGACTCCAATAACACAGGTTATGCAGGGCTGGATTTTGGAGGTTTATGGCAGTAGTAGCAGGCTGTTTTGTTGTGTGATGTAGGGCTGCATAGAGCTACTTTGAAAGTAGGGCATTTGGACTGGTTTTGAAGGGCTTTAAGACAGGTTTATGCAGGCTGTTTTGGCATATGTTATAGCATTGACTTTGGACTAGTTTGTATGTTTAGAACAGAGTTGCATCCTTTGAATTGGTTAATTTATTTTTGAACATATTTAGTTTATTGTTTGGGACTATTTTACAATGTGATGCAGGGCTGCAACTATTGACTTAATCAATTGTTTTGGACATGGTTGAATTTAATTGAATTGTAGAATTTGGGAAAGACTCATGGAACTTGGTTGAAGAAATGAAAATTCAGACATAAAGCTTAATTTGGAAAAGACTCATGGAACTTGGTTATGAACCTTCTTGTAATAAGTATGATGTCTTTGTAAGGCCTAGAGAAGTTTTCCTTGTAATGAAACTTTTATATGTTCGATTGTAATCTTAAAGATTATCCTTAGATGAATGAAAAGATAATAACTTGCAATGTTTTACTTGAAAATGATGGTGATACTTGGATGAGACGAATTTGGCTTCATGATGAACTTTGTTCAAAACTTTGTATGATAATCTTCAATCTTGCAAGAAATTCTTGAAGAAATATTGCAAATAATAAATAGGGTTGAATGATAATTAAATTAAGTCAATGGATGAAATATTTTATAACAAGCTTGGATGGAATAATAACTTTGAATATTGAAATCCATGAATGAGCTTACTTGATCTTGATTAATACTCTTGGATGAAATTGAAAATGATGAGCGGAGTAGTGCGAAATGATATTTTGAAATTTGAGCAAACTTGAATATAGCTTGAATTTAAATCTTCGAATTATGTAACTTTTCGTTGAGCTTTAACACTTGCATCTTGTTTTCCAAGAGAACCTCATGAATGCATTCTTCTTTCTTGCATGCTTAAAATCTTAATCAAAAGATCTCTTAACTTAATGAATCGTACTTCACTTCTCAACGAAACCTTAACCATAAAATGAGTCTACAATCAACATCTCTTGTATCATGAGTCAAACATTTGCAACTTGAACCAAAAACCTTTACATTGATGAAGTCCCTCTTCAAAAAACAAAACCTTAAAAGGATATCCTCGTGAAAAGATAAATGAGGCTTGAGTGCTCTTCGAAATGAAACCCTAATCTCACGATTAACAATAGGGAAATAAACCTTAAATCAGGATCTTAACTGAAACCATTGATGAACCCTTGAGAACATGAAAGTGAAAACCCTAACATCTATATTGATGGACTTCAACCAACCCATCCATGAAGGATGCAAAACCCTAATCCACCTGAATTTACCACTGGAATGAAGAAAATGGTTTGATGATCCTCAGTACAGAGAACACTTGTGATGATGGATAGGCAGAACCTTAAATATAGAGGAAATGATGCTCAAGATAGTCACAGTATCAAAACCATAATTAAGAAGTCCACTTCTCAAGAGAAAAACCAAACGAGTCTACATTTATTTTAACTGAAGGATTCTCAAACCAATGGAAACCCTAATTTCTGACTGAACAACGTAGGAGATGTAGGGAAATATACCCTAATCCAAGATCTTGATGAATTTGAATAATAAATGGCCTTATACATGGATGAATAAGAAACTCATGATAACCATACTTCAAAACCTGATACCATTGTCCACTGCCCAAAGAGGAGCCAAGGAAATCAACTGTAGAATGTAGAAGCCTCAAACCGAAATTGAACCCTAGTTAGCACAACCACAGATGCTTTGAACCACTTCCTTATTGAAATGAAGAAATGATGTGTGAATGACCTAATGAGAATGATGAAATTGAAATGTGATTCCTAAACCAGATAAAAGAAAAATAGGTAGGAAAAATTTGGGGTATGACAGTTTCCCCTATTTAATCGTCTTAAACTTGAAAGTGAGACTGGCGTCAGCCTTTCGATCATTTAAGGTATAAGAAGATTAAGTATCAAGAACTAAAATTTGTCCTAGAGAGATGGTGCAAGTGTTATTATTTGTGATGTCTATTGGGGATAGAAAATTCAGTTTCTGGAGGAGTGGTTATGCATTTGAGTAGTGATGACTCGTAATTGGGTAATAGTGTCAATACAAGGTTCTCGGGGAAGTGGGTGTTAAAGTGATTTAAAAGATATGGCTGATGATGACGTGGTTCCTAAAAGTTCAACCAATGACAACACGATAACTTAAGGACAAAAGGTAGAATCGATGACAGCGGAGAATTTATCATGTGGGATTCGCGACCTAAAAAGAAAGGTAAAGACAATGGGTAAAATCAACCACATTGGAGAATCTGTCGTGTAGGATTCACGACCCAAAAAGAGAGGTAAAGACGACGGGTAAAATCAACGATAGCAGAGGATCTATCGTGTAGGATTCATGACCCAAAAAGAAAGGCAAAGATGAAGGGTAAATATCTCCGTATGAGCTATGAGCCAAGAGAAGATAACATGAGGGTAAGACCTATGGATGACCTACGACCCAAGAAAAGATAACATGAGGGTAAGACCTATGGACGACCTACGATCCAAGAAAAGATTTACAAAGGGTATTGAGAGTTGGGAGTACAATGTACTGGAACCATGGCTTATTTTAGTTTGTAGCGTAATGACAGATGTCAACTAGGAATTGTAAGGATGGTATTCTCTATGGGGATGTTACTATTTTGAGGATCGATCCGCGCTTTCGTGCAAGGTACCAAATCTGGCTTATGCTTCATATGCATTTTAAAGTGTATGGCGTAATGATCCATTTCAATGGATATGCTACGTGCTTGAGGATGTGATGTAATATGCAGTGATGATTACTATATGCATAGTGCCAAATATCTAGGCTTATTGGGTTACGTTGCTCGTTGTCTTGAGATACCAATACAAATTGGTGCTTAAAAACTCAAGAATTGAGTTATAGCCTTGTAGGGGGTTAAATTGTAGTCTTGCTAGGGAGGAGTAGGTTGATATTATTTTCCCTACATCCTAGACTAATTGTGGATGGCTAGGTAGAGACATGGATCTCTTCAAATGCTCCAAGTTTTCTCTATTATTGGGGAGGAAATACTCAGTCTGACTTTCCTTACTCCACGAACCACTTGGGGATTAAGAAATGGGCTTGGGTATCTTTAGATGCCCCGAGTTTACTTTATTGCTGAAGTGTTGCATGCTTAAACATTTGTAGGGAATGAGGATGATCACGATAACATTAACTTAGTCAAAGTGACTGTCATGATGCTTTTAGCATGATCACATTTGTACGGATGACCAGAATTCACTTGAGCAGCTTCACAAAAGGGGATGAGGAATGCCCCTATCTATAATGATCTCTAAAAGGATATCCTTTGAGTGGAAGGCTAGAAGATTCGTGTCATAATACGACACAAGGTGGCATGCCCTAATATCTTAGGCTACAAAAGAGACCGCCTCTGATCATGGATTCTTGGAGACATTTGTCAAATCCCGAAGTAACTGCCCCAGGTTGAACAAATTCTAAATAGGTTACTTGGTCTGATTTCCCCAGATTGAAGTTTAAAGAGATTAATTAACGTGATAACCTCTGATTGGTTGTAGCTCAAATAAATCCATCGACATGATAGCCTCTGATTGACAGCTTGAAAAGAGTTATTAACGTGATAGCCTCTTATTGACAACTTTGAGGGGATGCCCCAAAATAAGATCATTATTTGCTTTTCGACAGATTTCTGCCTCAATTTGGCCTTTGGGATAATTAGGTTATCCTTTTATGCTCATCGTGCAAGGTTACTTGATGTTCAAACACTTATTTACATGCAATGAATGTTTGTCTAAGAATGGCAATTCTAAGCAAATCCTATGCTTGTATTGAAGTTAAATTTTTTATATTAAAATGATGTTGAAGCATCAATTTTATTTTTGTTTTTTATGAAAAGGTGGTGTGTTACCAACTCAAATTTTTAGCATATCTCCTAGGAGTCAGGTTACCGTATTCTCATTACAGTATTGCTTTCAAATTAACCTGTGCTTTAGTTAGGACTTTTAAGGGTTCTAACACGGCTTGGTTCACGATTTTTTAGAAAAAAAGGATTTTAAGGCTCAAAATTATTTGGTGCCCACCCATTCTCCATGATGTTCTCCATTCCTACGTTCATTTAACTTGATACGAGCACTCATCTCTCCAGAAGAAAGTTTGCGATGGTTGAGGAACCACAGGGGTTTCTTGGACACGACAGTCACTAACTTTTTGTTCTTGATGTCTAGTCACACGACTTTGTTCTTTTCTGAGGATTTTTATTTTGTAATCCTTATTTTTCCAAAAATATTTCCTGGACAATTTTTGATTTTGAAGTTGCAGTCCAATGGGATGTCCTGACTTTTGCCTAAGTCACTTGCTTTTTAAGTTTGACTTAGCGGGACTTTTTGTCTCTTTCTTTTTGAACAAGTCATTGATCTTTGCGTCATCTTTGATTTGTTGGAAGTGGTTGTGATTTCCCGAGTCCTAGATAGATGCAGGATAATCATTGTGGTATCATCATCTGTCGACCTCCTGGTGTGTGAGAGACACCCATGGGGATATCATTCTCTTTGATGCACATTGTTGATAGATAAAGGTTATTCATTGCGGTTTTGACTTTCCCCAACCTTTTGATGAATAACCATTGTTGTATCCTTAGCGGCGCACTCTTGATGAGTTCTGAATGCTCAATCGGATTAGCCAAAATCTACCCATCCCGGGGTTAAAATTGAGGGTTTTTCTGCATAAAAGAAACTCCTACTTCAAGGCTCAAAAGGGTTGACAAGGGTATATCTCCCTTATATCTCCGGTGTTTGGGGATTTGAAATAATTCATGTACATCGTCAACAGGGTTTTATTCAAAAGCACACCATTTGAGAATCTAGGTGTCATATGTTCATCAACCTCCCTCAAGAGTTATTTTTCTTTTTTAAAATTAAAAAGGAGTTAAGTATCAAAAGAAAGTAAAATAATAAAAACGTATATGAGTGAATACGAATGGATTAGTTCAAGAAAAACATATTCAATGCATTGTGATTTAATATAAAAAACAAACAATTTTGCATACAAGAAAGTATTGAACAAAACAATAAAGATTACAAATGATAATGCAAATGAAACTAGAAATTTCCATGTTGAGGAGGCTTCTTCAAGCTTGACTTATTTGAGGAGACGCCCTTGTAGTCTTGACACTTATCTCAGCTAGAGGATTCAATCCATTATCATACCCTTTGGAGTGAATACGATAACCTTGGCATCAAGTAGGTCTTGAATGTTTTTTTCGATGCCCTGCAATTAACAATTGTGTGGGCTGGAGCCCTTGAATGGAATTCTAAACAAGCACTGACATCGTAAGCCTGAGGGAGAGGGTTTGGAGGAGGACCAAGCTCTTTCAGCTGAACTAATTGGCCTTTTAACAAATGAGGGAGAAGTTGAGCATAAGGTATACGTATAGGATCCACCCTTCTTTCAGCACCTTTCTTCCTCTTTCGTCCTTGTTGCCCCTGGGGTTGTTGATTCAGTTGAAAAGGTGTATATCGTGTTTTCTGAACATACGGTTGTCTCTGTCTACACTATAGTTGATGAGGGATTGACTGATGCCTAGCCACCCTAGGTCATTGAGTCGAAATTGTAGCATATGCTCGAGGAACATATCGATTAGGTTGAACAACTGATGCTTGACGGTGCAAAGCTTGATCTTGATGATGGACCGGGGTCATCCCTTTTTAGTCTTTCCTTTTTTCTTCTTGAGAAGGCCAAAGCAATGTTTCTTGTTACTTCCATTGATAGAGCTAGATATACCTTGAATTTTTCCTGACTTGAGGCCATCTTCAATACATTCCCCAAAGGTAACCAAGTCATAAAAGGAAGTTGAAAATACTACCAAGTATGTGTTGGAGATATAGGTCTTGCAAGGTTCCCACAAACAAATAAGTCAATTCACGATCCAAGAGAGGAGGTTGAACCCTTGCAGCTAATCCACGCCACCTTTGGGCGTACTCTTTGAATGACTCTCCAGATTATTTTGTCATCCCTTGAAGCTGAGTGCGGCTAGGAGCCATGGAAGTATTATAATGGTAATGTTTCAAAAAGGCCTCAGCAAGCCCCCCCCCCTCTCAATTACTAACATGAGTTCTTTCTAGTTGCATATACCAGTCCAACAGTGCCCTTGTCAGGCTGTCTTGGAAGAAATGCATGAGTAACAATTCATTTTCAGCATAAGCTGCCATCTTGTGACAGTAAGAACAAAGATGAGTCTCTAGGCAGGAGGTGCCTTTATATTTTTCAAAATCATGACCTTGAACCCGGGAGGAATAACTACCCCTGGCACGAGGCACATTGCAGTAGTATTGAATCTCGAAGTCTTGATACCTTCCATAACTTTGAGACGTTCTTCAAGAGCGTGGTACATCTTTGCAGTTTCAGCAACTCCAACGGCGCGATTCGCGTGGGGCTCATCAAGATCAATGACATCATGATGATCATCAAAATCATTCTGAGGAATTCCCCTAGGGGTCTCAAAATTTTCATTATTATTCCCTCCTGTTGTACCCCAAAATTTGCCCTCCCTTTTTACAAGAAAATCACAACCCTAGGGTTTTCTCTGATTTTTTAAGATTGGCCCAGGAATCGATCAAACAGACTTTTCTTTGGCAGTAAATCAAGAATCATGGTTTCTCTCGCATTTCTCATAGGAAATTGAATCCATAGAAATTCAGTTTCATGTTACATTGTTTTCACGCTTTTTAAGCCTACTGAAAGATTGCTGTTTGTCCTCAAGTTTTGTTTGTCTGGGATAAGAGATAGGAGCTGAAACTGTCTAATCCAGATTAACCAGATGATGTGTGTCTATTAAAACTTATGCTTGTTAATGGAATAAAATGTTTTCCAGTTAATGGAAATGCTTGTTTGTTTGGAATGCACAACGCGTATGTTGATTGGAATACTGATGCAAAGAGATTGCAGAGTTTTTATGGATTACTTGGATTTTAAGTTATCTGTATTGGAAATGGTGGAATGCAATTTCAGTCATTTTTAATCAGGAATATTAAATAAAAAGTGAAGAGGCGAAGGGAAAGATTGAAAGATATTTGATAGTAGAAAATTCTTGGATAAAGACTTTTTATTCATTTTCAAATATTGCTACAAAAGAATAATTTATTATTTTTTTAAATATTGTAAGTTTTTACAACTTATAGTATTTTAAAAGAAATAAATATTTACAATAAATGAAAAAAAGAGCCTATCTAATCTAAGCCTAAATCTTATAAAGCTTCAGTGCTCCCATGCTTAAGATCTTTGGTTTCTACTGCTTCCTCTATCGTCCAATTGGTGCTCACCTGCAAAAAGACAAAGAAAAAGAAATTAGTACAAGAATTTTCAAATGAAAAGAAAGAAAAGAAAGTTATCATTAAAGTTTGCCGGCCAGAATCAGAATGCTATTTGTTCATCATGTTTTTATTTTTCTCTTTGCAAATCACAAGAAGATTGCTCTTCTTGGTTCACAAAGAGAAAAGTAAAAAATAAAATGCAAGCATACAATTGGTTCAAATGCAAAAACATGGGCCATGCTATACAAGGCTGCATACTAAAGCAAAACCAAACTGAATGTCAAACTGCAGTAACTAAACATTGCAAACATTGCAGAAAATTGCAAGGCAAACATAAGCGAGTCAGCAAAGCAAACTAAGCATGTCAAACTAGATGCAAAAAGCATACAAGTACAGAAGGTACATCAGAAATGCAACAGGTAATACAATGCAGAGGATAACCAAATTACAAGCCAAAGAGGCTTGTAATAGCCATCATCATTTTCCAGCCTAGACAAACTTTTCAGAAAAATATAATAAACAAAGCAAAAGTGCTTATTGGAGAGAGAGAGAAAGAGAGGAACTTTAGTGAAAAGTTTTGCAGTTTGGCTAAAGCAGGTTGCCTCAAGTTAACAAAAAACAAAAAGATATATAACAGTCTAGCATCAGACACAGAAGGGAGAGGAGAAAATACTGATCCAAAACCTGCACAGCTTGAAAACTGGCAAAACGACTTAAACCACAAACCTGGCTCCAACCACAAGCCCAGCTTGCCAAACCTGTCATCAAAACAACAAACTGCAAAACCTGTTTAAAAAAAACTGCTCAAACCATAAACCTGCAAGCTTGCCCAAAAACTACAAGCTCAACAAGACAGTCAACAAAACACCCAGCTTGTAACCAAACTTCTCAACTTGCTTGCCAAAATCTGCAGTTTAAACGGAAAAATCAAAAAACCAAACAATCTGCTAGCAAGAAACATCAAACAAGCAACCTGCAAACAAGATAAAACCATAAGCCTGCAGTTCAAACTGCATAAACTCAACAAGCCTGCAGTAAACAAACTAAACCAAGCTTCTCAACCAACTTGCCAAACCTGAAAAACTCACGAGTTTACCACAACCAAAAGCTTGCTCAAACAAACAGGCCAAGCTACAAACTCAGTAAACCACAAATTGAACCAAGCTTCTCAACCTGCTTACCAAGCCTGCAGTTCAAACTGCATAAACTCGACAAGCCAAACTAATGCAAATCAAACACAGTAAAACCTGCTAGCAAGAAGCCTGCCAAGCTAGCAAACCATCTACAAGAACAAAGAGTTTCAGATATCCATCATCATCAACAAAATACAAAGGCAAAGAGTCTCAGAATTCTTTCATCATCAACAGCAAAGGAAGAGAGAAAGAGAGAGTTTTCAGAAGCAAAACAATAGAAGTTTCAGAGATACTCTCATCATTAATCTTCAGCATTCAAAGAGAAAGGAAGAGTTTCAGAAGCGAAGCCAAATCAGTTTCAGAAAATACATCATCAACAAAAATCAAAACAAAACAGTTTCAGAATTTGTTTCATCATCAACAAAAATCAAGCAAATCAACAATCAATCTCAGAAACATTCTCATCATCAATATCAAAGCCAATAAAGAGGAAGTGTTTTAGAAGCAAAACAACATAGTTTCAGAAAATACTCATCATCAACAACAATAAACGTTCAAGTTTCAATAACAAATTCATCACCAACAAGAGAAAGACAAAGGTACCAGAAGCGCATTCGCCATCATCTTCTTCCCCATTGCTGAGCCACCAGGGGCGCCATCTCACTCTCCATATCTCTTCTCCAAAGAAAACTCAAGGTAAATTTCCCACAAACCCTTACTGCATAAAACATCATAGGTTAAGAGATTAAACTGTAAAGCAAAACATGAACATGCAAACAAATGAACGAAACTGTGAAACCCTAAAAGAACAAGAAACGAATCATACCATAACATAACCCAGGCCCTTGAAAGATAGAGAGAGGATGAGAGTGAGGGCACTCCAGCGGCTGAGATAGAATCAGAAGTGCATGTGGGTGAGAGAAACGGAGAAGAAGAGCAAGAGCGGCGCCGCTGTTGTAAACGAACAAACCCTAATCCTTTCAAAATTGACCAAACCCCTAATAAATTGTTGCACAAATTCATATTGGGCCTTGTTGTACCCCAAAATTTTCCCTCCCATATTCTTCAAGGTTTGCCAAGATCAAGGTTCAAAATCTCTCCAGGGTTGCACAGTCCAATTGCCTCCTAACACAGTCAAAATTAGGGTTTTGGTTCTGGCAAAGAAATTGAAGTTTTCAAGGGTCCAATCAAGTCCCACATGCCTATAAACATTGTCAAGCATCCATATGCCAAGTTTCAAGACTCACAGCATCAAATGGCACAGTCAAAAACCCTAATTGCTTCACAGTCAACTACAGGGGCAAAATGATCATTTGACAGTCAAAAGTCCAAATTTTTGGTCAACATCTTATTTTGAAGCCACAAACATCATTTGATCAATTCTTGATCATGATTCTCAAAGCATGGCTCAAAAAGTCTCAAGATGCAAAAGTTTCTATTTTTGGACAGTTGAAAAAGTCAACTGCAAATTGACCAGGGCATAACTTCCACATGGTTTATCAGAAAAATACCATCCAAAGCTCATTTTGAAGAGAATGACATTTCCTACAACTCATCTTCACACTCCAAGTCCAAGAAATGCTCTCACAAAAAGTTATCAATTTCAACATTATAGATCATTTTCAAAAGTCAACAAAAAGACACTTTAAGTCAAAGACCATAACTTGAGATTGGTAGATAAAAATGACATGGGACCAAATAAATTGGTTAGAGGACTTCAAGACCTTTCCAAAATGTCCAAGAACATGATCAAAGATTAAAAATTGAGCAAGATATGCCTTGTGGAAGTTGGGAAATTTTTGGGAATTTTGAAAAGTCAACTTTACTTCAAATGCCTCAAAATTGCTAATGGGCCTCAATTTCTTCCATGAATCATTACCCAAAGGCTATGCACGACCCATTAAGCTAAAAGGGAGTTATTTTCTTATTTTTAATTAATTAATTGAATTTTTAATCTTATTAATTCATTTAATTAAAATTAAATATGAGAAAAATACTAAACAATGTTTTTTAAATCTTTTTGTGCAGCAAAAACTTCCATTATGAGCTCAATATCTCGTGTACCAATCAACAAGGACAAAATCATCCAAAATTGGCATAATTGGCATGGAAAAGGATTGAAAAAAGATATGGAAAATCAAATATTCAAAAGCATTAAATCAATGGATCATGGCCTGTTTTTTTAACCTAATTCCCTTCATATACTTATGCACAAGTGAAACCAATGAGATTAGACAAGAGCTGCGCTGAAAAACACAAAAGAACAAACTTGCAATTTTGGACAAAATATTGAAAACTTTTTTGATACCTAGAGCTCGTTTCAAAGCTCAAAAAACATTCCAAAGCCTTGCCAAGACATCCAGGAAAGGATTGCAATCAAGAACCAATCGCCAGGCCTCAAGAATTGGTAGAACCATGTTGCACTTTTGACAAAAAATTTCATAATCGTGTTTTACTTTTCATGAATTATACATGTATTTTGATTGTTGATTAACACTAACCATGATGTTCTGAAGCCATTGGTACTATTTAATTGAATTAATAATGCTTAAATCAAGATCTTCCATGGACGCGTTCTAGGGTTTCAGAAGTTTTAAATTGGGGTTTCCTCCATATGGAAAAATTGGATCTCAAGACTTATGCCATTAAACTCAGAAACTCCATACGAATACAACCATGACCTCGCACCTTTTTTATGATACAGCATGCCCTATTTGCTATTTTTGCAGGTTTGGTTTAGTGGGGGTTTAAAACCCCCGCTATTTACTTCTATTTACAGGTACAAAAGGAAGACGAAGCCTATGTGTCTGAGCGTGATTGGAAGGTTTGAGTCAGAGGCTATGACCCACTTGATATGGTGAGCTTTGACTCTTGAAGAAGGTTCCCCTAGCCAAGGTTGTTTAGAAATCAAAACAAACATGAGGACTTGAGTCAGGGGCTATGACCCACTAGATATGGTGAGCCTTGACCCTTGAAGAAGGACTCTTAACAATATGAAGTGCCTTCAATCAAGCCACCAGTTACCAGCTCTAACAAATTTCTTGTTTACCCCACGAGATCCTTGAAAACATTGCACGCATATCATACATATTGTTGCATTACATGTACTCTTTTTGACAAGTCATTTACCTTCTTCGCTGTTTATTTCAGCAATGGCTTCCCAACAAGATAACCAGGGTCTTCATGCTCAAGAGACTCAGTTCAGGGAGATCTTTCTAAGCCTATCCAAGGGGCAGGAAGAGTTAAGGACGCTCCTCATGGGGAATCTGGCCAAGAAAAGTCCCGAGGATGACAAGGACGAACGGCTGAAACGCCTACAAGATGAGTTAGATACAATGAAAACCCAGATGCTGGGGCAAAGGGCTCTCATCCAAGGTTTAGCTCGGGAGTAAGAAGAGTTGAGGACCATGATCAGTCAACTCCACCAAGACAGATCCAATATGAAGCAACCAGTCCGAGTCAGGGACCAGCTCTTTGATCAGCTTCCAAGAGGACAAGAGTCTGGTATGGTGAAGAACAGACCCCTCCAAGTTGCTACCACTTCACAAGCCCAACATCAACCTCGCCCAGAGCAACAGGTGGATCAGAGTAAGCCAAGCAGGTCCAAGAGGAAATTCACCCAGCTTAACATGCCGCTGTTTCAAGCCTTGCAACACCTATTGAGGTTGAATCTGATTATACTAAGGGCTCCTCCCCGGAACCCCAACATCTCTGCTCCTAACTATCATCCCGACAGAAGATGTGCATACCACTCTGATAGTCCTGGACATGACACTACTGACTGCTGGGCTCTGAAGAACAAAGTCCAGGATCTGATTAATGAAGGGGCAGTGGATTTCTCCCAAGTGGGTCAGGATGAATGTTTCTACCATCCCTACCGGATTCACCATTTGAAGTAATAAGCCTTGAGATGAGAAGACTTTTGTTTATTAGAATTTTCAAGTTGTAACTTTCTTTTGACTGTTCAAACATTTATTCATGTTAAACGTTGTTATTTCATTAGTGCATCGCATATGTCTGTTTTGAAGCAATATATTCGCATTCGCTATATTCAAACTGATTTCATATTTTTTGATGATCAACTCTTGATTAAGAAATTCTAAGCCTCTTGAGGGAGGATGACGAAAACGATACCAGAATCTACAGTATGCTTTTGAACAGACCCCGCTGATGAGGTACAAGCATTGTTTCAATTCCTAAACACTGGAGTTATAAGGAAGATAATCCCTCGTCAACCCCTTCGAGCCAAAGAAGTAGGAGTTTTTTCTTTTCACAAAAAAATTAAAACCCTTAATTATAACCTGGGGCAGGGTAGTTCTCTCAGTTGATCCAAGTGCACAACGAATAGCACCAAAGGAGTCCTTATAAAAACAAAAGACAGTGATGGTTCCGAATAATCGTCAAGACAGGCAGTCATTATCTTTAAAAAAAAAACAAAAAAAACAAAAACCCATTAAGTCAAAACCTATGAAGGAGACTTACAAAACTGGGGCATCTCGCTGACTGTAATTCCAAAAAGAAATAGTTCAGGCAAAAAACAGGGCAAATGAAAGAAAAAGAAAGAGGTCTTACAAACCCTAAACCAAACAAAAATGACTGCCTATTCAAATAAACGTTCAACATCCGAACCATCACTGGAATTTCAGAGCAAAGACTCAAACAAGGTCTAACGCACGATCAACTGAGTTTAGGTTTGAAGAACATCACGAAGAGCGGGTGGGTACAAATAATTTGAGCCTTTATCCTTTGTTTCTTAAACCGTGAACCAGGCCACGCTACAACCCTTAAAAGTCCTAGCTGAAGCATGGGTTAGTTCGAAAACATACTGTTACCAAAGGTATCCTGACTCCTTAAGGCTTGCTATAAAATATTGAGTTGACATCACATTTTACAAAATTTGCTGGTTTTACTGAAAAATGCATTTTTCAAAAACTTCAAGACAGACATAAGCTTTGCATTTTTAACATAACTTTGTTTGCATATGACTTTTTGTTTGAACAGCATAGAAATTCGCACGACGAATGCCTAATGAACAAAAGCACCTCCAATCAAGGGGCATGGCCTGATCATTATCCATCATCTGGGGCAGTCCAGTCAAGATTCAAGGAATCTCTCAAGATGCCAAACAGCCAGGGGCAAATCTCCGTCTAAGTCACTTGGGGCATTGGACGATCAAACGAAGATCTTCTGGTGGCATGGCAACACAACAACAAGGGCACCTCCCTACATTCTGAGAACGTGGACATAGTCGAAAAAAATACTACGCAAAATCAAAGACCCGCTAGGTTGACACACCTAGGCAAAAATAAGGGCTTCCCGGCGAACCAAAAGGGTTCGGGCAAAAATAAGGGATGAAATAAAAAATCTGTACACCCGGCAAGTCGAAAACCTGAAAAGGCGGCTTGGGCAAAAATGGGTATCCCAGTGGACTGAAAACCCGAAAGGGCGGTCCAGGCAAAAATTAGGGATCAAAGCGTACGACTATGTCCCGGTATCTCGTCACTTGCCTACCAGACGAATATTTGTCAATTGGCAGTCATCAAACACCTTCACAGGTACCTTCTTCTCCAACAGAAACTGGGGCAATAATGAGTTGTCTAAATGATCCGGTTGCCCTGTCCACCGAAGTACCAAGGTAAGTTCGGCCGAAGAATGTAACCAAGATATCTTAATCCCCCAGAGAGTGAGCCAGCAAGTCAATACACTCTCCCCAAGCAGAGTTATCCTGTCAGCCTTAAGGAAGTTGGGTATCCTCCAGCAGATCTCAACATTTCCCAGCGCAATATACGAACATTCTTAACACGCATCCCCGGCAGTCTTGATCTAAGATTGTTCCCCGGCGGTATACCAGACTTTCAGTGGAGCCGCTTCCAATACATCTCAAAATTTTCCCCAGGAAAGTCCAGTGCAATCTGAAAAGATTTCCCCAGGAAAGTTTGAATCCATCTTCCCAGCAGGAAGCTTATCCCCAGTAGATTCTGGAAGCTTATCCCCTGCAGAGCACGAACGCGTCTCCCGGCTTTATTCAAAGGTTATTTCCCTACCAGGATATAACTGGGTTATCCTCAGCCAAAAGCCACGGAAAGATCGTCCTCGGCAAAGTCTTCTTATCCCCAGTGGAGTCTATTAAAACTTCCAACATAACAACGGTATCCCCAGCGAAGTTATCATCAACATCTCAACAGAGCACCTCTCTTCCCACAGAGTATTGTTCCCCAGCAAGATCGCTAGAATAATTTTCCCCCGCAGAGTAATCTCCAAGTTTATTCCCCAACGGAGTCATCTTCTCCTACCGGTATCCTTGCAGCCATCACTCCCCAGCGGAAGCAAAGATCTATTCTTCAACATCAGCCCAGGATTTAACTTCCCGGCACCCGTCAAGGATTCATTTTCCTAGACAAAAACATACATTCATAAACAACACATTTTCATACATTACAGCATGCAATCTCATCTCGCATGTCATACATCATGACATTACGCACAACTAACGTTTTGTCTTTTCAGGACAAAGGTTAATACAAAGATAATTACTATCAACGGTCGCAACTAAAGATCTGATTCCTGTATCTCTCCAGGGTGTATCTGTTGACGACTAACATTACCAGACCCGATTCCTGTATCTTTCCAGGGTGCGTCTGAAGGGTTCGAAGATTCGATTCCTGTATCTCGCCAGGGTGTATCTGTTGACGACCAACATTACCAGACCCGATTCCTGTATCTTGCCAGGGTGCGTCTAAAGAGTTTGAGGATCCGATTCCTATATCTCGCCAGGGTGTATCTGTTGACGACTAGCATTACCAGACCCGATTCCTGTATCTCGCCAGGGTGTGTCTGAAGAGTTTGAGGATCCGATTCCTGTATCTTGCCAGGGTGTATCTGTTGACGACTAGCATTACCAGACTCGATTCCTGTATCTCGCCAGGGTGTGTCTGAAGAGTTTGAGGATCCGATTCCTGTATCTTGCCAGGGTGTATCTGTTGACGACTAGCATTACCAGACCCGATTCCTGTATCTTGCCAGGGTGCGTCTGAAGAGTTTGAGGATCCGATTCCTGTATCTTGCCAGGGTGTATCTGTTGACGACTAACATTACCAGACCCGATTCCTGTATCTTGCCAGGGTGCATCTGAAGAGTTTGAGGATCCAATTCCTGTATCTTGCCAGGGTGTATCTATTGACGACCGATACCAGACCCGATTCCTGTATCTCGCCAGGGTGTGTCTGAAGAGTTTGAGGATCTGATTCTTGTATCTTGCTAGGGTGTATCTGTTGACGACTAGCATTACCAGACCCGATTCCTGTATCTCGCTAGGGTGTGTCTGAAGATTTTGAGGATCCGATTCCTGTATCTCGCCAGGGTGTATCTGTTGATGACTAGCATTACCAGACCCGATTCTTGTATCTCGCCAGGGTGTGTCTGAAGAGTTTGAGGATCTGATTCATGTATCTTGCCAGGGTGTATCTGTTGACGACTAGCATTACCAGACCCGATTCCTGTATCTCACCAGGGTGTGTCTTAAGAGTTTGAGGATCCGATTCCTGTATCTTGCCAGGGTGTATCTGCTGACGACTAGCATTACCAGACCCGATTCCTGTATCTTGCCAGGGTGCGTCTGAAGAGTTTGAGGATCCGATTCCTGTATCTTGCCAGGGTGTATCTGTTGACGACTAACATTACCATACCCGATTCCTTTATCTTTCTAGGGTGCGTCTAAAGAGTTTGAGGATCCGATTCCTGTATCTTGCCAGGGTGTATCTGTTGACGACCGATTCCAGACCCGATTCCTATATCTTGCCAGGGTGCGTCTGAAGAGTTTGAGGATCTGATTCCTGTATCTTGCCAGGGTGTATCTGTTGACGACTAGCATTACCAGACCCGATTCCTGTATCTTGCCAGGGCGCGTCTGAGGAGTTTGCGGATCCGATTCCTGTATCTTGCCAGGGTGTATCTATTGACGACTAACAATTCCAGACTCGATTCCTGTATCCTGCCAGGGCACGTCTGAAGAGTTCGAAGATCCGATTCCTGTATCTCGCCAGGGTGTATCTGTTGACGACTAGCATTACCAGACTCGATTCCTGTATCTCGCCAGGGTGTGTCTGAAGAGTTTGGGGATCTGATTCCTGTATCTTGCCAGGGTGTATCTGTTGACGACTAGCATTACCAGACCCGATTCCTGTATCTTGCTAGGGTGCGTCTGAAGAGTTTGAGGATCCGATTCCTGTATCTTTCCAGGGTGTATCTGTTGACGACTAACATTACCAGACCCGATTCCTGTATCTTGCCAGGGTGCATCTGAAGAGTTTGAGGATCCAATTCCTGTATCTTGCCAGGGTGTATCTGTTGACGACCGATACCAGACCCGATTCCTGTATCTCGCCAGGGTGTGTCTGAAGAGTTTGAGGATCTGATTCCTGTATCTTTCTAGGGTGTATCTGTTGACGACTAGCATTACCAGACCCGATTCCTGTATCTCGCCAGGGCGCGTCTGAAGATTTTGAGGATCCGATTCCTGTATCTTGCCAGGGTGTATCTGTTGACGACTAGCATTACCAGACCCGATTCTTGTATCCTGCCAGGGCACGTCTAAAGAGTTCGAAGATCCGATTCCTGTATCTCGCCAGGGTGTATCTGTTGACGACTAGCATTACCAGACTCGATTCCTGTATCTCGCCAGGGTGTGTCTGAAGAGTTTGAGGATCCGATTCCTGTATCTTGCCAGGGTGTATCTGTTGACGACTAGCATTACCAGACCCGATTCCTGTATCTTGCCAGGGTGCGTCTGAAGGGTTTGAGGATCCGATTCCTGTATCTTGCCAGGGTGTATCTGTTGACGACTAACATTACCAGACCCGATTCCTTTATCTTTCTAGGGTGCGTCTGAAGAGTTTGAGGATCCGATTCCTGTATCTTGCCAGGGTGTATCTGTAGACGACCGATTCCAGACCCGATTCCTATATCTTGCCAGGGTGCATCTGAAGAGTTTGAGGATCTGATTCCTGTATCTTGCTAGGGTGTATCTGTTGACGACTAGCATTACCAGACCAGATTCCTGTATCTCGCCAGGGTGTGTCTGAAGATTTTGAGGATCCGATTCCTGTATCTCTCCAGGGTGTATCTGTTGATGACTAGCATTACCAGACCCGATTCTTGTATCTCGCCAGGGTGTGTCTGAAGAGTTTGAGGATCCGATTCCTGTATCTTGCCAGGGTGTATCTGTTGACGACTAGGATTACCAGACCCGATTCCTGTATCTCACCAGGGTGTGTCTGAAGAGTTTGAGGATCCGATTCCTGTATCTTGCCAGGGTGTATCTGCTGACGACTAGCATTACCAGACCCGATTCCTGTATCTTTCCAGGGTGCGTCTGAAGAGTTTGAGGATCCGATTCCTGTATCTTGCCAGGGTGTATCTGTTGACGACTAACATTACCAGACCCGATTCCTTTATCTTTCTAGGGTGCGTCTGAAGAGTTTGAGGATCCGATTCCTGTATCTTGCCAGGGTGTATCTGTTGACGACCGATTCCAGACCCGATTCCTATATCTTGCCAGGGTGCGTCTGAAGTGTTTGAGGATCTGATTCCTGTATCTTGCCAGGGTGTATTTGTTGACGATTAGCATTACCAGACCCGATTCCTGTATCTTGCCAGGGCGCGTCTGAGGAGTTTGAGGATCCGATTCCTGTATCTTGCCAGGGTGTATTTGTTGACGACTAACAATTCCAGACTCGATTCCTGTATCCTGCCAGGGCACGTCTAAAGAGTTCGAAGATCCGATTCCTGTATCTCGCCAGGGTGTATCTGTTGACGACTAGCATTACCAGACTCGATTCCTGTATCTCGCCAGGGTGTGTCTGAAGAGTTTGAGGATCCGATTCCTGTATCTTGCCAGGGTGTATCTGTTGACGACTAGCATTACCAGACCCGATTCCTGTATCTTGCCAGGGTGCGTCTGAAGAGTTTGAGGATCCGATTCTTGTATCTTGCCAGGGTGTATCTGTTGACGACTAACATTACCAGACCCGATTCCTGTATCTTGCCAGGGTGCATCTGAAGAGTTTGAGGATCCAATTCCTGTATCTTGCCAGGGTGTATCTGTTGACGACCGATACCAGACCCGATTCCTGTATCTCGCCAGGGTGTGTCTGAAGAGTTTGAGGATCTGATTCCTGTATCTTTCTAGGGTGTATCTGTTGACGACTAGCATTACCAGACCCGATTCCTGTATCTCGCCAGGGTGTGTCTGAAGATTTTGAGGATCCGATTCCTGTATCTCGCCAGGGTGTATCTGTTGATGACTAGCATTACCAGACCCGATTTTTGTATCTCGCCAGGGTGTGTTTGAAGAGTTTGAGGATCCGATTCCTGTATCTTGCCAGGGTGTATCTGTTGACGACTAGCATTACCAGACCCGATTCCTGTATCTCACCAGGGTGTGTCTGAAGAGTTTGAGGATCTGATTCCTGTATCTTGCCAGGGTGTATCTGTTGACGACTAGCATTACCAGACCTGATTCCTGTATCTTGCCAGGGTGCATCTGAAGAGTTTGAGGATCCGATTCCTGTATCTTGCCAGGGTGTATCTGTTGACGACTAACATTACCAGACCCGATTCCTTTATCTTTCTAGGGTGCGTCTGAAGAGTTTGAGGATCCGATTCCTGTATCTTGCCAGGGTGTATCTGTTGACGACCGATTCCAGACCCGATTCCTATATCTTGCCAGGGTGCGTCTGAAGAGTTTGAGGATCTGATTCCTGTATCTTGCCAGGGTGTATCTGTTGACGACTAGCATTACCAGACCCGATTCCTGTATCTTGCCAGGGCGCGTCTGAAGAGTTTGAGGATCCGATTCTTGTATCTTGCCAGGGTGTATCTGTTGACGACTAACAATTCCAGACTCGATTCCTATATCCTGCCAGGTCACATCTGAAGAGTTCGAAGATCCGATTCCTGTATCTCGCCAGGGTGTATCTGTTGACGACTATATTCTCCGGACTCGATTCCTTTAACTTGCCAGGGCACGTCTTAAGAGTTTAAAGATTCGATTCCTGTATCCAGCCAGGGCACATCTACCTAAAGAGTTTGAAGATCAACTCCTGTAACAGGCCAGGTAATTATTCTTCTTTCTCAGGTACGCAAGTTCTCGCTAAGGAATCTCTTACGCGATCGACAACCTTCCGATGGCATCTATAAGCCCATCTCTCCACATACCAACAGTCTCCAAATGGCATTTGTAAGCCCATTCCCGACAAGGTTCTGTCACACCTCTAGATGGCATCTATAAGCCCATCCTCCTATCCATCAGTATCCAAATGGCATCTATAAGCCCATTCCCTGCATCATGCTGCTGACACTCTACTATGTGAGTGCAAATTTCTGGGCACTCTAGTGTTCAATCATCTTCCACCTTCGGATTGCGAAAGGCACACCAGCCAATCTACATCCTCAGGTCTAAGAAGATTGAACAGGGGCAACTGTTGTACCCCAAAATTTTCCCTCCCATATTCTTCAAGGTTTGCCAAGATCAAGGTTCAAAATCTCTCCAGGGTTGTACAGTCCAATTGCCTCCTAACACAGTCAAAATTAGGGTTTTGGTTCTGGCAAAGAAATTGAAGTTTTCAAGGGTCCAATCAAGTTCCACATGCCTATAAACATTGTCAAGCATCCATATGCCAAGTTTCAAGACTCACAGCATCAAATGGCACAGTCAAAAACCCTAATTGTTTCACAGTCAACTGCAGGGGCAAAATGGTCATTTGACAGTCAAAAGTCCAAATTTTTGGTCAACATCTTATTTTGAAGCCACAAACATCATTTGATCAATTCTTGATCATGATTCTCAAAGCATGGCTCAAAAAGTCTCAAGATGCAAAAGTTTCTATTTTTGGACAGCTGAAAAAGTCAACTGCAAATTGACCAGGGCATAACTTCCACATGGTTTATCAGAAAAATTCCATCCAAATCTCAATTTGAAGAGAATGGAATTTCCTACAACTCATCCTCACACTCCAAGTCCAAGAAATGCTCTCACAAAAAGTTATCAATTTCAACATTATAGGTCATTTTCAAAAGTCAACAAAAAGACACTTTAAGTCAAAGACCATAACTTGAGATTGGTAGATCAAAATGACATGGGACCAAATACATTGGTTAGAGGACTTCAAGACCTTTCCAAAATGTCCACGAACATGATCAAAGCTTAAAAATTGAGCAAGATATGCCTTGTGGAAGTTGGGAAATTTTTGGGAAATTTGAAAAGTCAACTTTACTTCAAATGCCTCAAAATTGCTAATGGGCATCAATTTCTTCCATGAATCATTACCCAAAGGCTATGCACGACCCATTAAGCTAAAAGGGAGTTATTTTCTTATTTTTAATTAATTAATTGAATTTTTAATCTTATTAATTCATTTAATTAAAATTAAATATGAGAAAAATACTAAACAATGTTTTTTAAATCTTTTTGTGCAGCAAAATCTTCCATTATGAGCTCAATATCTCGTGTACCAATCAACAAGGACAAAATCATCCAAAATTGGCATAATTGGCATGGAAAAGGATTGAAAAAAGATATGGAAAATCAAATATTCAAAAGCATTAAATCAATGGATCATGGGCTGTTTTTTTAACCTAATTCCCTTCTTATACTTATGCACAAGTGAAACCAATGAGATTAGACAAGAGCTGCGCTGAAAAACACAAAAGAACAAACTTGCAATTTTGGACAAAATATTGAAAACTGTTTTGATACCTAGAGCTCGTTTCAAAGCTCAAAAAACATTCCAAAGTCTTGCCAAGACATCCAGGAAAGGATTGCAATCAAGAACCAACCGCCAGGCCTCAAGAATTGGTAGAACCATGTTGCACTTTTGACAAAAAATTTCATAATCGTGTTTTACTTTTCATGCATTATACATGTATTTTGATTGTTGATTAACACTAACCATGATGTTCTGAAGCCATTGGTACTATTTAATTGAATTAATAATGCTTAAATCAAGATCTGCCATGGACGCGTTCTAGGGTTTCAGAAGTTTTAAATTGGGGTTTCCTCCATATGGAAAAATTGGATCTCAAGACTTATGCCATTAAACTCAGAAACTCCATACGAATACAACCATGACCTCGCGCCTTTTTTATGATACAGCATGCCCTATTCGCTATTTTTGCAGGTTTGGTTTAGTGGGGGTTTAAAACCCCCACTATTAGCTTCTATTTACAGGTACAAAAGGAAGACGAAGCCTATGTGTCTGAGCGTGATTGGAAGGTTTGAATGATAGCGCGTTTTTATTTTGGTTCAGCGTAATATTTCTTTTTCACATATGTTATTCATGTTCCACTAATATGACAAAGAGACTCAATGGCCTGGATGGTGGATGCGCTGGCCTGCAGGTACTGGGACCTGGGTTTGATTCCCAGGTCCCCCCACTTATTCAATAATTTTTTCTCTAACGTATTCCAGCGTAGCACTCATTCAAAGGAGCACCATGCATCCCAACGCCTGTGCCTACCAAGTGTCCAGGAGACTCAATCTGATGGACATCATGTGAATTCCACCATGCACGCCAGTCAATGGATCTACACGCAAGCGCTGGAAAGTCAAAAAGGGCCTGATTCAATGGGCCAAATTACTCACAATTAACCTCCAAAAGGGTCAGAATACCCCCCATGGTTTGTTCAATTTTCAATTTTTAGTTATTTTTCCTTTTATTCTTTTAATTGTTCTTTTTAATTAATTGTTTCCTTTAAATTGCACAAAATAATTTTCACAATAATAAATATAGAAAAAATACAAAAAAATGTTTTATTGTTATTAACATTAATTTAATTCATTAATATTTTTGTAAATAAATTTTTAATAATCAATTTAGTAAAATTAGGTTTCAATTTTAATCTTTTCTTAAATAAACTAAAACATATAGAAATTAGGGTTTCTAGCATTTTTCTTCTTTTTTCTTAATAAATAATTTCTTCTTATTATTATTATTATTAATTATTAATTATTTTGTAAATAAACATGTCATTAATTAATTAGGGTAAATTAGGTTAAAACTTGAATATTTTTCTTTAACAATTAAAAATAATTTAGAACTAGGGTTTCATTTAACTTCTAACTTTAATTAATTTTCTTTATTTCATAAATACTAAAAACCATAAAAAATAACTTCTTTTCTTTATTAAATAATTAATTAATTTTTAATTTCATTTAATTTCTTTAAAGGGTCCAACGCCCTCGAATATTCAATTCTAATTTCTTTTTGCGCATTTATTTTTATTTTCTTGTAAATATTATGTAATTGCTCAATCCTTGTAATAATAATTAGGAAATTTATTTACTTTCCGCATTTTTATTCAAAACGGGTCTTTGTTAATTTGGCGATGTATAGACCCGCGCCTTGTAATAGCGTAGGACTTTATTTTCCGCACTTTAATTTCCGCACCTTTAAAACTGTTAAACTTTGCATGAAAGAATGAATGGCCCAAATAAAATCAAAGCGTAGCTCACCAAATGCATGACAAGATAAAACATAACTGAAAACAATACACAAATTCACACACCACTCTTAGGGTACGCCTCACTGTTGCCTTGCCCCTCGAAACGTGGTCGTCGAGTATAGGACGTTTTAGTAAGTCCTTATGTCCATGCCCCATGGCATAAGGGTAGCTTCTAAGGTGTCCTACTGTTGCTCTAGTGACCACAATGTCCCTTAACTCGAATTGACCCGAACACCTCCAACGGTGGTGCTACGTACCTCTCAATGGTGGGATGGCATTACCTTAAGGACATTTACACAGCCTAATTCCTTAGGGTAGGTAGATGACTCATAGATACTTACTCTATTCAAAAACAAACAAAACTCTTTTCACACAGACACTTTTCAAAAAGCTTTCAAAACAATTTTTCAAACACTCTTGAGGACTGATACAAGAGTCGATCTGGAATCTTTAAACGAACTTTTTCAAACCCACTCACAATTAAAAAGCAAACACTTTTGAAAACACAAATGAGCAAGTATCTAAGAGCCCATGGATAACCATGGATAGAAAGGGTGCTAACACCTTCCCTTTCTATAAATCTACCTCCCGAACCGAGAACTATTCTCATAAGGAATTTTGCTGTGCTTTTGTCCTGTCCATGTTGGAGAAAATAAAAGACGGTGGCGACTCTTGCTTCTGCGACATTTCGCGAACCAGCGTTTAACAGTCAGTTCCAGATCCACCGATCACAGGCCTGACTGGCCCCAAACAAAATGCTTAAGCCCAACGTTTTTGCTAAGCACGCACCCCCCCTTTTTCATTCTGACTTGCTAATTGTTCTTCTTCATTCATTATGGGCCAAAGCACATAAATCCCAAGGCCCATCATCTTTTTTTATTTTCTTCAAACTAATATCTTTTTTAATTAATGTCATTTTACTTAATTTATTTTCTTTTCTTTTATACCAACAATAAAAACAAATAATGTATTAAAATTTTGTTATGATTTTATTAATATAATTTTCTTTTTTAATAATTGTTACATTTAATATAAATACAAAAATAATAGAAATATTAATTTAAGTGGCTTTTTTCTTTCTTTAAAACTTTTCCTTTTCATAATTCATGAAACAAATAATAATAATAATAATAATAATAATAATAATAATAATAATAATAATAATAATAATAATAATAATAATAATAATACTTTAAATAATATTTAAAATATTTTTATTTTTTCTTATTTGTTCTAAACCATTTTCTTTTTATTATCACATAATGAAAATATAAAAAAAAAAGGTTTTCAATTTGAGTTAATATTTTGTTAATTATTAAGATACATACAAATAATAATATAATTTTCAATCTTTCTTTCTTGTAGAATAGATTCTTATTTGTAAATAAATACATGCATCTCATAATTTACTGATTTTTCCTTATTTTTATAATTTGTTATAATCGAATTGCGATGATTCGATTTGGTTGTAACACATATTTGGACATTATTATGAGACTCATCCCCATTTGTAAATAATTATACCCCCATCCCCGAATACTTTTTTGTAATAACTTAGACTTTAATTCCCGCTATTTATTGCTTTCAATATATTGTATAGTAATTAGGCGTGTATGGAAAGATTCAAAATCAATCGCTAGATGACCTAATCCAAGAATAAATGTATGAAAATCAATACACAATTCACACTTGCACCTCTAGGGTAACCTCGCTTGTTGCCTCGGAAAATGCAATCATGTCCCTCGAATATGAGACACTCTAGAAAATGCCCCTTCGATAAACAAAGATCATAGTCCCTCGATGACCCTCGATGTGGCCTTTGATAAAACGATCTCGTCCCTTACAAAATTGCTAGAGCGTCTCACAAGTTGCTTTCAATGATTGTATACAAGACCCGCGCCTGTCCCGTTTAACATCCTAATACAAGGTTGTTCACCAAATGCAATGGTGAAATAACATTGTCAAAAGGGTTAAAAACATAAGAAAGATCTTTGAGTAAAATAGGGTAGACAACTCTTAGTTACTTGATCAAAAGCTTGCAAAACATCCTTGCCATTTTCAAACACACCTCACAACACAATAAACTTTCAAAACATTGAAATATCTTTTCAAAAAGACAAACAACTTTGTATATATTCAAACGAGAATCATTATAAAGGTTGCCTAGACAAGGTCTCTTTTTCAAAGCATTTTCAAAACCACACACACAAAGCACCATTTCAAACAATTGAAAAGCAAAGGCAAGTGATCTAAAACAAGTAACTAAGAGCCCATGGAAAACCATGGTTGAAAAGGGTGCTAGCACCTTCCCTTTTCATAATCAACCCCCCGAACCCAAGAAAACATCTCAAAGGTCTTTCCTGTGCTTTTTGGCCTTTCCTTAGGATAAAATAAAAAGTCAGTGGTGACTCTTGCTAAACTGAAACATTTGCAAACACAAACGCAAAATCCCAAGTCAGTTCTTCTACCGTATCACAGAACTGGCGACTCTGCTGGGGAAGATTCTAAAAGTGGGGTTACCTTAGGGTTTTAGATCACCTTTGCATGTTTATCTTGTTTGCCTTGATTTCTTTACATGTTGGTTTCCTTGTTTGGATTTGTTTTAAATCCTACACCTGGATTTGGGGACACCTTTTAGTTAAGTAGCAATAAACTGTGAGGGAACTGTGCGGGGTATACCGACATGGTTGAAGCAGTGGCTACATTAGTGCGACATATTTGTGGGTACCGGTAGCCTTTGAGTTAATCAAAGATAATACCGGGCCGTTGGGTGATGTCGTGAAGCACTAACGAACTCTTAGAACCTTACTTGACCATCTTGGCCTTTTTTAGGGGTAGTGAGGTGACCGCCTTTGGTGCAGTCCGAAGTTGGTAGATACTCGATACTACACTCATTAAGGGTTGTTTTCTTGGAATATTTCGGTCACCATTAAAGTGGCTAACCTGAAACAATGAACACAAAATAATCCAGTGATATTGAGCTCCTTAGAACCCGGTTACTATTTATAGGACAGGTTGAGCCAACTAACATCAAGAGGGTACTTACCTATGAACTCCATACAAGCCTAAACCTAAGGACTTGTCTGCTTTGTGTGAATGTGATTATCTGTATATACACTTTCTTACTTTTGCATACCTGTACATAACATCATAACATCATACCATATCATTTTCAATAACCATTTCAAGGATCTCAAAGGGTCTTTGATGCAGGGTCACGTTGAACCAGACGTCTACCAAAGGGCAAGATGATTCATTTTCCTCTAAACAAATTCCGTCAAAGATCAAGTACAAGAACTTGAATCGAGGGCTATGACCCACTCGACATGGTGAGCTTGATTCTCGTGGAAAGACATCCACCGATACAAAGTTCTCCAATCAAAGATGTTGATCGAAGTTCAATCTCTAACATTTTCTTGTGTTTACCTCGCGAGATTCTTGAAAACATGCATCCACATATCATGCATCGTATCATGACAGGTTTTCCCTTTCAGTTTTCCTTATTCTCCTACTATTTATTTCAGTAGAGATGGCTCTAGAGAGGACTGTCGAAGATATCCAGGCTCAAAACACTCAACTTCAAGAATTTTTCTTGAACCTATCCCAAGGGCAAGAAGAAGTGAAAGCTCTCCTCACAAGGGGCATGGTCCTAGGAAATCCAGGCGGCATTAGGAATGGTCAATTGGAAGGGCTACAAATTGAGTTTGCAATAATGAAGATCCAGATGATGGGTCAACTGGTGGGCCAGATGGCTCTCATTCAAGACCTAGCTCAAAGACAAGAGGAGCTCATGGTCCTCATCAACAAACTACTTCAAGATAACCAAGTGGGGCAAACAACTAGGGTTGAAGATCAAGTCATCATTCAACCTCCTTTGAGACAAGAAGACAAGGGAAAGTCTCCCCAACTTGCTTCAGGGTCACAAGCCTAACAACAACCTCGCCAGTGTCAACGGGGTAATCGGCGTAAGCAGAATACATCTGTAAGACATTTCACTGAGACTGACATACCATTATCTCTAATACTAGAACGCTTGTTGGAGGTCAATGTGACTGCTTTAAAGGATCCTCTTCTGAATCCCAATACCTCTGCTCCTGGCTATCACCCCGACGCATTTTGTGTATACCACTCCTATAGTCCTGGACATGACACCGATGTCTGTTGGGCTTTGAAAAACAAGATCCAAGATTTGATTGACAGAGGAGTGCTGAAATTCATGCCGAATGGCGAGATGAAAATCTTCCGCTGAGGGTTCTCCACCTGAAATGACAAGTTCGAACTAAGAGACTTTTGTTTCATTTGAATTTTCAAGTTGTAATTTCTTTTGTTATTCAAGCAATTATCTGTTGATGTCAAACTCTGTTTCATTAATGCATTGCATATGTTTGTCTTGAATTCATCCATTCGTTTTCACTATTCTTGAATTATGCTTCCTACTTTCTTTATGATATTTAACTCTTGCTAAAAGTTACAAGTATTTAGAAGGAGGATGATGAAAAAATGCCATAATCTCATACAATATGCTTTTGGACAGACCTTGCTGACGATGTACAGGCGTTTCTTTCAAATCCTAAACACTGGAGTTATAAGGAAGACAATCCCTAGTCAACCCCTTTGAGCCAAAGAAGTAGAAGTTTGCTGTTTTAAACACAAATTAGAACTTTTAATCAAACTTGGGGCAGGGTAGTCTCTCAGTTAATTCAAAATGCACGTTGAAGTCTCAAACTCTCAGTTCATAATACAATGAATGACATCAAAAACATTCCCTTGGAATCAAAAGACAGTGATGGTTCCTTATCTCATAGGCAGTCATTATCTCTCAAAAAGAAAAAACCTACTGAGTCAAAACCTACAAAGGAGGCTTAAGAAAGTTGGGGCATCCCGCTGACTGTAATCTCAAAAATAAGAACAGTCAGGCAAAAATTAGGGATAATGAATTAAAAGAACGAGGCCACTACAAATCCTCCACAACATAAAAAATGTTGCAAAAAAAAATGATGATGATTGTCTTCCAATAAATTCAACTTGTGTGGACCATCACCAAAACGTCGTTCCAAACTCGAATAGAGTTTGACGCACAATTAACTGAGTTTAGGATTGAAGAACATCACGAAGAGCGGGTGGGTACAAATATACTTTGAGCCTTTATCCTTTGTTTCTTAAACCGTGAACCAAGCCACATTATAACCCTTCAAAAGTCCTAATTGAAGCATGGGTTAGTTCGAAAGCATACTGTTACAAAAGGTATCCTGACTCCTGTAAGGCTTTGCTCTAAATCTTGAGCTAAATTTTTTTTATAAAAATTTTTCTGCTAAAAAACTCATTTTTTCAAAATTTCAAGACAAGCATAAACTTTGCATTATTTGAATATCGTTGTTTGCACATGGTTATTTGTTTGACAGCGAAGAAATTCACACAGTGAATGTTCGAATGAACGAAAGCTCTCTCAGTGAATAAAATCACTTCAAGTAGGATGACACACCCGTTGTAAAAATCTCTTAACAACAAAAGGGGACTTCGTATTGTCCAGTTAACCTGGGGTAGTCTAGTCAAGATTTCAACAAATCTTTCAAAGTCCAGTAAACCTGGGGCAGTCCAGTCAAGATTTCAAGAAATCTCTCAATTGCAGATTAACCTGGGGCAAGTCTCCATCACCATCACTTGAGGCATTAAAACGTCAATCTCATCAAAGGGTTACGAACAGTCCAAATTTCCTGGCAGTGTCCCAAACATTTGATACTAGGGGCAATGACGAACCTCTCCAAAATCTTTCTGAAAAGAAATTCAACTGTCCTCGAGAAGTTTATCACCTCTCTAGCAGACCAGCAATCATGGGTTTATTTCCCCAATACTTGTCAAGGATTTATTCTCCAAAACAAAATTACATTTCAACAACAGTCATAATATACTCAGATTGATCGGCAGATAAAGATTCCTTCATCACTTGTTGGAGTTTTGATCGTACAAGATTCCTTCATCACATGTTGGAAGTTACGGTCGTCGAAGATACCTCCATCACCTGTTGGAAGTTACAGTTGTCGAAGATTCCTTCTTAACCTATTGGAGTTACAGTCGTCAAAGATTCCTCCATCATCCGGTTGAGTTAAAGATAATCCAAGACCCTCTCTATTTTGGTCAGATCGACACTAAGATTTCCCTGATTCTTATTCCAGTAGAAGACATTCCAGGTTTTTGCTGTTTCAGATAAATATCTCAACAATTTATTCTGATTTTTTCCACTATCAGAGAGGAAGAATCCAAATCTTTTCTCCTTCATCAGTTCGGGATTTATTTTCCCCAGCGAAAGGTCATCTTGAAAAACATTACACTTCCGTGCATCAGGACATCATACAACGCAATCTCATTTATTTTGAGAGCATCATTGTTTGATTTATGCCACTAACCTTTACCTTCCAGGAAATGTATAATCAAATTCAAGCGACAAAGATTTTCTTCAGTCGAATTATGGACAAGTTCCTAAATCTCGACAAAGCTTTTACTTCAGTTGAATTACGGACAAGTTCCTAAATCTCAGCAGAAACAACCCACCAGCAGAATAACGGATAGCTGAAGCTCCTAAAATTCTATTTCTCAAGAATAAATATTCTCATCCTTGAAACCTCAGAAGATTGGTATACTCCTAAGCTCCTGATACTGTTAACAGAATGAAGATTCTCATCCTTGAAACCTCAGAAGATTGGTATACTCCCAAGCTCCTGATACTGTTAACAAAATGAAGATTCTCATCCTTGAAACCTCAGAAGATTGGTATACTCCCAAGCTCCTGATACTGTTAACAGAATGGAGATTCTCATTCTTGCTTCCTCAGTAGATTGGCATACACCCAACCTCCTAACCCGACAGAATGAAGATTCTCATCCTTGAAACCTCAGAAGATTGGTATACTCCCAACCTCCTGACCCAAACGCCTGAATGAAGATTCTCATTCTTGCTTCTCCAGTAGATTGGCATACACCCAACCTCCTGACCCAAATGCCTGAATGAAGATTCTCATTCTTGCTTCCCCAGTAGATTGGCATACACCCAACCTCCTAACTCGACAGAATGAAGATTCTCATCCTTGAAACCTCAGAAGATTGGTATACTCCCAAGTCAGTTCTCCCACCGTATCACACCTACATTTGCAGAAGTGGAGGGGGAAGCAGTGGCAATATTGGCAACACTTTTATGTAGCTCTTCTTGACCCTTGATCAACATGAAAGGTTTCCATAAGCTAATACATTTTTGTGCCCATGGCTTCCATATCATGGTGGAGAGAATTCTGATTTTCTTCGAAGAGATCCATAAGTCTTCGCTGGTTGTTTCTTGTGTGGTAGGGATGTAGGGAAGTCGTTTTTGTTGTTCATTGAAATATGATTGAAAAGGGACCCCCAATAAGTTTTTTTGTGAATAATGGATGCATGATAGTATGAATTCATGTTTCATCTTCATTTCCGAGGAAATCCAAAGAATCGTCTATCCATATGCATCTTTTAACAATTTTTTATTTTTTGAAGAGCTCAACCAATGAGACTTGTCTTTGGAATTCCTTAGATATGATATGCATATACATGATGATATGATGTCATGGTATGTTATGGCGTGAGATCTCAGCTCCACATATTCTGGATAACCACTGTGTAGTCCTTTGCATAAACTGAAAGTAATTGGACCAAAGGTCCAACGTGACAAGCATGGAGCCAAGGTAACCACCATAAGGTATGTACTAGGGGTTTATCACCTTCCGAACAAGTTTCTAGGGAAATCTCAGAGTCTACGCTCTTCCTTTGGATATTACCAACGTCCCAATTACTCGATAATTAGTAATATTCGCAAGAAAAACTCGTCCGAGTGCAGCATCGCGTGACAACTACTTTTGGATTACTCCGTCATAGTTTTTGAATTACACCTAAAAGGCCAGGATGGGTTAATGGTTCTACGGCTCACAGCTTCTCTGGCTCCTAGGTCGAAAGTAGCAATGTCTTCCCGATTACTCAGTAAACAATGCTACATTCAAAGGGACCTCCACTGAGTGGGGGATATAATACCTCTTTCTTCGGGATTACTCCCTCAAACTTAACATGATTATATCGCTAGTCCTAATCATAAGTGTAACCCCATGTCCTGGTATAGGACTTATCAAATGAAATCACCCACCCCAACATCACAAAAGGCATAACATATCCAGAACACGTGAGTAGCAAAAAGTACAATGCAATATATACAAAAGAAAGCAATAAAGAAATAAATAAATAAAGCGGTAAATCAAATAAAGTAAATAAATAAACACCCAATGAAACAAATAAACAAAACTAGGATAGACTTGCATTGGATCCCCAGCAGATTCGCCAGCTGAAGCTACCGGAAAAAAACACAGAGCCACCATCGAACTTTATTTATCCCGAAGGATGGGAAATATCGAGAAAACCACGAGAGGATGGATAAGATGATCTTGCAACCAAAATAGAGGGTACGTAAGTCGATTATGCAAGGGAAAGGTATTAGCACCCCTCACATCTGTTGTACTCAACGAGATCCATTTTGATTGTTTTCTTCTAAAGGTTTGTCTATCTATAACTATACTTGCTAAGGGGAATGAAATGGTTTTTTATTAGTGCGTTCTTAAGGGTATCACACCCCTTTTCCTACGTATCCCGTGAAGAAATCAGAACACTGTAGTTCTTCTAGAAAATGTTGGTTTGTTGGTGTTTTTTAGTGGACAACGTTAACGCATGCATTCTAGCAATAGGCACAGCCGGTATCGCGGTAGAACGGAGATAACATTCCCTTTTGGGGAGATATTTGATTTGTTGAATATTTTTTAAGTGTGAAATGAGTTTGAATAACGATTAAGTGTTTTTGGATTTTTTGATTAAGAAAAGAAGTTTTTTTTTTAATTACAAAAGAAGAAAAAGTCTAAGGGGTGGGGCTAAAAAACCTAATTGGTATCATACAAAGATGAACCTAATGTTGAGTGTAAAAGGGAAATTTTATCCTAAAGTTATGATACATAGTTTGATCCTAATGTCTAATTCAACATGAAACGATCAACATGAATTTAATTGATTCGGGGAATCACTTAACGGAACATGTAATCAAGATTAACCAAGTAATCCAACAAAAACAAAGAAATTAAGTTCTTAACATTTTTTTATGATTTTTTATCAAATAACTAAAAGAAAATAACACTATAATATTTTTATGATATTTTGTGAAAATAAATATTAAAACCTGACTCTAAATTATTATGAATTGCAAAATTAGGGAATTCTAAAAAAAAGGGAAATCAAAATTTTAATACTACTTACTCTATTCTAATATTTTTATTTTTTTAGTAAAGAAATAATCAAAAGAAAATTAAATTGTAATCTAATATTTTTGGTGTTTTCATCATATAAAGACAATTAAAAGAAAATTAAAACCTAATTCTAATATTTTTTGTGTTTTTGTATGGATATTAAATTAGAATCGGCTAAAAAAGGGTTAAACTTAGAATTTTAAAAAAAGAAGGGTAAAGTCATGGATTGAACTCATGCCCCTTAGGTTATAACTTTCTTATCTTGCCGCTGAACCAAGTTACTTTTCTGTTATATTTAAACTTTAACTAAAATATAATAAAACAGAGATGGCTTATAAAGGAGAAAACAGAATAATGGTAAAAATGTCCCAGGGGGCTCGAACCCAAGACCTCAAGCATTCAAACACACACGCTAACCGCTGCACCATCTGTTCATTCATTTATTTTTATTCTTCAATTAATACAAAAACAAAACTTATGAAATGGGTTGGGCTAAAAAAACAAGCCCAAACCTGGATCTGTTTTAGGGGTAAAGGGGAGAGTTTGAAACCCTAATTTGAACAGGGAAGGGCGTCGCTGGCTCTGCATTGGAAAAGGAAAGTCAAAATTAATTTTATTTTTATTTTTTTGGTAGCTTAATTAAAACAGGGACAGAGTTATCCTCTTCTCTCAACCTCATCTACCACCATTTTCCTTTACTACTCACCACTTTTTTCATCTTCTTTTCCATCTATTTCACTCACATCTCCATACTCGGATTATCTCTGCAACTGAATCATCCTCATCATTACTGCAACACCACTTCAATATTCATCGCATCTTCACGTAGCTGCAATCACCTTCAATCTTTATTGCATCAACATTATCGTTATCATCATTTTAATTTCTGAAGACGTTTTCTCTAGCTTTCTCGTTTGGCATCGTTGTTTAAGAACCAACAGAGTTCTCCGGTAGGTAAGCCTTAAGCTCCTTTATCATTTTTGTATGTTTGTGGCATGTGTGTTGTTATTACTTTGGTTGAATCAATTTTGAGATGAGAGATAGGTGAGAGCGCGTGTTCGTTCACGACACGGAGAAGAGAACAAAGAAGACAGAGGTTTAAGAGAGCAGACAAAGTTGTTGGGATGAGGTGGGTTGAAGGAAGGTTTGTGAGGTTTAATAGTGTTACCTCTAATGTAAGGGTATGATACATGTTGCAAGGTTATGATTTGAAGATGTTTGTTTAACGGTGTACTATTTTTCTATTTTAAGTTCTATAGAAGTATAAGAAAGGTAGTGTTTAGTTTAGCTTAAGTTGTGCTCATGGAAAATGTATTGTATATGCATATTTATGGGTTGAAGGTGAAAGTTTAAATGCAGGTGGTGAACAAGGATGGAGAGTTAAGGTTGAAGGGAGAGTTGAAGTAGAGTGAAGGTTTTAAAGGCTTGAAGTGGGATTGTTACTGGAAGTTTTACAGGAGAGGAGTAGAGTGTTGAGAGTGAAAAGTGAGGTCGTGCCTTTTTTACTGATTTCTCTCCTTCTTTTTACGTTTCGGTCACCACATGTCTCTTGGTACTAAGCTATTTTTTATAGGTGAATAAAGTGAGTTTTCGGGGGGAAATAGGATGAGGTTTGAACATATTTTGGTATGCTGTTTTTATAGCTTTTGGGATGCAGTTTTTTGTCTTATTGATTTTGTGCAATTCGTGGCTCTCTTGGTGCAGGTCCGGGACAATAATAACACAAATTATGTAGGGCTGAATTTTCGAGATTTATGGAAGCAGTAGCGGGCTGTTTTGCATAGAGCTACTTTGAAAGCATGGAATTTGGACTTGTTTTGAAGGGCTTTGGGACAGGTTTATGCAGGCTGTTTTGGCATAGATTATAGCACTAACTTTGGACTGGTTTGAATGATTAGAACATGGCTGCATCTTTTGACTTGGTTAATTGCTTTTTGGACATATTTAATTTATTGTGTGGGACTGTTTTGCAATGTGATGCAGGGCTGCAACTATTCACTCAATCAATTGTTTTGGACATGGTTAAATTTAATTGAATTGTGGAATTTGGGAAAGACTCATGGAACTTGGTTGAAGAAATGCAAAGTCAGACACAAAGCTTAATTTGGAGAAATGGCACACGATTTTGGAACATGGGAGCTTACGGCATGAAGATGTTTTGGATTAGATTTTCTTATGATTGTAATGTATCCATGTTATGAATCTTCTTGTAATAAGGATGATGTCTTTGTAAGGCCTGGAGAAGTTTTCCTTGTAATGAAACTTTAATATGTTCGATTCTAATCTTGAAGATTATCCTTTGATGAATGAAAAGATAATAACTTGCAATGTTTTACTTGAAAATGATGGTGATACTTGGGTGAGACGAATTTGGATTCATGATGAACTTTGTTAGAAACTTTGAATGACAATCTTCAATCTTGCAATAAATTCTTGAATAAATATTGCAAAGCATGAATAGGGTTGAATGATACTTAAATTAAGTCAATGGATGAAATCATTTATAACAATCTAGGATGGAATGATAACTTTGAATATTTAAATCCATGAATGAGCTAACTTGATCTTGATGAATACTCTTGGATGAAATTGAAAATGATGAGGGGAATAGTGCAAAATGATATTTTGAAATTTGAGCAAACTTGAATATAGCCTGAATTTGAATCTCCGAATTATGTAACTTTCCATTGAGCTTTAACACTTGCATCTTGTTTTCCAAGAGAACCTCATCAATTCATTCTTCTTTCTTGCATGCTTAAAACCTTAATCAAAAGATCTATTGACTTAATGAATCCTACTTCACTTCTCAACGAAACCTTGATGATAAAATGAGTCTACAATTAACATCTCTTGTATCATGCGTCAAACTTTTGTAACTTGAACCATAAACCTTTACTTTGATGAAGTCCCTATTCATAAAACAAAACCTTAAAAGGATATCCTCGTGAAAAAGATAATTGAGGCTTGATTACTCTTCAAAATGAAACCCTAATATCAAGATTAACAATAGGGAAATAAACCCAAAATCAGGATCTTGGCTGAAACCGTTGATGAACCGTTGAGAACATGAAAGTGACAACCCTAACATCTGTATTGATGGACTTTAACCAACCCATCCATGAAGGACGCAAAACCCTAATCCACCTAAGCTTCCCACTGGAATGAAGAAAATTGTTTGAGTATCCTCTGTAAAGAGAATTCTTGTGATGATGGGGAGACAGAACCTTAGATGTCGAGGAAATGATGCTCAAGATAGTCACGATATCAAAACCTTAACTTACAAGTCCACTTCTCAAGAGAAAAACCAGACGAGTCTACCTTTATTTTAACTGAAGAAATCTCAAACCAATGGAAGCCCTATTTCTGACTGAATAACTTAGGAGATGGTAACTGAGGACAAACCCTGATTTTTAATCACACCAAGGGAAATAAACCCTAATCCAAGATCTTGATGAATTTAAATAAGAAATGGCCTTGTACATGGATGAATAAGAAACTCATGATAACCATACTTCAAAACCTGATTCCACTGTCCGTTGCCCAAGGAGGAGCCAAGGGAATCAATTGTAAAATGTAGAAGCCTCAAACCAAAATTGAAACCTAGTTAGCAAAACTACTGATGCTTTGAACCATTGCCTTATTGAAATGGAGGAATAATGTGTGAATGACCTAATGAGAGTGATGAATATGAAATTCAAATCCTAATCCAGATAAAATAAAAATAGGTAGGACAAATTTGGGGTATGACAGGTTCTCAATTACTCAAGACTACTCAAGGGTTAGCCAGGCAAACTCTCCTCCTAAGTAGTTGACTTACAACTAGGGTTTTGCTTATCTCAAGGAAAATTGGACTTCTAATACCTGAAGTGGATTTCATGGTTTCTAATATGTCTCAAAGAATCCTCATGCAAAAATTCCAAGCCTTGAAGCACAAGTTTGCACAGTCAATTAGCCAGGTGATTGAAAATCAACTATTTTAGGAAAAAAGTCAACTTTGACCAATTTATAATCAAACTTCAAGATTTGTAGTCAACATCAACATTTTGAAGGCACATTCATCATTTGATCAAGGGTTGATCATGATTCATCAAGAAAACTCAAGATTCATCAAAAGTCAAAAGTTACTAAATTAGGGTTTTCTTAAGGAAAAGTCAACTGAACTTTGACCAAGGGTAACTTTCACATACTTCATCAGAAATTTCTCAACCAAAGCTCATGTTGAAGGAAATTTAGTTCTCTACAACTTCTCAACTCTAAGCTCAAGGCTAAAAATGCTTCATTTGAGAGATATGGGCCAAAACATTACAAGTCATTTTAAAAGTCACAAAAAGACACTTTTTGTCAAAGCAATTTACATCAAGTTAACGTCTTCAAATGAAAAAATTACCAACATAAAGATTGTAGGGGACATCTTGAGGTTTACGAAAAGTCTAAGATCATCTTCATATCATAAAAATTTAGTGAGATATGATTTATAAAAGTTGGGAAATTTTGAAAAAATGCATGAAGTTCAATTTGAGAAAATTTGAATTTTTGGGCTAATGGGCCTATCTTTTATGGTCCAAATATGTTCCTGACCTCATAATAGACTCCTAAATCCATTCATTTATTTTTGTGGTTTTTATTTATTTTATTTTTTATTTAATTAAATTAAAAGCAAAATAAATAAAATAAAATACCAAGTGAATGAATCAAGGCATGAAGATCTTTTTTTGAATCAAATCATAAGTCTAAAAAACTAGTGACAACTTGCAAAAAATGAGTAAAGATTGATTGGTACATGGTTGGCCTAAAAAAAGAAAGATTTCATGCAAAACTTCAATCAAAGATTTGATCATGAAATACAAAATATTGATTCCACTTTTGTTGACCTAAATCTGCCATTATAAATAAACTACATATTCATACCAAAAGGACACGAAAAATTGCTCAAGAAACAAGGGTTTTGAGATTGAAATTTGCAAGGAAAAGGTTGAAATCAAAACCCATCTTTCAGCCATCCTCAAGGCTAGGTGACCATTCAAATCGATCCCTGGGGTATCATAGAGTAAGTTCCAATCATTCTTGATAATCAAAGGTGCCTGAAACATGCATTCCAAGCATCTCCAGTTTTTTATATTTTATGAAATTCATATTTTGATATTTATAAGGCTTTGATTTAAACTAACAATTTCAATGTGTTCCTGAGATAAAATAGTGCATGTTTTATCCCATGCATGAGGCCCATGATACCAGAACACTCCATCATCATTATTGCACCATTTTTCTTTGTTTGTATCGTATCTCACTGTACAGGTTGAATTAGTCAAAAAGAATGCCACCATTGGATTCACAAGGATCAAATTAGGGGATAGGGTCCTTCTTGATCTCTAATGCACATTGTTTTCGCAGGTTTGATCTAACCGGAGAAGACGGACAGAGATAGGGCTCTGACGCTTCTCCAGTCCACTTGTTTATAATATATTTATTATTTTGTTTTGTATAACAAAAATAAAGCGCAAAGCAGTTGGTTGGGAATGAGGGATGTAACGTGAAGGGTGTGGGTTCTATCCCTGCATCTCGCAATAATTTTTTTGCTATTTTCCAATCTAACTTACAGGTTTCATATATATTATTCAAATCCTATTTCTAAACACCAACAAGTGTTGTCCTAGTTGCAAATGATGTAGATCCTTGGGGCCAAGGACGTGAGTTCATCACCCACCCCATGCAAATCCTTTTCCCTATTTTTTTAAACCTAATTTTCTTTCCTTTTCTTTTATAACCCTAATTATTTTAATTAATCAATCATTAAACAAACCTAATATTTTTATTAATACTAATAAATTAGGATTAGGGTTTTTAACTAATATTCAATTTTTTATACTCTTTTATTTATTTACCAAAATAATTAATTAATCAACCTTTTTTCTTAAATATTAAAATCAATTATAATTTAGGTTCTATTAATTATTATCACTTAAACTGTTTTCCATAAAATACAAAAATATTACAACTTAGAACTTTAGGTCTTTTAAAATTGTTTTAAGCATTTTCTTATTTATTTCTTTATTTAAATTCATAGACCAAATACATAGGATGCACTCTCCATTTTAATAGCGTAGATTTATTTTTCGCATCTTTTTCTTATTATATATCTGCTCCGAGGATGTAATAGCATAGGACATTTATATTCTCGCACTTATATTTTATGCTATGATTAGTAACTAAGGTTTGTATGGAAAGACTAATAATTGAACCTAGAAAACCCTAATTCTCAAGATAAAATAACTGAAACAAACACTTCGCACACTTACACCTCTAGGGTAACCTCTCTTGTTACCTTATGAAATATTGGTCACGTCCCTCAAAAGTGTGGATACTTAAGCAAAAGACCCTCGATCAAATCATCACGTCCTATTCGAATAAAGATCATAATCCCTCGATGACCCTTCAAGCTACCTACAAAATGATCTAGTCCCTTTGAGTTTCTTGTAAAATGATGATAGTCCCTTCGATACAATTGCTAAAGTATCCTTACTTGTTGCCTTCGATGACCATACAATGACCCTACACATGTTCCTTCACATCCAATAGATAAGACTACACACCAACTAATGGTATGGATAGTACTATCTCTAAAGGAGGAAGAAAAGAATAAGAAAGACTTTAGTGGGTAAGAAACTCTTAATTGCTTGCTCACAACTTTTCTCAAAACTTTTCTCAAAACTTTTTTTAACACTACACTTTCAAACAAATATTTTCAAAAAGAACACTTTGTATACATTCTTGAGGACCGATACAAGAATCATTACAAAGTCAGCCTTACATTGGTGATTTCAAAGTATTTCCAAACAAATCACGCACACAAAGTAAGATTTCTAAAAGTGAACTAAGTAATTAGGAGCCCGTTGATAGCTACGGATGAAAAGGGTGTTAACACCTTCCCTATTCATATCTTACCCCCCCCCCCCCCCCAAACTCAAAATATATCAAAGGTCTTTCCTGTTCTTTTCACTTTTCATAAATATTGGATAAAATAAAAGTTGATGGCGACTCTAGATATCTGTACATTTGGATAAAACCAAAAAGTCAGTTCTCCCACCATATTAGAGAATTGGCGACTATGTTGGGGATTACTACTTAAAAAAGAGGGGTTGCCTTAGATTTTAAGATCACTTTACTTGCTTTTTGTATGCTTTGCTTACTTTACTTTAAGGGTTTATTATGGTTTAATTGCTTGTAAGATCCTACCCTCGGATCTAGGGATGCCTTAGGTAAGTAGCAATATATCATAAAGGTTGTACGACATATACCTATATGGTTAACATGATGGCTACAGTTAGTGTGACACTTTGGTTTATACTGATGTTTCTTAAGTCAGTCAAGGATAACTTTAGGCTTCTGCATGGTATCGTTAACACTAACTTACATTTATAACTTTAATTGACCCATCTTGCCCATTAGAAGGTAGTGATATATCTGGATTTGGTGCAGTCCAAGGTTGGTTAATACTCGAAACTACACTCATTGAGATTTGACTTTCGGTATGTTTTGGTGGAAAGACAGTTGTCGTGCTAAAATAAAGCCAGTGAGAAAGATCGATGATATGAGATTCCTAGAACCCGGTTATTATTTTAGGACAGGTTAAGCCAACTTAACTTCAATAGGGAAGGTACTTACCTATGGACTTCATGCAAGCCTTTAAACCTAAAGTTCTTGTGTGACTTGTGTGTGTTTTCTACTTATCTAACATGAACATGACATTATAACATCATATCATCATAACATAACATTTTCACTAACTATTTCAAGGACCTAGGGATTTATCTTTGTTCATTGTTTTAGGTTATGGCCTCCGCTCGCAGAAACACTATCCGGATCAACTTTGTAAGGGTACCTTCCCAACTTAAGGAATTAGTCTCAAAGGTTCCCGAAAACTCTCAATTCACCAAAAGGCATGGTTATCTACTCAGTTTTGGTTACCTCGGGTTTTGAAGAAGACATGATGAGTGTTCTATTCCAATTCTTTGATCTTGAGCATCAATTTTTTACCTTTCCAGATTATCAGTTGGTACCCACAATGGAAGAGTTCTCTAAGCTACTCGGAGTACCTATTCTTGATCAGACACCCTTCACCAGTTTAGAGAAAGTTCCAAAACTTGAAGATATTGCAGCAGCCTTACATCTTAAGTGGTCTGACATTGTATCTAATTGGGAAACAAGAAGTGGAGTCAAGGTCCTTCTTGCCAAATTTCTGATATAGAAGGCTCAGTTGTTTCTTGATGCTATGAGCTTTCATGCTTTCCAGGAGATCTTGGCTCTTTTGATCTATTGTTTGGTACTATTCCCTAATCCAGACCAACTCATAGATGTGAATGCCATAAAAATATTTCTTACTCATAATCCTATGCATACTTTGCTTGGAGATATTTTTCATTCTCTTTACACTCATGCTATGAGGAAGCAGGGACTCTTATATGTTGCATACTATAATACAGTGGGAGAACTGACTTGGTGTTTTGCGTTTGATCGCAATTGTTACGGATAGCAATAGTATCCGCCGACTTTTCTTTTATCCAATAAGGAAAGGGTGAAAAGAACAAGAAATACCTTAGAGATGTTTTCTTGATTTCGGGGGGTAGGTTATGAAAAGGGAAGGTGTTAGCACCCTTTTCATCCATAGTTTTCTACGGGCTCTTAGTTGCTTGCTAGATCATTTGAAAATGCTTTGCTTGAAAAGGTGTTTGTGATGGGTGTAAGTTTGAAAATATTTTGCAAAATGCCTTTGTTGCGGCTAACTTTGTAATAATTCACGTCTCTATAAGAATGCATACAAAGTGTTGGTTTTGAAAAATAGTTTAAAGAGATGTTTTTTTTAAAAGATGTTTTGAAAGTTTAAGTGTGGAAATAGTTTTTATTTGCGATCAAGCAACTACGAGCATCCTACCTACTCAAAAGGTCTTTGTTCTTTTCCTCCTCCTTTAGAAGTTGCCACCTTACCATTGATTTGGTAAGAAGCCCCGTCGTTGGATGTGAAGGGATAAGCGTGGGTCATCGTATAGTCATAGAAGGCAACTTATGAGACGTTTTAGCAATTTTCATAAGGGACTAGATGGTTTACCGAAGGCAACATCGAGGGACATTGAGGGACTATGATCTTTTTCATCGAGGGTCTTTGCTAAAACGTCCATATTCGAAGGACATCACTATTTTCCGAGGCAACAAGCGAGGTTACCCTAGGGGTACACGCGTGTGAATAGTGTGTTTGATTGCATGCATTTTGTCTTTGAAATTAGGGTTTTCTAAAGATTGATTTTATGTTGCCATACACACCCTAATTACTAACAATTTATATTAAACGGTAAATTGCGGAAATGTAAAGTCATACATTATTACAATATTTGGGGGATGATGGATACAAATGTATACATGGGGATTGCAAGAAATTTAAATCCTAGTTATCTATTACAACTATATTGAATTAAATAATGTATAGGGAATATAATGTACAAGACAAAATGGAAAAAGGAATATTTGTTTTTGTTTTTGTTAAGAAAAGGTTTTTATCTTAATAAACTAAAAATAAATAATTAGTTAATAAAGGAAATTTAAACTAATTTGATTTAAAAAGGAAAATATTTTTTATGTCTTTTTTATATTAATAAAAATAATACTAATGATAATAATAGAGAAAATAAGAAAGAAAAAATAAAATAAAGAAAATTAGTCAGGAAGGGGTGAAAGTTGAATTTGAGGTATTTTTGTGTAGAAAATAGTTTTTTTTGTGTTTAAAACAATTTTTATGTAGAGAACAATTTTGGGTTTGGGTCAAGGGCCTGTTTGTTAGTTAGTAAGCAGGGGGTCAGAAACATAAAAATGTCGAAGCCCAATTGTGGAGACCCAGGTGTGCCTCCTGCAAACAAAACAAGGTTGGAAAATATGAAAAATGACAAATGGTCTGGCTGGGGGTCAAATCCAGGACCTTCGACAAGGAAAGCTTTAGCGCGCACTGTTTTTACCACTTGGGTGGTCTATTTCATCCGTTTGTCGAACAAACTTGTTTCTAAATGGCGAAATGCCCATCTTTCTCTCCATTTTACGCATAGGCCATGATGACTCCATTTGTTAAACTTCTAAAAGCCTCATTTTTCAGTCGAATAAAAAAAATGTAAACATCAAATCCACCTAAGATTTAAATATGAATCTAACTACATAATTTTTGAAAACTACAGATCTAAGGAAAGCATGAATTGTGTTTAATACCAAATGATATTTGAATGAAGAGTTCCAAGTTTAAGAAAAACTTACCTCTTGGAGTGAAACTTGAGGGACTTTGACAGAACCTCCAGGAATGTTTGATGATGGATTAAGCCTGCTTCAACCTCCCTGAAGTTATTCCAGTTGCTACTTTGGTTTGAGGACAGTGTCAGGAAATGAGGTGTGAGGTTATATGTATATTGTGTTTAGGAGTTCTTGGAAACAAAAGGCCAAGACAAATAACAAGTGAGGTAGAATTCAAAAACTATGGACTGGTAAGTTTTGAAGTGTTTGAGAGTGTTTTAAGGGTTTCAGCTTCCCGTTTTTGGCTCTCTCTTTTTCGCCTCTCTTTTTCTCTTCTTTTTTCCTTGCCAGTTTGGATGTCTTCTTTTTCATAACTTTCGAGATGCAGCTTTTATATGCCAATTTTGTGCAAATTAGGAGCAACATAGCAGGACTATTTTGCAGCAGTTTTGGAGTGGTGTGGCAGCTTGGTGCAGGGCTATTTCGTAGCAGTGCAACAGACTGTTTTTGACATGGTTTTAGGCTGTTATGTGGACAGTACAACAAACTTGGGTTTGACAGCATATAAGACTTTGTTCAGAAGCCTTTGACCAAACTCATCAAAAGACAAGACAATATTTATTTCCCTCAATTGTGTGTTCTTCAAGTGGACCAACAATTGTATGTTCTTAGAATCCATCAATTGTATGTTCTTCGAATGGACCACCAATTGTATGTTCTTAGAATCCACCAATTATATGTTCTTCGAATCCACCAAATGTATGTTCTTCAAATGGACCACCAAATGTATGTTCTTCGAATGGACCACCAAATGTATGTTCTTAGAATGGGCCACCAAATGTATGTTCTTCGAATGGACCACCAAATGTATATTCTTCGAATGGGGCACCAAATGTATGTTCTTCAAATCCACCAATTGTATGTTCTTCGAATGGGCCACCAAATGTATGTTCTTCGAATGGACCACTTACAACCTTCGACCAAACTCATCACTAGACAAAACAATATTTGTTTCTACCAATTATGTGTTCTACGAATGGACCACATTCATCTAAATGTATCACTTTCAGCATGCAAGATGATCTCATTGGCATAGTCAAAACGAAATATTTTTTGGATTTCTTTCCTACCAGTAACCATCAGTTGATTAAGTGGTCCAAAGTTTAAATGTCCAAACCTCAAATTATAATTCATAGTGTAGAAATTATATGTGTTGAAGGGTTTAGAGGTGGAATCGAAACAGGTTGTTTCGAAGGGAGCCATTGCCCAGTCGAAGCTAGCATGAAGGAATCCATTGCCTTGTGGATCGAAGCAAGCATGAAGGAAGCCATTGCCTTGTAGATTGAAGCAAGCATGAATGAATCCATTGCCTTGTAGATCAAAGCAAGACTAAAGGAAGCCATTGCCTTATGGATCGAAGAAAGTCTGAACAAAGTCATTGCCTTGTGGATTGAAGCTGGTTGCTCGAAGATAGCCATTGCCCAATCAAAGCTTGTGGATCGAAGTAGGTTGCTCAAAGATAGCCATTGCCCAATCAGAGCTTATGGATCGAAGCAAGCTTGCTCTTCTTAGATTTGTCAAAATCTGCCCACCACTCCTTTTGATCAGTCATGTGGTTCGAATAACCTGAACCATATTTTGAATTCGAATTGTTATCTACAACCACTCCTTTCGATCTGATTTACCCTTTCGACAGTTTCCTCTTCCCCCTTTCTTCGACCTGATTCTTGAGAGCCAAACATGATCCATGGAAACTATATGGGGAATTAAAAGTCCAATTGTACTTGTCCAAACCCAAACCTTAATTTGAGCCCAGTGTAGAGGAAGTGTCTTGAGCTGATCAAACCTTATGCAATTTTAAGCCAATAGAGATCTTGTGAGAAAATTATTGAGAAATGAGAGGGCAAATTTTGGGGTACAATAGCTGCCCCTGTTCAATCTTATTGAACCTGAAGAGTTAGATTGGCGAGTCTTCAATTTGTGGCTTGAAGGTGGAAGATGATTGAACACTAGAGTGCCTAGAAATTTGTACTCGACTATATGTCAGTTGATCGTGCCGAGAATGGGCTTAAAGAAGCCATTTGGAGAAATGATTAAGAGATATCGGAGATGGGCTTACAAATGTCATCCATAGTGACAGAAGAGGTCTTTGTTTCGCCTGTTTTTAACTGGAAGAAATAAATCTAACCAGAAGAGGTCTTTGATTTTCCTGTTTTTAACTGGAAGAAGTAAATCCAACCAGAAGATGTCTTTGATTAGTCTGTCTTTAACTGGAAGAAATAAATCTAACCCGAAGATGTCTTTGATTCACCTGTTTTTAACTGGAAGAAGTAAATCCCACTCAGAAGAGGTCTTTGATTCGCCTGTCTTTAACTGGAAGAAATAAATCTAACCAAAAGAGGTCTTTGATTCGCCTTTCTTTAAATGGAAGAAATAAATCTAACCAAAAGATGTCTTTGATTCGTCTATTTTTAACTAGAAGAAATAAATCTAACCAAAAGAGGTATTTGATTTGCCTGTTTTTAACTGGAAGAAGTAAATCCAACCAGAAGAGGTCTTTGATTAATATGTTTTTAACTAGAAGAAATAAATCTAACCAGAAGAGGTATTTGATTCTCTTGTTTTTAACTGGAAGAAGTAAATCCCACCCAGAAGAGGTCTTTGACTCGCCTGTCTTTAACTAGAAGAAATAAATCTAACCAGAAGAGGTCTTTGATTCACCTGTTTTTAACTGGAAGAAGTAAATCCAACTAGAAGAGGTATTTGATTAGCCTGTCTTTAACTGGAAGAAATAAATCTAACAAGAAGTGGTCTTTGATTCTCCTGTCTGTAATTGGAAGAAATAAATCTAACCAGAAAAGGTCTTTGATTCGATTGACTTTTCCTGCAAGGAAGAGAGTTAGTTGCATGCAGAAGTATGCATGGCGTGATAATGTTCTCAAAAGTAATGAGATTATGTTGTATGTGTATGTTATAGTATGTATGAATGTGAAATGTTACTATAATGCATCTTTGTATGGGAGAATAAATCCCTGACCACTGTTGGGGAATTTTGGGAAGTTAAATCCCGGAACACTGTTAAGGATGAAGAGTATGTGCATCTTCAAACCTTGTTTAGAATGTTTCCGCTGGGGATTCCTGCTTTGGTATTTTTGAGGAGAAATCTGATGGGGAGCTTTGACTTTGCTTGAAGGAAACTCCATAGAGAGTGTTGATTTCTGCTCGGGGAAAAGAGTTCAGGAGTTTTAGTTGTTCATTTCTCTACTGGGGAGTTATCTCTTGATTGGAGAGAATGGAAGTTATCAACTTGTTAGGGATAAAGAAGTTAATTGTTATCTGGTCGGATTCTAGGCTTCGCAGCAACTCATTGGGGATAGTGTCAAACTCTACAAGGGAAGAGGAGCTTTTGAACTGTTATCTGGTCGGGTCCAGGCTTCAGCAATTTGAAGAAGTTGAACTATTATCTGGTCGGGTCTAGGCTTCATAGTAACATTAGGGATAATAGCGACTATGTTGGTGACTTCACTGTGAATTAGGGGTTGTGGTCCCTCGATTTGTAATAGTCAGAGGAAATATCAAGCTGGGGAATTTTTCCAGTTGTTAGAGAAATAAACCTTGTTGAAAAGGATATTGGATGAACTACTGGGGATGTGTTTTCTTTTGGAAGAACTCCTCGAGGATTCTTCTTGAGACCAACTCAGCTGGGGAGAGGTTTTCCGGAGACTGAAACTCTGGCTGGGGAGTTTATGAATCCCAATGTGTGGAGATAATGTCATTGAAATAACTTTGTGGGGATATCTCAAATGCGTTTAGGGAGATGCTCGTCACTGTTTTGAAGCATACATTTGCTAAATGTTTAATCATGTTCATATGCATATGTTCATCCAATTTTAGTCATTGGACAACTTTGCACTCAAAACAGAAAAAACAAAAAGTTTGTACTTCAAAGTATATTTGTATTGATGTTTTACCCATGAATAGGTGTTTTTGCAGAGAGACAGAGATCCTAGTAAGAGGAAATCGTCTAAAGAAATGAAAAGTGTACAGAGTGAAAACAAAAATAATAGCCATGTGGAAGTGATCTCATTGTCCCAACTTTGCTATTGCCTCTATGTCTTCGAGCAAACCCTTGTCGTTGAACGAAGTTGATTAGATTGATTTTGGACCATTTGAACTTCAGATTTTGGTAATAAAGCTGGTTGTAGAGATCCCACGGGACATAGTCATACGCTTTAATCCTTAACTTTTTCCTAGACCGCCCTTTCGGGTTTTCAGTCCACTAGGATACCCATTTTTTCCCAAGTCGCCCTTTCAAGTTTTTGACTCGCCGGGTGTATAATCTTTTGCATATATCCCTAACTTTTTCCGAAACCTCTTTGGTTCACCAGGATGCCCATATTTTTACCTAGGTGTGTCAACCTAGCAGGTCATTTTATGCATAGTATTTTTTAACTATGTCCATGTTTATTCCTTGTGGCAAGTCTTCACCATCCATAGTAGTCAGCATCATGGCACCTCCAGAGAAATTTTTTTTACAATAAATGGTCCTTCGTAAGTGGGAGTCCATTTTCCGCTGGGGTCGCCTTGTGGAAGAATGATATGCTTTATTACCAAGTCGACATATTGATACAATCAAGGCTTGATCTTTTTATTGAACGCCTTGACCATACGCTTTTGATACATCTAACCATGGAAAACAGCAGCTAGCCGCTTCTCGTCAATCAAGTTTAGCTGATCCAACCTAGTCTGAATCCATTCATCTTCACCTAGACCTGATTCTTTCATTATCCTTAGAGAGGCAATTTGAACTTCTACAGGCAATAAAACTTCCGTGCCATAGACCAAGGAGAAAGGAGTTCCCCCAATTGATCTACAAGCCGAAGTACGATAGCCATGGAGAGAAAACGGTAACATCTCATGCCAGTCTTTGTAGGTTACCACCATCTTTTGCAAAATCTTCTTGATATTTTTATTGGCAGCTTCCACTGCACCATTCATCTTGGGTCTGTGCGGAGAAGAATTGTGATGCTTGATTTTGAACTAAGAGCAAAGTTCTGTGATCATAGCATTGTTGAGGTTGGTTCCATTGTCAGTGATGATCCTTTCGGGGATACCGTAGCAGTAGATCAGGTTATGCTTGATAACCCTAGCTACAACATTCTTGGTGACTGAGGCATATGAAGCAACTTCGACCCACATGGTAAAGTAATCAATGGCCACAAGGATGAAACAATGTCTATTTGAGGCAGTAGGTTTAATCTCTCCAATCATGTCAATGCCCCATATTGCGAACGAACATGGAGCAGTCATGACATTTAGAGGAATAGGTGGTACATGGACCTTGTCAACATAGATTTGACACTTGTGGCAAGTCCTTGAGTGATGATGACAATCAGTTTCCATTATGGACAATTAGTAACCAGCCCTCAAGATTTTCTTGGCCATAGTGTGTCCACTAAAGTGGGTCCCGAAGAGGCCATCATGCATTTCTTCCATAATTTTCTCTGCCTCCTTCATGTCCATACGTCGGAGTAGAATAGAATCATGGTTGTGCTTGTATAGGATTTTGTTTCTTAGAAAGAATTTGGTTAAAAATCTTTGCAAGAATTTCTTATCATTGACAGAAGCTCCTTCAGGATATTCTTGTTCCTCAAGATACTTCCTCACCTCGTGGTACCATGGCTTCTCTTCGTCAGTGTCAAGCTCATAGTAGTGTGCAGGTTCGTCAAATCTTTCGATTGTTATCATAGGAGCTTCGTTGTCCCATTTGACTTTGAACATGGAAGACATTGTTGCTAAGGCGACAACCAATTGGTTTTCTTCTCTACGAAAGTGTTCAAAGGTGATCTCTTCGAAGCATGGAATCAGAGTTAACACAATCTCCTTGTAAGGAATAAGGTTAGGATGCTTAGTGTCCCATTCCCCTTTGACTTGACTGATCACTGGAGCAGAATCTCTAAATACATCCAAATGCTTGATCCTTAAGTCAATAGCAGCCTTCAAACCTAAGATGAACGCCTCATACTCATTCATGTTATTTGTAAAATCGAAGTAAAGTCTAGCAGTGAAAGGAGTGTGACAACCTTCAGAAGAAATTATCACAACACCAATTCCATTTCCCAGAGCGTTGGAAGCTCCGTAAAAAACAATAGTCCATCGGGATCCTTGTTAAGGTCCATCATACGATCCAAGTTTTGCACAGTCGGTCACTAACATGATATTCTCATCTTGGAAGTCAAAGTTCATAGATTGATAATCATCAATAGCCTGATAGGCCAAATGATCTGCCAATACACTTCCTTTGATGGCCTTTTGTGTTATATATTGAATATCGTATTCAGTCAGAATCATTTTCCATCTAGCTATCCGTCCGGAGAGAACGGGCTTTTCGAAGATGTACTTGATAGGGTCCATCTTAGAAATCAATAGGGTGGTATGAGTCAACATATACTGTCTTAGTCGACGAGCAGCCCATGCCAGAGTGCAACAAGTTTTCTCGAGCAGTGAATATCTGGTTTCACAAATGGTAAACTTTTTGCGCAAGTATTATATTGCATGCTCTTTTCGACCAGACTCGTCATGTTGGCCCAACACACACCCCATAGAATTCTCTAGCACAGTCAAGTACATGACCAATGGTCTTCCTTCCATTGGAGGCATAAGGATTGGAGGTTCTTGCAAATACTCCTTTATTTTATCAAAGGCAGCTTGACAATCAATCGTTGTTCCATCTGACAACTTGATCTTTCTTCAAGAGTTTGAAGATTGGCTCACAAGTAGCTGTTAAGTGAGAGATGAAGCGAGCAATGTATTTAAGACGGCCTAAGAATCCTCTAACCTCTTCTTCAGAATGGGGAACCGGAATTTCTTGAATGGCTTTTACCTTTGCAGGATCAACTTTGATGCCTTTACTACTGAAGGAAAAACCTAGGAGCTTTCCAAACCGTACTTCAAATATGCACTTATTAGGGTTCAACCTCAACTTGTACTTCTTCAGCCTCTCAAATAGCTTGTGTAGGTGATCGAGATGCTCTTCTTAGGTTTGAAATCTTGCAATCATATCATTCACATAGACTTCTATTTCATGATGAATCATATCATGAAATAAAGCTATCATAACTCTTTGATACGTTGCCCCTACATTCTTTAATCCGAACAACATGACTTTGTAGCAAAAGGTGCCCCATTGTGTAACAAAGGTAGTCTTTTCCATGTCCTAGGTAGCCATCTTGATTTGATTGTAGCCATAAAATCCATCCATGAAGGAGAAGACTTTATGTTGAGCAGTATTGTCAACCAAGACATCAATATGTGGTAGAGGGAAATCATCTTTGGGGCTTGCCCTATTCAGATGTCTATAATCTACACACATGCGAACCTTTCCATCTTTTTTTGGCACGGGGACCACGTTTGCAACACATTGAGGATAAGATGTGACAGCCAGAAAACCTGCATCAAATTTCTTCATTACCTCAGCTTTTATCTTTTCAGACATGTCGGGCCGCATACGACGAACCTTTTTCTTAACAGGGGGACAATCTTCCGTCGTTGGTAGAAGATGAACCACAATATCAATATCCAATCTTGGCATATATTCATACGACCAAGCAAGCACTTCAAGGTAGTCATGTAACATCTGAACCAATCTACTCTTGATGCCATCTTCTAGGTTGGCGTCGATCTTGACTTCTTTCTTATCTGTCTCGATACCTAAATTGATAATCTCGACTAGCTCTTCATGAGGTTGAATAGCTTTTTCCTCTTACATTAGAAGTCTAGCTAGTTCCCCTGATATTTCTCAATCTTCCCCGCCTTCGTCTTCAGATTGGTAAATTGGATGTTCGAAGTTATAACTGGAAATAGTAGAGTCGTTGGCAATGAGATCCGGAGTGGATGAAGATCTGCAAGTGTGTGTGTGTGTGTGTGTGTGTGTGTGTGTGTGTGTGTGTGTGTGTGTGTGCATGTAAGATACATGGTTATTAAAAAAATGTAATAAAGAAACATAAAGACAATGAACACAAAAATTTGAATGCAAAAGGTCCAATGGTTTATATTAAATGATCATATGATAAATGAACATGAACAAAACCCTTAACAAATGGACCATAGTGCCCCGGGCAAGGCACATGGCTTAAAAGTCATTGTTTTGGAAATTAAGATTACAGATAGAAGTTCTTGAATTGACAGAAAATAGTAAACAGTAATTACTCCTCAATGAAGGAGATGGGAGTGAAATCCTTCTCATGCTAGTTGTTGAGCTTTCCTTCGACATTAGGATAGATCCAATCTTCAAAAGTATTTTCATTATCAGAGTCTTCCACAATGTTCACTTCATGATTCTCGGTGCAGAGAGTTGGCTTTCCCACGCTAGCGCTCCTGACTTCTTTCTGAGCTTTGATGGTGAAACCCAACCCAAATTTATCTACTTTAAATGGAATGTCGGGAAGTTGTCCCTAGATAGTACAGTTACCATCTTCGACCACGACACAGGCGTCCTTAAGCGAAATCATTCTTTGTATAACTTCATCAGCTTTTGATATGTTAGAGGAAGTTTTGGTGGCGGCAACTATAGGAGGAACGATCTTGAAGGCCTGGCACGGAGTCTCTATGAATTCACCATCCATTTCCATATACTTGAAGGAATTAAGGTGGCTCACCATAAATTCTTCTTCGCCGTAAACAGTAACGATCTTCCCTTTGACTGGATACTTTAATTTTTGATGAAGGGTGGATGTTAATGCCCCTGCCCCATGGAGCCAAGGGCGTACGAGAAAACAAGAATAGGTGGGACGTATGTCCATTATATAAAAGGTAGAATTGAAGATACGTGAGCAAACTTTAATTGGGACATCCACCTCTCTATGAACCATTCTCTTAGACCCATCAAAAGCCTTACGACAATATCGATTGGTGTGATCGGTGGATCTGGAACTGACTGTTTTAACGCTGGTTCGCGAAATGTCGCGGAAGCAAGAGTCGCCACCGTCTTTTATTTTCTCCAAATGGAAAGGACAAAAGCACAGAAAAATTCCTTAAAGAGATTGCTCTCGGTTCGGGAGGTAGGTTATAGAAAGGGAAGGTGTTAGCACCCTTTCTATCCATGGTTATCCATGGGCTCTTAGATACTTGCTCATTTGTGTTTTCAAAATTGTTTGTTTGCTTTTCAACTGTGGGTTTAAAAAAGGTTCTTTGAAAATTTCAGTTCGACTCTTGTATCAGTCCTCAAGAGTGTTTGAAAGGTTGCTTTCGAAAGCTTTTTGAAAAGGTGTCGGTGTGAAAAGTATTTTTGATTTGTTTTTGAAATTAGAGCAAGTATCTAGAGTCGTCTACCTACCCTAAGGAATTCGTCTGTGTAAATGTCCTTTAAAGTAGTGCCATCCCACCATTGAGAGGTAGGTAGCACCACCGTTGGAGGTGTTCGGGTCAATTCGAAGTTCGGGACATGGTGATCACCAGAGCAATAGGAAGACACCTTAGAAGCTACCCTTATTCCAGGTTCCCAGATCATGAGGACTTACTAAGACATCCTCTACTCGATGATCACCCTTCGAGGCAAGGCAACAGTGAGGCGTACCCTAGGGGTGGTGTGTGATTTGTGTGTCATGTTCAGTTATTTTGTCTTGTTCATGTCAAAGTGATCTATGCGTTTGTTTTATTTTTGTCATTCATTCTTGCATGCCATTATTAACAGTTAAAAAATTGCGGAAAATTAAAGTTCCTAAACTATTACAAAGGCGCGGGTCCACATCGCCAAATTAAATCCAGGACCCGATTTGACAGAAAATAAAGGAGAGTGCGAGAAATATAAAGTTACACGGCTTTGGGAGAATTACATCAATATTTAAAAGAAATAAATAAAATGCGTGAATTGAATTAAGATTGAAAGCGAGGGCGTTGGACCCTTTTTAATTATATTAACAAATTAATTAAGTTAAAATAAAAAGAGAAAAGATTTTTTTTGAGTTTTTTGGAGTTGCGAATTTTTAATGAGAAGATTAGCTGAAATTAAAATTAAATTAACCCTAATTCTATAACTTTTATTTATTAAGAAAAATTATTAAAGTTAAACCTAAATTAACCTAATTAATTAAAGCAATTTGATTTATAGAAATAAATAATTAATTATTAGTGAGGAAAAAAAATAAAAGAAAAAGAGTAATTAAAATAATTAAAACCTAATTCTACAATTTTTTTATTTATTAAGAAAAGATATTAAAATTAAACCTAGAACTAAATTAAATGATATAATTTATTTACAAAGAAAAAAAATAACATTTAAATAAAAATATTTATTTTTTGTCTCTTTCTGATTTTTGTATTATTTTATATTTTATGAAAGTAAATTAATTTAAAGATTTAAATAAAAATTAAGCAAAATAAATAAAATAGAAAAAAAATATGAAAAAGAATAAGAAAGCAAACCATGGGGGGTCTGTCCCCAAATTGGAGGTATTGCTCAGCACTTTTGGCCCATTGATCTTTGGCCTTGTTGACTTTTCAACGTTCACATATGCATGGTTGACATGGGGGTATGGTGACCTGCATGACCTGGCCCTTAGATCAGTCTCTGAAGCCATGTGGCGTGCCAGGATGTTGAGTGTATGGTAGGCGCTTGCAAATGAGTTACACAGGAACATAATTAGGAGAAAAATATAAGGAAAGGGAGGGGGACCTGGGATCGAACCCAGGTCCCAGGGATTACCAATGTGCTTGCTTGCCATTTGAACCAAACGCACGCTTTTATTATATAATGACAAATAATTAATATAATGGAAAAGTGGTCAGTGACGTAACAATAACAAAAAAGCGCGCGTTGATTTCAAATGAGCCTATCACGCTTCGCCACCTAGTCTTCGTCTTCCTCGTTCTGCTTTTTCCTGAAACATAAAAAAGGTTAGTGGGGGTTTTAAACCCCCCCAAAACATGCAGTTTTCTAAAATAGCGAATAGGTCATGGTATCACATAAATTACGCGCGAGGGGTGTGTTGTATTCGTCCAAGCTCCCTGATTTCAACCATGGTATTAAGGAGTCTCAATTTTACAGTATGTGAAAGTTCCCAAATTGAAACTTGAAGAACCCTAATAATCGTTCATGGTGATTCTTCATACAATGCATAAAAACTTAATTAAATTATCTGGTTAGCTTCAGAAAGGTCTAATTAGTATAAATCCATAAATAAAATGCAATGAGAATGCTTGAAAATCAAAACACGAATATGCATATTATATGAAAAATTCTGAGTTCTATATACCAATTCAGGGTGCTATGCGCGTGGAAAACTATTCAGTTAGCTTCAGTAACACTTTTGCAAGCTATTGGGATTAATCTATGCCTCTGAATCGTCCTCTAAGGCCACTTTCAGTTTTGAACTTTTTTGATAAAATTGCAAGTTTGATTCTTGATATGGGGCGCAGCTGGGAGGTTCTGGACACTAGGGTTAGGTTTGCACATGTATAGAGAACGAATTTGATCAATAATCCAAGCCCATAGCCTTGCTTTTAATGATTTTCAAGAATCTTTTCCAATATTTCTTCATGCATAGTTGATACAAAACATGGCCAATCACTTTAATTCCTTCCATATCTGATCATGCACAAAATCTTGAGCTTATTCCATGCATAAAAAGATTTAAAAAGTTAGGTTTAGTATTTTCCACATATTTATTTTAATTAAATGAATTATTAGTCATTAAAAATCCAAATAAATAAATAAAAATGATGAAAAACTTCCCTTTGGTCCAAATGGTCGTGCACATGCCTTGGATGATGGATTTTGGAAGAAAAAGAGGCCCATTAGCATTTTTAAGACTTTTGAAGCAATGTTGACTTTTCAAAATATCCAAAAATTTCCCAACTTCCACAAGGCATATCTTGCTCAATTTTTAAGCTTTGCTCATGTTCTTGGACATTTTGGAAAGGTCTTTTAGTCCTCTAACCAATGTCTTTGGTCCCATGTCATTTTGATTTACCAATCTCAAGTTATGGCCTTTGACTTAAAGTCTCTTTTTGTTGACTTTTGAAAATGACCTATAATGTTGAAATTAATAACTTTTTGTGAGAGCATTTCTTGGACTTGAAGTGTGAAGAGGAGTTGTAGGAAATGTCTTTCTCTCCAAAATGAGCTTTGGATGGAATTTTTCTGATAATCCATGTGGAAGTTATGCCTTGGTCAAGTTACAGTTGACTTTTTCAACTGTCCAAATATGGAAACTTTTGCATCTTGAGACTTTTTGAGCCATACCTTGGAAATCATGATCAAGATTTGATCAAATGATGTTTGTGGCTTCAAAATAAGATGTTGACCAAAAATTTGAACTTTTGACTGTCAAATGACCATTTTGCCCCTGCAGTTGACTGTAGTGCAATTAGGGTTTTTGACTGTGCAATTTTGTGTTGTAAGTCTTGGAACTTGATATGAGGATGCTTGACCATGTTTATAAGCATGTGGGACTTGATTGGACCCTTGGAAACTTCATTTCCTTTGTCAGAACCAAAACCCTAGTTTTTGACTGCTTAGGAGGCCCTTGAACTGTGCAACCCTCGGGGAATTTTGAAGCATGTTCTTTTCAAATTTTGAAGAATATGGGAGGGCAAATTTTGGGGTACAACAGTTGCCCCTGTTCAATCTTCTTAGACCTGAGGATGCAGATTGGCTGACGTGCCTTTCGTAATCCGAAGGTGGAAGATGATTGAACACTAGAGTGCCCAGAAATTTGCGCTCACATAGTAGCAGTGTGATGATGGGAATGGACTTATAGATGCCATTTGGAGATTGATGTATAGGATGATGGGCTTATAGATGCCATGCTAATAGAAGATGGAAGGTGGATGGGCTTATAGATGCCATCTGGATGTTGATCGCGTAAGAGATTCCTTAGCGAGAACTTGCGTACCTGCAAAAGAAAAAAAAAGATTACCTGACCTGTTACAGGAGATGGTCTTCCGATTCTTTGTATAGATGTGTCCTGACTGGTTACAGGAGCTGGATCTGGAGCTTCAAAAAGTGATGAATGAACCAGGGATGGTTACTACCTCAACAAGAATGGTGAGAGAACCTTGGACGATTTCAACCTCAACAGTAACGCTGAGAGAATCTGGGGACGATTACTACCTCCGCAGTAACAGGGAGAGAACCACAGGCGACTTCAACCTCAACAGTATCATTGAGAGAATCTTGGATAACTTCTACTTCAACAGTAACGCTGAGAGAATCTTGGGGAGATTACTACCTCCGCCGTAACGGGGAGAGAACCACAGGCGACTACAACCTCAACAGTATCATTGAGAGAATCTTAGGCGACTTCAACCTCAACAGTAATCATTGAGAGAATCTTTGGGTGACTTCAACCTCAACAGTAATCATTGAGAGAATCTTGGGCGACTTCAACCTCAACAGTAATCATTGAGAGAATCTTTGGGCGACTTCAACCTCAACAGTAATCATTGAGAGAATCTTGGGCGACTTCAACCTCAACAGTAATCATTGAGAGAATCTTGGGCGACTTCAACCTCAACAGTAATCATTGAGAGAATCTTTGGGCGACTTCAACCTCAACAGTAATCATTGAGAGAACCTTGGGCGACTTCAACCTCAACAGTAATCATTGAGAGAATCTTTGGTCGACTTCAACCTCAACAGTAATCATTGAGAGAATCTTGGGCGACTTCAACCTCAACAACAATCATTGAGAGAATCTTGGGCGACTTCTACTTCAACAGTAACGATGAGAGAATCTTGGGGCGATTACTACCTCCGCCGTAACGGGGAGAGAACAACAGGCGACTACAACCTCAACAGTATCATTGAGAGAATCTTGGGCGACTTCAACCTCAACAGTAATCATTGAGAGAATCTTTGGGCGACTTCAACCTCAACAGTAATCATTGAGAGAATCTTGGGCGACTTCAACCTCAACAGTAATCATTGAGAGAATCTTTGGCGACTTCATCCTCAGCAGAATGGTGAGAGAATCTTTGGCGACTTCAACCTCAGTAGAATGGTGAGAGAATCTTAGGCGACTTCAACCTCAGCAGAATGATGAGAGAATCTTAGGCGACTTTAACCTCAGCAGAATGGCGAGAGAATCTTTGGCGACTTCAACCTCAGCAGAATGGTGAGAGAATCTTTGGCGACTTCAACCTCAGCAGAATGGTGAGAGAATCTTTGGCGACTTCAACCTCAGCAGAATGGTGAGAGAATCTTTGGCGACTTCAACCTCAGCAGAATGGTGAGAGAATCTTAGGCGACTTCAACCTCAGCAGAATGATGAGAGAATCTTAGGCGACTTCAACCTCAGCAGAATGGTGAGAGAATCTTTGGCGACTTCAACCTCAGCAGAATGATGAAGGAATCTTGGACGTCATCTACCTCAAACGGTAAAGACTTTTATCTGTTGATCGTTCTCTCCTGAAAAAGTAACGAGTTAGTTGTATGCAATGTCATAATGTATGAATTGCCTGATTTTAAGATGTTCTCAAAAAAATAGATGAGATTTGTGTTGTATGATGCGTATGCATGCTATAATGTATGAAGATATGGTGTTTATGAAATGTGTTTTTGTCTAGGAAAGTAAATCCTCGACGGGTGCCGGGAAGTTAGATCCTGGGCTGATGCTGAATATTAGAGCTTCTTGTTTCCGCTGGGGATGGTAGTTGCAAGAATACCGGTAGGAGAAGATGACTCCGTTGGGGAATAAACTTGGCGAATAGAATACTCTGCGGGGAATGCTCTGTGGGAAGAGATGTACTTTGCTGAGGTTTGATGATAACTCCGCTGGGGATACCATTGTTGTGTCGGAAGTGTTAATATACTTCGCTGGGGATAAGGAGACTTTGCCGAGGACGATCTTTCCGTGGCTTTTGGCTGAGGATAACCCAGTTATATCCTGGTAAGGAAATAACTCTTTGAATAAAATCGGGAGACGCGTTCGTGCTCCGCGAGGATAAGCTTCCAGAATCTACTGGGGATAAGCTTACTGCTGGGGAGATGATTCCAACTTTCCTGGGGAACTAGATTGGACTCTCTTGGGGAAGTTTTGATATGCTGGGGAAGTAGCTCCATTGAATATTTGGTATACCGCCGGGGAACAATCTTTAGACCAAGACTGTCGGGGATGCTTGTTAGGAATGTCTGTATACTGCTGGGGAATGTTGAGATCTGCGGGAGGATACCCAACTTCCTTAAGGTTGACTGTAACTTTGCTCGGGGAGAGTGCACTGACTTGCTGGCTCACTCTCTGGGGAATTAAGATGTACCAGTCGTGTCCTTCAGCTGAAATCACCTTGATACCTTGGAGGATAGAACAATTAGATTGCTTGGACAACTTTTTATTGCCCCTGCTTCTAATGTGGGAGAGGAAGACCTGTGAGGTGCTGATAGTTGTTGATAGACAAACCTTCTTCTGGTAGGCAGGTGACAGGATGACAGGACATAGTCGTACGCTTTAATCCCTAACTTTTGCCTGGACCGCCCTTTCGGGTTTTCAGTCCATCGGGATACCCATTTTTGCCCAAGCCGCCTTTTCAGGTTTTCGACTTGCCGGGTGTACAGATTTTTTTCATTTCATCCCTTATTTTTTCCCGAACCCTTTTGGTTCGCCGGGAAGCCCTTATTTTTGCCTAGGTATGTCAACCTAGCGGGTCTTTGATTACGCGTAGTATTTTTTCTGACTATGTCCATGCTCTCAGAATGTAGGGAGTTGCCCCTGTTAGAAGTGTTTTGTCATGCCACCAGAAGGTGTTTGATCAGGCAAGATTTATTATTGAAATACCCCAAGTGACTCAGGCGGAGATTTGCCCCAGGCTATTTGGCCTTTGAGAGATTCTCCGAATCTTGATTGGATTGCCCCATATGGTGGACCATGATCATGTCATGCCCCTTGATTGGAAGGGCTTTTGTTCACCAGGTATTCATCGCGAATTTCCCTGCTGTTCAAACAAATAGTCATATGCAAACAAAGTTATGTTAAAAATGCAAAGCCTATGTCTGTCTTGAAGAATTTGAAAATGCATTATTTTTCATAAAACAAGTGAATGTTTGTAAAACGTGATGTCAACTCCGTATTTACCGTAGGCCTTAAGGAGTCAGGATACCTTTCGTACAGTATGCTTTCGAACTAACCCATGCTTCAGCTAGGACTTTTAAGGGTTATAACGTGGCTTGGTTCACGGTTTAAGAAACAAAGGATAAAGGCTCAGATTTTATTTGTACCCACCCGCTCTTCGTGATGTTCTTCAAACCTAAACTCAGCTGATCATACGTTAGACCTTGTTTGAGTCTTTGCTCTGATGTTCCAATGATGGTTCAGATATTGATGATTTATTTTGAATAGGCAGTCATTTTTGTTTTTGTTGAGGGTTTGTATGACCTCTTTCTTTTTGATTTCGCTATCCCTGTTTTTTTTTTTGCCTGAACTGTTTCTTTTCTGATTACAGTCAGCGGGATGCCCCAGTTTTGTAAGTCTCCTTCATAGGTTTTGACTTAATGGGCGTTTATTTTGAAAGATAATGACTGCCTTTCTTCATTGATTATTCTGAACCATCACTGTCTTTCTTTATTTTACAAGGACCTCTTTGGTGCCATTTGTTGTGCACTTGGATCAACTAAGAGAACTACCCTGCCCCAGGTTATGATTAAGGATTTTAAATTTCGAAAAGAAAAACTCCTACTTCTTTGGCTCAGAGGGGTTGACGAGGGATTATCATCCTTATAACTCCAGTGTTTAGGGATTGAAACAATGCATGTACCTCATCAGCGGGGTCTGTTCAAAAGCATACTGTAGATTGTGGTATCATTTTCGTCATCCTCACTCAAGAGGCTTAGAATTATTGAGAGTTGATCATCAGAAAAAATATGAAAATAATTTGCATAGAGTGAATACGAATATATTGATTCAAAATAGACATAAGCGATGCATTAATGGAATAACAATGTTTAACATGAATAAATGTTTAAACAACCAAAGAACAATACAACTTGAACATTCGAATGAACAAAAGTCTTTTCATCTCAGGGCTTGTCACTTCAAATGGTGAGCCTTGGAGGGATGGTAGAAAAATTCAGCCTGACCATCTTGTGTGAACTCCAGTGCTCCTTCATCAATCAGGTCCTAGATCTTGTTCTTCAGAGCCCAACACTCATTTGTATCATGTCCTGGACAGGCAGAGTGGTAGGCACACCTTTTATTGGGGTCATAGATAGGAGATGCTGTGTTGGGGTTCCGAGGATGAGCCCTTAACGTGATCAGATTCAACCTCAACAGGCGTTGTAAAGCTTGAAACAGCGACATGTTGAGCGGGGTGAATTGCCTCCTGGACTTGTCTGGCTGAAGTCGGTGAGGTTGATGCTGAATTTGTGACACTGGAGCCATTTGAGGAGCTCTCCCCTTACCTCCTTGTCTCAAAGATGGTTGAATGATGACTGGCCCTTCAACCTTAGATGTTTGCCCCAGTTGGTTACCCCGAAGCAGTTGGTTGACGAGAATTTCGAGCTCTTCTTGTCTTTGAGCTAACCCTTTGATGATAGTCACCTGCCCCAGCATCTGGGCTTTCATTGCATCCATCTCAGTTTGCAGGTGTTTCAGCCGTTCGTCCTCAGCACTGTTTTTGACCAAAGTCCCCATGAGAAGTGTTCTCAACTCTTCCTGCCCCTTGGATAGGCTTAGGAAGATCTCCTTGAACTGAGTCTCTTGAGCAGGAGGTCCCTGGTTATCTTGTTGGGAAGCCATTGCTGAAATAAACAGCGAGAAAGGTAAGTGACCTGCAACAAGGATACCTGTTATGCAATGATGTGTATGACATGCATGCAATGTTTTCAAGGACCTCGCGGGGTAAACAAGAAAAATTTGTTAGACTTTGGGTCCGGTAGCTTGATTGAAGGAAACCCATGTTATTGAGAATTCTTCTTCAAGGGTCAAAGGCTCACCATATCCAGTGGGTCATAGCCCCTGACTTTAGTCATCCTGTCTGGCTTTGATTTCCAAACAACCTTGATTGGGGGAACCTTCTTCAAGTGTCGAAGCTCACCATATCTAGTGGGTCATAGCCCCTGACAGCTTTGGCTAGAGGAAAATAAATCCTCTTTGCCCCTTGCTAGGCAGTTGGTTCATCATGACCTGCATCACAAGCCCTTGAGATCCTTGAAAGGGATTAGGATGTATGCAATGGTATGATGTTATGGTATGCATGGGGTAATGTAGGTAACCCTGTTATGAGTCCCTAATTAAGGACTGCAAACCAAAACCTGCAAGAAACTTAGTATACCCTGTTATGAGTCCCAATTAAGGACTATAAACAAACCTGCAAGTAGTTCATATGTCAGATAACAAGCATGCAAGTAGCCAAGTACAAAGGCACACAAGTCACACAAGAGGAATCCTTAGAGTTCAGGCCAGCATGGGGTCTGGGTATTACCCTCTTTCAGTTTGTTGGTTCATACCTGTCCTATCAAAGTAACCGGGTTCTTAGAGGATCCCAATATCATTGACTACCCTCAATCGGTCATAACTCCAGCATCGCAATCTTTTCTTGCGGCCAGAACCATCACGAGAGTTTAGCCTCAATGGGCGTAGCATACTGCTACTGTTCTAATGGCCAAGTTGGGTCATTTAAGGTTCTAAGGTCTGTTGGTGCTTAATGACTCCTTGGAAGACCCATATTCTCCTCGTTTCAACACGAGGGATATCGGTACAGACCAAGGCGCCACACCAACGTAGCCACTGCTTCACCCATGTCGGTATACGCCGGACAGGTCCCTCACAGCTTATGCTACCTAAACAGGGTATCCCCAGATCCGGGTTAGGATCTATGTAACTCCCATGCAACCCACAATTTAAAGCAAGCAAGTCAATACAATTGAAAACACAATTATGAACTATCCTAAGGTACACCTCACTTTAAGTTTAGTATATCCCCAGCAGAGTCGCCAGTTCTGTGATCGGTGGATCTGGAACTGACTGTTTTAACGCTGGTTCGTGAAATGTCGCGGAAGCAAGAGTCGCCACCGTCTTTTATTTTCTCCAAATGGAAAGGACAAAAGCACAGAAAAATTCCTTAAAGAGATTGCTCTCGGTTCGGGAGGTAGGTTATAGAAAGGGAAGATGTTAGCACCCTTTCTATCCATGGTTATCCATGGGCTCTTAGATACTTGCTCATTTGTGTTTTCAAAATTGTTTTTTTGCTTTTCAACTGTGGGTTTAAAAAAGGTTCTTTGAAAATTTCAGTTCGACTCTTGTATCAGTCCTCAAGAGTGTTTGAAAGGTTGCTTTCGAAAGCTTTTTGAAAAGGTGTCGGTGTGAAAAGTATTTTTGATTTGTTTTTGAAATTAGAGCAAGTATCTAGAGTCGTCTACCTACCCTAAGGAATTTGTCTGTGTAAATGTCCTTTAAAGTAGTGCCATCCCACCATTGAGAGGTAGATAGCACCACCGTTGGAGGTGTTCGGGTCAATTCGAAGTTCGGGACATGGTGATCACCAGAGCAATAGGAAGACACCTTAGAAGCTACCCTCATGCCAGGTTCCCGGATCATGAGGACTTACTAAGACATCCTCTACTCGACGATCACCCTTCGAGGCAAGGAAACAGTGAGGCGTACCCTAGGGGTGGTGTGTGATTTGTGTGTCATGTTCAGTTATTTTGTCTTGTTCATGTCAAAGTGATCTATGCGTTTGTTTTTATTTTTGTCATTCATTCTTGCAAGCCATTATTAACAGTTAAAAAATTGCGGAAAATTAAAGTTCCTAAACTATTACAAAGGCGCGGGTTCACATCGCCAAATTAAATCTAGGACCCGATTTGACAGAAAATAAAGGAGAGTGCGAGAAATATAAAGTTACACGGCTTTGGGAGAATTACATCAATATTTAAAAGAAATAAATAAAATGCGCGAATTGAATTAAGATTGAAAGCGAGGGCGTTGGACCCTTTTTAATTATATTAACAAATTAATTAAGTTAAAATAAAAAGAGAAAAGATTTTTTTTGAGTTTTTTGGAGTTGCGAATTTTTAATGAGAAGATTAGCTGAAATTAAAATTAAATTAACCCTAATTCTATAACTTTTATTTATTAAGAAAAATTATTAAAGTTAAACCTAAATTAACCTAATTAATTAAAGCAATTTGATTTATAGAAATAAATAATTAATTATTAGTGAGGAAAAAAATAAAAGAAAAAGAGTAATTAAAATAATTAAAACCTAATTCTACAATTTTTTTATTTATTAAGAAAAGATATTAAAATTAAACCTAGAACTAAATTAAATGATATAATTTATTTACAAAGAAAAAAAATAACATTTAAATTAAAATATTTATTTTTTGTCTCTTTCTGATTTTTGTATTATTTTATATTTTATGAAAGTAAATTAATTTAAAGATTTAAATAAAAATTAAGCAAAATAAATAAAATAGAAAAAAATATGAAAAAGAATAAGAAAGCAAACCATGGGGGGTCTGTCCCCAAATTGGAGGTATTGCTCAGCACTTTTGGCCCATTGATCTTTGGCCTTGTTGACTTTTCAACGTTCACATATGCATGGTTGACATGGGGGTATGGTGACCTGCATGACCTGGCCCTTAGATCAGTCTCTGGAGCCATGTGGCGTGCCAGGATGTTGAGTGTATGGTAGGCGCTTGCAAATGAGTTACACAGGAACATAATTAGGAGAAAAATATAAGGAAATGGGAGGGGGACCTGGGATCGAACCCAGGTCCCAGGGATTACCAATGTGCTTGCTTGCCATTTGAACCAAACGCACGCTTTTATTATATAATGACAAATAATTAATATAATGGAAAAGTGGTCAGTGACGTAACAATAACAAAAAAGCGCGCGTTGATTTCAAATGAGCCTATCACGCTTCGCCACCTAGTCTTCGTCTTCTTCGTTCTGCTTTTTCCTGAAACATAAAAAAGGTTAGCGGGGGTTTTAAACCCCCCCAAAACATGCAGTTTTCTAAAATAGCGAATAGGCCATGGTATCACATAAATTAGGCGCGAGGGGTGTGTTGTATTCGTCCAAGCTCCCTGATTTCAACCATGGTATTAAGGAGTCTCAATTTTACAGTATGTGAAAGTTTCCAAATTGAAACTTGAAGAACCCTAATAATCGTTCATGGTGATTCTTCATACAATGCATAAAAACTTAATTAAATTATCTGGTTAGCTTCAGAAAGGTCTAATTAGTATAAATCCATAAATAAAATGCAATGAGAATGCTTGAAAATCAAAACACGAATATGCATATTATATGAAAAATTCTGAGTTCTGTATACCAATTCAGGGTGCTATGCGCGTGGAAAACTATTCAGTTAGCTTCAGTAACACTTTTGCAAGCTATTGGGATTAATCTTTGCCTCTGAATCGTCCTCTAAGGCCACTTTCAGTTTTGAACTTTTTTGATAAAATTGCAAGTTTGATTCTTGAGATGGGGCGCAGCTGGGAGGTTCTGGACACTAGGGTTAGGTTTGCACATGTATAGAGAACGAATTTGATCAATAATCCAAGCCCATAGCCTTGCTTTTAATGATTTTCAAGATTTGATTTTCAAGAATCTTTTCCAATATTTCTTCATGCATATTTGATACAAAACATGGCCAATCACTTTAATTCCTTCCATATCTGATCATGCACGAAATCTTGAGCTTATTCCATGCATAAAAAGATTTAAAAAGTTAGGTTTAGTATTTTCCACATATTTATTTTAATTAAATGAATTATTAGTCATTAAAAATCCAAATAAATAAATAAAAATGATGAAAAACTTCCCTTTGGGCCAAATGGTCGTGCACATGCCTTGGATGATGGATTTTGGAAGAAAAAGAGGCCCATTAGCATTTTTAAGACTTTTGAAGCAATGTTGACTTTTCAAAATATCCTAATATTTCCCAACTTCCATAAGGCATAGCTTGCTCAATTTTTAAGCTTTGCTCATGTTCTTGGACATTTTGGAAAGGTCTTTGAGTCCTCTAACCAATGTATTTGGTCCCATGTCATTTTGATTTACCAATCTCAAGTTATGGCCTTTGACTTAAAGTATCTTTTTGTTGACTTTTGAAAATGACCTATAATGTTGAAATTGATAACTTTTTGTGAGAGCATTTCTTGGACTTGAAGTGTGAAGAGGAGTTGTAGGAAATTTCTTTATCTCCAAAATGAGCTTTGGATGGAATTTTTCTGATAATCCATGTGGAAGTTATGCCTTGGTCAAGTTACAGTTGACTTTTTCAACTGTCCAAATATGGAAACTTTTGCATCTTGAGACTTTTTGAGCCATACCTTGGAAATCATGATCAAGATTTGATCAAATGATGTTTGTGGCTTCAAAATAAGATGTTGACCAAAAATTTGAACTTTTGACTGTCAAATGACCATTTTGCCCCTGCAGTTGACTGTAGTGCAATTAGGGTTTTTGACTGTGCAATTTTGTGTTGTAAGTCTTGGAACTTGATATGAGGATGCTTGACCATGTTTATAAGCATGTGGGACTTGATTGGACCCTTGGAAACTTCATTTCCTTTGTCAGAACCAAAACCCTAGTTTTTGACTGCTTAGGAGGCCCTTGAACTGTGCAACCCTCGGGGAATTTTGAAGCATGTTCTTTTCAAATTTTGAAGAATATGGGAGGGCAAATTTTGGGGTACAACAATTGGCTTCAGTACCAGTCCTTCACAATCTAGCTGGTCCAAAGCACCTTTGGGTAACACATTTAAAGATGAGCCAATATCAACTAAGACATGAGCCTGGGTGGTTCCGTTGAATTCAATAGAGATATCTAAGGATTTGTTGTGGTTCCTTCTCATAGGAGTCAAATCAGCATCGAAGAACCCTAATCCATTGTCAGCCGTTAAACTTGCTACACAGTTCTCGAACTGGTCGATAGAGGTTTCTTGGGGCACATGGGATTTCTTCAAGAACTTGATCAGAGCCTGTGCATGAACATCGGAACAGAGTAATAATGACATCATGGAAATTTTGGAGGGGTTTTGCCCCAACTGCTCCACTATTTTGAAGTCACTCTTCTTTATGATTTTCAGGAATTCCTCCATCTCTTGAGTGGAGGGATCCTCAGCATTAGTATCCTTGGTAGGTTCCTCTATCCCAGCAGGATCACCTTCTTTCTCTTTGCCTCTAGTGTTGGCACTAGACTTTTCATTGGTTATGCGGATGAGAGTCTTTATAGTAGTGGGTGGTGAGATATCAGGGGAAAATATCCTCCCTATTCTTTTCATTTTACTTGAATTTGAAATATTAATGACATCAACTTCATATTTGTTGATCCAAGAATCTTGTTTTATCCCATGATAATAAACCTCAGCACTATAGTTACATGGAACTGCTTTGTTAGAGGAGTATGGGATCGGCTCGGGGGCGGTGATTATTAAAGGAGTAATGGTTGATTCGTTTGAAATTCTGATAGGACCCCTTGAGGGGATCCTAAGCGTCTTCTTAGAGATTGTTATTATGGAAAGGTATTCATTCTTGTTGGTAATACTTTTGATGGTAGGAATATTCTCAAATAGGATCTCGCGGCTATTTATCAGGCGTTGCACACCTTCCCTCAGCTGCTTGCACCCATTTACTTATTGATCACAGTAGATACAATCTTCAGAACAGCCAGGGAATACCCCGGGTCTCAGCAAATTACCCTTCACAGTAGTTAATGGAGTTGTTAAATCCTTAATGGAGGCAACAAAAGTAGTATCATCAATTGCATTGACACTTTTTCCATGGTTCGGCATTGGTGCGATTATCAAATTTGGAGTAGCAGGTGGATCAAATTCAATAGTTTTATCATCGATAAGGTCTTGAATTCTGCATTTCAAAGCCCAACAATGATCAGTCTCATGCCCAGGACTGTTTGAATGGTATGCGCACTTGGCATTAGGATTATATTTTGGTGATGAAATGTTTGGATTAGGTGGTGGATCATACAATGTCACTAAGTTGGCCTTCAACAGATGTTGCGAGTCTTGGGACAGTGACATGCTAATCCTTGTGAACTGTCTTTGAGGAACTTCAGATCGTTGATTGTTGGATGATTGTCTTTGAGCATACAGAGGGTTTGAGATTAACACAACATTAACAGAGGGTCGGTGATCCTTTTTGGTATGGGCCTTTGCCTCATACACATCATTTGTTTCTTTATTTCCAATGAAGGGCTTCTTTACAGAGTTAGATGCGAAAGCAGATGTCATGGGAATTTTTCGCTCGTAATGCCGCTTTCTAACCTTTCACCAGTTAGTATAAACTCGATGAAACCAGATGAAGAACTTCCAATCAATAGGTTGAAAAATGAGTCAGTCAATGTACTCATGAACGTGTCAATTAGTTCTATATCAGTTAGTGGTAGTTGGACCCTACCAGCAAGATCCCTCCATTTTTGTGCGTACTCCTTGAACCCTTCATTAGTACCCATTGTCATACCTTGAAGTTGGACTCTGGTTAGTTCCAGATCGACATTGTATTGATACTGATGATAAAAAGCAATGGCTAGATCTTCCCATGTGTGGATGCAGGAACCCTCCAATTAATAGAACCATTCTAGTAGAGTCCCAGCCAGACTCTCTTGGAAGAAATGGATCCAGAGCTTTTTGTCAGTAGTGTGCGGCTGCATCTTGCGCACATAAGACTTTAGATGAAGTTTCGGACAGGAAACTCCATCATACTTGGTAAAGACCAGTATTTTGAACTTATGCGGAATGATGACCCCATGTACTAAGCCCAAATCACAAAAATCCAAACCAGGTACGGCTTGAATTTCAATAGCTTTCAGTCTATCCTCTAACTGCTTGTATTTATCCTCGGCAGGTGGGTATTATTCATTAAAGTAGTCTTCATCTTCAGAAGCTTGATCATTTTCACCCCCAGCACGAGTGCTCCTTGCCTCTTCGTCTTGATTTTTGTCCTCCTCATACGACTCTTCGATTATCTGTACCTGACGAACCAAACCTTTGAATCTCTTACCCATGTTGACGAAGGCCTTCTTTTTAGTCTTCTTTTTTGTTGTTAACAGTGTCATCATCTCTTGTTGTCCCTTGGCCAGGGTCAGCAAGGTTACTGGGAATTGTGAATTCTGCGCTTGCAAGTCCTTCACTGTTTGTTCGATATTCATCTTACTGAAATAAATAGTAGAAAGATAAGGATACCTGTTGTGGAAAACCTGTTTATGTTATCATGCATGAAAATGCATATGCAAATGATTTCAAGGACTTAGGAGATTTAAATTTGTTTAGACAAAAGGAACAAACATCAATTGCATTAATAAGTTCAAATTGATTACAACATGCCTCTTGGGCTTACATTGAAACAAAAGAAACAAAATGAACTAAAATACAATAAAAATGGCTCAAGTCTCCTATGGATGCTTCCTCTTTGGAGCAATATAGGCATTCAGGCTTCTCTCCTCATGAATTTGGCTTGTGATATCCAATGTCTTCTTCTCGCTTGCATAAAACTGGGCTTCAAAGGTGTCTCGCTCCTCCTTTAGCTGAATCTAAGCTCTTTGCAAATCTTCAATATAAGATGGGATATCAGGATAAAGGACAGTATATGGAATTTCTCCTTCTGCGACAAGCTCCATGATGATAGGTAGGATGGCTTCATAAGGCATCATGAGGTTTTGGGCACGAGATCGCACCCACTTGAGATAACGCTAAAAAAGAATGAAGTTCTTATGCCCTAACGTCTTACTATCAACCTTGTTAACCAAGGCCCAAACTCGTAATAATCTTTGATGATAACCTTGGACATCGCTCCAAAGGAAAGGTGTTTGTGATGGGTGTAAGTTTGAAAATATTTTTCAAAATTCCTTTGTTGCGGCTAACTTTGTAATGATTCTCGTCTCTACAAGAATGCATACAAAGTGTTGGTTTTGAAAAATAGTTCAAAGAGTTGTTTGTTTTTGAAAGATGTTTTGAAAGTGTAAGTGTGGAAATAGTTTTCGTTTTCGAGCAAGCAACTACGAGCGTCCTACCTACTCAAAAGGTCTTTGTTCTTTTCCTCCTCCTTTAGATGTTTCTACCTTACCAATGATTTGGTAAGAATCCCCATCTTTGGATGTGAAGGGACAAGTGTGGGTTATCGTATAGTCATAGAAGGCAACTCATGAGACGTTTTAGCAATTTTCGTAAGGGACTAGATTGTTTACCGAAGTCAACATCGAGGAACATCGAGGGACTATGATATTTTTCATCGAGGGTCTTTGCTAAAATGTCCATATTCAAGGGACATGACTGTTTTTCGAGGCAACAAGCGAGGCTACCGTAGGGGTGCACATGTGTGAATAGTGTGTTTGATTGCATGCATTTTTGTCTTGGAAATTAGGGTTTTCTAACGATTGATTTTATCTTTCCATACACACCCTAATTACTAACAATTTATATTAAAGCGGTAAATTGCAAAAATGTAAAGTCCTACGCTATTACAATATTTGGGGGATGGGGGATACAAATGTACAAATGAGGATTGCAAGAAATTTAAATCCTAGTTATCTATTACAACTATATTAAATTGAATAATGTATAGGGAATAGAATGTACAAGACAAAATGGAAAAAGAAATAGATTTGTTTTGTTTTTGTTAAGAAAATATTTGTATCTTAATAAACTAAAAAGAAATAATTAGTTACTAAAAGAAATTTAAACTAATTTGATTTAAAAAGAAAAATATTTTTTATGTCTTTTTTATATTAATAAAAATAATACTAATGATAATAATAGAGAAAATAAGAAAGAAAAAATAAATTAAATAAAATAAGTCAGGAAGGGGGTGAAAGTTGAATTTGAGGTGTTTTTGTGTAGAAAATAGTTTTTTTTTTGTGTATAAAACAGTTTTTGTGTAGAGAACAATTTTGTGTTTGGGCCCAGGGCCTGTTTGTTATTTAGTAAGCAGGGGGTCAGAAACATAAAAATATCGAAGCCCAACTGTAGAGGCCTAGGTGTGCTTCCTGCAAACAAAACAAAGTGAGAAAATATGAAAAATGACAAATGGTCTGGCTGGGGGTCGAATCCAGGACCTTCGACAAGGCAAGCTTTAGCATGCACTATTTGTACCACTAGGGTGGTTTGTTTGATCTGTTTGTAGAACTAACTTGTTTCTGAATGGCGAAATGCCCAACTTTCTCTCCCTTCTATGCATAGGCCATGATGACTTTATTTGTTAAACTTCTAAAAGCCTCATTTCTCAGTCGAATCAAAAAAATGTAAACATCAAATCTGCCTAAGGTTTAAATATGAACCCAACACATAATTTTCGACAGGTATGGATCTAAGGCTAGCATGAATTGTGTTCAATACAAAATGATGTTTGAATGAAGAGTTCCAAGTTTAAGAAAAAATTACCTCTTGGAGTGAAACTTGAGCTTGGAAGCATATATGACTTTGTTCAGCAGCCTGTTGACATGTTCTTCAAAAGACAAGAGAATATTTGTTTCCCCCAATTGTGTGTTCTTCAAATGGACAAACAATTGTATGTTCTTAGAATCCATCAATTGTATGTTCTTTGAATGGACCACCAATTGTATAATCTTCGAATCCACCAATTATATGTACTTCGAATCCACCAAATGTATGTTCTCCAATGGGCCACCAAATCTATGTTCTTCGAATGGACCACCAAATGTATGCTCTTCGAATGGGCCACCAAATCTATGTTCTTCGAATGGACCTCCAAATGTATATTCTTCGAATGGGCCACCAAATGTATGTTCTTCAAATCCACCAATTCTATGTTCTTTGAATGGGCCACCAAATGTATATTCTTCAAATGGACCACTTACAACCTTCAACCAAACTCATCACTAGACAAAACAATATTTATTTCTACCAATTATGTGTTCTTCAAATCTACCATATTCATCTGAATGTACCACTTTTAGCATGCAAGATGATCTCATTTTCATAGTCAAAACAAAAGATTTTCTGGATTGTTTTCCTACCAGTAACCATCGGTTGATTAAGTGGTCGAAAGTTTAAATGTCCAAACCTCAAGTTGTAAATCATAGTGTAGAAATCATGTGTGTTGAAGGGTTTAGAGGTGGAACCGAAACAGGTTGTTTCGAAGGGAGCCATTGCCCAATCGAAGCTAACATGAAGGAAGACATTTCCTTGTGGATCGAAGCAAGCATGAAGGAAGCCATTGCCTTGTGGATCGTAGCAAGCATGAAGGAAGCCATTTCCTTGTGGATCAAAGCAAGCCTGAAGGAAGCCATTTCCTTATGGATAGAAACAAGCCTAGAGGAAGCCATTTCCTTGTGGATCGAAGCAATCCTGAAGGAAGCCATTGCCTTGTGGATTGAAGCAAGTTTCTCGAAGATAGCCATTTCCTAATAGAAGCTTGTGGATCGAAGTAGGTTGCTCGAAGATAGCCATTACCCAATCGAAGATTGTGGATCAAAGAAAGCCTACTCTTCTTCGATTTGTCAAAATCTGCCCACCACTCCTTTTGATGAGTCATGTGGTTCGAACAGCCTGAACCATATTTTGAATTCGAACTGTTATCTACAACCACTCATTTCGATCTACTTTTCCATTTCAACAGTTTCCTCTTCCCCCTTTCTTCAAACTGATGCTTGAGAGCCCAATATGATCCATGGAAACTATATGGGGCATTAAAAGTCCAATTGTACTTATCCAAACTCAAACCTTAATTTGAGCCCAGTGTTGAGGAAATGTCTTGAGCTGATCAAACCTTATGAAATTTTGAGCCAATAGAGATCTTGTGAGAAAATTATTTATAAATGAGAGGGAAAATTTTGGGGTACAACACATACCTTTACTATCTAGGTGGTTTATTTCGCACCTTCTCCGACTAGTGATGAAGAATGAACAAGGTTTGAGGTGGTCTCAAAGGATGATGTCACTCTCTCATTCAGATATCTATTGGTGTTCCCGATATCAGGAGGATATCACTATTGTTGACCGTTTTGGGGAATTCCATAATGTGCCACTCCTTGGCATAAGGGGAGGCATCACTTACAAACCTTCCCTAGCTCTATGTCAATTTGATTATGCTCGAAGAGATGGTCCTCATGATATGCTCATCTAGGGTATTGTATTCGATTACAAGAATAATCCTCAAGGTTACCGTCAAAGGTTTATACGTGCTTGGGGCATGGTAAATAATATTGATAAAAAGACTTTGGGGTAGAAAAACTCCATCCCTCTGGAGCCCTACCTCAGATGGGTGCGATCTTGTGGTCAAAATCTTATAATTCCATATCCCAGTGTCCTACCAGTAATTGTGGAGCCTATTGTTGAAGGAGATATTCCTCATACCATTCTTCATCCAAATATGCCTACTGACCTTGAAGATATACAGAAGTCTTGGGTTCAACTGAAAGAAGAAAGGGACACCTTTGAGACTCAGTTCTATGCTAGTGAGAAGAAAGTATTGGAACTGACCAAACACCTTCATGAAGAGCAGATCCTTAATGCATATGTAGTCACAAAGAGGAAGCATCCATGGGAGACTAGAGTCATGATTTATTCCTTTGTTACCCTTCTTTTTGTTTTCATTGTAATCCTAAAAGGCATTTATAATCTAAAATTAATAACAAGAATCTTTGTTGTTGTTTTCTTTTTATTAACATATTTAAATCCCATGAGGTCCTTGAAAACATTGCATATGTATATACATACCATACATATCATTACATAGCAGGTTTCCAAGACAGGTTTTCTCATCTTCTTGCTATTTATTTCAGCAGAAAATGGCTTTTGAGGAGACAATCAAAGATCTCTAGGCTCAGAATGCCCAGTTCCAACAGATGTTCCTAAACTTAGCCAAGGGGAAAGAAGAACAGAAGGCACTCATCGCCAATGGGAAGAAGAAGAAGACAAAGAAATCAATCGTTGTCCTTGACATGGGGAGAAGGTTTAGAGTCAACTCAAGCGAGCTTAAGATTTTGATATCCCATTGGACGAAGATGACAACCAGGATGAAGATGGTAAAAGTGTTACAACTAAAAGAAACAACCTTGGTTCCTATAAGTTTCTTGATGAAGAGGAAGTGGATTATTTAGATGAACATTATCCCCCTGATGAGGAGAAATATAAGTTGTTAGAAAAGCGTCTGAAAGTTATGGAGATCCAGAAGGTGCATGACTTGAACTTTGAAGAGTTGTGTTTAGTCTTAGGAGTCGTCATTCCTCCTAAGTTCAAAACTCCTACCTTTGCCAAGTATGATGGCGTTTCTTGCCCGAAGCTGCATTTGAGATCATATGTTCGGAAAATTCAACCACACGCTGCTGACAAGAAATTGTGGTTGCATTTCTTCCAAGAGAGTCTTCCTGGAACACAATTGGAATGGTACTATCAACTTGAGGATACCAATATCAATACCTGGGAAAATTTGGTTGCAGCTTTCTATAAACAGTGTCAATACAATTCTGATTTGGCACCAACATGCATGCAACTACAGAGTATGTCCATGGGTTCTGAGGAAGGCTTTAAAGAGTACACACAAATGGAGAGATCTTACAGGCAGAGTTCAACGTCCTTTGGCTTATAGGGAATTTGTTGACATGTTCATGAGCATGCTAATAGGTCCTTTCTGTAATCACCTACTTGGAAATTCTTCAGCCAGTTTCACTTAACTGATATTAACAGGAGAACATGTTGAGAATGGAATTAGAGGCGATAAGATTCAAGTGGCTACATCTTCGAATACTCTGAATAAGTCTTATAATGGTAAGAAAGAATCCAATGTTGTGTATGACCAGAAGGGTCGTAGTAAGAATAGCCGCAACCAATTTGTGGGGGAAGTTCTGATCTCTAATCTTGCGTCAGTACCATAACAACAATAATAGAGTAATTAGCATAGGCAGGATGCACCCATGAGAGAGTTCACAAGAAACAACATGTCGTTGTCTCAAGCAATGCAACACATGTTAAAGGAAAAGCTGATTACATTGAAGGATCCTCCTTATAATCCCAATACTACTTCCCCCAATTACAATCCCATGGAAAAGTGTGCATATCACTCCAATAGTCCCGGACATGACACTAACAATTGTTGGGCTCTGAAGAATAAGATCCAACACATGATTGACACTAAGGAGATTGAAGTTGATCCTCCTGAGACTCCTAATGTGATCACTGTACAGATGCCTAATCACGACAAGGGCATTAATGTTATTGATGATGTTTCTTATATTTCTACTATGAATGACTTGACTACTCCTATGGTGATTGTTAAGAAGAAGTTGTTGCAAGCCGATTTATTTCCGAGTTTTAGTGAAATGTGCTACTACTGTGTCCCAATCCAATGGTTATGCACTACTGAAAGAACGTGTTCAGTGTTTGATGGATGGCCGTGTAATTCTATTTGAGAATAGTCCTTCTGTGGAGAGTATGTCTCAAGACCTGAAGCTTGAAGATGTGTCTGCAATTTCTAGTACTCCTATAAGTATCACTTCTAAGGGTCCTACGAAGATTACTTCCGAACCTAGGGTTTCTCCTCTGATCATTACTGTGCCTGGGCCAATTCCATATTCCTCTAATAAGGCTATCCCTTGGAATTATGGAGCTCATGTTTACTACCATGGCGTCAAGTAAGAACCGTTGATTGTTGAAGATAAAAATACTGAAATTACTGATCTCAATGTTGGAAATATTGTTGGGACTAGTAAAGTTACAAGAAGTGGAAGGGTTTTCTCTCCAGAGATCTCTCCAAAAGCCGTTACTACACCAGTTCGTATCACTAACACTGAATCAACTGTTGAAACTCGAGGCAAAGAACATATGACTGAGCCTGCCTAGAATGAGGCACCGAAAGAGGTCACTGTTGAAGATACCTCCAGGAAAGAGATAGAAGAAGTACTGAAAATTATTCGAGAGAGTGACTACAAGATTGTTAAACAGTTGGGGAAGACCCCCTCCAAAATATCTATGTTATCTCTGTTGTTGTGCTCTGAAGCCCATTCTCAGGCTCTGGTAAAGTTCCTGAAATCTACTCATGTACCGCAGGAAATCTCTGTTGATCAGTTCGGAAATTTCATTGTTAGCCTGACAACCAATAATGGGCTAGGACTTTTTGAGTCTGGCTTAATTCCCGCAGGAAGGAACCATAATAAGGCCCTGCATGTCTCTATTAAGTGTAAGGGCACTACCTTATCCCATGTATTGGTGGACAGAAGTTCCTCATTAAGTGTATTTCCAAAAGCTACTTTAGACAAACTTGACTGTGAAGGGATTATGCTAAAACCCAGTGACATTGTGGTAAGAGCTTTTGTTGGTTCAAAGAGAATAGTGCATGGAGAGGTTAATCTTCCAATCAAAGTGGGTTCCAAGGTCTTCTACTCTTCTTTCTATGTAATGGGAATTCTTCTAGCCTGTTCCTATTTGCTTGGACGCCCTTGGATTCACGAGGCAGGCGCTATTACTTCTACTTTACACCAAAAGTTGAAGTATCCCGTAAAAGGAAAATTCTTTATAGTTTACGATAAAGAAGAATACATGGTAAGCCATTTGAATTCCTTCAAGTATGTTGAGATGGATGGTGAATTCTTCGAGACTCCTTGCTAGACCTTTGAAGTTATTCCTCAAACAACCCCTGTCGACATAGCTACTCCTACCGTTCCTAAGGTTACTAGGATTCCACCAATAATGGCTTCTCTGAAAGATGCTAAGGTCGTGGTAGAAGAAGGTGGTGGCACTGTTTGGGGTCAGCTTTCCAACATCCCTTACAAGTCCGATAAATTTGGTTTGGGTTTCACCTTAAAGGCTCAGAGGGATGTCTGTCGTGCTCGTGCTAATTCTGGGAGACCTCTTTTCTACATCAACAACATTGGAGTTCACAAAAATCAAGTCAACACTGTGGAAGACGCTGATAGCGACTGTGACATAGACAATTAGATTTTCCCTACTACCGACAATAGGCTCAACAATTGGAAGGCTGAAGACTTTATACCAATCTCCTTTAGTCAGGATTAATTGCTATTTTCTGTTTTCTTGCTTTCAAGTTTTTGGTTATGTAATTTAAACAATAACTTATAACCTTGTGCCTTACCCGGGGCACAACGGTCCATTTGTTAGGGTTGTCATTTTTTATCCGCATATTTTCATTCAAAAATCATTGGACGTTTGCATTCAAATTTTGCCCTCTTTGTCTTTCTTTTACTTTGTTGCTTTCAAAATAGCTATGTGTTCTTACACACACCCACACAACAAATTGCAGATCCATATCCATCCTGGACCCCATTGATAACAATTCTTCTATTGTCAATTATGACTTTGTAAATCCGATCTACCAAGCCGAGGACGAAGGTGAGGAAGATTGTGAAGTACCTGGAGATCTTTCTAGGTTGTTAATGTAGGAAGAAAGAGCCATATAACCACATGAAGAGCTAGTCGAGGTTGTGAACTTGGGTACTGAAGAGGACAAGAAAGAAGTCAAGATATGTGTCAAAAGGAGATTAATCCAGATTTTATGTGACTATGTTGAGATCTCCTCTTGTTCGTACAAAGACATGCCAGGGCTTAATACTGACATTGTGGTTCACCATCTACCGATGAAGGAAGGTTGTCCTCTTAGAAAATAGTAGGTTCGTCGTATGCGTCCTGAGATGTCTGAAAAGATCAAAGCTGAGGTTATGAAGTAGTTCAATGCAGGTTTCTTAGTTGTTACGTCCTATCCTCAATGGGTTGAAAATCTGGTGTCGGTACCTAAGAAGGATGGCAAGGTGCATATGTGTATAGACTGTAGGGATTTTAACAAGGCAAACCCCAAAGATGATTTTCCGCTTCCGCATATTAATGATTTGGTTGACAAAACCGCTCAGCATAAAGTATTTTCTATCATGGATGGTTTCTCTAGTTATAGTCAAATCAAGATGGCACTTGAAGACATGGAGAAGACTACTTTTGTCACACAGTGGGGCACTTTTTATTACAAAGTTATGCCTTTTGGTTTGAAGAATGTTGGTACAACATATCAGCGTGCTATGGTAGCCTTGTCCATGATATGATCTATCACGAGATAGAGGATTACATTGATGACATGATAGCCAGGTCTCAGATTGAAAAAGAACATCTCGACCACCTGCACAAGCTGTTTGAGAGGTTGAAGAAATACAAGTTGAGGTTGAATCCAAACAAGTGCACCTTTGGGGTAAGATCCGGTAAACTCCTAGGTTTTGTCGTTAATGGTAAAGGTATTGAAGTTGATCCTGACAAGGTTAAAGTCATTCAAGAAATGTCAGTTCCCCGTACTGAGAAGGAAGTCATAGGTTTCCTTGGAAGATTGAACTACATTTATAGATTTGTTTCCCATTTTGACTACTACTTGTGAGCCAGTCTTCAAGTTGTTGAAGAAAGATTAAGTAGTGAAGTGGAACAAAGATTGTCAGATATCCTTTGACAAAATCAAGGAGTACCTCCAGGAACCTCAAATTTTGATGCCACTGGTTGAAGGAAAACCTTTGATCATGTACATGACAATATTAGAGAACTCAATGGGGTGTGTATTGGGGAAACATGACGAGTCTGGTCGAAAAGAGCATGCAATATACCACCTGTTTTACCCCAAAATTTTCCCTGCCATATTTCTCAAAACATTTCAAGCGAGATCTTTAAATTGCTCAAGGAAGTCCAAGGGTTGACCAGACAAGCTCTCTCCTAAAGCAGTCTACCTCAAATTAGGGTTTCATGTTGCATCAAGATACTTGAGTCTAATGGATCCCAAATGCTCACTATTGTCCTAATATGTTCTCAAGAGCATCCATGTCAAGTTTCAAGCCTTGCAGAGGAAGTTTGCTCAGTCAATTGCTCAAAGGCCTGAAAATCGACTATGCTAGGGCAAAAGTCAACTGTGGCCCACATACAGTCAAACTTCAAGTTTTTTGGTCAAAAACCTTATTTTGAAGTATTATTCATCATTTTATCAAGGGTTGATCATTATTCATCAAGGATTGCTCATAATTCATCAAAACCCAAAAGTTGCTAAATTAGGGTTTTTGTAGGAAAAAGTCAACTCAACTTTGACCAAGCATAACTTTCTAATACTTTATTAGAAATGACCCATCCAAAACTAATTTTGAAGATAATTCAATTCCCTACAATTCATCTTCAGCTCCCAAGTTCAAAATATGCACTCACAAGAAGTTATGAATTTGGACATTATAGGTCATTTTGAAAAGTCAACAAAAACAGCTTTTATGTCAAAGCTTCATACATGAACATGGAATACCAAATTGAGATGAGACTAAAAGGGTTGCTTAGATGACATCTCAAGCTTTCTAAAAAGTCCAATAACACCTTCAAAGAGTAAATATTGAGGAAGTTATGCATTGGTGAAGTTGACCTTTTTTGCAAAATTGTCAAAAGTCAACTATGCCTCAAATTGCAATTTTTGCTAAATGCGCCCAATCTTTTGCACTTGTTTTGAGTTGGTAGCATGGTCCAAGAGCTCTATCTCTTTCCACTTGTCTTTGTCTTATTTTTATTATTTATTTTGATTTTTATTGAAAATAAATCAATTTAAATCAAAACAAATCATGAAAAAATCCAAATCATTGAAACCTCAAGATCTTGTGCATGTTTCAGGTCCTATATCCAGCTAGCAAAAGATTGAATTAGTGCAAGGAAAAGGTGGGCACAAAAAGATTGATTTTAGCCTATTTTGGAAAGAATTTCAAGTGAATCAAATCAAGATCAAAAGAAATAATTGACAAAGATTGAATGGACTTTTGTAAACCTAATTCATTCCTCAGTATTTAGGGAACATTTGCAGACAAAAATCACAAGGTTTTTGAGGCGCAAAAGAGAGAACAAAACTTGAAAAAAACAAAGAAAAATGGTAAACTGATTTTGCACTTCCAGGCATTTACAAGGATCCCTGACCATCTCATTCACTTCTTGGGATCACAAGCAAGCTATACCAATCAAGAACAAGGAGTTTCCAGCGCTAGAACACACTGTAAGTCAGCCACGACAATGGCTTCTTCTTGAAATTGAATTGTATGATTTTGGCACCTATAGCATGAAATACTTGTATATTCTTGCTCCTTGAAACATTTGCAAGCTATCTATAAAATTCAATTGCATTTTTGTGAACTATATCAGGATTTGCCATTATTAGGGTTTTATGCTTCGTTTTAGGATCTTTTGGTACATGTAAAATTGGCCCACAAGAAGGGCACCATCGTGCTCAGCAGGCTAAGACCAGTTGATTTATGGCCTTAGATTTTATTTATCTTGCTTGTGTTTAATTTTGAGAATTGCAGGGTTTGTAGTGACGGACGTTGTCCGTAGGTAAAAGTCACTGCATCTTTTAGCCACGGAGGGAGGACATGGATGAAGGCGTGGCACCACCCTATTCGCCCATTTGAATTTTCGCGCGGATATTTTTATTCTTTTTGTTTTTCCAATATAATGCTTATTGTTTGTTTCACATACAAAGAGCGCACGTAGCTCAGCTTTCATTGATGCTATTGGAAAAGGTTACAAGGTCTGGGTTCGAATCCCAGGTCCCCCCAATTATTTCACATTATTTTTCTTTCCATAATCAGGCGCGTGTATAGGCAGGAAGATCACCATGCATCCTCAGGATTCAACCATTGGATCTCCAGATGGCCAAATCTAAAGGCCATCACATGAAGGACCATCATATAGCCCAGTCAATGCAACGCATGGGATTCAGGAAGTCAAAATGGACTTTTGGTTTTGGGCCCAAAGCTTGCTATCCAGAATTACTCATAACCAGGCCCAATTCTTCTTTCTTTCTCTTTATATTTTCTTTATTTATTCATTTAAATTATTTTTACTAACATAAATTAATAATTCTTTTTATCAAAAAATCATAAAAATAATATTTTTCACCCAATTAGATTTAGGATATTTATTTTTTATACAAAAATTAATTGAATTAGGTTATTTAATTTTAGGTAACTTAAATTATTTTGTAAATAAATTAAAAACAATTAAAAATTAGGGTTTTAGCAACTTAATTCTATTTTCTTTTTCTTAAAATAACCAAAAACACAAAAATAGGTTAAATTTAGTCATTTTCTTTAATTAATTTAATTACTAATTAGATTTATATTTAATTTAAAAACCTTATTCTTTTTCTTAAAAATAATTAAAAACAACAAAAATAATTCTTTCTTTCGATTAGGTTAGACGGGGTCAAAACCCTAGTTCTCTCTCGTTCTCGATTCATCGCGCTTTATTTTATTTTTACCATATTGATGTAATTTCTCACAAGTTGTAATAGATTAATTAGGACTTTTTACTTTCACTTATCGTTTTTTTACGGGTTATTTTTGGCTATGTAATTAATACCTGAAGCCTTGCAATAGCGTAGCTTATTTTCCGCACTTTAAATTCCGCAAATATTAACTGTTAGATGTATGAATATTAGGGATGCATGACAACATTGTATGTAAACTTTAATACGGTTAGCAAACCCTAAATGTACAAAGATAATAAACTTGAAATTGAATCAGTCGCACATGCGCACTCCTAGGGTATACTCCCACTTAGGTTGCCTTCGGTAAACGGTCATTGAGTATAGGGTATTTTAGTGGTCGCTCTTTTGTCTCAAAGATCAAAGTTGCCTCAGAAAGGTTGCCTCAGATATGTTGCCTCGAATATTGATCTTAATACATTAGAGTTATTACTAAGACGTCCTAATATTGCTTCAGTGATTGTACGTCCCTTTTGAATTGACCCTTAAAACTCCAACGACGGTGCTACCTACTCACTAATAGTAGGATAGCACTGCCTAAAGGAAACGAACATAGAACAGTTCTTTTTTTTGATTAGGTAGATGCTAGTAGGTGCTTGCTCAAAAAAAATAAACGTTTCCACACTTACACTCTTTTCAAACAAAGTTTTCAAAAACACTTTGTAACACTCTTGAAGACAGAAGCAAGGGTTAAATCGAAGTCAAACAAAAACTTTTCAAATCATACAAACACAGAAGCAATTTTGAAAATGATGAGCAAGTACCAAAGAGCCCGTAGAAAACTACGGATAGAAAGGGTGCTAATACCTTCCCTATCTATAATCTACCCCCCGTACTCAGAATATCTCGAAAAAGGAATTTTTCTGTGCTTTTTTCCTTTCCTGTTGGTTAAAATAAAAGTCGGTGGCGACTCTTGCTTACCGCGACATTTTGCAAACACATACGCAAAACACAAACCTGCATTTCAAACAGTTCCGGTTCTTCCACAGTATCACAGAACTGGTGACTTTGATGGGTATTAATAAGTGGGGTATACCTTAGTATTAGTTCATCATATTGCTTCTATTGTTTGATTTGATTGCTTTATCTTTGTGGGCTTTATATCGGAGTTACTATAGATCCTAACCCGGATCTGGGGAACACCTTTTAGGTAAGTAGCAATAAACTGTGAGGGAACTGTACAGCATAGACCGATACGGTTGAAGCAGTAGCTACATTGATGTGGCACATTGGTTGGTACCGGTATCCCTTGTGGAGAAACAAGGAGAATACGGGGCTTCTATATGGGTCGTTAAGAATCAACTGACCTTAGAACCTATAATTGACCATCTTGGCCATATGAAGTAGTGAGATAACCGACCTCGGTATAAAGCTGAGAACTGGTTGATACTCGATACTACACTCATTGAGACCATACTCTCGAGATAGTTCCGACTACAAGAAAAGAATGCGTGAGCTGAAACCATGACCGATGGAGGATGGTCAGTGATATTGAGAACCTCTAGAACCCGGTTACTATTATTAGGACAGGTTGAACCAACTGAACTGCAAGAGGGTAGTACCTAGAATCCATGCAAGCTTGAAACTGAAGGGATCTTGTGTGACTTGTGTGCCTTTACCATGTTTGCTACCTGTTATACCTGTTGTGTGTTTATCATAACATCATGCATCATAACATAGCATGCATACTTCATTAGACTAACCATTTCAAAGACCGAGGGGATTTATCTTTGTTCTGTTTTGAAGATTATGGCTTCAGTACGCAGAAATACCATTCGGGTTAACTTCGTGCAAATCCCTGCTCAGCTCAGAGAGTTAGTCTCAAAAGTTCCTGATACTTCTTCCTTTGTTAGAAGACATGGTCATCTCCTTAGTTTGGTCACTTTAAAGTTAGATGAGCAGATGGTGGGCGTGCTTTTCCAGTTCTTTGATCCGGTGCATCATTGTTTCACTTTCCTGGATTATCAGCTATTTCCTACTTTGGAGGAGTTTTCTGATTTACTAGGCATATCTATCCTCGAGCAGACACCCTTCACAGGTTTAAAAGAGGCTCCTAGGCCAGAGGACATTGTTTCAGCTTTACATCTAAAAAGGGCTGATGTAGTATCAAACTGGGAGACACGGAGCGGGGTTAAAGGCTTCCTGGCTAAGTTTCTAATGGAGCAAGCTCAATAGTTCTGGGATAACATGGATTTTCAAGCATTTGAAGACATCTTGGCTCTCCTCATCTACGGCTTGGTTCTTTTCCCGAAACCAGATTCCTTCATAGATGTGAATGCAGTCAAGATCTTCTTGTCCCACAATGTAGTGCCTACTCTTCTGGGTGATATCCTACATGCTCTTTATACTCGTACTGTGCGAAGAAGGGGGACTCTCATGTGTTGCACGCTGCTGCTGGCGAGGTGGTTTATTTTGCACCTCCCCAAGTATGTATTGAAGAATGAGGAAGGGTTAGGTTGGGCTTACAGGATAATGTCCCTTGCCCACACGGACATTCTTTGGAGTTCTAAGGACATGGAAAGAGTAGCTGTCATTGATTGATATGGGGAATACCCTAATGTCCCATTGCTTGGAATTAGAGGGGGAATAACCTACAGTCCTTGCTTGGCTTTACGACAGTTTGGTCGCGCTCAAAGAGACAGTCCTCATGAGTTATTGCTTACAGATATTGTCTTTGACTACAAGGGGGACGTTAATGAGCATCGCCAAAGGTTTATACGAGCCTGGAGCAGGGTTAACAGGTCTAACCCACACGAGCTAGGGCTGAAGACTTCTCTCCCTATGCAACCTTATCTCCAGTGGGTTCGAGCCCGTGCTCAAAAGCTGGGGATGCCTTATGAAGCTGTTTTGCCGGTGGTTGTGGAGCCTACTAATGAAGAAGGTGTTCCTTATACAGTCCTCTATCCCTACATGCCTACTGATCTTGGGGCATTGAAGAGATCCTGGATCCAATTGAAGGAAGAAAGGGATACCTACCGGGAGAAGTATCATGAGCAGGAGAGGAAGATCTTGAAGCTCACAAGGTAGCTTGAGAATGAAAGGACAATCAATGATTATGTCAGCATGAAGGGGAAACGACCATGGGATTTCTGATGTCTTTTATTATTTCTATTAGATTTTCTTTTCAGTTTATTTCTTTTGTAACGCCTTAAAAGGCATTGTTAAACATTGTTACAAGTTTAATCTAATAAAGTGTGTTTTATTTTGTTTTACAAATTTGAATCTCCCAAAGTATTTGAAATCATTTCATACGCATTTCATTACCATGCACCTCATTACAGGTACCATTACAGGTTTCTCATCTTCTTCGCTGTTTATTTCAGCACAATAATGTCTTCTGAAACACCTACTAATCAAACCATCAAAGCTCTTCAAGCACAAAATGCTCAATTCCAAGAGATGTTCTTGAACTTGGCTAAAGGACAACAGGATTTGAAGACTCTCATCCTGAAAGACAAGAAGAAGAAGAAGAAAAAGGTGGTTCTTCTGAACATGGGTCACAGATTTGGGAATAGGTTGCGACAAGAAGCTGATCTATCTCATTCATCTGGAGGAGGAGAGAATCAAGAGGAAGGAAAGGGTCCTAGCCCTGTGGTCTCTGATAATGACACTGATTTTGATGATGAACAGTACCCTCCTGCTGAGGATAGGTACAAACAACTGGAAGACCGTATGAGTGCTATGGAGATTCAGAAGGTATCGGGTTTGGACTTTGGAGATTTGGGACTAGCATCAGGGGTGGTGATCCGTCATAAGTTTAAAGCTCTGGTTTTTTCTAAGTACGATGGAGTGTCCTGTCCAAAACTCCATCTCCGCTCATACGTCAGAAAAATTCAACCATACACTGCTGATAGGAATCTGTGGGTCCATTTCTTTCAAGATAGTCTGTCAGGGACTCAACTTGAATGGTTTTATCAATTGGAAGGAGCTAATGTCCGCAACTGGGAAGACCTTGCTGCTGCTTTCTACAAGAAAAACCAGTATAATGCCGACCTTGCTCCCACACGTACTCAGCTTCAGGGTATGTCAATGGGTGCAAGCGAAGGTTTTAAGGACTATGCTCAGAAGTGGAGAGATCTGGCCGGAAGAGTCCAACCCCCTCTGTCTGATAGGGAGTTGGTTGATATGTTTCTGGGGACCTTGTCTGGTCCATTTTTCAATCATCTGATCGGTAGTTCATCATCTGGGTTTACTGAATTGATTATGACTAGTGAGAGAGTAGAAGCTGGTATCAGAAATGGTAAGATACAGAAAGGTGCTTCATCAAGTACAAATAAGAAGCCTTTCAGGAAAGAAGCTAGTGCAGTTTACGGCTCGAGGAGCCAAAGCAGACCTGAACGCCGCCAAGCAGTGAATGTGGTAGTAATATCAAGACCTACAGTTGCCCCAAAACGCAAAAATCAACAAAGAACGGAGAGGCTGCAAAGACAGTACACTCGGCTTAATATGACCTTGTCACAAATTCTACCACAATTGTTGAAGACCAACCTAGTAACTCTGAGGGAAGCCCCAAAGAATCCTAGCACCACATCTCCGTTGTATAATCCAAACGCCCGTTGTGCCTATCACTCTGATAGCCCGGGTCATGATATGAATAACTGCTGGGCTTTGAAGAATAAAGTGCAAGATTTTATTGAAGCTAAAGAAATTGAGTTTGACGCCCCGGAGAAGCCCAACGTCATAACAGCACCTATGCCAAAAAATGATCAGGGAGTGAATGCAATTGATGTTGATGAAGAAGGGTCAGATATCGACAGCTGGATTTACCCGACTACCAACGGTGGCTTGAACAATTGGACGGCAAAGGACTTCGTGCCAGTTTCTTTTATTACACAGTAATAGACTTTTGTTTTGAGATTTGTAACAGACAATTTGAAACTCTACGGCCCGATTCCATGCCCGAGGCACCTCGGCTCTGTTTGTGAGGGCTTATTATTTGACATTTTCATATATCATCAATAAAGCATTGGACTTTTTCTTGCATTACAAATGTTGCGCTCCTTGTTTTTATTTTCTATCTTTCACTTTATCAAAACAGCTATTGTCTTACACACACTCACATATCATAATGCAGATCCACATTCACTCTGGATCCCATTGATAACGACTCTGCTACTGCCAGTTATGACTTTGAAAATCCGATCAACCAAGCCGAGGACAAAGGTGAGGATGATTGTGAGGTGCCTGGAGAACTTGCTAGACTGTTACTTCAGGAAGAGAGGGCCATACAGCCGCTTGAAGAGCCAGTGGAATCAGTGAATTTGGGTACAGAGGAAGACAAGAAAGAGGTCAAGATAGATGCAAATCTGGAGCCTAGTGTCAAGCAACGGTTGACACAGATGTTACGCGACTATGTTGAGATCTTCGCTTGGTCTTATGAAGATATGCCTAGTTTAGACACTAACATTGTGGTACACCGCCTGCCAACCAAAGAAGACTGCCCTCCAGTAAAACAGAAAGTTCGCCGCATGCGCCCAGAGATGTCTGAGAAAATCAAAGCTGAAGTCATGAAACAGTTTGATGTCGGTTTTATAGCTATCACTTCTTACCCGCAGTGGGTTACTGACGTGGTTCCAGTGCCTAAGAAGGATGGTAAGGTACGGATGTGTGTGGAATATAGAGATCTGAATAGGGCGAGCCCCAAAGATGATTTCCCACTTCCTCACATCGATGTTCTGGTCGACAACACCGCGCAGCATAAGGTCTTCTCCTTTATGGATGGTTTTTCTGGTTACAATCAGATTAAGATGGCTCCCGAAGACATGGAGAAGACAACTTTCGTTACACAGTGGGGAACCTTTTGCTACAAGGTGGTGCCTTTTGGGTTGAAGAATGATGGGGCAACGTATCAGCGCGCCATGGTTGCTTTGTTCCACGACATGCTTCACCATGAGATTGAGGTTTACGTTGATGACATGATTGCAAGGTCCCAGACTGAGGAAGAACACCTTGAGCATCTCCAGAAATTGTTTGACAGGTTGAAGATGTATAAGCTGAGGTTAAACCCGAACAAGTGCACCTTCGGGGTAATGTCTGGTAAGCTGCTCGGTTTCGTCGTTAGTGATAAAGGTATTAAGGTGGATCCTGCAAAGGTGAAGGCTATACAAGAGATGCCAGATCCCTGAACAGAATTGGAAGTTAGAGGCTTTCTGGGATGTTTAAATTACATTTCCCGATTCATTTCACATCTGACTGCTACTTGTGAGCCGATCTTCAAGCTGCTGAAGAAAGATCAAGTGGTAAAATGGAATGATGAATGTCAGACTGCTTTCGAAAGGATCAAGGAGTACCTCCAAGAGCCACCTATTTTGTTGCCTCCAATTTAAGGAAGACCTTTTGTTGTACCCCAAAATTTTCCCTCTCATTTATCAAGATTTTCCTCACAAGATTCTTTGGACTCCAGACAGGACTAGGGTTTGCTCAGCTAAAGACATCTCCTTGCACTGTTGATCTGAAATTAGGGTTTGAGTTTGCACAGGGATTTTTGGATTTCCAATGCCTCATGTGACTTTCATACTTCATTTTGGAATCCTAAGATTTCTCATACCAAGCTTCAAGCCTTGAATCAAATTTTTGCCCAATCAATTGGACAAATGACCTAAAAATCAGTTGTATTGGGGAAAAAGTCAACTGTGGCCAATTTACAGTCAAACCTCATAATTTTTTATCCACATCAACATTATAGGCTCATATGAACCATTTGATCAAGTTTGGACCACAACTCCTCAAGAAATTTGATCAGATCATCAAAACGGAAAAATGGTTATTTTTAGGGTTTTGACTACAGAAGGGCAATTTCTGATTTTTAACTTAGCCAATGGAAAATTGGGTTCAAAAATGGTTTCAAGGACTCAATGGCATCATCTTGACCTAATCACAAGGTTCAAAAGATCTCAAAAGCATTGGATTGACAGATGAATTTTCCAGTCAATTGATCAAAAATCAATTGTACACTAAAAAGTCAAACTTTGACTTTTTGGTCAAAATCAAGTGGCAAGGGCAATTTTTCATCAAGATGTGTCAAAACATGAAACTTGTTCACCAAGAAACCTAATTTTGGAAATTAGGGTTTAAGATTGAAAAATTTCATAACTTAGAAATTTTCGAAGTTATGAAAATTTCTTATTTTTTCCCAACTTTTCCCAACTTTTTCACCATGATGCAATTGGATTCAAAGAAAACTTCCATCATTAAAGTTGTCGTCCTCCACAAAATATACAACTTTTATCACAAAGTTTTCCAAAAAGATGCTTGGATCTCAAGTTATGATTTTGTGAATAGGGGTCCATAAAACTTTTAACTTAGTGAAATTTTACCCTAGATTAGGCAGGATTTTAACCTATCTTCATGGCAACTTTTCACATAGTTCCAAGTGGAATCTCAAAATTCATTTCAAATATGGATTGTAGATCATTTTACAAGCTTTCCAAAATGTCCAAGAACTCTCCAAGACCATTTATGGTAAGGGATAATCGAAGATTTGAAAATGGCCATTTCTCACTTTTGTCCAAGGCATTTTGCACATTGCTACAAGTTGCAAATCTGTCCTAAGCATGCTTGTACTTATTTTAAAGGTCTTAAACCTTTCCACACTCCTTAATTTAATGCAAATACATTAGACAATGGCATTGTTCTGATCTTTGAAGCTTTGTACAAGGGTTTAATCCAAAAATGGCAAAAAGGTTACAATGTTACTTTAATAAAGTTAGCTTTTAGCAATTTTGTTTATCTTGAGCATTGGACCCAATCTCTTGCAGCAAACAAAGTCCATAAATATTAGGCAAAGTTCACCAACTATATGCAGCTAAGGAACAAGCATGTATAGGCTTTGAGCATTGTCATCTCACTTTTGCTTCAAAAGCAAGTAAGCTTGCAAAAAGTCCACAACTTGGAAATCTGATAAGAGCAAGTCTTTGTATCATTACAAACAAGTTCAGCACATTGTACCAAGCAAGAAACACGATTTTCCAAGCTCTCAAACACCCTTAAGCACAAAACTCCAACTTCTGCCCAAAACAGGGCCATATCTGCAGAACCACTTCCAAAACAAAATTGCCTCGTGCGTTTTGTCTTGAACCACTTCAAACACATTCCCTACAACCCACCTAAACTATCCAAGCACTTGTTCAGCAATTGTAACCTCATTTTCACACTTCACCATTTTCATTTTGAAGCTTTGCAGGTGGACTTCTATAGGGACATTCAAGCCATTTCAAAGAAAGCTGAGCATTGGGAAAGGTTGAGGGAGGTTCAAGCAAGCTCACAAGTACTTCAGGCCTCACTCAAAGTTGCTACATTGCCATATTCAACTTCAACTGAACAAGTTATTTGTCAACTTTCTATCTCCTTATTTATACATCCTTAGGCTTAGGTTTGTGAAGCAAAAATGTAGTCTTCAATGTGCTTGAGCTACACATATGCATAGTTCTTATTTATATTAACTGAGCTGGGAGAATTTGGATGATGAACATGCTGAAAATTTTAGGTTAAAATTTAGGGCCATTAAAATTCTCTCTGTCCTTTGAGAATTAGGTCACAAAATGGATATGGTTGGAATCGTGATTGAAAATGCTATAACTTTCATGTCGTGAATTTTTGATTACGTGCACGCAATAGAGAGAACAGGATTAAAGTTCAAAAGCGCGCGCGCATGGTGTCCCAAGGACAGGGACGAAGTGGGAGTGGGCCTGGGCCTGTCTTGGTTCTGTTTGCACCCCCCATTCTGTTATTTGCACCCCTTTGGCCCATTTTCCATATTTTTCATATTTTCCATTTCTTTTTATATTTTCTGACTTTATTTATTTTTTCTAAATATTTAAAATCACAAAAAATATTCTCTCAATTTTTCATATTTTATTTTATTATTTTTATTATTTTCTTGGCATAAAAATAGTTTATTAAATAATATATACTTTATTTTCTTAAATAAAATTGTAAATAATATTAAAATACTTACATATTTTATTTTATTATATTATACATATAAAATAATATTTTCTCACATTTTATTTTTTAACATTTTTGTATATATTTTTATTTATTTTCTTGTACATAAATGAAATAAATAATAATAGAATATATAATTTCTTTTAAACCAAAAAATTAGGGTTTTCACCCTTTCAAAAAATAATCATTTTATTTTTCCTACTTTTAAGACATAAATAATTTCATTTTTACATACATAAAAATAAATACAAAAACATTTGTGCATATTTACATTTTTATTGTACATTTAAATAATTGTTCATTTATTTATTGTATCAATTCAATTTGGTTGTAATAGTTTTAGGGTTTTATTTTGAGCAATATCCCCCTATTCAAAACTTGTACCCCCTTTCCATAATATTGTTGTAATAGTCTTAGATTTACTTTACGCATTTATTGCTTTCATATACCATGATAGTAAATTAGGGTTTTGTATGCAAAGACCAAAATCAAACAAATAGCATAACCTAACACAAGACAAAAATGCATGAAAAATGACAACACAATGCACACAAGCACCCCTAGGGTTTCATCCACTTTGTAGCCTTAAAATGGCCATGGTATGCATTCTTGGTATCTTGGCAAAATCAATCAAAACAAAAGATCATAGTCCCTCGATGACGCTATCTTGGTTGCCTAAACAAAAAATGATCTTAAGTCCCTCAAAACTTGCTAAATATACTTGGCAATATTGTTATCATGGTCATACGATGACCCACGCCTGTCCCGTTTAACATCCAAAGATAGGGTTGTCTACCAAATACAATGGTAAAACAACAATGTCAATGGGTTAAAAATGTACAAGAAAGACTTTTGATTACGGTAGACAACTCCTAGTTACTTGATCAATTTGCAAACATCCTTGCTATTTTCAAACAAACACACACAATTTCAAAACAATTTCCAAACAAACCTTCAAATATTGAAACATTTTTCAAAAGACAAACATCTTTGTATACATTCTTACAAACAAGAATCATTACAAAGATTTCCAAAACGACGGCCTCTTTTCAAAATACTTTCAAAACCACACAAAGCACCATTTCAAACAATTGAAAAAGCAAAGCAAGTGATCTAAATAAGTAACTAAGAGCCCATGGATAACCATGGATGAAAAGGGTGCTAGCACCTTCCCTTTCCATAATCTACCCCCCGAACTCAAGAAAACATCTCAAAGGTCTTTCCTGTGCTTTTTGACCTTTCCTTTGGATAAAATAAAAAGTCAGTGGTGACTCTTGCTAAATCGAAACATTTGCAAACACAAACACAAAACCTCAAGTCAGTTCTCCCACCGTATTACAAAACTGGCGACTCTGCTGGGGACTAAAAGAAAAGTGGGGTTACCTTAGGGTTTAAATCACCTTTACATGCTTATCTTGCTTGACTTGTATGCTTTACACTTTGGTTCTATTGTTTGGGTTCGAATCCTCTACCCGGATTTGGGGAAAACATTCATAGGTAAATAGCAATACATTGTGGAAACTGTGCGGGGTATACCGACACAGTCTAAGTAATAGCTATATTAGTGCGACATATTTGTAGGTACCGGTAGCCTTTGAGTCAATCAAAGAGAATACGGGGACACTGAGTGATGTCATGAAACACTAATGGACTTTTAGAACCTTTACTTTACCATCTTGGCCTTTTAGGATGTAGTGAGATGACCGGCTTTGGTGCAGTCCGAAGTTGGTAGATACTTGATACTACACTCATTGAGGGTTGTTTTCTTGGAATATTTCAGTCGCCAGTAAAGTGGCTAAACTGAAACAATGAACACAGAAAATAATCCAGTGATATTGAGCTCCTTAGAACCCAGTTACTATTTATAGGACAAGTTGAGCCAACTAAACTTCAAAAGGGTACTTACTTATGAAACCCCATGCAAGCCTGAACTAGGAACTAGTGTGACTTGCTTGTACATATACTTGTGCATAACATCATGAACATCATGAAGCATCATTTGCATCCACTAACCATTTCAAGGATTTTGGATCTTCATCTTTGTTCCTGTTTTGTAGGTTATGGAATCACTTCGCAGGAAAACTATTCAGGTCAACCTTGTGAGAATTCCTCCTCAACTCAAGGAGCTTGCTTCCAAGATTCCAGAGTATTCTCCATTCACTGAGAGACATGGTCGACTTCTCAACTTGGTTAACTCCAACACATAGGAAGACATGGTGAAAGTTCTCTTCCAGTTTTTTGACCCCCTACACCACTACTTCACATTTCCTGACTACCAGCTAGTGCCTACCTTGGAGGAATTTTCTCAACTCCTGAGGATTCCTATTCTCCATCAACTACCTTTCAACGGTACGGAAAGAGATCCAAAGCCTGAAGATGTTGCTCAAGCTCTGCACTTGCAACCATCTGATGTCATAGGTCACTGGGAAACCATAAGTGGTGTCAAGGGTTTCTTGGCAAAGTTCCTGTTTGAGAAAGCTCAAGAATGCTGGAATTCTCTAGACCTGCAAGCTTTTGAGGATATTTTAGCTCTTCTCATCTATGGGTTGGTCTTATTCCCAAACCCTGGCCAGCTTATAGATGTGAATGCTGTCAAGATTTTCATGTCTCGGAATCATGTGCCTACTTTACTTGGGGACATCCTACACTCTTTTCACACTCGAACAATGAGGAAAAGAGGTGTTCTCATGTGTTGCACTCCTCTTCTAGAAAGGTGGTTTATTTCTCACCTTCCCTAATCAATCTTTAAGAATGAGCAAGGTTTGAGGTGGTCACAACGATTGATGACTCTTACGCATTCAGATGTTCATTGGTGTTCTCGATCCAGAGAAATTGTTATCATCATCGACCGTTGTGGGGAATTATCTAATGTCCCTCTACTTGGCATTAGGGGAGGCATTACCTATAACCCCTACTTGGCTCTGAGACAGTTTGGGTATGCCCGAAGGGATGGCCCACATGACATGCTGATTCCAGACTTGGTTTTTGACTTCGACAACAACGACCAAGGACTTCGACAAAGGTTCATCCGAGCCTGGAGGATGCCAAACAAGGTAGACAGTAAGACCTTGGGACACAAGAATTCCATCCCCCTTGAGCCTTACCTCAAGTGGGTAAGAACCCGCGCCCAAAGTCTTATGATGCCTTACCCCTACATTCTCCCAGTGATTAAAGAGCCTGTTAAGGAAGGAGATGTTCCTTACACCCTCCTACATCCTGACATGCCAACATCATTAGAAGATTTACAAAGGAGTTGGATACAGCTCAAGGGAGAACGCGATACTTTTGAAGCCCAATTCTACGCCAATGAGAAGAAGGTTTTAGAACTTACTCGTCAACTTCACAAAGAGCAGACTCTCAACACCTACATTGCACCAAAGAGGATGCGCAACGTCTTTTTACCTTAGAATTTTGTATTATTTTGCCCATGGGGCATTGATGTACTAACAATTCTATTAATATGACGTGTGTTTCTTTTTTGTTTAAAACAAATTAGAATTTATGAATCCTTGAATGCATTACATGAATACATATCATTCATCATATGCATAAACAGGTCTTCACACCAAGTTTCCTCATCTCTCTGCTATTTTTTTCAGCAAGATGGATATTGAATAAACGGTCGAAGACTTACAAGCTCAGAATTCACAATTCCAACAGCTACTCATGACCTTGGCTAAGGGTCAGGAGGAGCTCAAGACTCTACTGGAAAAGGAAAAAGAGAAAAAGAAAAAGAAGAGAGTTGGTGTGGCTACCTTGGGCAGAAGATTTGAAGGTCAAGCCAGAAGGGTCCTAGATTTCCCATTAACATCTGAAGAGGGTGAAGGAAAGGGTAAAGGAGTTGCAGTGCCTTCTGATTCTGAAGCTGAAGAAGAGGAAGATGAGGATTACTCAAAACAACAGTATCCTCCTGCAGATGAGAAATACAAAAACTTGGAAGAACGTCTGGAAGCTATGGAGATTCAGAGAGTGCCTGGGTTAGACTTTGAAGAGTTGGGGTTGGTATCTGGAATTGTTATCACTCCGAAGTTTAAAGTACCTCTGTTTTCTAAGTACGATGGGGTGTCTTGCCCAAAGATGCACCTACGGTCTTATGTTAGGAAAGTTCAACCACATTCTTCTGACAAAGACCTATGGGTCCATTTCTTCCAGGACAGTTTGTTGGGGATGCAATTAGATTGGTTCTACCAGCTAGAGAAGTCTGATGTGCACAATTGGGAGGATTTGGCTGCTGCCTTCTACAAGCAGTATCAATATAATGCGGACTTAGCACCAACCCGTACTCAATTACAGAGTATGGGCATGGTCTCCAATGAAGGTTTTAAAGAGTATGCCCAGAAATGGAGAGACTTGGCGGGACGAGTACAACCACCTCTATCTGAGAGGGAACTAGTAGACATGTTCTTGGGGACTCTGTTAGGACCTTTCTTTAATCACTTGATTGGAAGTTCCTCTGCGGGGTTCACTTAGTTGATTCTAACTGGTAAGAGGGTTGAAGCCGGAATCAAAAGCGGGAAAATTCAAAAAGATGCATCTGCTTTCGATGCCATCAAAAAGACTTTTCCAGCAAAGAAGGAAGTATCAGTTGTCTACTCTCAAAGAGGTCAAGGAAGAGTTGAGTGCCGGCCAGCGGTGGGGCCGTAATGATTCAGAAGTCTGCAGCTGATCAGCCCAGAAACAATCAACCCAGAACCAACCAAGCAAGGGTGGAAAGGCCTGTGCGGAAATTCACCCAGATAGACATGACTCCTGCTCAAGTCTTACCCCATCTCTTGAAGTTAAACCTTACAACCTTGAAAGAGGCACCGAAGAATCCGAATACAACTTCTCCTTTCTACCATTCGAACGCCAAGTGTGCTTATCATTCAGGGAGTATATGGCACGACACCAACAATTGTTGGGCCCTCAAGAATAAGATTCAGGATTTGATAGATGCTAAAGAAGTTGAATTCGACGCCCCTGAAAAGCCGAATGTAATCTCTTCTCCAATGCCAAGGCATGGCCACAATGCCCATGCTATTGAAGAGGATCTTTTTGTTGCTACTGTTGATGATTTGATGACTCCGCTACTGATAATCAAGCTGAATTTGCTGAAGGTTTGGATTTTCCCAAGTTGTGAAGAAGATTGCTGCCTTTGTTCATCCTTACCAACCGACTGTCTGTTGTTGAAGTTAGGCATCCAGAGCCTAATGGATAACCAAGAAATCCTTTTTGAAAAGACTCATGTTAATGATGTTTCAATAATTACCATATCCTCCAATCTTTCCAAGGTCTCCAAAAGACCTGTTAAGATTACATCTGATCCGAAGATTGTACCTTTGAAGATAACCATGTCGGGGCCCGTCCCGTACAAGTCCAACAAATCAATACCATGGAACTATGGGGGAGAGATCTATTATCACGGTATTAAACAAATTGAATCAACTGAAGAGAGTTCTGATGAAGAGACTTCTGACATTGGAAATATTGCTGGAATGAGTAAAATCACCCGCAGCGGAAGAATTTTCTCTCCAGAGATTATGCCTCCAAAGGTAATCTTTGGACCCTCAGCTGCTCCTAAGGTTACTCCTGTACCGGTCAACATATCTTCGAGAACTATGATTATTGAAGAAGTTATAACTCTTGTGGTTGTCCCCTCTGTTGGTGCTAATGATAGAGGGAAAGGGATCCAAGAAGCGCCCGTCAGGACGAGGGCTCAGCCATTGGTCATCCCTGAAACCTCCCAAAAAGAAATGGAAGAGATTTTGAAAATAATCAAGAAAAGCGATTATGATGTTGTGGAACAACTGGGGAAAACCCCCTCAAAGATCTCTATGTTGGCCCTGCTGCTTTGTTCAGAGGCTCATGCCAAAGCTCTGATCAGATTCTTGAAGACGGCCCATGTGCCACAGGAAACCTCCGCGGATCAGTTCCAGGAATGTGTAGCTAGCTTAACAACTGACAATGGTCTAGGATTCTCCGATGCCTATTTAACATCTAAAGGGAGAAAGCATAATGACGCTTTGCATGTCTCGGTGGAATGCAGAGGGACTGCCCTAGCACACATTCTAGTTTATACTGGGTCGTCTTTAAATGTCTTGCCGAAGAAAGCATTGGATAGATTGGACTGTGAAGGCCTAACCCTGAAGCCTAGAAATATAATTTTCAGAGCCTTTGATGGTTCTAAAAGGATGGTCCACGGGGAGGTGGACATCCCGATTAAGGTAGGAACTGAAACCTTCAACTCCACATTCTATGTGATGGAAATTCGTCCTTCCTATTCTTTCTTATTGAGAAGACCCTGGATTCACAATGCTGGAGCCATCACTTCTTCTCTGCATCAAATGCTCAAGTACCCTGTCCAGGGGAAAATCATAATTGTTCACAGTGAAGAGGAATACATGATAAGCCATCTAAATTTTTTCCGCTATGTTAAATTGGATGGCGAATTCATCGAAACCCCTTTTCAGCATTTTGAAGAGGTAGCTCAGGAGATTGCGGCAACCAAGAAAGTGTCTTCTGTACCCGTGATTACCAGACCTCCACCTCGAATGTCGTCTCTCAAAGATGCAAAGGATGTGATTGAAGAAGGAGGAAGCATAATCTGGGGTCAACTACCATACTTTCCTTTCAAATCAGATAAATTCGTCTTGGGTTTCACTGCTTCTGCTCAAAAGGCTGTATGCCGCTCCTGCGCTGGAGGGCCACCAGTGAAGATCACCCATCATGGAGTCAATGCTTTGGAGGATAGTGAAGAGGAGAGCAACTTGGAAGACTGGATTTTCCCTACTATTGACGGAGGACTGTGCAACTGGGAAGCAAAAGACTTTGTTCCGATTACTTTCATACCGCAGTAATTTATCTTTCAAACATTTCTATTGGTTTGTAATAATTCTCAAACAATTCATACACTTTTAACCTTGTGCCTTACCCGAGGCATATAGGTCCATTTGTAAGGGTTTGATTTTTCATCTTCATCTGCCATTTTAATGAATCATGGACGTTTTCACATATAAACTTTTGTGTTCATTGTCTTTCTTTTTACATTTTATTTGTTTAAAGGTGGCTATCCCTTACACACACCCACACTCACAATGCAGGTACCTTTCCATTCTAGATTCCATGGGTACCAATTATGCTATGGCCTTCAGTGACTCTGAATATCTGGTCTACCATGTCGAATACGAAGGTGATGAAGATTGTGAGGTGCCGGGAGAATTGGCTAGGCTGCTACAATAGGAAGAAAGGGCTATTCTACCTCATGAGGAGCTGTTAGAGACAATCAATTTGGGTACTGATGAAGACAGAAAAGAAGTCAGAGTGGGTGCCAACCTAGAACCAAGTGTCAAGGAGCGCTTAGTTCAGCTGTTGAATGAATATGTTGAGATTTTCGCATGGTCTTACGAAGACATGCCGGGACTCGATACAGATATTGTGGTTCACCGTCTCCCTACAAGAGAAGATTGTCCACCAATTAAACAGAAAGTCTGTCGAATGAGGCCCGACATGTCAGAAAAGATCAAAGTCGAAGTTACGAAGTAGTTCAATGCTGGATTTCTTGCTGTTACTTCCTATCCATAATGGGTTGCTAACATTGTGCCCGTGCCTAAGAAGGACGACAAATTGAGAATGTGCGTGGATTACAGAGACTTAAACAGGGATAGCCCTAAAGATGACTTTCCACTACCGCACATTGACATCTTAGTTGACAATACAGCTCAGCACAAGGTATTTTCTTTCCTGGATGGATTTTCAAGGTACAACCAGATCAAAATGGCCCCTGAAGACATGGAGAAAACTACTTTTGTTACACTGTGGGGTATGTTCTGCTATAAAGTGATGCCATTCGGACTGAAGAATTCCGGGGCAACCTATCAGTGCGCCATGGTAGCTTTGTTTCATGATATGATACATCATGAGATAGAGTTCTACGTAGATGACATGATAGCCCGATCACAAACAGAAGAAGAACACCTCGATCATTTGCAAAAGTTGTTTATCAGGTGGAAGGAGTACAAGCTCAGACTGAACCCTAACAAGTGCACTTTCGGAGTCAGGTCCGGTAAACTCTTGGGTTTCATTGTCAGCAACAAGGGCATCGAGGTTGATCTTGCCAAAGTCAAAGCTATACAAGAAATGCCTGCTCCTCGCACTGAGAAGGAGGTCAGAGGTTTCTTGGGATGCCTAAACTACATTGCTAGGTTCATCTCTCACCTAACATCTACCTGTGAGCAAATCTTCAAGTTGTTGAAGAAAGATCGGGTGGTTAAATGGAATGATGATTGTCAAGTTTCTTTCTATAAAATTAAGGAGTATTTGCTAGAACCTCCTATCTTGATGCCACCCGTCGAAGGAAGACCACTAATCATGTATCTGACTATTTTAGATAACTCAATGGGGTGCGTACTTGGCCAACATGACGAGTCTGGCCGAAAAGAGCATGCCATTTATTACCTTAGCAAAAATTTTACCGACTATGGGACTCGATACTCACTGCTCGAGAAAACTTGTTGCGCTTTGGTATACGCTACTCGCCGGCTAAGGCAGTATATGTTGACTCATACCACTCTACTGATATCTAAGATGGATCCGATCAAGTACATCTTAGAAAAGCCTGCTTTGTCTGGAAGAATATCTAGATGGCAAATGATCCTCACGGAGTACGATACATAGTACACGACCCAAAAATCTATAAAGGGGAGTGTCCTAGCTGACCATCTGGCTCATCAAGCTGTCGAAGATTACCAATCCATGAAGTTCGACTTCCCCGATGAAGACATTATGACATTGGACAACGTTGAAGATTTCATACCATATGACGGACCTGAACAAGGATCCCGATGGACCATGTAATTTGATGGTGCCTCTAATGCACTTGGCAACGGTATCGGCGCGGTACTCATCTCTCCAGAAGGTTGCCATACACCTTTCACTGCTATACTTTGCTTTAATTGCACCAACAACATGCCCGAGTATGAAGCTTGTATCTTTGGTCTCAAGGCTGCAATAGACTTAGGAATCAAATCTTTGATTGTGTTTGGAGACTCAGCTTTGGTCATCAGTCAGATCAAAGGAGAGTGGGACACTAAGCATCCCAACCTCCTCCCTTACAAAGAACACATCTTGACATTGTTACCACATACGAGCAGATTACCTTCGAGCACTTCCCGCGAGAGAAAATCAGCTAGCAGATGCTCTATCTACCATGTCATCCATGTTTAAACTTAACTGGGATAATGAGGCTCCCTAAATCACCATTGAACGCATGGACGAACCTGCACATTGTCACGAGATTAATACCAAAGAAGTAGTGGACCGACCCTGGTTTCACGAAGTCAAAAGGTATCTCGAGGCTCAGGAATATCCTAAAGGAGCTTCAGTCAACGAAAAAAAGTTCTTGAGGAGATTCTCTGCCAAGTTCTTTCTGAGCAATGGTATCCTATACAAGCGCAATCATGATTGCATTCTGCTCTGTTGTGTGGACAAGGTTAAAGCTAAGAAAATCATGGTTGAACTGCACAATTGTACCTTTGGCACCCACTCTAGAGGGCATACGATGGCTAAGAAGATTCTACGGGAAGGATACTATTGGTCTACCATGGAAGCTAACTGCCATCAACATTCCAGGACTTGTCACAAATTCCAAATCTATGCGGACAAGGTACATATACCTCCAGTTCCTCTCAATGTCTTAACAGCTCCTTGGCCATTCGCTATGTGGGAATCGACATGATTGGAGAGATCAATCCTACAGCCTCCAATGGACACCGCTTCATCCAGGTGGCCATTGATTACTTTACCAAGTGGGTCGAAGCAGCTTCCTTCGCATCCGTCACAAAGAATGTTGTTGCCCGGTTCATCAAACAGAACCTCATTTGTCGGTACAGCATCCTCGAAAGGATCATCACTGACAATGGTACAAACCTTAACAATACTATGATCACCGCCTTATTCGAGTTGTTCCAGATTCAACATCACAGTTCATCTCCCTATCGGCCAAAGATGAACGGTGCTGTCGAAGTTGCGAATAAAAATATCAAGAAGATCATACAAAAGATGACAGTCACTTACAAGGACTGGCATGAGATGTTACCGTTTTCTCTCCACGGGTACCGTACCACGGCATGAACATCAACTGGGGAAACACCATATTATTTGGTATACGGCATGGAAGCTGTTTTGCCTATTGAGGTTCAGATTCCCTCCTTGAGAATCATGAAAGATGCTGGTTTGAGTGAAGACGATTGGATTCAGACCCGGCTTGATCAACTTAACTTGATTGACGAAAAGCAACTTACTGCTGTTTGCCATGGTCAGACGTATCAAAAACGGATGATCAAGGCTTTCAACAAGAAAGTCGGGCGCCAGGTATATCAAGTCGGGGATCTTGTAATCAAGCGGATCATCTTGCCGCAAAGTGATCCCAGGGGAAAATGGACTCCTACCTACGAAGGACCATTTGTGATCAAAAACATCTTTTCTGGTGGGGCAATGATATTAACCACCATGGACGGTGACGACTTGTCGCACCCTGCGAACGTAAACATAGTCAAAAGATACTACGCATAAATGACCCGCTAGGTTGACACACCTAGGCAAAAAAAAGGGCATCCCGGTGAATCAAAAACCCGAAAGGGCGGTTCAGGCAAAAATTAGGGATAAACAAAAAAATTTGTACACCCAGCAAGTTGAAAACCCGAAAGGGCAACTTGGGCAAAAAAGGGTTTCCTGATGGATCGAAAACCCGAAAGGGAGGTCCAGGCAAAAGTTAGGGAATTAAAGCGTATGACTATGTCTCGTCGGATCACTTTAAGGACAATCTCTTCACAAACAAGCTCCTGGCTTCTGATCAACTCAATCATCTTCGGACGAAGCAACGAATGGAGAAGATATTCGGAGTTACAAAGGCTATAGCAGAATGGGAACCCCGTGGAATTTTCACACATAGCCATCTTTTCTTTGTATAAATTTTTCTCATTTTTATGACAACATTATCTTACTAGGATGTTTGTCTCCTTTGTACAAAATACTTACACAAAGTTAATACAAAGATACTTCAAAGTGCAGAAAAACTACTTGTATTTTCCTTTTTACACTTGTGTTTTATTTGAAAACGTCCAATGATTTATTAAATGATCATATGCATTTGAATATAATCATTATTTACAAATAAACGAAATGGGAAAGAATAATTACTGACAGGTTGAAAGTATAGGAAAACGTCTTTAGGCTATTCCATGAGAAATCCCCTGCAGTACATCATCTAGATCCCCAGTGGAGCTAAAACCTTGAAATACATATCCCCAGCGGAGCTAAATTTCAAAATCCCCATCAGAGTTAAAACTTCAAACTCCCAATCACTAGCGGAGCAAAAACTTTGAACCACGGATCCTCGGCGGAGATGAAACCTTCTTCCCCGGCAGAGTCAAATTTCTAACTATCAATCCACAGCGGAAACCATCCAGTTTTCCCCCAAATTCGCCAGCAAGTTGTCTTGAAGCCTGGAAGTCAACCAGATAACAGTTAACTTTTATCCACAAACTAGGATAATTCCCCAGTAGATTGGCATACAACCCAAACTCCTGAGCTTTTTAAAACAGGAATGAGCTCTTCCCCTAGAGTCCTGAACTTACTCTCCAGCAGGATAGCTACTCCCCAGCAGTATAGCTACTCCCCATAGAGTTTTTCATCCCCTAGCAGAATGAAGATTCTCATTCTTGATTCCCCAGTGAAGTTGCCAGAGTCTTCATTACTCCCCAGCATGAATTGTCAGAATTTTTAATCCCCTGCAGATCGAAGATTCTCATTCTTGACTCCCCAGCATGAAGTCCCCAAGGATTCAAATTCCCCAGGAGATTGAAGATTCTCATTCTTGGTTCCCCGTAGAAATCATCAGAGGTATCCCTATTCCCCAGCCGAGTAAGGATTTCCAGTCTGCCATCCCCAGCCATAGTCATCAAAGTTCTCGGGATTCCCCAAGCAGGTTTCTCAAGCAACACTTGGCATTATTCTCACAACAGAATGTTTATCATCCTCCAACTCCAAAGACTTGAAGGATCCCTATATCCCCAAGAAAGTTGTGAAGGATTCCCACATCCCCACAGAAGTTGTCAAGGATCTTTAATTCCCAAGCAGTCAGCAAGGATTTCTCATCCTCAACAATCAAAGATTTTGAATCTCCAGCAGCAGTCAAGGATTTATTTTCCCCAGCAGCAGTCAAGGATTTCATTATCCCCAGCTCAAGGATTTATTTTCCTCAGCCAGATAGCTAATGAGCTTACATACACATACATTACATTCATATATCATAAACATTGATAAAACACATTTATTGCATCATACATTACATGCAACATAACTTTGTGTTTTAGCTAACATTTTACCCTTTTCAGGATAAGATTAACAGTTATCTTTAACAAATATTCAAAGATTTCAGACACAGAACGGATACACTCCAGACGCGGAAGTCATTTTGTTACTCATCCAGATCCCAGTTACAGTTCAGATACACTCCAGACACGGAAGTCATTTTGCTACTCATACAGATCTCAATTTCAGATACAGTCCAGATACGCTCCAGACACGATTGCCATTCTGTCACTTATTCTGACTTTCTCCCCAGCCCAGAGATGCTCCAGACACGGATGCCCTTTTGTCGCCTATTCAAATTTCAGATTCAGATACAATACAGATACACTCTAGACGCGGAAGTCATTATGTTATTCATTCAGATTCAAATACAGTTACAGCTCGGATACGCTCCAGACACGAACGCCATTCCATTGCTCATACAAACTCAGTCTCCAGATACAGTTCAGATATGTTCCAGACACGGATACCATTCTGATACTCATTCTTCTGACTTACAACATGCAGTTCAACAAACATTCTTGGATGGCATCTTTAAGCCCATCTCCGACAAGATTTTGTCACCTCTCCAAATGGCATCTTTAAGCCCATTCCCTCAACTACATTTTGATGAGTGCAAATTTACGGGCACTCTAGTGTCCAATCATCTTTTACCTTCGAGTCACGAACGGCAAAATTCGCCAATCTAACTCTTCAGGTTCAAGAAGATTGAACATGGCCATCTGTTATACCCCAAAATTCTCCCTCTCATTTATCAAGATTTTCCTCACAAGATTCTTTGGACTACAGACAAGACTAGGGTTTGCTCAGCTCAAGACATCTCCTTGCACTGTTGACCTGAAATTAGGGTTTGAGTTTGCACAGGGATTTTTGGATTTCCAATGCCTCATGTGACTTTCATACTTCATGTTGGACTCCTAAGATTGCTCATTACGAGTTTCATTCCTGGAATCAAATTTTTGCCCAGTCAATTGGACAAATGACCTAAAAATCACTTGTATTGGGGAAAAAGTCAATTGTGGCCAATTTACAGTCAAACCTCATAATTTTTTATCCACATCAACATTATAGGCTCATATGAACCATTTGATCAAGTTTGGACCACAACTCCTCAAAATATTTGATCAGATCATCAAAAGGGCAAAATGGTCATTTTTAGGGTTTTGACTGCAGAAGGGAAATTTCTGATTTTTAACCTAGCCAGTGGCAAATTGGGTTAAAAAATGGTTTCAAGGACTCAATGGCATCATCTTGACCTAATCACAAGGTTCAAAAGATCTCAAAAGCATTGGATTGACAGATGAATTTTCCAGTCAACTGATCAAAAATCAACTGTACACTAAAAAGTCAAACTTTGACTTTTTGGTCAAAATCAAGTGCCAAGGGTCATTTTTCATCAAGATGTGTCAAAACACGAAACTTGTTCACCAATAAACCTAATTTTGGAAATTAGGGTTTAAGATTGAAAAATTTCATAACTTAGAAATTTTCTAAGTTATGAAAATTTCTTATTTTTTCCCAACTTTTCCCAACTTTTTCACCATGATGCAATTGGATTCAAAGAAAACTTCCAAAATGAAAGCTGTAGTCCTCCACAAAATATAAAACTTTTATTCACAAAGTTTTCCCAAAAGATGCTTGGATCTCAAGTTATGATTTTGTGAATAGGGGTCCATAAAAATTTTAACTTAGTGAAATTTTACCCTAGTTTAGGCAGGATTTTGACCTATCTTCATGGAAACTTTTCACATAGTTCCAAGTGGAATCTCAAAATGCATTTCAAAGATGGATTGTAGAGCATGTTACAAGATTTCCAAAATGTCCAAGAACTCTCCAAGATCATTTATGGTTAGGGAGAATCGAAGATTTGAAAATGGTCATTTCTCACTTTTGTCCAAGGCATTTTGCACATTGCTACAAGTTACAAATCTGTCCTAAGCATGCTTTTACTTGTTTTACAGGTCTTAAAACTTTCCACACTCCTTAATTTAATGCAAATACATTGGACAATGGCATTATTCTGATCTTTGAAGCTTTGTACAAGGGTTTAATCCAAAAATGGCAAAAAGGTTACAATGCTACTTTGATAAAGTTAGCTTTTAGCAATTTTGTTTATCTTGAGCATTGGACCCAATATCTTGCAGAAAATAAAGTCCATGAATATCAGGAAAAGTTCACCAACTCTGTGCAACTAAGGAATAGGCCTGTACAGACTTTGAGCATTATCATCTCACTTTTGCTTCAAAAGCAAGTAAGCTTGCAAAAAGTCCACAACTTGGAAATCTGATAAGAGCAAGTCTTTGTATCATTTCAAACAAGTTCAACATATTGTACCAAGCAAGAAACACGATTTGCCAAGCTCTCAAACACCCTTAAGCACAAAACTCCAACTTCTGCCAAAAACAGGGCCATATCTGCAGAACCAATTCCAAAACAAAATTGCCTCGTGCGTTTTGTCTTGAACCACTTCAAACACATTCCCTACAACCCACCTGAACTATCCAAGCACTTGTTCAGCAACTGTAACCTTATTTTCACACTTCACCATTTTCATTTTGAAGTTTGCAGGTGGACTTCTATAGGGACATTCAAGCCATTTCAAAGAAAGCTGAGTATTGGGAAAGGTTAAGGGAGGTTAAAGCAAGCTCACAAGTACTTCAGGCCTCACTCAAAGTTGCTACATTATCATATTCAACTTGAACTAAACAAGGTATTTGTCAACTTTCTATCTCCTTATTTAGATATCCTTAGGCTTAGGTTTGTGAAGCAAAAACATAGTCTTCAATGTGCTTGAGCTGCACATATGCATAGTTCTTATTTATATTAACTGAGCTAGGAGAATTTGGATGATGAACATGCTGAAAATTTTAGGTTAAAATTTAGTGCCATTAAAATTCTCTCTGTCCTTTGAGAGTTAGGTCACAAAATGGATATGGTTGGAATCGTGATTGAAAATGTTATAACTTTCATGTTGTGAATTTTTGATTTCGTGCAAGCAATAGAGAGAACAGGATTCAAGTTCAGAAGCGCGTGCGCGTGGTGTCCCAAGGACAGGGATGAAGTGGGAGTGGGCCTGGGCCTGGCTTGGTTCTGTTTGCACCCCTCATTCTGTTATTTGCACCCCATTGGCCCATTTTCCATATTTTTCATATTTTCCATTTCTTTTTATATTTTCTGACTTTATTTATTTTTTCTAAATATTTAAAATCACAAAAAATATTCTCTCAATTTTTTACATTTTATTTTATTATTTTTATTATTTTCTTGGAATAAAAATATTTTATTAAATAATATATACTTTATTTTCTTAAATAAAATTGTAAATAATATTAAAATACTTACATATTTTATTTTATTATATTATACATATAAAATAATATTTTCTCACATATTTTATTTTTTAACATTTTTGTATTTATTTTTATTTATTTTCTTGTACATAAATGAAATAAATAATAATAGAATATATATTTTCTTTTAAACCAAAAAATTAGGGTTTTCACCCTTTCAAAAAATAATCATTTTATTTTTCCTACTTTTAAAACATAAATAAATTCATTTTTACATACATAAAAATAAATAAATAAACATTTGTGCATATTTATATTTTTATTGTACATTTAAATAATTGTTCATTTATTTATTGTATCAATTCAATTTGGTTGTAATAGTTTTAGGGTTTTATTTTGAGCAATATCTCCCTATTCAAAACTTGTACCCCCCTTCCCATAATATTGTTGTAATAGTCTTAGATTTACTTTACGCATTTATTGCTTTCATATACCATGATAGTAAATTAGGGTTTTGTATGCAAAGACCAAAATCAAACAAATAGCATGACCTAACACAAGACAAAAATGCATTAAAAATGACAACACAATGCACACAAGCACCCCTAGGGTTTCATCCACTTTGTTGCCTTAAAATGGCCATGGTATGCATGCTTGGTATCTTGGAAAAATTAATCAAAACAAAAGATCATAGTCCCTCGATGACACTATCTTGGTTGCCTAAACAAAAATGATCTTAAGTCCCTCAAAACTTGCTAAAGATACTTGGCAATATTGTTATGATGGTCATACGATGACCCACACCCGTCCCGTTTAACATCCAAAGATAGGGTTGTATACCAAATAAAATGGTAAAACAACAATGTCAAAGGGTTAAAAATGTACAAGAAAGACTTTTGATTAGGGTAGACAACTCCTAGTTACTTGATCAATTTGCAAACATCATTGTTATTTTCAAACAAACACACGCAATTTCAAAACAATTTCCAAACAAACCTTCAACCATTGAAACATTTTTCAAAAGACAAACATCTTTGTATACATTCTTACAAACAAGAATCATTACAAAGATTGCCAAAACGATGGCCTCTTTTCAAAATACTTTCAAAACCACACAAAGCACCATTTCAAACTATTGAAAAAGCAAAGCAAGTGATCTAAACAATTAACTAAGAGCCCATGGATAACCATGGATGAAAAGGGTTCTAGCACCTTCCCTTTTCATAATCTACCCCCCGAACTCAAGAAAACATCTCAAAGGTCTTTCCTGTGCTTTTTGACCTTTCCTTTGGATAAAATAAAAAGTCGGTGGCGACTCTTGCTAAACCGAAACATTTTTGAACACAAAAGCAAAACCTCAAGTCAGTTATCTCACCATATCACACCTTTGATCTTATACTTGACAGTACTGGATAATTCAATGGGGTGCGTGTTGGGGCAGCATGACGAGTCTGGCCGAAAAGAGCATGTTATTTACTACCTTAGCAAAAAGTTTACTGACTGCGAGACCCGATACTCGTTGCTCGAGAAAACTTGTTGCGCTTTGGCATGGGCTGGTCTCTGGCTTAGATATTATATGCTGACTCACACCACCTTATTGATATCAAAGATGGACCCAATCAAGTATATCTTCGAAAAGTCTGCCTTTACCGGAAGAATAGCAAAATGGAAGATGATCTTAACTGAGTATGACATCCAATACACAACCCAAAAAGAAATCAAGGGGAGTGTGTTGGTGGATCATTTGGCGCATCAGGCCGTGGATGATTACCAATCCATGAATTTCGAGTTTCCGGATGAGAACATCATGTTGGTGACCGACTGTGAAAAATTGGGACCGGATGAAGGACCCGAGGAGGGATCCCAATGGTCTATATACTTTGATGGAGCCTCAAACATGTTGGGTAATGGTATTGGCGCTGTGATCATATCTCCTGAAGGCTTTCATACTCCGTTCACCGCCCGATTATGTTTTAACTGTACCAACAATATGGCGGAGTATGAAGCGTGTATCATGGGCCTACGTGCAGATATTGACCTAAGGATTAAGTTCTTGAGTTTGTTCAGAGATTCCGCTCTAGTGATCAGTTAGATCAAAGGCGGGTGGGATACGAAACACCCAAATCTTATTCCTTACAAGGAGTATGTATTGACATTGCTTCCACACTTCGAGGAGATAACCTTTGAGCATTTCCCCAGGGAGGAGAATCCGTTAGCGGACGCGCTAGCTACTATGCCTTCTAAGTTCAAGGTCAAGTGGGACAATGAAGCTCCCCAGATTACCATCGAGAGGTTGGAAGAACCCTCACATTACTGTGACATCGAGACTGAAGAGGTAGCAGATAAACCCTGGTTTCACGAGGTAAATAGGTATCTTGAGGCTCAGGAGTACCCCGAGGGTGCATCTGTTAATGATAAGAAGTTTCTGAGGAGATTCGTTATGAAGTTCTTCATTAGTAATGGTATCCTTTACAAGCTTAACCATGACTCAACTTTACTGCAATGTGTAGACAAGAATGAGGAAGAAAGGATTATGGCAGAGTTACATGAAGGTACTTTCCGAACTCACTCCAGTGGATATACCATGGCGAAGAAAATCCTACGGGAAGGATATTATTGGTCTACTATGGAAGCCGATTGTTATCAGCATTCTCGGACCTGTCATAAGTTCCAAGTCTATGCGGATAAGGTGCATGTACCTCAAGCCCCTCTGAATGTCTTGACAGCTCCTTGGCCCTTTGCAATGTGGAGCATCGATATGATTGGCGAGATCAGACCCACTGCATCCAACGGGCATCATTTCATCCTGGTAGCTATTGATTACTTTACGAAGTGGGTTAAGGCAGCTTCCTTTTCTACAGTAACCAAGAATGTCGTGGCGCAGTTCATCCGACACAGTCTGATCTGTTGATATGGTGTACCAGAGAGGATCATTACTGACAATGGTACAAATATCAACAGTACGATGATCACCGAGCTCTGCGAGCAGTTTAAGATACAGCATCACAACTCTTCTCCCTACCGGCCGAAGATGAATGGGGTTGTTGAAGCGGCTAATAAGAACATCAAGAAGATTGTGCAGAAGATGACGGTGATATACAAAGACTAGCATGAGATGTTACCGTTCACTCTTCATGGGTACCGTACCTAGGCACAGACGTCAACAGGGGAAACACCCTACTCTTTGGTATATGGAAGGAAGAAGTCTTACCCATTGAAGTCCAGATACCCCCTCTTCAGATTATAAAGGACGCGGGTTTGAGCGAAGATTACTGGATCCAGACCCGGCTTGATCAGCTGAATTTAATCGATGAAAAGAGACTTACTGCTATTTTCATGGTCAGACGTATCAAAAGCGGATGATCAAGGCATTTAAGAAGAAAGTTAGACGACAAGAGTATCAAGTTGGGGATCTGGTGATCAAACGCATCATACTGCCGCAAGGTGATCCCAGGGGCAAATGGACCCCTACTTACGAAGGGCCATTTGTGGTTAAGAACATTTTCTCAAGAGGAGCTATGATTCTAACCACCATGGATGGTGATGACCTTCCTCACCCCGTCAATGCAGACATAGTGAAAAAATACTATGCATAATCAAAGACCCGCTAGGTCGACTGGCCTAGGAAAAAATAAGGGCTTCCCGGCGAACCAAAAGGGTTCGGGCAAAAATAAGGGATGAAAATGAAAAAATTTGTACACCCGGAAAGTCGAAAACCTGAAAAGGCGGCTTGGGAAAAAAAGGGTATCCCAGTGGACAGAAAACCCGAAAGGGCAGTCCAGGCAAAAATTAGGGATTAAAGCGTAACACTATGTCTCATTGGATCATCTTGCAACCAGACTTCTGCATCGACTATCAAGCTCTGACGGAACCGATCAATCTGATCTAACTTCAACCAAACATTAAAAGTGATGAGACGCTCGAAGACATAAGGGCAATAGCAGAGTTGAAACCCAGTGAGATTGTTCACATAGTTGTTTTTCTTTATTTTTCACAAATTGTATAATTCATCTTTCGGCGGTGTTCTCTTACTATGACGTCAGCCTCTTGTACAAAATACCTATTACAGACCAACTTCAAAATCAATACAATTCATTTTACAATAAATTTCAAAATTGTTTTTCTTTTTCTGTTTTGTCTTGCAAGAACGTCCAATGATTCATTTTTGATATATGCATTTGAAAATAATTGTTGCTCATAAATATTTACATGCGAAACAAAAGATGATTACTCGTAATTCCATAAACAGGGGAAAACAAGAAATGTCCAATCCTTACAGTTGCTCTATTCACCAGGTATAGGGATAGACCCGGTTCGAGAATATGACTAAAAATGCATACACTTCCCGCAGAGTAAAAAGTGTCCAAAGACAGTGATGTTAGCTTTCCCGAACAGGACACAACTCTCCCCAGCTGAGGTCCACAATCGCAAATGAGTCAGTAAGATTCTCCCCAAGCAAAGTTCATCTATCACCAACGATGGAAGACCATCCCCAGTGGAGTTTATTTCTTCCACAAACAAAAATTTTATCCCCGACAGAGTTCATCATCGCCAGAAATGATAATTCGTCCAAAACCGAGGTTATTTCTCCAAGTCAACAGATCTTCTGACAAAGTATCTCTTCCCCATAGTATCTCCAGCAGGATTATTCTCCCAATCATCTTCGGTCCTTATCCCCAGTGAGCAAAACTCTTTATGTTCTCCAGCAGCAATCCGAGATTTATTTTCCCTAACTAAAGAACATCATAAGAAACATCACATTTCCATGCATCATGGCACAGGCATATGCGTCATACAACACAATCTCATTTATTTTTGAGAACATCATTACTCAATACATGTCATGCATCATGGCATTACATACGACTAATTCTTTACATTTCAGGAAAAGATACAGTCAAATTCTCACAAAGTTCAAGCTATGAAGCCCGGGTACGACCGGATATTATCCTGATTCCTCCATCATATTGTGAAGCCCGGAGAACGACCGGATAACAGTATCAGAATATCGTAAAGCCTGGATTACGACCAGATAGTGGTATCCCTTGAAAACAAGCTATGAAGCGCGGATTCGACCGGATAGTAGTTTAATCCCCAGCAAGTTATTGTGAAGCCTGGATTACGACCAGATAGCAATACAGAGACGCCATGAAGCCTGGATTCGACCAGATAGTGGTATATCATAAACACAAGCTGTGAAGCCTGGATTCGACCGGATAACAGCTCAGCAAGTTATTGTGAAGCCTGGAAATTGACCAGATAATAATACAAGACACCATGAAGCCTGGACTTGACCAGATAATGGTAGAAGACATTGTGAAGCTGGGATTACGACCAGATCGCAGCCAAGAGTACTACAAAGCCTGGATTACGACCAGATAGTGGTATATCTTTAATACAAGTTATGAAGCCCGGATTCGACCGGATAATACCTTGATTTCCCCATGAAGCCTGGATTCGACCAGATAATGGTATGAGATGTCGCGAAGCCTGGATTATGACCAGATAGTGGTAAAGAACACGGAAGTCTGGATTACGACCAGATAACAGTGAGGGATACTGTGATGCTTAGATTTCGACCAAATAGCAGTTCACCCGACCAATTACTATGAATCCCGGAGTCGACCGGATATTAGTAGGCCTTAGAATCAAATGGAAGCCCGAATGCGACTGCATAACCACTTGATTTCTTCTTAAGCCTGGATTTCGACCAGATAAGAAGTGAGGTATTAAGAAGCCTGGATTCGATCAGATAGCAGTACAAGACACCATGAAGCCTGGATTCGACCAGATAATGGTATGAAACATCGTGAAGCCTGGATTATGACCATATAGCGATACAAGACACTGTGAAGCTTAGATTTCGACCAAATAGCAAGTTTACCTGGACAATTACTAAGAAGCCCGGAGTCAACCGGATATTAGTGTGCCCTAAATTCAAGTTAAAGCCTGGATTACGACCGGATAACAATTGAACTCCTTCTGAAGCCTGGATTACGACCGGATAAGAATTGAGAAATTGCAAAGCCTGGATTACAACTGGATAGCAAGTTTAATCTCATCTCCCCAGTAAGTCACTATAAAGCCTGGATTACGACCAGATAGTAGTCGATCTTATCACTATGAAGCCTGGATCACGACCAGATAGTAGTTCATCTTCACCTCTTCGACCAAGAGATGATTCCCCATTAGAATAACATACGACTAAAGCTCCTAAAATTCAACTTTTCTCAAGACAGAGAATAACATTCCCCAACGGAATCTTCCTCAACAACAAGTATACAAGATCTCGCTAAGGAATCTCTTATGTGATCGACACTTCTTCTGATGGCATCTTTAAGCCCATCTTCCATCATCAATCTCCAAATGGCATCTATAAGACCATTCCCGACGTCACAAGACAAATACCACTTCATGCGAGTGCAAATTCCTGGGCACTCTAGTGTTCAATCATCTTCAACCTTCAAATCACGAAAGGCAGGCAAGCCAATCTACATCCTCAGGTTTAAGAAGATTGAACAGGGGAAGCTGTTGTACCCAAAAATTTTCCCTCCCATATTTCTCAAAACATTTCAAGTGAAATCCTCAAATTGCTCAAGGAAGTCCAAGGGTTGACCAGACAAGCTCTCTCCTAAAGCAGTCTACCTCAAATTAGGGTTTCATGTTGCATCAAGATACTTGATTCCAAGGGATCCCAAATGCTCACTATTGTCCTAATATGTTCTCAATATTATCCATGTCAAGTTTCAAGCCTTGCAGAGGAAGTTTGCTCAGTCAATTGCTCAAAGGCCTGAAAATCGACTGTGTTACGGCAAAAGTCAATTATGGCCCACATACAGTCAAACTTCAAGTTTTTTGGTCAACACCCTTATTTTTAAGTATTATTCATAATTTTATCAAGGGTTGATCATGATTCATCAAGGATTGCTCACAATTCATCAAAACCCAAAAGTTGCTAAATTAGGGTTTTTGTAGGAAAAAGTCAACTCAACTTTGACCAAGCATAAATTTCTCATACTTTATGAGAAATGATCCATCCAAAACTCATTTTGAAGAGAATTAAATTCCCTACAATTCATCTTCAGCTCCCAAGTTCAAAATATGCACTCACAAGAAGTTATGAATTTGGACATTATAGGTCATTTTGAAAAGTCAACAAAAACACCTTTTTTGTCAAAGCTTCATACATGAACATGGAATACCAAATTGAGATGATACCAAAAGGGTTGCTTAGAGGACATCTCAAGATTTCTAAAAAGTCCAAGAACACCTTCAAAGAGTCAAAATTGAGGAAGTTATACATTGGTGAAGTTGACCTTATTTGCAAAATTGTCAAAAGTCAACTATGCCTCAAATTGCAATTTTTGCTAAATGGGCCCAATCTTTTGCACTTGTTTTGAGTTGGTAGCGTGGTCCACGAGCTCTAGCTCTTTCCACTTGTCTTTGTCTTATTTTTATTATTTATTTTGATTTTTATTGCAAATAAATCAATTTAAATCAAAACAAATCATGAAAAAATCCAAATCATTGAAACCTCAAGATCTTGTGCATGTTTCAGGTCCTATATCCAGCTAGCAAAAGATTGAATTCGTGCAAAGCAAAGGTGGGCACAAAAAGATTTATTTTGGCCTATTTTGGAAAGAATTTCAAGTGAATCAAATCAAGATCAAAAGCAATAATTGACAATGATTGAATGGACTTTTGTAAACCTAATTCATTCCTCAGTATTTAGGGAACATTTGCAGATAAAAATCACAAGGTTTTTGAGGCGCAAAAGAGAGAACAAAACTTGAAAAAAACAAAGAAAAGTGGTAAACTGATTTTGAAATTCCAGGCATTTACAAGGCTCCCTGACCATCTCATTCACTTCCTGGGATCACAAGCAAGCTATACCAATCAAGAACAAGGAGTTTCCAGCGCTAGAACGCACTGTAAGTCAGCCACGACAATGGCTTCTTCTTGAAATCGAATTGCATGATTTTGGCATCTATAGCATGAAATACTTATATATTCTTGCTCCTTGAAACATTTGCAAGCTATCTATAACATTCAATTGCATTTTTGTGAACTATATCAAGATTTGCCATTATTAGGATTTTATGCTTCATTTTAGGATCTTTTGGTACATGTAAAATTGGCCCTCAAGAAGGGCAACATCGTGCTCAGCAGGCCAAGACGAGTTGATTCATGGCCTTAGATTTTATTTATCTTGCTTGTGTTTGATTTTGAGAATTGCAGGGTTTGTAGTGACGGACGTTGTCCGTAGATAAAAGTCACTGCATTTTTTAGCCACGGAGGGAGGACAGGGATGAAGGCGCGGCACCACCCTATTCGCCCATTTGAATTTTCGCACGGATATTTTTATTCTTTTTGTTTTTCCAATATAATGCTTATTGTTTGTTTCACATACAAAGCGCGCACGTAGCTCAGCTAGCATTGATGCTATTGGAAAAGGTTACAGGGTCTGGGTTCGAATCCCAGGTCCCCCCAATTATTTCACATTATTTTTATTTCCATAATCAGGCGCGTGTATAGGCAGGAAGATCACCATGCATCCTCAGGATCCAACCATTGGATCTCTAGATGGCCAGATCTAAAGGCCATCACATGAAGGACCATCATATAGCCCAGTCAATGCAATGCATGGGATTCAGGAAGTCAACGTGGACTTTTGGTTTTGGGCCCAAAGCTTCCTATCCACACCTCCAGGATTACTCACAACCAGGCCCAATTCTTCTTTCTTTCTCTTTATATTTTCTTTATTTATTCATTTAAATTATTTTTACTAACACAAATTAATAATTCTTTTTATCAAAAAATCATAAAAATAATATTTTTCACCCAATTAGATTTAGGATATTTATTTTTTATACAAAAATTAATTGAATTAGGTTATTTAATTTTAGGTAACTTAAATTATTTTGTAAATAAATTAAAAACAATTAAAAATTAGGGTTTTAGCAACTTAATTCTATTTTCTTTTCCTTAAAATAACCAAAAACACAAAAATAGGTTAAATTTAGTCATTTTCTTTAATTAATTTAATTACTAATTAGATTTATATTTAATTTAAAAACCTTATTATTTTTCTTAAAAATAATTAAAAACAACAAAAATAATTCTTTCTTTCGATTAGGTTAGACGGGGTCAAAACCCTAGTTCTCTCTCGTTCTCGATTCATCGCGCTTTATTTTATTTTTACCATATTGATGTAATTGCTCACAAGTTGTAATATATTAATTAGGACTTTTTACTTTCATTTATCATTTTTTTACGGGTTGTTTTTGGCTATGTAATTAATACCTGAAGCCTTGTAATAGCGTAGCTTATTTTCCACACTTTAAATTCCACAAATATTAATTGTTAGATGTATGAATATTAGGGATGCATGACAAGAATGTATGTAAACTTTAAAACAGTTAGCAAACCCTAAATGTACAAAGATAATAAATTTGAAATTGAATCACTCGCACATGCGCACTCCTAGGGTATACTCCCACTTCGGTTGCCTTCGGTAAAAGGTCATTGAGTATAGGGTATTTTAGTGGTCGCTCTTTTGTCTCAAAGATCAAAGTTGCCTCGGAAAGGCTGCCTCGGATATGTTGCCTCGAATATTGATCTTAAGACATTAGATTTATTACTAAGACGTCCTAACATTGCTTCAGTGATTTTACGTCCCTTTCGAATTGACCCTTAAAACTCCAACGACGGTGCTACCTACTCACTAATAGTAGGATAGCGCTGTCTAAAGGAAACGAACATAGAACAATTCTTTTTTTCGATTAGGTAGATGCTAGTAGGTACTTGCTCAAAACAAACAAATTTTTCCACACTTACACTCTTTTCAAACAAAGTTTTCAAAAACACTTCGTAACACTCTTGAAGACAGAAGCAAGGGTTAAATCGAAGTCAAACAAAAACTTTTCAAATCACACAAACACATAAGCAATTTTGAAAATAATGAGCAAGTACCTAAGAGCCCGTAGAAAACTACGGATAGAAAGGGTGCTAATACCTTCCCTTTCTATTATCTACCCCCCGTACTCAGAATATCTCGAAAAAGGAATTTTTCTGTGCTTTTTTCATTTCCTGTTTGATAAAATAAAAGTCGGTGGTGACTCTTTCTTACCGCGACATTTTGCAAACACAAACGGAAAATGCAAACCAGCATTTCAAACAGTTCCGGTTCTGCCACCGTATCACACTGCCTTAGAAAAAAGTTTACCAACTAAGAAACAAGATACTCACTGCTCGAGAAAAATTGTTGTGCTTTGGCATGGGTTGCTTTCCGAATAAGATAGTATATGTTGACTCATACTACTTTGTTGATCTCTAAGATGGATCCAATAAAATACATATTCGAGAAACCCGCTCTCTCCGGAAGAATAGAAAGATGGGAAATGGTCTTGACAAAATATGACATTTAGTATAGTACTAAGGAGGCAATCCAAGGAAGTTTACTGGCAGATCATTTGGCTCATCAACTGTAGATGACTATCAGTCTATGAATTTTGAGTTCCCAGATGAAAATATTATGCTAGTTACTGATTATGAAGAACCTGGACTGTATGAAGGACCTGAATCGAGATCCTAATGGACTATGGTTTTTGATGGAGCTTCCAATGTGTTTGGTAATGGAATCGGTGATATGATTATCTCTCCCAGAGGTTTCCATACGCCCTTCACCGCCAGGTTGTGTTTTGAATGTACCAATAACATGGTCGAATATGAAGCGTGCATCATGGGTATCAAAGCTGACATTGATATGAGAATCAAGTTCTTGAATGTATATGGGGACTCAAGCCTAGTGATCAGTCATATTAAGGGAGACTAGGATACGAAGCATCCAACTCTCATTCCTTATCGAGAGCATGTGTTGACATTAATTATGTACTTCAAGGAAATCACTTTTGAACATATTCCACGAGAAGAGAATCAATTGGCAGACGCATTAGCTACCATGTCATCTTTGTTCAAAGTCAGATGGGATAATGAAGCTCCTTGAATTACTATTGAGAGAATAGATGAACCGGCGTATTGCTACGAAGTTGATACTGATGGAGTAGAGGAAAAACCTTGGTACCACGAAGTAAAAAGATACCTCGAAACTCGATAATATCTGGAAGGCGCGTCTATCAATGATAAGAAATTTTTAAGAAGGTTCTCTGCCAAGTTCTTTTTTAGTGATGGATCATGTACCAGCGCAAGCATAATTTGACTTTGCTTCATTGTGTAAACAAGAAGGAAGCTGAGAAAATTATGGAAGATGTGCACGAAGGAGTATTTGGTACTCACTCATGTGGGAAGACAATGGCTAAGAAGATTCTGAGAGCGGGTTATTATTGGTCTACTATGAAAACTGATTGCCATCATCATTCTAAAACTTTCCACAAATGCCTTTATGCTGACAAAGTACATGTGCCTCTGGTTCCTTTGAATGTCTTGACTGCTCCTTGGTCGTTTGCAATGTGGGGCATTGATATCATTGGAGAGATTAAGCCTACCGCTTCCAATGGACATTGTTTCATCCTTGTCGCTATTGATTACTTCACAAAGTGGGTAGAGGCATCCTTGTTTGCTTCAGTTACCAAAATTGTTGTGGCTCGGTTCATTAAGCATAATCGTATATGTCGGTATGGTATCCCTGAAAGGATCATCACGGCCAATTGTACCAATCTTAACAAAAATATGATCACGGAACTTTGCACGCAGTTCAGGATTAAGCATCACAATTTTTCTCTGTACCGACCAAAAATGAATGGCGTAGTGGAAGCCGCCAACAAGAATATCAAGAATTAATTGCAAAAGATGATAGTGACATACAAATATTGACATGATATGTTACCATTTGCTCTTCATGGTTATCACACTTCAGTACGTACATCAACTAGAGCAACCTCGTTCTCTCTAGTATACGGAATGAAGGTTGTCTTACCTGTTGAAGTCCAGATTCCTTCCCTAAGGATTATGAAAGATGCATGTTTAGATGAAGACGAATGGACTTAGACACGACTGGAACAAATAAATTTGATTGAAGAAAAAAGGCTTGCGGCTGTTTGTCATGGTCAGATGTATCAGAAACACATGATTAAAGCCTTTAACAGGAAAGTCAAACATTAGGTATGCTAGGCTGGTGATTTGGTAATAAAGCGCATTATCCTACAACAAGGTGATCCTAGGGGAAAATGGACTCCCACGTATGAAGGGCCATTTGTGATAAAAAAGATATTTTCCACACCCTGTGAACGCGAACATAGTCAAAAAATACTACATATAAAAGAGACCCGTTAGGTTAACAGGCCTAGGAAAAAGTAAGGGCACCCCAGCGAACCAAAAGGATTCGTGCAAAAATTAGGGATATATATAAAAAAATTGTACATCTGACAAGTCGAAAACCTGAAAAGGTGGCTTGGGCAAAAAAGGATATCCCGATGGATTAAAAACCCGAAAGGGAGGTACAGGAAAAAGTTAGGGATTAAAGCGTACGACTATATCCCGTTGGACCAACCATCTACTCACAGCCAGCTTCATTACTAGCGTCAAGTTTCAAACGGTACGGAATAATTCAACCATCTTCTTCCAACAGCAAATGATGAGATGCTTGAAGACATAGGGGAAATAACAGAGTTGAAACTTGATGGGATCATTTCCACATAGTTGTTTTTACTTGTTTTTCTTTGTACCCTTTCTTCATTCTTACGATGATTTCCTCTTACTAGGATTTGTGTCTCTTTGTATAAAACTCCCTGCTTATAGGCAAACTTTAAGAATCAATGCAATTAGATTTCAAAATTCAAAATTGTTTTACTTTCTCTATTTTGTTTGCAAAAACTTCCAATGATTACATTGAATGAACATATTCATTTGAACATGATTACTGTTAACAAAATATATGCATAAAAACAGGATTAGCATTTACTAAAGACTCTAGGAGTTGGGATAATGTTCAAGTCATCCATAAATATCCATAAAGGAATCTCCACGAAACTATCTCTATAGAGTTATCTTCATAAGCCCATCCCCAACAGAGATATATTCCCCAGAAAATATAATATGCCTTCAGACAGAAAGTGGGGCATCTTCCAGTGATTCACCTTTATATCCCTGATGGATAGCTCGACATGATCATCTTCCCTAATAGGCCCCCTAGCGGATAAGGAAGTTTTATCATTTCCCCAACATACATTGGAAACTTCCTCAGCGCAGCCTATGAAATCTCGATCCCCATCAGAGATTATTTCCTCAACGCAGTCTACATGGTTTATTTCCCCAACTGAGTTTATTTCTCTGATATTGTAATTCCCCAACAGGATTCTCTTCCCCGGACAAATGTCATTCAACTTTGTCCTCCCCTGAAGAGTTGACATCCATATCTGAAACTTGGTCAGATAACACATCAGAGGATTATCCATATCTTTTGTCCCCAGTTAAGGTACATAAGAATAAAATCCTTCAAAAGAACGATGAGCGACTAATTTTCCTGGAATTCTTTTATCCCCAAGCAGAAGTCGAACGTCCCCACGGAGTGTCCTCAAACAGAAAGGGGAATCCCACGCAAAGACGTTCTAAACAAAATTGAGAAACTATTGTCTTCATCAGCAGTCAGGAATTTATTTTCCCCAGCCAAAGATGTTATACGAAGCTACTGATATGTTCCAGCGACATATTGCACCCACACATCATTCACGGAATATCATAGAATATGCATACGAAACGCATATAGTATTCTCATTTATTGTGAGAGCATCATTACGCAATACATATACATCATGATATTGCATAAAACTTACTTTGTATTTTCAAGTTAGTTCACAAACAGAAAAATATTGTCAATGGTTTATCATCCTTCAGATACAATCAGTCAACGATTCATTCTAATACTCCTTTGGATACAGTCAGGAGTAGACTCATTCCAATACATATGCTAGATACAGTTCAGATACGATCTAGATATAGATTTATTATGATATTAATTCCAATACATCTTCTAGATACAGTTCAAATACGATCAAGATATAGATTCATTCTGATATTCATTCGGGTACATCTTTTAGATACAGTCAAGAGTAGACTCATTCTAATACGGATCTCAAATACAGTCGGGCGAAGACTCATTCTGATCCTCTTATACATACAATTAAGACATAGAATCATTCTAGAACATCATTCAGATACAATCGAGACATAAGATTAATTCTGACACTCCTTAGCACATATTCTAGATACAGTCGGACACAGACTCATTCTAATATACATCTCAGATATTGTCGAACATAGACTCATTCTGATACTCCTATCAACAGTTACTTTGGATGGGATCTATAAGTCCATCTCTGAAGACACTCTATCACCTCTCCGAATGGCATCTTTAAGCCCATTCAAGCAATACAATCAACCAACAGTGTTACTTCGTTCAAATGTGAGTGCAAATTTCTGGGCACTTAAGTGTTCAATCCTCTTCCACCTCCAGATCATGAATGGCGAGCATGCCAATCTAACTCTTCAGGTTTAAGATGATTGAACAGGGGCAGCTGTTGTACCCCAAAATTTTTCCTCCCATTTTTCAAGACAAATTGATTCAAGATACCTCATCATGCTCCTAGGGTTCTCAATTACTCAAGACTACTCAAGGGTTGGCCAGACAAACTCTCCTCCTTAGCAGTTGACTTACAACTAGGGTTTTGCTTATCTCAAGGAAAATTGGACTTCTAATGCCTCAAGTGGATCTTATGGTTTCTCATATTCTCAAAGAGTCATCATGCCAAATTCCAAGCCTTACATCACAAGTTTGCTCATTCAATTAGTCAGATGATTGAAAATTAATTGTATTGGGCAAAATGTCAACTTTGACCAATTTATAGTCAAAATTCAAGATTTGTGATCAACATCAACATTTTGAAGTCACATTCATTATTTGATCAAGGTTTCATAATAATTCATCAAGAAAACTCAAGATTCATCAAAAGTCAAAAGTTACTAAATTAGGGTTTTCTTCAAGAGAAGTCAATTGAACTTTGACCAAGCGTAACTTTCACACACTTCATCAAAAATTTCTCAACCAAAGCTCATTTTAAAGGAAATTCAATTCTCTACAACTTTTCTCTCTAAGCTTAAGGCTAAAAATGCTTCATTTGAGAGATATGGGCCAAAACATTACAGGTCCTTTTAAAAGTCAACAAATAGACATATTTTGTCTAAGCAATTTCCATCAAGTTAAATCTTCAAATGAAAAAATGACTAAAATAAAGATTGTAGGGGACATCTTGAGGTTTCCAAAAAGTCCAAGATCATCTTCATATGATAAAAATTGAGTGAGATATGATTTATGCAAGTTTGGCAATTTTGAGAAAATGCATGAAGTTCAATTTGAGCAAATTTGAATTTTTGGGCTAATGGGCCTATCTTTTAAGGTACAAACGTGTTCTTGACCTCATAATAGACTCCTAAGTCCATTCACTTATTTTTTTGGTTTTTATTTCTTTTATTTTTTATTTTATTCAATAAAAAGAAAAATAAATCAAATAAAATTCCAAGTGAATTAATCAAGGCATGAAGATCTACTTTTGAATCAAACCATAAGTGTAAAAAGCTGGTGACAACTTGCAAAAAAACGTGTAAACATTGATTGGTACATGGTTGGCCTAAAAAAATAAAGATTCCATGCAAAACTTCAATCAAAGATTTGATCATGAAATACAAAAGATTGATTACACTTTTGTTGACCTAAATCTTCCATTATAAATACACTACATATTCATACCAAAATGACACGAAAAATTGCTCAAGAAACAAGGTTTTGAGAATGAAATTTGCAAGGAAAAGGTTAAAATCGAAATCCAACTTCCAGCCATCCTCAAGGCTAGGTGATCATTCAAATTGATCCCCGAGGTATCATAGAGTAAGTTACAATCATTCTTGATGATCAAAGGTACCTGAAACATGCATTTCAAGCATCGTCAGTTTTGCATATTTTGTGAAATTCATATTTTGATATTTATGAGGCTTTGATTTAAACTAACAATTTCAATGTGTTCCTGAGACAAAATAGCGTAGGTTTTATTCCTTGCATGAGGCCAATGATGCCATAAAACTCCATTACCATTATTGCTTTGTTTAGACTGTATCTCACTGTACAGGTTGAATTAGTCAAAAAGAATGCCACCATTTGATTCATAAGGGTCAAATTAGGGGGATAGGGTCCTACTTGATCTCTAATGCACGTTGTTTTCACAGGTTGAAGATTGATCTAACCGGAGAAGACGACCGGAGCTAGGGCTCCTCCGGTCCAATTGTTTATAATATATTTATTGTTTTGTAAAACAGAATTGAAGTGCGGTGTAGTTGGTTGGGATAGACGCATGTAACATGAAGGATGTGGGTTCGATCCCTACGTCTCGCAATTATTTTTTGCTATTTTCCAAACTAACGCTCAGGTTTCATATATATTATTCAAATCACGTTTCCAAACACCAACAGGCACTTAGCCTAGTGACAAACGATGCAGATCCTTGGGGCCAAAGACGTGGGTTTAACACCCACCCCATGCAAACCCTTTTTCCCTATTTTTTTAACCTAAATTCCTTTCCTTTTCTTTTCTAACCCTAATTATTTTAATTAATCAATCATTAAACTAACCTAATATTTTTTCTTAATAATGATAAATTAGGATTAGGGTTTTTAACTAATATTCAATTTTTTATACTCTTTTATTTATTTACTAAATTAATTAATTAATCAACCTTTTTTCCAAATATTAAAATCAATTAGAATTTAGATTTTGTTAATTATTATAACTTAAATTGTTTTCCATAAAATACCAAAATATTAACACTTAGAACTTTAGATCTTTTAAACTTTTTTTTAAAGAATTTTCTTATTTATTTCTTTATTTAAATTCATAGATCAAATGTATAGGACGCGCTCTCCATTGTAACAGTGTAGATTTATTTTCCGCATCTTTTTCTTATTATGTATATGCTCCGAGGATGTAATAGCGTAGGACATTTATATTCTCGCACTTATATTTTTATGCTATGATTAGTAACTAGGGTTTGTATGGAAAGACTAATAATTGAACCTAGAAAACCCTAATTCTCAAGATGAAATAAATGAAACAAACATTTCTCACACTTGCATCTCTAGGGTAACCTCTCTTATTGCCTTATGGAATATCGGTCACGTCCCTCGAAAGTGGGCATACTTTAGCAAAAGACCCTCGGTCAAATCATCATGTCCCTTTTGAATAAAGACCATAATCCCTCGATGACCCTTCAAGCTGCCTACAAAATGATCTAGTCCCTTCGAGTTTCCTACAAAATTATGATAGTCCCTTCGATACAATTGCTAAAGTATCCTTACTTGTTGTCTTAGATGACCATACGATGACCCTATGCATGTCCCTTCACATCCAATAGATAAGACTACCTACCAACTAATGGTATGGATAGCATTATCTCTAAAGGAGAAGGAAAAGAATAAGAAGGACTTTAGTGGGTAAGAAACTCTTAATTGCTTGCTCACAAATTTTCTCAAAACTTTTTTTCACACTACACTTTCAAACAAATATTTTCAAAAATAACACTTTATATACATTCTTGAGGACTGATACAAGAATCATTACAAATTCAGCCTTACATTGGCGATTTCAAAATATTTCCAAACAAATCATGCACACAAAGAAAGATTTCCAAAAGTGAGCTAACTAATTAAGAGCCTATAGATAACTATAGATGAAAAGGATGTTAACACCTTCCCTTTTCATATCTTACCCCCCCCCCCCAAAAAAAAAACTCAAAATCTATCAAAGGTCTTTCATGTTCTTTTCACCTTTTCTAAATATTGGATAAAAGAAAATTCGGTGGCGGCTCTAGCTATACGTACATTTGGATAAAAATAAAAAGTCAGTTCTTCCACCGTATTACACCCAGCAACTTTCCTGACCTGACACCAAATGTAAACTTGTTTTTGGATTCAATCTCAGTTTGAATTTTCGCAGATGATTGAATAGCTTTCATAAATGTATGATGTGATCCTAAATTGTATGAGATTTGGCAATCATATCATCTACGTACACCTCAAATTCTTTGTGAATCATATCATGGAATAGTGTAACCATAGGTTGTTGATAAGTTTCCCCTGCATTCTTTAGACCGAAAGGCATTACCTTATTACAGAAAATTCCCCAGGGTGTCATAAAAGTAGTCTTTTCCATATCTTCAGGTGCCATTTAGATTTGATTATAGCCTGAGAAACCATCCATGAATGAGAATACCAAACTTGAGATGTATTATCCATAAAAACATCTATGTGAGATAAAGGGAAGTCGTATTTTGGACTTGCTTTGTTTAAATCCCGATAATTTACACACATGCGTAATTTCCAGTCCTTCTTAGATACTGGCACGATGTTAGCTATCCAAGGTGGATAATCTACCATCTCTAAGAACCATGTGTCAAATTATTTAAGGACCTCTTCTCGAATCTTGCTAGACATGTCTGGACAAGTTCTTCTGAGCTCCTATCTAACTGGAGAGAAACCTGCCTTGAGAGGTAGTCTGTGCACCACAATGTTTGTATCCAATCCTGGAATATCTCTGTAAGACCAGGTAAATATATCCATATATTCATGCAACAACTTGATCAGTCTTTCTTTGACGCTTTTCTTCAATATTTCCCCTTGCTTGATCTCTTTTTAATCTTCCTTTGTACCAAGGTTAATGGTCTCAATTGATTCTTGGTATTGTTGTATGTTATCACCTTTTTGCTCTAACTCCCTCACCAATTCTTCAAAGAGTTCAAGATATTCACCATCTTCCTCTTCCGCTTGGTTGATGGGTGTATCAAAATTATATCGGATAGAAGCAGTAACATTATCGGTGATTTTAGGCATGGATCTACAAGTTTATCATGTTTTGGTGCATTTTTAGTATGTGAATTTGGAAAATGCATATGAAGAAAAGTATTTCCATTTTTAAATATAAGAGATAAATGCAAGAGAAAGACATGGATCTTAATTGAATACGAAATATAACTTTTATTAATTATGATTACTGTCTGATACAAATTGGGGGACCCTTACAAGCAACCCCTATGCCTCGGGCTTGACATAAGTTCTTCCAAAAATAAGCAAAATTACTTTGGAAATAAAAAGATCTATGGAATCTCCACAGCTGTCCAATTCTTGAGTTCTTCGCCTAGGGCGCATTCATGGATGAAGTTAGATGCCTTCTTGGTATTACTTTTGTCAGATATCATTGACACTTATCTGTCGTGCTCTGTTCCTTTATTGATGAAAGTCTCTTGGATAGGAGGAAATCGTGCCTTACCTTTCAGAGTAGCCTTTGATGATTCATAGCCCAAACCAAAACGATTCTTCTTCTCAGGTATTTCTGGTAGTTTACCCCAATATTTTGAGGTACCATTTTCCACAACTATTTGCAAATCTCTTCATGAGGTCACAGTAGGTTTCTTGATTTTTTCCACCGGTAGGGTTACCATTGATGCGGCTTTTAAGACTTGAAATGGTGTTGCTATACAGTCTTCATCAACACTTATATACCTATAGGATTCTATGTGACTTATAAATATGTCTTCTTCACCGTCAATTATAACCAATCTTCCTTCAATGAAGAATTTCAATTTCTGATGTAAAGTTGAAGAGACTGCACCTGCTACATGAATCCAAGGTCGTCCAAGTAAACATGTATAAGCTGGTTCTATATCCATGACTTGAAAAGTGATATAAAACATATACGACTCGATATTGATAGGAAGGTCCACTTCTCCGAATACCAAACTTGGGTAACCGTCAAAAGTTTTAACTATCATAGAACTTGGTCTTATCCCAACACTATTTAGTGTTAAATTCATCAAGCTGGATTTTGGTAACACATTGATGGCATAACCAGTATCAGTGAGTACCCTAGATAGAATTTTGGTACCAATATGAATGGAAATGTGCAACACCTTATTGTGAGCTCTACCTTGTGGAGGCAACTCACTGTTATTAAAACCTAGATATGACCCAGATGTCAGATTTGCTACAACATTGAAAAAATGATTCACTGTAGTCTCTTCCGCAACATGAGTAGAACTTAAAACCTTCATTAGGGAGTCTCGATGCACTTCTGAATTAATGATCAATGAGAGTATATAAATTTTTATTTGGGTTTGGTGAAGTTGATTCACCACCCTATAATCACTTCTCTTGATCATTTTTAAAAATTATTTTGCCTCTTGATCAGTAAAGTTCTTGCTCGGAGGTTCTTGTTCTTGATTCTCCTCCACCACTGCTTTTCCTTTATCCTTCCCCAAAGCATCAATCTTATCTTTAACCATAATATCATTCTTATTTTTCACCATAACATTATTCTTCTTTTGTGATTCAGAGCCAAAGATTCGACCACTGCGAGTCATGCCCCTTGTTCCTTCTATATTTGAGATTGCAAGTCCTTGACTTGTCGATGGCTCAAATTCTTGCTTTAATCCATTAATGTATACAGTAGGATCATAACTCCATGGTAATGCTTTATTACTTTCATAAGGGGTAGGATATGGTCCCCTAATCACCATCATAGTCTTCGGAACTACTGGAATCTTTAAAGATTGTCTTGGTATCGTCGCTGGTGTTTTTGTTGACTCTCCCCATGGAATCACAAGAGTCTTCTTATTAAGGTTCGGCCCTTGGCAAGGAATTACCAATGGCTTCTTTGTACTTATCTCAACTGTAGCTACATATTCTCCTTTGGGGTATGACCCAAATTGGACTATCCCCTGATCTATCAATTTTTGTAATGTCTTTTCAAAAGATTCATTATTTTCCAAAAGGAACCCACACTCCATCAGATATTACTTCAAAAGGTTTACCTAGGCCTTTACTCGTCTGGATGCCCCAAAGTTAGTGATTACTTCAATTGCATTTATCATTGGTCCACCATGAAGAGGCATGGGGTTTGTGTTGATGTTTGGTTTATCGAAAGTGATATCATGAGAGTCCAAAAAATCTTGTACTTTATGTTTAACGGCCCTACATTTCTCTATAGTATGCTCAGGAGAATTGGTGTGTTACTCTCATCTAGCATTGGCATTGTATCTTGGTGGGAGTGCCCTGATTGGAGGAGCTAGAGGTTTTAGCTTTACCAAAGATGCCTTGAATAGGTGTTGCAATAATTGACTATGCGACATGGGGAGCGGATCAAACTTTCTTCGCAGCCTTTAAAATCTGTTTTGTTATTGTTCTCGTGGAATTATTAATGGTTGTTGTGCCCTTGGATGCAAGGCTACAACATTAATTTCTCCCTCCTTCTTCTTCGAGAAGTTAGGAACATGTTTTCTTGCATTATAAGTGGTACTAGATGATGCCCCTTGTATCTTTCCACTCGTTATGCCTTCTTTAATCCTTTCATCGATAGTCACTAAATCAAAAAATCTAGAAGAGACTCTTCCTACCATCTTTTCATAGTATAATCCTTGTAAAGTTCCCATGAACATATCAGCTAATTCTTTCTCCATAAGTGGTGGTTGTACACGGGCTGTCATTTCTCTCCACTTTTGTGCATACTCCTTGAAAGACTCCTCCTTTTCTGAGACAAATTCTAGAGTTGCATGTGATTAGGCGCCATGTCCAAGTTGTACTTGTATTGTCTCAAGAAAGCATTGACGAGATCTGCCCATGTCTAGATATGGATTTTCTCCAATTGCATGTACCAATCTAGTGATGCCACACTTAGACTGCCTTGGAACCAATGGATCATCATATTTTGGTCTTGAACATACGCATGCATCTTTCTGTAATACATGCATAGATGGTTTCTCGGAGACGTGAGTCCCTTGTATTTTCCAAAGTCAAGAATTTTAAACTTTTGAGGGATTACCACATATGGAACTAGAACCATATCGAGAGCGTTGCATCGAAATCATCGTAACCCTCCACAACCTTTAACCTTTCTTCAAGGGCTTTGTATTGGTTAAGCGCCAATGGATTTTGAGTAGCATGTGTATGGGTTGTCCTTTGGGGTGCTTGCTTGACATCCTCTAAGTTATGATCTCCATACTTCAAATCTATGTAGTTTTCCGCATTATAGATAGGAATTTGCATGGTATGAGATGCCCCTACATTTTTTAGAGGTGGGACAAACCCCTCAATATCATCTTATCTTATTTCTTGTTGAGCCATAGTTGACTTTTGGGGTCCTGATTCTGGTTCTCTTCTTGGTTGGTGACCGCTTGATGCACAAATGGTTTGGGATACTTCTTCAGAGGTTGCCCTAGGGATCTGTTCTTTCCTCTCAATTATATTCTTTAAGGCTAGCAGAACATGACTCATGCCCCCCCTTCATCGAATCAATGTTACCTTTGACTTGCTCAAGATCTTCCTTGAATGCAGCTTGATTATCTTCAATTTGTTCCATCACTTTTTGTTGATGGTCTCTTGTTTGATACGGTGGTCGGAGAGGCGGCGCTTTTCTAGCTCTTCTACCAATGGTTTAACTAGAGAATGTTTTTGAAAAATGATTTAAAAAAATTTAATGAGTTTATGGGATGCAAATGTTGGTGAATGTATGAATGTGTATGAATATGCTAAGGGTTTCATTTTTGAATGTCTTATTCACTTGGATATATATATATATATATATATATATATATATATATATATATATATATATATATATATATATATATATATATATATATATATATATATATATATATATATATATATATATATATATATATATATATATATATATATATATATATATATATATATATATATATATATATATATATATATATATATATATATATATATATATATATATATATATATATATATATATATATATATATATATATATATATATATATATATATATATATATATATTTTCAAGTTTTGTTTTTTATTGGTGAGTATCAAAAAAATAAATACGCAAACGAGATACAAAAACAAAATGCTTTTATTAGAATAGTAATTGTCTTTAAAAATAATACAATTCATATATTTAATAATATTCAAACTTAAAACAATAAACTTGCTGAAAGAAATAATTAAGGGGAAACAAAAGTCTTCTAAGTGCGCCTTCGGGTTTCTGCTCTGAAGCCATCGACCATTGTCCTACAAAGCTTGAGGACATCTTTCGGGAGAGGGACCATCACATTCTCCTCATCTGTTAAACTTCTAGAGATGTCTCCGATAAGATTGTTGGCTAAGAAGGTGAGTCTTGCAAGCTTGTCTTTGTAGAACCTGTATTCTTAGTAAAGGTCAGGAATTATATTATGATTATCCTTTCCTTCTTTGGCAATCTTTACATACTGCTCTTCCCAATATAACTTTTAAGCCCTCATCTCCATGTAGAGTTTTTGTTGCATTAGGAAATCCTTTCGGAGGCCTTCTAACTCAAGACACACTTGCTCGTATTCTTCAGTGTTTTAGGCAAGAAATCTTTCTGTAATCATCCTATTAAGGCGTTCCCCTACCTCAAATTCTTGGCTATCTTGGATTCTGGTGGTAAGATACTTCATTTGTTCTTCTTGATCTAAAGAAGCTTGTGCCAAACTTTCGATTTGAGCCCTCAAATCTTCTTCCATCACCTTCTTGTCCTGCATTGCCTTTTCATACCACCTATTTAATCTCCCGATTTCACTAGCAGCATCCTCCAACCGTTGGTTATGGGAATCCAAGTTGAAATTAGCACTTAACAACCCTTCCGTTGAACTCTTCTGCTTAAGACTCTCCTTTTCAAACTCCTCATGATCTTTCTGAATCTGTTGCTCTTTTGATTCACCAAGGGGTTGCATTTGTCTTTTCTCCTTAGTTAAGTTATGGATGTTAAGCTCTAATTCTTATTTCTCCCTTCGAGCTTGTTTGAAAGCATTTTTCAACTTGTCTATTTCTTTTAAGGACATAGGCGGAGAATCTGGGACATCAGGCTTGTACTCAGGATCAATGTCAAATAGTAACTTAATAACTCGCACCCTATCCAAAACCCATCGAGTGTAAGGTTCTTTCACCATAACATTATTTCTTTATACTTCTCTTTAATTAACCCTACTCTAAGCTCGGATGATCTTGTTGAGAAATTATTGGTCGTTCTTGCCCATTTCATGAATGATCAGTTGTCAAATTATTCATCTGAGGGTTTGTCCCCCAAAGGGTACCCTTGTTGTCGTAGGGCCAAGGTATGGTTGTAATGGATGCAACCATGTGATCAAACCAACGGAACATTTGGAAAATCTCCGTAATTATAGATGATATCTCTAATGTCCAGCTTCCTCGCATACCATAACACAGAATTAGCACTAAGGGACCTTAGTTTTTTAGGCCACTAGTATCTTGTTAGATTTGGAATCATGTAGTATTCCTTATAAAGATGAGTCATAAACCAATAATATAAGAGTGGGATGCAATACTTTAGAGTACCCATCCCCTTTTCATACCAAGAATGAACTGTATAATAAATATCAGCAAGTAAAGCGAGAGTTGGGTCCGCATTGAAAACTTGTGCGCCCCAAAATACACTAATAGTCGCATGGTCAATATAGTCCAAAGTCCGCAGAAACAAGATTACACAAAACACAAGCAACCCTAAACAATAAATACAAGACTCCCATTCTTTGTTATCGGAAAAATCAAGAGCTTTAGTCTCCAAATAGCATATCTTAATCCCTTGTACATTACCTTATTTTTGTAATTAAGTGATAATTTAAGATAAGGGATCCTTAAACCCTCTTCTAATATTCTAATGTCAATAGTCTTCCCGATAACCACATAAGCTTTCCCTTTAGAGAAATTCAAAAGTCTATCAAATTCTTCCAGAGTCAGTTCTAGCTGAAAGACGTGGAAGGTAAAGCACCTCAATGGAGGGTCGTAGAGCTGAATTAAGGCAGCAATAACATCCAATTGTACCTCCACTTTTGTTAATTATAGAGTATCCCCATAACGGAGAGTAAACATCTTCAAAACTCTTTCAGATAATTTCCCTTTTATAGCATTGGTCTTTGTCATATCTACCTTGATGGAATTGATTCAAATAAGTTGTTTCCCTCTGGCATTCAATTTTAGGACACTTCACCAAAAACCTTTTATTATTATTATTTTTATCTTGTGAATAAGACATACAAAAATAAATGTAGGGTAATGAATATATGAAATGCCAGATGTATGAATGCATGATGGTGTGGCTTAATGACGGGATTTCATGAAAGGTTCCCTTAGAAGGTAGACTCCTAGTTTTGTCATACGTATATTCTACCCTCCCCATAAGGTGGTTTCCTTAAGGGTATCATAGATAACACTAGAGGGAAAGGCACACAGGCCTCCCTTAAATGGAGCCTCTTTATAGACCAAAATTTTTGTCTCTAGGCCATGAAAGGTCTCACCATGTTTTGGTTTATGGGTTATACAAAGAGTCATAGGTTTCATTCCAAAGTCATACCCCCCAAGAGGATGTCTCTTAAGATGTATTCCTTTTTCAGAATTCTACCGAATCTAGGTGAAGTCATCACATAAACTCATAGGGTTGATGTATCCCCTTGGTTAATAGACGAACCTTCTTTCTAAGGGTTTTTGAAAAATATATTTTTTAAAATAAAAATGAAAATCCCAACATCAAATGAATATAACATGATAAAACAAATAAATCAAAATAATAAATGAAAGTAAATAAATAAATAAAAGCAAAAAATCATAAACAAACAAAAACCCTAAACCTAAGAGGAAGGCTTCTAAACCATAGGGTTGGTCCCCAGTAGAGTCGCCAGTTGTCGTAACCGGTTTTAAAAGGAGAGCCGCCACCCTTAATTTTTATCTTTAGGAAGGGAATATAAAGGATAACCCTAATTTGGTCAGAGATTCTAAGTTGTTGGACTCAGTTCTAGACGAAGGGAAGGTGTTAGGCACCCCTCATCTACCTTGTTCACAAGGATACTAGGGTTTATAATTACGACTTAGGAAATAGGGTTTTAATTATTATTAGGGGAACTTACCATGATTTTAGTCGTATGCCTACGTATCCTCTTAGGAGGAATAAAAGTCCCAATTCGTAGTTCACAGTTGGTTGGTGCTTTTTATGGATTACGAAGATACTTTGAATTCCCCTTGAACCAAGTTCGGGTGTGTGAATAGCGGCAATGTTAGACGAAATTCGCAGTCGACTTAAAAGTATTTTCGTAATCCTTTTCAAAAATAATCTTGGATTTAATTAAATTTAAAAAAAAGATTTGGTGTTGGTTAGGTATTTTTTAAATGTATTAATATATAAAAATCTTTTTTAATGCATGACAAACATTATTTTTATGCAATTTTCAAAAGTAATTATGAATTAGTAGAAAAAATAAATATTTGAAATTTTATAATTAAATAAATTCATAATAAATATATCAAATATATAATTATAATAATAATATAAATATTAAAAATAATAAAATAATTTTAATAAAAACGTAGGGGTATATTTCATTTGGGTTAAGTAAATCAAGGGGGTGTGGAAAGCAGGGCCCTGAATTCAGATATTGAATTCAGGCCCAAACGCACGAGGGGGGTGAATAATTTTACATGGAAATAAAAGTGCGGGTTTGGTTTAGTAAGGGGCTCAAGTTTAGACATTTAACTGGGCCCATTAGCGTTGGGGGTGAGAATTACGTTGGCATAGCAAAACAAAAAAACAAGGGGCGTGAATACCATGGGCTTAGGCCCAAAAGAAACGTGGGATCTGTTAGGCAAGGTGTGTGAGAGATCACGGAGTTGTGGTGTTCGTGCACTTATGTAACGCTGGATTGTAATCAGAGGACATATAGCAATGATGTATGATAATGGTGTGTGGTAGTGCTAGCACAAGATCAGCGAGGTTTATAAAAGCACATTACTGGGCTGAGAGCCCATTTTTTCCTTTTCTTTTTATCTCTACACCAAACAAACAAAACTCTTTTGTTATTTCTAGAGAGAGAGGCTCTTCCTTCTCTCTAAAATTTCGCCGCGCCAGAAATTGTTCAGCCGGCAGTCACCACCATGAGTCACCCTAAACCACCCTTTCTACCCAATTTTCCGGTTGACATTTAACTAGAAACTTCAAACATTCATACCCCCCACCATGTATCTTCATCTAGGTTTTATGAACCCTAAGAACCCTAGGGGTTCATGATGAACCCTAACCATCCAAAACCCAAAGCACACAACAATGATGAACCCTAACCCTAGTTTTAAGAACCTTAACCCTGGTATGTAGAACTCTAACCCTGAAAAACCCAGAAACCCAAAATTAAACCTCAATCATACATTTTAACATCAAATCATCATGCAATTAACCCTAAAGGCTAAGTGTTAGGCTTACCTCTCATGCAGTGAAACTGGTCATATATTTTCCTTTATGTTTTTCCGCTTCTCCTTCTAATCTCCCTCTCCTCTATTTCTATTTGACAGGTACGATGATGTTGGTGTAAGGGTGACGGTGGCGCGGAGAAGGACTTTAGGGTTTTAGATATTGAAGCCCTAAACTTCTCTTCTTCTTCTTTCTTCTTCTTTGTCAACCTGTTCGTCTCCAATTTCTTCCCCCCTCTTCTTAGAATTTTTAAGGTTCTATTTATAGTCTTAGGTTAGAGATAGATTAGTAAGTTTGTTTATGATTTTCGTTACAATTTGTAATTGATTTTAGGAATTCGGAAGATTAAGATTTGTTTAGGGATTCGATTTGTTGTAATTGATTCTTTATTGAGATATTTTGACAGATTATTATGTAAAGATATGATTGAAATTGATTTGATTTTCTTTAGTTCTGTATGCGTTTCAAAATGAGTTTTTCCCTTTAGATTTGTACAGTACTTGTTCATTGGGCCTGGGGTTGTGTTGTCTTAACGAAGAAGGAAGTGGCATTATAGACGAATTAGGGTTTCCACCCCTAATTTTGACTAAAAGTCAACATTAATAATTAATAATAAAAATAAATATATTAATAACGATAATAACATTAACAAATTGTAATAAATAAATATACTTTACAATAAAAATTAGAAATGGACTAGGCTGTAGATATTGGAATGGGCTAAAATTGTCCAACTATTGGGCCTAAAAAACTCTTAATGGGCCGCCCCAATAAAAACTGTAGCAACATGTTTCTTTAAGAAAAACGCACACCCTCTTTCTATTTTAAACCGGGCCTACAAAATTGTCTTAATGGGCCATCAGATTTTGATGGTCCATTTAAGACAATACATCCCCTTTTCCATTAATTAGCAAACTTTTAACAAACCTTAATGGGCCTAAAAACGAATATACCCCATAGTGAGCTTAGAAACTAAATACATCCCCTCTCTTTACTTGTACAACCCATTGAGTGGATCATCAGCTTCACATGGTCCTTTCTGATTAAGAAAGCCCATAAACCCCTTTATAAAAAAAACCCATCTCCCATTTAAGGTTTTAAACCCCCAATGTATCTATCCTAAGTAATCTAAACTTTATAGAGAAAAATGATAACATAGAAATAAAGAATAAATTAGTTAAAAATCAATAGGGCAAATTTGGGGTATGACACTGTGGTATGGACAGACTCTTAGAGTTTTTTTGTATCTTTCCCAAGCGTTGAAAAGAGATTCACCATCTTGTTAAGTAAATCGGGTTATTTGATTTTACAAGACAATGGTCTTACTTGGTGGAAAATATCTAGCAAGGAATACTTTTTTGAGGTCATTCCAAGTGTTAATAGAATTTGCTGGGAGAGAGTCTAGCCATGTTCTTGCTCTATCTCTGAGGGAACAGGGGAATAATCGTAAATGTATAGCCTCGGGGAGAGAAACATTACCTTTTAATGTGTCAGCTAGCTGGATAAACACTTTCAAGTGTTGGTTAGGGTTCTCAGTCGGGAACCCGGCGAATTGGTTTTGTTGCACAATTTGCAGCGAAGTAGGTTTCAATTCAAAATTATGAGCCGGAATTACAGAATTAAGAATACTCGAATGTGGTTCTTCGTTAGAAGGTAAGGTGAAATCCTTAAGAGGCTTAAGGTCTTATTCTTATGCCATATCCCTACGGATTCGTCAGAGCAAAAGTCTCGCTCATGCGTATCTTTCTGGTTCAGCTAAAGGGTTTTCTAGAGTTTTGGTACTGCGAGTTCTTTGCATTTACCGAAAGAGAGTGCCTTAGTTTAGACGGTGTAACAATCGAGTTACAATATTTGACGTAATTCGTCCCTGGAAATGGCACCAAAAACTTGATGTGGTGTTTCCTAAGTATAGAAAATTATCAGAGTAATACCAAAAGTGTCGAACCCACAGAGACCTAATAGCCAAGCTATCATTTTTATTGTTACAATGTTTATTTAAGGCTAATAAAATATAGGTTGGAGTTGTGCAAGTAAATGTAAATAAAAGACCTAAATTAATGACAGAAAAGAAAGTATAATTAATTCAGAAAGTGCAATGCTAGAATGTGGATTTCATCAATTCGTCGGTACTTTTGTTGTTCATAAATTGAATTTCTCCGAGATAACATTTTATACTTTGAAAAGAATTAATCGAACAGGAGTTGTTGCTTTCGTGTATTCAGAACTGAGGTTTACTCTCTAAATTATACCATTCACTGTCACGGTGGTGGCGCATATTACGTTAAAGAAATAAAACCTATTTTAAGAAATCAAATTCCTTACACAGTTGAAAAGTGATTTTGGATGGAAAGTTTAACCTAAAAGGGTTCCAAGCTCTCACTTAGGTAACCGGATCCTAAACCTATAAACGCGCTCTTTCATAAATAGTTTTAAAATCACTTTATAGAAATACTAAACTTCCTAATTAATTGATAAAGTGCTTTTGCAGTTTTTATTAATTAATCACTAAGAAACTTTAATCTTTTATACCAGACGAATTTCGATCTTACCAGGAATATAAAGGGTTCTACTTTCATAGTAACCGACCAAATTAAGTTTGGAAAACCTGTAATTAAAACCAAAATAGTCCCACTAGAACTTCTCAAAGAACAACCATTTAGAGTACCGTTGAATCGACGATACTCGGATTCCAACACTTATAAATTTAGCTAGACATGGTTATGACATAAACTAAAGCAATTGATTTGTTCTTGTGATAAGACATAGTAAACATATAATTTTTAAAGCGTGTAATTAAAATAAATGTAGAAAACGAGTATGCAATCAAAACAAAGAAACAATAAAGTAAAGATAATGTGATTAAATAAAAACCTACTCCGAAGAGACTTAAATCTAATACATGAAGTAAAGTGTTGAAACTTGAACTCGAAATGTAAATGAGGACAAGATTAATGCTTCAAATAAAGGTTACTCCAAACTTGATTACAGATTGAATGAACAATGTGATAACCCTCCGACCTGAAGAGTTAATCGCTTACAAAAATCGAGGATATATGGATTAAATTTTTAATTAAGCTTGGATGATCTCAAAGTTGGATCAAAGGATGTATTTATAGAGTTTTAAAAACCATAAAATTACAAAGGAGGTTTTCTAAAGCGTGGAGAGAAAATAGGAGGAAGTGGGGTGGTTCATTAACTAAGAAAGCCAAAATTCTAATTGCCTGGTGTTCGCCATGCTCATAAGGCGACTAGGACTTGGTCTTTTGACCGTTGAGACATGGACCACTCATGGCCACCCCTATGGTGAATGCCATGGTGGTCGCCTTGAGTGAATTTTTCCCTAGTTCTTTGTTTTTCGTCCACTTTTCTTCGTTCTTCGTGTACGACTCCTAAATGGTCATTTATCTGAAACATAGTCAAAATACAAACATAATAGTGGAAATGTAAAACAAAAGAAAAGTAAACATGCATAACTTGAGTCAAATAGAAATGTGTTTGGACCCTATCAGTACCTCCTCTCATAATGACCTTGTTATAAATATAGCATGCAGTATTCATAGCTTCAGCCCAAAACTCAAATGGCAATTGCTTAGAACTAAGAAAGACTCTAGCTGATTCTTATATGGATCTAGTCTTTTGCTTAACAATTCCATCTCCCCGACATTTCCAGGAATAAGAGAACTCATGGCTTATCCCTTCAAAATCACAAAATTTATAGAATTTTGTATCTTTAAACTCCATGTCATTGTCACTTATAACCTTGACAATCACACTTTTCTTCTCCTCTTGAATGCTTTAACACAGAATTTTGAAGGCTTCAAAAGTATTTGATTTTTCTCTAAGAAAATTCATCAAAATAATATCCAAAAAAGGCATTTACAACCATAAAGACATACCTTTTTCCTCCTAGGATGTCTATCTGTAGTGATCCCATTACATCCATATGAAGAAGTTCCAAAACCTTAGAACTGATGTTGCAACATTGGGTGTGACATCATACTTTTCTTCTTACTTCACACTCATTACAGACTTTCCCTTCTTTAATCTTGAGTACTAACATATCTCTAATGGCTCCTTTAGATATAACTTCCTTCATTATTTTGAAATGAAGATGTCCAAGTTTCTAGTTCTATGGGTTCACTTTATCCTCATTGGTTGTTGAACATGTGGAAGTATAAGCAATTATTTGATATTCCTGCAAATAGTAGTTTCCTATAGACCTTATGCCTTTCATTAGAACAACTTCTTTCTCATCTTTGACTAGACATTCTGATTTAGAGAAATTGACTAAAAAACATTGGTCACACAACTCACTAATGCTAATAAGATTAGCAGACAATCCTTTGATAAACATTACATATTCTAAAATAGGGCAGCCAACACACATCACCTTTCCAACCCATTTCATATGTCTAGAGCATCCATTGTCGAAGTACCGGTCTTCACTAGTTAAGTCTCTCAAGGAAGTATGAGCTATAAGGTTAATATCCCTGTTTTCAACACTTCTCTTTTTGCCCACTTTATTAGCCTTGGAAAGAACTTAAGATTTCTTATCTCCATATAATTTGAAACAGAAATGTTTTATATGACCAGACTCACCACAGTAGTGACATCTCCAAGAAGATTGAGGTTGATTTGAAGATTTATCAAATTTTCCAAGATGTTGTAACATGTGTTTGAACATGTTGATATTTTTCCTCCTTTCAGAAGGAAGATACTTTTCTTCTGACATTCTTCTAAATTTATTATCAGATTGATAATGAACTTTAACATCTTCATCCTCTTTCACCATATTTGGAATCTGTCAAGTTATCAAGCTTGGAATTTAAGCGTGTTACCTCATTTTATAGATGAGACACGATAATTAAGAGTTGCTTCCTCTCATTCTCCAAGTCATCAATGATCTTCCTTTGTTTTTCATCTTTCTTGAGGCTTTCATCACACTATTGATAAGTCTCCTTATAGGACACGTCCAGGTCTTCATACAAATCATTCTCATCACAATCTTCAACTTCATCTGCTTATCTGCTAGATAGAGCCATCACAAGTTTAGGAGTCTCAAAATTATCTTCATCTTCTGACTTGTCATCATCATACCAAGATGAAGTGAAACCCTTCTACTATTTCTTGAGGAAGTTGGGATATTCAGGTCTAATATGACCATATCCTTCACATTCAAAACATTTAATGTATATGCTTTAACTTGACTTCTCTTCTGCTCTTGTTTTCTTTTGAGAATCAAGATTATTACTGATGTCATATGAGATGTTCTTGACATCTGGTCTCCCTTTTATGTCTAATATTTTCAATACTCTATTGAATTGCTTGCTAAGTAGAATAACAGTATTACATAGATCCTCATCAGTGTCCATCTTAGCTTGTCCTTTATCATCTTCAACATTGCATACAAAAGTTATGCTTTTGTTCTTTTTCTCATCTTCTGATTTTGAATCATCCCATATTGCTATGAGACCCTTCTTGGCTTTGTAAGCCTTTTAAGGCTTC